>CM062806.1:305144501-305744501 GCA_031772625.1 Pinus tabuliformis | reverse complement strand
GGTATTGTTAGCTACATATACCAATAGGTTTCATTTTTCATGATTGGCATGGGAAGTGCTAATATGATCTACTTTGGTAAGGCAAAGATCTCATATTCTGATGGAAGACACACATTTACATTTGGTTGGTGCTGCCCTACTTCTCAATGGGTGATCCAACAGCCTAAGCTGGGTCATGCCATGTTTCAATTTCTGTTGTAGATTAGAGAAAGAAGTCTGTCCAAACAGTTCAATCTTGGCAGATAAAGTAGTTAGGTAGAGAATGAAGGTTCCCAACTGTTTAATCTGGGGCCTTGGAAGAAATAAGGTTAGCCTTAGATAGACAATCAAAAGAAAAGCCAAAGGAAAAGAAAAGGCACCTGAGGGTTTGCAAGTCCAAGTGCACCCTCCTTGAAGTAACAAAAAATGCTAGGAAATAGGCAGGGTAGGCAGTGGAAGGTTGCAGAAAGCTAAATCCAAGAACATCACTTGGAGTAAATCAAAGTGGCCATCAATAGGAAAGGCAAGAGCAGTGGCCTAAGTGGCAAAGTGCTAAATCATCACTAACTTCCATCATCCCCTTCAAAGTTTCTTACTAACCTCCCATGAGCACTACAGGATCTGCCTGGTCATTCCTCCTTATACTCTTCATTTGTACAAATTTGATGTCATAAATAACTTCTTTCTTTGAAAAGAAGCCACATTTCTTGTGTAAAAATTCTTTTCATTTTGATCTACTTCCTAACTAAGTTTGATTCCTGAAAATCTTAGTAACTACCACTTCTCATTCTCATTCCCCCCCAGTACTAACTACTAACTGTATTTACATCAAAATCCCCTATGTTTCCCTCTTCCCTACTATTATAACACCAAGGTGTATAAACCCCTAGCAATGTATAAATATCCCCCCTTTTTAGCACTATAGCTAAACAAATTTGTCTAAGGGAGACATTAGTCCACTAGGGACTATGGTCAACCCTGTCTTGGGATTACTCTAACCTTTGGTAAGAGTAATAACCTCCACTACACCCTCATTTCCCCTTTTTTCCAAAAAATTCCATCAAAAACCCCTTTCCCATTTGCTCAAACCTAACCCTAACCCTTCGTCCCCCTGACAGATTAATAGAAAACCCACAAAAAACCCAAAACCTATAGTCTCGCGCCCAAATATTAATTTGAATATTTTAATGCGCCGGCGGGACCCCCCCAACATGCACGACCGGTCGGGACGCCCGCCAGCCGTCCATCGTCTGCCACCCCCGATCCAACGGTGGGCGGGCATTATTAGATATGGAGCTGCCGTCCTTTAGCGTCCGGGGAACGGTGGTTTTCCTCCCCGTACATGGGACGCGTGGCAGGCGGCGGGGTTGTTCGGAGCCCCCCTCCCCGATACCACCTTTGCCCAAAGGTGGTGCGGGGAAACCACTTACCACCTCCCCGTTACCACTTCCCCTCTTACGTCATCTACACGTCACCATGACGTCGTACTACCACCGCCCCCGCGCCGTGTAGGCCCTCCACGTAGCCCTGCCACCTTTATCCGCCTGCCACCGTGTCCGGCCACGCTGGCCTCCAGCTCAGCGTCCACGTCACCCTCCGTACCCCGAGCCCGCCATGACGTCATGCTGACGTCATCGGCGGAAAGGCGCCAATCACCCTTTTTGTCCGAATTCGTCGTTAAAAGTCGCGGTTTTGGCCGTTTTATGTCATTTTCGAGCGAAGAAGACAGAGCCGTTGTCGCTGCTTCACTGCCAAATCGCCTCCGAACCTCCAAATTCGAATTTGCAACCGCCAGAACTCATCAACTCAGCTACCTTGAGCCTTCACAGTTCGGCCCGCAGGCTTTCCAAGCTATTTTATCCAGGTATTCACCATAATTCTCGTATTTTGCCCATGCATGCCATTTCTCTGCAAGTTCACCATTAAAGCACTTGTCAAATTCCAAATTAAACATTGTCTGCTACTTAAATGTGAGCTAAAGTAACCTGCATTGCCCCAGCGCCATAATTTGACATTGAAACAGTCAATTCACGGACCAAAATTGTAAATTTGTCCTCGAGCTGCCCGGCATTGTTCCCTTTTGCCGGGTGTATACCAGCTGCAATTTCACCAAAGTAAATCTTACATACCCTCTGCAATTCACCCCTAGCAATTCACAATCCCTGTGAATTTAGCCAAGCAAGGCAGAGACAGTCCTGTATAGCCTGCTCATTTCTACTTTGAAGAAAATTTCAAGCATTATCTACAGTAAGCCTGTCAATTAAGCTTTGAGGAACCTTGCAAACCATTGCACTCACCTTGTTCAATCCACAAACTCCATAATGGCTGCTCCTGCACCCACAGCTCTCAGTGTTGCCCCCATCAATCCACCAAATAAAGACCTGGAGTCCTTGCCTCTGGCTGACAGGGACTACCTTATCCAGGACTTTGTAGGTAACAGGGACCACTTGCAGACCTTCAGACAATTGAGAGATGACTACCTAAATGGCAAAGACACATATGGGATATGGGAGTCAAATCTGCCATACTACTGTCTCCCCTCTGTCAACATTTTTCCAGAGGTTATCCGCCTATGTGCTGAAAATTATGATGTACAGCACAGAGCTATTAAGTCTCCATCTGGGAGCATCCTCTTTCACATTAATGCTGAATCCATCAACAAGATGCTCAATTTTGATCAAACTGAGCTGCTGTACCCTTTCTCCATGAACTCTCTGCTGGACACAGGTGCCAAGATGACCAGTGAAGAGATTCAGAAAATCACAAAGATATTTATGAGGCCTGAATGCCAGCCCACAGGGCCACCTCCCTACTTGGATGTCTATTTTACTGATATAGGCAGACTTCTGTTAGACATGATTGCTTATGTGCTGGGGTATAGAACCAGTGAGCATGTGGATGAAACAATGCTGGTATTGTTAGCTGCTTATAGCCCAGGCCAACCCCCTGCCCGCAAATATAATTTTTCCAAATTCATAGCTAACAAGATTCATGATCAGCTATGCAGAGTAGACAGAGAGGGCATCTTCAAGTATTCATCCTGTTAACACCCAGGTTGTTCCCTATGACTCCCAAGGGAATACGGCCGGGGTAACCACTAACCAATCTTTGGATTACAGCTTCTAGCCAAACTGTAATCAGAGAGGGCTCTCTCTTTATGGTTTATCTCTCTTTTGAGAAGAATTTCAGGCTAGCTATGATGCTCAAGGTTTGTTTTTGGACTTGGTTGGGTGATGGTCTCAATCAAGATATATATATGTTCACTGATATGTTCTAGGCCATTGGGCATGGAGTCAGTGGTCCTTTAGTAGTTTTGTGTGCTATGTTGATACAGTAGTGATGTTGCAGAGCTGGATAAGTGTCTGAGAAGTAATACTTTGAAATTGTGATTAAGTGTGGTGTGTCCAGTTCATGAAAGGCAGTTAAGAATCTTCCAATAAACTGATATGCAAAAGAAGTGAGAATATTGTTTAGAAGCAGTGAAGAATTTCTAGACAACATTCACATTTTAGAATTAATGAAAAAACATGAGCATTTAAGAATTCATGTCCATAGTTAATTCTGAAGAAAACATTTACAGCAATAATAGATTGAGCACAGGGTGTAACTAAACATATCATGCACTATCCTTTTTCTCTATTGCTAGACTAGTGAAACATGAGCAAGATTTAGTAACATAGGAAGACAAAACAGAGATTAAGAAAAACTTATTATTTCATCAGACAGCACAAGAATTCTGCAACAGCACGTATGTGATCAGCAAGACATGAAAGTTCCAGGAAATCACTGAGCTGAATCAGCCCTTTGTATTAGATGATCTGAAAGTGTACAATAGATTTTCCTCAGAGTGAAAATCACCAACCCCTTATGCGTTTCTAGGGGGGGCATATATACAAAATTTACATGAAAAATATCAAGGAAGTGAGTTAATGGCTCATTGATGTTATGCCAACTCCTGGAGCATTGTAGCTGAGATAGTTAATGCTGTAATAACTTTTCAGTGCTTTAGCTGTCCAATATAGTCAGAAACTGTTGACTTGGTGGCTGTTGGAGTCGGCTGAGGATGCGCTGTCAAAAATATGCGTATTTTCTTATCCTTTGGGCTAGCTGTCGTGGTCCATATGCTGAGTCATCTTTCAGCTGCTTTTAATACTGACTTTATTCTGCATGTCTGTCTTTTAGTGACTTGGAGCTGGCGGTGACCGAGTGACTGAGGTTATCGTGGCAAAATTTGGAGCATCGCCTGCCACCAGTCTTCTTTAGGCATCTGATGTCTTTGAATCTTTATCAAAGTTTCATCGGCCTCTGTATACCTGTAAAAGTTTGGCGGAGTTTCAAAAAGGTGATTCACCTCATTTTCAATAAAAAACAGGCCTGCAAGTTTATCGTATAAGCTCTGTCCCGTTGGAGGCCCTGTTTCCTCAGAAGTACTGGCAGATGCAGTGATTTGATTTTCAATATAAGTTGCCATTCTGTTGGTAAATTGATCTCGGGAGATCAGTTTTCCTGTACCGCTTAGTAGGCTGGGCAGTCCCTTTGCTTGCAGTACTGCCATTTTGACTTTATATTCCTCCACCTCAGCTTGTATTTCATGGCACTTCCTCTCCACAGTTTGCACATAATTCCTGAGAGTGAGTACTTTCTTGGCTGTGAGGACGGCCTCTGTTCTGTTGACTATGCCAATGGCTGCCAGCTCCTCCTTTTCTTGCCTGTTCAGAAAATCTATCATTCTGTTGGCCTGCTCAGGCCTGTCTCCTAGTGTTGTTTTGGCCCTCTGAATATCTGTCTGTGCTTGGCCCATTAAATCCATCTGCTCATGTATAGTTTTGATTGACCTCCATTGTTTATTGATGGATTGGCTAATTTTGGCCCATAGAATTCTTCTTATTTCAGCCATGGCACTTTCCAGATTCAGCTCTTTTTCCAAGGCCTTTATCTTTTCTTTTAGGGCCTTTATTTCTCTGCCTTGTTCTGCCACTGTCATCTTTGATTTGTCATACTTGGCATCTAATTCTGCCAATTTTTCCTTGGTCTGTTTTATTTCATTTGCCTGGAGCTCCATTTCTTTAATGGCCTTAGTCAATTCTTCCACGCTTGCGCTGGAACTTGGAGCTGTTGCTGTTGCTGCTGCTTCTGTTGTGGGAGCCACTGCTGCCTCTGTAGTTGTTGCAGTGGTTGAAGTAGTTGGGGGAGCTTGGGATGTGGATTCTCCCTGTTTATCTTGTAAAGCTCCTTCAAGCTCTTTCTCCAAGTCAAGGATTTTTTGATTTAACTGCATTATGAGGTCTAGCTGTTCATCGACCTGCTTTTCCTTCTGTAGTTCTGCTGTCTGAGGATGCTCTGTAGGCAGCAGCTTTAACCTCTTCTTTAATGCATTGAGGTCATCCTCCTTTTTCTTCATAAGGGCCCTTACACCATTTGGATCCTTAGGATCATGCCCTAGGTCAACAATAATGTCCTCCAGTGATTTTATTCTGTTATCTTTGGCTAGGGAGGACATTCTCTCAAAATCCAACTGAGTGTTGGTATTTTTGAGTGACTCTTTTAGTTCATGGGCCATGGTTGCCCTGTCCACCAAGGTTGCATAGACCATTTCTCCAGCTTGCTTGTGGAGTTCAATTTGGTCCATGGGATGGATGTCTTTGGCTAGGACCTCCACCCTGGTCTTCACAAAATCTGCAGCTGACTTCGACTGCGGTATTGTAGGTTTAAAATGACTTAGTATCATTTTCTCCTCTTTAATGTCATACACGGACATTAATCTTTCTTGCTGGGCTGGTGTAGCATTCAGAAATTGTTTATACACCTCTACTCTCAGCAAGTCATTCTGTGCCTTGATTTGCTTGAAAGAAGCCTTAGTGCTTTTGGGCTTCTTGCTCTGCTGAGAGGAGGAGGACACCTCCAAACCAAGTTGTAATCCTTGCTCCTGCTGAAAGGAGCTTGTACCTGTGTGCTGGCTGCCCTCCCTGTCTTTCCTTGAACTGTCAAGGAATTCTTCAGTGATGTCTTCTACCTCTGGGGAGTCAAGCCTTTGCCTTTTGGTCTGGGGTTGCTGGGAGGATCCACTAACAGGAGTGGACTCTTCTCTGTCTCTTTTTGTACCCCTGTCCTCATGTGCTGGGGTCTGCAAAATTGGTGCTGTTAGTGGCTCAGTTTGTGGAGGGGGAGTATGCTCTTGCTGCTGTTCTGGTTGCTCCTCTCTCTGCTGCTCACTTTGCTGTACATTTTGCTGTTCACTTGAAGGGGCCGGCTTCTCTTTCACTGTTTCTTCTTCAGCACCCATTATTCCTTTTCCTTTGTCTAAACCTGGCACTGCTGTAGAAGGTGCTTGTGTGGCTGGTGCAGTCCTTGAGGCCGAGGTCCCTTCTCCTGCTGAGTGAGGCCGTTTGAAGGGTACCTGCTGCACAGAGTCTAGGTCAAGAGTTTTTTCAAGTTCCTTGACATTTTTTAACATTGTCTCTTCTTCAGTTAGTTTTTCAACTAGAGTACCCTGCTGCCATTCTTGCTAGTTGGCATATCTTTCAATGTGTGGGTATTGACAATGCCTATAACCTATAAGCCTGTACTTGATTCTTCGGGCAGTAATGAAGCCTTCAGGGTCATAAGGGACCCACCGAAAACTATATGATAGCTTGTATTTGTCTTTGAGGATTAGGTCAGCATCTTCCCATCCTTCTTTCTTATTCATGATGAAGGGGCCCAGCTGGTGTTTGAACTTGAGGTGGGCCTTCTTTTTGGAGCTGTGGAAGTGAGTGAGGTCAGACTGAATCAATTGCCTATAATACTCCAAGGCAAATATCCTCATAGGCACATATTTTGGGAGCCTGTATGGACAAAGCTCACAGCCATAGACTCTGATGACTGTATGATCCTCATATAGGTACCAATCACCTATTTTATATTTCTTGGAAAGCTGCAGAGCTTTCTGTATCTTAGTTGATATTCTGGGAGGAGGGGACCTCATCAATAGGCAAGAGACAGGGTATACAAATTGGTCAACAAATTCACAATAGGAATAGGGTGAATTTGAGACTTTGTGATAGACAGAGGTCCAGAAGATAACAGATCTCTTTTCCCCTCTATAATCCAGCTTTTTGATGTAGCATGGAAAAGCCTCAGACTGATAGTACATGAAAAGGTGATAGATATAGGTCGAGTACTTGAAGACACCCTGTCTATCCACTGTGCCCAACTGATCATGAATCTTGTTAGCTATGAACTTGGCAAAGTTATACTTGCGGGCAGGGGGTTGGCCTGGGCTGTAAGCAGCTAGCAATACCAGCATTGTCTCATCCACATGCTCGCTGGTTCTGTATCCCAGCACATAAGCAATCATGTCCAGCAATAGTCTGCCTACTTCAGTAAAGTAGACATCCAGATAAGGAGGTGGCCCTGTAGGCTGGCACTCAGGTCTCATGAATGTCCTGGTGACCTTTTGAATCTCCTCACTAGTCATCTTGGCACCAGTGTCCAGCAGGTAATTCGTGGAGAATGGGAACAGCAGCTCTGTCTGATCAAAATGGAGCATTTTATTGATGGATTCAGGATTAATGTAAAAGAGGATCCTCCCAGATGGAGAGCTAATAGCTCTGTTCTGCACATCATAGTTTTCAGCACATAGGCGAATGATCTCGGGAAAGACATTGACAGAGGGGAGACAATAGTATGGCAGGTTTGACTCCCATATCCCATATGTGTCCTTGCCATTCAGATAGTCATCTCTCAATTGCCTGTAGGTCTGCAAGAAGTCCCTGTTACCCACAAAGTCTTCAATGAGGTATTCCTTGTCAGCAAGAGGCAAGGCCTCCAGGTCTTTGTTTGGTGGATTTAATGGAGCAACATTGAGGGCTGAGGGTGCAGGAGTAGCCATTGTGTAATTTGTGACTGGAACCAGGTCAGTGCAATCTTCAAAGTGGAAATGAGCAGGCTATATAGGACTGTCTCTGCCTTGTTTGGCTAAATTCACAGGGATTATGAATTGCTAGGAGTAAATTGCAGAGGGTGTGTGAGATTTACTTTGGTAAAAAGCTGCAGCTGGTCTACACCCGGCAAAAGGGAACAATGTCGGGCACCTCGAGGACAAATTTACAATTTTGGTCCGCAAATTGACGGTTTTAATGTTAAATTATGGTGTTGGGGCAATGCAGGTTACCTTAGCTCACTTTTAGGTAGCAGACAGAGTTTAATTTGGAATTTGACAAGTGCTTTAATGGTGAATTTGCAGAAAAATGGTATGCATGGGCGAAATGGGAGAATTATGGTGAATACCTGGATAAAATCGCTTGAAAAGCCTTGCGGGCCGAACTGTGGAGGCTCAATGTAGCTGAGTTGATGAGTTGGCACGGTCGCAAATTTGAATTTGGAGGTCCGGAGGCGATTTGGCAGTGAACCAGCGGCAACGGCTATGTCTTCTTCGCTCGAAAATGACATAAAACGGCCCAAACCGTGACTTTTAACGACAATTTCGGAAAAAATGAGTAATTGGCGCCTTTCCGTCGATGACGTTAGCATGACGTCATGGCGGGCCCGGGTACGGAGGTGGCGTGTAGGTGTTGAGGTGGAGGCCAGCGTGGCCAGACACGGTGGCCGGCGGATAAGGTGGCAGGGCTACGTGGAGGGCCACGTGGCGCGGGGGCGGGAGATGGTGCTACGTCATGATGACGTATGGATGACATAAGGGGGAGGTGGTAACGGGGAAGGTGGTAAGCGGTTTCCCCGCACCACCTTTGGGCAAAGGCGGTATCGGGGAGGGGGGCTCCGAACAACCCCGCCGCCTGCCACGCGTCCAGGGTACGGCGCCCAATACCGCCCTTCCCCGGACGTTAAAGGGAGGCAGGTCGGGGAGCGAGATTGACCGCCCACCGTTGGATCGGGGGCGGCAGAGATCGGACGGCTGGCGGGTACTGTCGTGGGTCGCGCAGCTCTGGGCTGGGTCCCGCCCGGCTATTAAAATATTCCATTAAATAATTATGCGCGGGACCATAGGTTTAAGGGTTTTTGTGGGTTTTTTGGGATTTTTTCGGGTTTTATGGGTTTTTTGGGTTTTTCTTTAGGAAAAAGAGGTTAAAAGTGGGTTTTAGCAGAGGGAAAGGGGTTTTTTATGGAATTTTTTGGGAAAAAGGGGAAATGAGGGTGTAGTGGAGGTTCTTACTCTCACCAAAGCTTAGAGTAATCCCAAGACAGGGTTGAACATAGTCCCTGGTGGACTAATGTCTCCCTTAGACAAATTTTATTTCGCTATAGTGCTAAAAGGGAGGATATTTATACTTTGCTTGGGGTTTATACACCATAGTGTTATAATAGTAGGGAAAGGGTAAGATAGTAGATAATAGAAGTTAGGGGTTAATATGGATGGAAAAGGTGAATGAGGAGTGATATCACTAAGTTTATTTGAAAACCACTTAGCTTAGGGAGTAGATCAAAATGAAAAGAATTTTACACAGGAAATGTGGCTTTTAAAGGCATAAGAACCAGCATAAAATCTCAAATTCTTCCATGAATCTTAACTGATGAAGGGATGTTAGTGATGAGTGTAAAACAAGGGAAACAGGAAGTTAGACATGCTCCATTGATGCTTTTCTTATCTTTGACCAGCAGGATTCAGTTTGGAAGGAATGACATTTCAGCAACCCCATCTGCCTACCCATCTACTTGCCTAGCATTTTTTGTTTCTTCTTGGAGGGTGCACTTGGACTTGCAGACCCTTATGTGCCTTTTCTTTTCCATTGGCTTTTTCTTTTGATTGTCTATCTAGTACTACCCTTATTTCTTCCAAGGCCCCAGATTAAGCAGTTGGGAACCTTAATTCTCTACCTAGCTATTGGTCTGCCAAGATTAAACAGTTTGGACAGACTTCTTTCTCTAATCTACCACAAAAATTGAAACATGGCATGACCCAGCTTAGGCTGTTGGATCACCCATTGAGAAGTAGGACAGCACCAACCAAATGTAAATGTGTGTCTTCCATCAGAATATGAGATCTTTGCCTCACCAAAGTAGATCATATTGGCACTTCCCATGCCAATCATGAAAAATGAAACCTATTGGTATAGGTAGCTAACACATCCTATATCTACCACCTTTTCATGTACTATCAGTCTGAGGCTTTTCCATGCTACATCAAAAAGCTGGACTCTAAAGGGGAAAGAAGATCTGTTATCTTCTGGACATCTGTCTATCATGAAGTCCAAAATTCACCCTATTCCTATTGTGAATTCATTGATCAATTTGTATACCCTGTCTCTTGCTTATTGATGAGGTCCCCTCCTCCCAGGATATCATTTGAAATACAGAAGGTCCTGCAGCTCTCCAAGAATTACAAAATAGGTGATTGGTACCTATATGAGGATCATACAGTCATCAGAGTCTATGGCTGTGAGCTCTGTCCATACAGGCTCCCAAAATATGTGCCCATGAGGATATTTGCCTTGGAGTATTATAGGCAGTTAATTCACTCTGACCTCACTCACTTTCACAGCTCCAAAAAGAAAGCCCATCTCAAGTTCAAGCACCACTTGGGCCCCTTCATCATGAATAAAAAAGAAGGATGGGAAGATGCTGACCTAATCCTCAAAGACAAATACAAGCTATCACACAGCTTCCGGTGGGTCCCTTATGACCCTGAAGGCTTCATCACTGCTAGAAGAGTCAAGTACAGGCTAGTAGGTATTAAGCACTGCAAATATCCGCACATTGAAAAATATGCCAACCAGCAAGAATGGCTGCAGGACACTTTAATTGAAAAATTAACTGAAGAAGAGATAATGCAAAAGAATGTCAAGGAATTGGAAAAGACTCTTGACCTAGATTCTGTGCAGCAGGTACCCTTCAAACGACCGCACCCAGCAGGAGAAGGGACCTCGGCCACAACTACTGCACCGGCCACACAGGCACCTTCTACAGCAGCACCAGGTTCAGACAAAGGGAAAGGAATAATGGGTGCTGAAGAAGAAACAGTGAAAGAAAAGCCTGCCCCTTCAAGTGAGCAGCAACCAGAGCATCAACAAGAGCAGACTCCCCCTCCACAAACTGAGCCACCAACAGCTCCAATTTTGTAGACCCCAGCACATGAGGAGAGGGGTATGAAAAGAGACAGAGAAGAGTCCACTCCTGCTAGTGGATCCTCCTAGCAACCGGAGACCAAAAGGCAAAGGGTTGACTCCCCAGAGTTAGAAGACATCACTGAAGAAGTCCTTGACAGTTCAAGGAAAGACAGGGAGGGCAGCCAACATACAGGTACAAGCTCCTTTCAGCAGGAGCAGGGTTTACAACTAGGTCTGGAGGTCTCCTCCTCCTCTCAGCAGAGCAAGAAGCCCAAAAGCACTAAGGCTTCTTTCAAGCAAATAAAGGCACAGAATGACTTGCTGAGAGTGGAGGTGTATAAACAATTTCTGAATGCAACACCAGCCCAGCAAGAAAGGCTAATGTCCGTATATGACATTAAGGAGGAAAAAATGATCCTTAGTCATTTTAAGCCTACAGTACCGCAGCCTAAGTCAGCTGCAGATTTTGTGAGGACAAGGGTGGAGGTCATGGCAAAAGACATTCACCCCATGGACCAAATTGAACTCCACAAGCAAACTGGAGAAATGGTCTATGCAACCTTGGTGGACAGGGCAACCATGGCCCATGAACTAAAAGAATCACTGAAAAATACCAACATTCAGTTGGATTTTGAGAGGATGTCCTCCCTAGCCAAAGATAACAGAATAAAATCGTTGGAGGACATCATTATCGACTTAGGACATGATCCTAAGGATCCAAAGGGTGTAAGGACCCTTATGAAGAAAAAAGAAGATGATCTCAATGCACTGAAGAAAAGGTTGAAGCTGCTGCCCACAGAGCACCCTCAAACAGCAGAATTACAGCAGCAAAAACAGGCTGATGAGCAGCTTGATCTTATAATGCAGCTCAACCAGAAGGTCCTCGATTTAGAGAAGGAGCTTGAAGGAGCATTACAAGATAAGCAGGGAGAATCCACATCCCAAGCTCCTCCAACCACTTCAACCATTGCAACAACTACAGAGGCAGCAGTGGCCCCCACAACAGAAGCAGCAGCAACAACAACAGCTCCAGATTCCAGCCCAAGTGTGGAAGAATTGACCAAGGCCATTAAAGAGATGGAGCTCCAGGCAAATGAGATAAAACAGGCCAAGGAAAAGTTGGCAGAACTGGATGCCAAATATGATAAATCAAAAATGACTGTGGCAGAACAAGGCCGGGAAATAAAGGCCCTCAAAGAAAAGATAAAGGCCTTAGAGAAAGAGCTAAATCTAGAAAGTGCCATGGTTGAAATAAAAAGAATTCTATGGGCCAAAATTGGCCAATCCATCACTAAACAATGGAGGTCAATTAAAACTATACACGAGAAAATGGATTTAATTGGCCAAGCACAGACAGAGATTCAGAGGGCCAAAACAGTGCTGGGAGACAGACCTGAGCAGGCCAATAGAATGATAGATTTTTTGAATAGGCAAGAAAAGGAGGAACTGGCAGCCATCGGCATCGTCAAC
This sequence comes from Pinus tabuliformis, assembly GCA_031772625.1. Classification (NCBI taxonomy): domain Eukaryota; kingdom Viridiplantae; phylum Streptophyta; class Pinopsida; order Pinales; family Pinaceae; genus Pinus; species Pinus tabuliformis. The sequence continues at coordinate 305,732,010 of CM062806.1, read as the reverse complement.
AGGACAGAGCCTATACAATAAACTTGAAGGCCTGTTCTTTATTGAAAATGAGGCAAATCACCTTTTTGAAATTCCTCCAAATTTTTACAGATATACAGAGGCCGATGAAACTTTAATAAAGATTCGAAGACATCAAATGCCTAAGGAGGATTGGTGGCAGGCAATGCTTCAAATTTTGCCACGATAGCCTCAGTTGATCGGTCATTGCCAGCTCCAACTCACTAGAAGACAAACAGCAAAATAAAGTCAGCATTTAAGGCAGCTAAAAGGTGACTCAGCACATGGACAACGACAACTAGCCCAAAGGATAAGAAAATACGCAAATTTTGGACAGCGTATCCTCAGCCGACTCCAACAGCCACCAAGTCAACAGTTTCTGACTATTTTGGACAGCTAAAGCACTGAAGAGTTACTACAGCATTAACTTTCTCAGCTACAAAGCTCCAGGAGTTGGCATAACATTAATGAGCCATTAACTCATTTCCTTGATATTTTTCTCATGTAAATTTTGTATATATACCCCCCTTAGCAACGCATTAGGGGTTGGTGATTTTGATTATGAAGCAGATGTACTGTAAACTTTCAGATTATCTAATACAAAGGGCTGGAACAGCTCAGTGATTTCCTGAATATTTTGATGTCTTGCTGATGCTATGCGTGCTGATGCAGAATTCCCGTGCTGTCTGATGGAATAATAAGTCTTTCTTAATCTCTGTTTTGTCTTCTTATGTTTATTAAATCATACTCATGTTTCACTGATCTAGTAGTAGAGAAAAGGAATAGTGCAGGATATGTTTGGTTACACCTTGTGCTCAATCTTTACTGCTGTAAATGTTTTTCTTCAGAATTAACCATGGACATGAATTCTTAATTGCTCATGTTTTCATTAATTCTATAAATATGAACGTTATCTAGAAATTCTTCACTGCTTCTAGAATAATATTCTCACTGTTTCTCCATATCAGTTTATTGGAAGATTCTTAATTGCCTTTCATTACCTGAATACATCACACTTAATCACAATTTCAAAACGTTATTTCTCAGACACTAATCTGGCTCTGCAGCATCACTACTGTATCAACACAGCATATCAGATAAAACTAAAGGACCACTGACTCCATGCCCAATGGACTAGAACACTCTGGTAAATACATACATATCTTGACTGAAGTCATCACCCAACACATTCCAAAAAACAAAACCTTGAACATCATAGCTAGCCTAAAATACTCTCCAAACAAAGTTAAAACATAAAGAGAGAGCCCTCTCTGGCCATAGGTAGGCTAGAACCTGTGTCCCAAAGATTGGTTAGTGGTTACCCCGGCCGTATTCCCTTGGGAGTCATAGGGAACAACCTGGGTGTTAACATAAAGTGTTAACAGGTATAAGAAGCTCTTCAGATTCACAATCAGATTCAGAATCATTTCAGAATGAAGATGAACTATCAGGTATGAATTTGCTATCCTCTGATGTTCCAGCTATCTATCCATTTGGAAAAGATGAAAGTGATAGTGAAGCAACTGAATTTGCTTTTATGGGTGAGCAAGAAAAGTATCAAATAGAGGAAGTATTTAGAAGGCTTACAGACAAAATTAAATATCAACAAGATCTATTGAACAAAAGGGAATGTGCTTTCAAAGAAGAAGTTACCAAACTAAAATCTCAATCAGAGGAAGGAAACAAGGTAAGAAAGTTACTCAAGGACAAGGAAAATCAATGTCAAAAGTTGCAGGGTGAAGTGACATCATTAGGAGATGAAGTCAATGAAAGAAGCACAACCATCAAGAAACTCAGAGATAGATCCAGTTACTATGAAAGTCTTGAAGCCACGATCTGCTCGCTAAAGGAAGATCTTGAAGAATCAAAGAAGTATAATAAAGATCTACTCCAAGCTATTGAAAAACAGGTAAATGAAGATATCAGCTTAAAATATCAACTGGAATGTGCCTTCAGAACTCGTCAAATGCAGCAGGATCTGAATGAAGAACAAGAAAAGGAGATTCTCAAACTAAGGCATCAGTTGGAAGAAGGAAGGAAAGTTGAAGAAGACATGAAGAAGCAATGTCTAGAAAAGGAGGAACAACTTCAAGTTGAGGTAAATATATTGAAAGGTAAATTAGAAGAAAAGGATAAACTATTACGATTTCAAGATAGTACTAAAGCCTTGGATGATATTCTTAGTAGTCAAAGGTCTCCTGCTATCAAGACTGGTCTTGGTTTTCATGAATCTGTTGAAGGTGAATCTAGTTCACAAGGTGAGGCAAGGAACTCTAAAGAGAAATCTAAAATGATCAACAAGGAAATGAAAGGTCAACCCCATCAACAATCAAGGAAAGAGACTCCTCAAAGAAAACATCTTACTCCTAACTATGGTCGGCCATTTACGCAGATGAATAATATTGAATGTTATGAATTTCATAATCTTGGACATGTTGCAGCTAGATGCAGAAGAAGGATGGTTCAAGATCATCACACCAAAAGATCATCACATTCCAGGTACTTCAATGGATATTGTTTTTCTTGCAATTTGTTTGGTCACAAAGCTGTTGATTGCTACAGGAGGAATATGAAACATGTAGGATGTTATGCATGTAACAAGCTTGGACATATAGCTAAGGAATGAAGGAACAAAGTATGGGCACCATACTAAAAGGAGAAAACATCATCATCACACTTGAAGATGTGGAAGAAGAAAGAAGTACAGTCAGAAAGAGGCGGCACAGCACAACATACAGACATAACAGAATTAGAGGGAGCTGGAAGTGTAAAACTTCAGTGTCCTAAATCTCATACGCAAGTTTCTTAAAGAGAAGTCACGTATATACGCGAGTTGGTTATGGCATAGTCGCGTATATGATTGTTTGAGGAAAGGCAGTACGGACAGGTTCAGGAAAAGGATTAGTCATGGTTCGGTTTATTATTTGCGCTATTTGATAATGGTTACAATTTGCTAATGATGTGTGGAAATGACTTGATGGTTAGAAGTGTTTTGTTTCTAACTTGATAATGATGATGTATTGATACTTCTTGCTGATATGAATGATCAGATCTGACAGTAAACAAGATGGAACAGGTTTAGGGGGAGCATATGTTTTAATGCATTGTTGGCATTATGGTTAATAGTCCTTGGTGATGATGCTTATATGGATAAATGATTCATCTTGCTATGATATGGTTATGAGTTATTCAGATGATTCTTGGGGTTACATAGTTGATATTTAGATCAGATTTGTGGTTGATCCTCTAATGGTGCTTACATGGTGATCGTCATAAGGATAAGGAGAAGTACTTAGCTTGAATTCACATCTTCTTTACTTGATGATGAGTCACTCATATGCTGTTGTCGTCATATGCATAAAGATCATATATTACAGTTATGATGCAGGATTCCTATTATTCTTGGCACATATATGGATGAGGATTGTTGGCTGGATACATGGATGATTATTCAAATTTGGATTGTTGGAGACTTGATGATGATGAGTTCTTACCTTTATGATGATAGGTTGTTTTGTACATATGTTGATTGATATTCCCAATTGATGATACTTGGTCCATGCAGATCTGGATGGCTATGGTGTTTCTCACATATGATAGAATGATTCTGTATATACAGAATTCTGTTCAAAAGGATGAGTTGATACCGACATACCTTGATGATTCATGCACTAATACAAGTTGCTGGTGACAGATGCTATGGAGCAGATCATTCAGTGTCGTTGCTGATGTTTATCATGATCTTATTTAGGTGTTTGGTCTCTGTTATAAATGTCATGTATATCATTCGATGTAAAGGTCATATCAAGACTCATGATGTAATAGTGTGTCTCTATCTATTGTAGTCATTTGATGAAATATTTCAGTCATATCAAGGTCATGAAATGGCCTATGTTGGTTTCCCCACTATGTCTAGGATGAATGATGTAATGTACTTGGTTGTCATTTTCTGGTACATCCCCACTTGGTTGGGAGATGGATGTATGTATGAGTATTTGGTGCTAAGAAGGTCACGTATGATGTATAGAGTCATGTTCTTGTAGAACACCTTTTTGCAGACCTTGCTTACATACAGGGGGAGCATGAACAACACAATTCAGCAAGAGCATAGCTTTCAACATGTAGCATGAACAGATTGGTACACCTTGGCATATACAAAGGGGGAGCTCATTCAGAGATTTCAACATGTACTCAGGGGGAGTATGAACAACGGAATGCCTTTCTAGGAAAGAGAATATCTTGGTTCGCCCTTTGCCCTTGATGTCAAAGGGGGAGAGTGATTTGGTATTGTTGCCATCAAGTCCAAAGGGGGAGATTGTTGGCATTATGATGCATGTGTTGTACTTGATGGCAAACAACTCATAGAAGATCAACTCACTTATATATATCTAGATGAATCTACGGAAGAGATATCAGATGACAATTCTCAGTATGACAAGTCCAAAGGGGGAAATTGTTGGCATTATGAGACAAGTGTTGTCCTTGATGGCAAATCACACAAATGATAAATTATAGTGCACCAAATTTATTTGATAAATTATAGTGCAACCAAGTTTCCTTCATGTAGAGAAAATTTCACGCACTTTTATGCAGAGAAAAGTTTATTCCATGTAGAGAAAAGTTCACGCACTTTTATGCAGAGAAACGTTTATTCCATGTAGAGAAAAGTTCACGCACTTTTATGCAGAGAAAAGTTTATTCCATATAGAGAAAAGTTCACGCACTTTTATGCAGAGAAAAGTTGATTTCATGTAGAGAAAAGTTCACGCACTTTTATGCAGAGAAGAGTTTATTTCATGTAGAGAAATGTTCACGCACTCTTATGCAGAGAAAAGTTTATTTCATGTAGAGAAAAGTTTACGCACTTTCATGCAGAGAAAAGTTCCCTTCATGCAAGAGAAAAGTTCACGCACTTTCATGGTTGGTTCATGGTATTAGTCCGACAGTTTTTGATCCTATGGTTTTGGCCCGTGGTATTGCATCCAAAAGTGTTGATCTCACGCACTTTCATGGTTGGTTCATGGTATTAGTCCGATAGTTTTTGATCCTATGGTTTTGGTCCGTGGTATTGAATCCAAAAGTGTTGATCTCACGCACTTTCATGGTTGCTTCATGGTATTAGTCCAACAGTTTTTTGATCCTATGGTTTTGGACCGTGGTATTGAGAAAGGACTAAGGCTATAAAAGAGGAAGGAGATCATTTGGCAAAGCATCATCTAAATTATTGAATATCTGATAAAGTGCTAGATCTGGAATACTGTGATTGGGTTATGGTGCAGATCTGGATCTGAGCTAAAGAGGGATCTCACCGATTGATGGAGAACAAGATCTAAGGATAGATCGGGATCAAATGGTTTGAAATGAACTATCTCTATATATTTGATTATGCTTATTCTAGATCTGTATATTGAAAAATGATCTGAATTGGGTATAACTTAAGTTTGAAATCGCTGCAAGTCATGTTTGAATATTTATAGATCTGTACGTGGGTTGGCTTTGGTGTAAGCGCGCATATATGCAGGTTTGGTTCATTGTAGTAGCGTATACAATTTGAGCTATGATATTTGAAGTCACAGGTGGTTCTCATTGTTGATGGGTTTGATGACAGTTTAAAGGTGTCAGTATTCTGCATATCCTGTTTGGTTGATTGTGTTTAGCTTCAGTATTTATGGATGAGAACTAATATTGGATCAGGATCATAATGACTCATATTTGTGTGATCTGATGGACTAGATCTGGTGCTAACACATATATTATCCTTGTATATGTATTGATCTGGTGTTTGGGTGATTCAGAAGATTGATTGATTATGTGCTTCAATGATATTAATGGGTCCAGTATGAAAATTGGATGAAACGTGGCCTTTCAGATTATGTGTTGTGCTTCAGGAATATCCAGTCTGAAAATGTATGAAACGTGGTATCTGGAGGAGAGAAGATTGTAGGCCGACGCCTACATACTAGTATCTTAGCTAGTACAAGAGCTAAGGGGGTAGTAGCTCCCTTCCAGTAGCAGTTGAAAACTTTGGAGCATTGTAGCAGGTAGCAACCTGCGTACTAGTAAATGGATCGGCTAGTACAAGAACTATGGGGGTTGTAGCTCCCTTCCAGGAGAGACTGGAGAACGAGAGAGGGTTGTAGCTCTCTGCAGGTAGAAGCCTGCGTACTGGTATAAGACTACACCAGTACATAAATATTTTAAAAGGATTTTCTTATTAAGAAGAAGATTGAGATGACTTGCAGCAGGTGGTTTTCTCCCACATTGGGTTTCCACCTTATATCATGGTGTTCATGTGTGTGGCTTATGTGTGATGATCTGTTCTATTTTACTGCACCTGTTTACTGTTAATATGGTTGATAATGTTCTAATGCACTCATTAAGGATCAACTAAATGAATCATAAGAAGTTGTGGAAGTAGCATATATGAATCTGAATATGGAAATGAAAAAGTTTTATTGATGTGATAATACTGATTCACCCCCCCCCCTCTCAGTATTATTTCCAATACTACTAAAGTAATTGAGAAGAAAAATGAAGAAGAGCTTATGGAGTTGGTCCTTAAGCTAAATGAGCAACTAAAAGAGACAGAGCATGAATTAGAGAAAACACTACAAAGTAGAAAAAGTGAGTCGACCACGCAGCCTCAAAATGTAGTGCCAATGGTTTATACAATAGTCCCTTCTACATTGGCAACTACTTTAGCACCAAATGTCCCTTTGGCAACAGCTACAACTATAGAAGTAACAGGTACATGTACATCATAGGCAAGAACCTCAAATCAGAGCACAGAAGAATTGATTAAGTCCATGGAGAAAATGAAGCTCCAAGTCACTGAACTGCAAAAAGTAAAAGAGAAATTCATTACCTTCGAACAAAAATATGACATATCAAAATTCAATTTTGTCAAAGAGATGAGAAAAACAAAGGCTTGACTCAATAGATCAAAACACTGGAAAAAGATCTTACATTTGAAAAGCCTTTGACTGATATCAAAAAGATATTATGCACCAATATCATTAATTCAATCAATGATATTTGGTCATCAATTCAAATAATTTTTGAGCAAATTGACTTAGTGAAAGTTGCTCTTCAAGAGATTTAAAAGACCAAGGAAGAACTAGGAGGGAAGCCTAAAGAAGCTATCAGATTAATAAACATTCTAAACAGTAGAAACATGTATCAGTTGGAACAGTTGAACATTGAGGATAGGACTACCACCATCCTCGAAATAAAGAAAGTATTGACCAAAAGGAGTCTAATGCAAGGCCTAGAACACAAATTTCAAAATACATAGGAATAAATAGATGAGTTTATGGAGAAATTTGGCATCTTACAGAGTAAAGGACTTCCAAGTCCTTTAGTCATCAATGACAAGCTAACGTTTTAGGATGATTATATCAACAAATTATATCAGCAAGCTAACAATCAAGCTAGTTCATCTGGAGTTAAGGCATTGCCCAAAGGGAGAGTTCTCTATGATAATTTGGAGAACCTTTTTTACATTGAGCATGAAGTGAGGCACTTATTTCTAGTGTAACCAAATTTTGTAAAATACATAGAAGCATATGAAATCTACAGAAAACTGACAAGGACAAGAATATCAAAGAGATGATTGGTGGACCAACATGACAGACATCTTATGATTTACCATGGTAAAAAGTGAAGTAAATTGAAGTATTTACCATAGTCAATTTTGGTAAAAAGTGATGAATGATGGTAAAATAGGTAAAGAGTGTCAGTCACAGGTAAAAGAGTATCACTGAAAAGCTAAAACCAATCATCCGGCACGGAATTAAGAGCAAGACAGCAAGATGCATATTCATAGGACCTGCCTCCAGCTCCTTCAACAAAAATAGGGACAACAAACAAGCAGTTCACATTCAGTTTCTACTTTCGAGACCATCTGTCTCTACATTCATGTAAAATATATTTAGTTTTCCTAGAATATATCTCTCTTAGTTAGGAGATATTTTGATGTAAATTTTGTATAAGTACTTCCTTATTTGAAATACTGTGGGTGGATTCTTAGACATTTCAGTAGACAATTTACTTTTGGAATTGAAGTGTTGTTAAACAAATTTTGTATGGTTGGCTGGAACAAAGTAATAAAGCAAAGGACTTTTACAGGATACCTATGTCAAATGAGAAACAAATAAGTACTCTATATCCTATGTTTTTACAGTTTTCTGGTTTAAATATTCATATGTGTTTCATATCTGAATGATAAACAAAAAACTATATTTCAGAAAGAGCTTTACTGCATTCTATCTTTAAAATCATTTATTTTCTTAATGTTTTCTTCCAAGCTATTATAGGTAGGGAATTCTTAATTGCTCCCTGCTTTCATAGTCTACCATTGTGACCATTTGACAAAGAATTCTTAATTTCTTTTTGTTAATGAGCAACCACTTTCCCTCATCTTGAACTTTGTTGAAGGATTTTTAATTTCCCTTCCTCCCTTTCAAGACCATTTCACCCTTTTAAGCTATCATTTGTCTTTTGTTTAGCTATCTTGACCTGTGAAACCCTCCTTTATTAAATCAACCTGATCTAGTTAAGCCATCTTCAGTTGACTCCATAGCCCAATGGACTAAAATACCTTGTTCTATCCATCTGCTCTTGAATTCCACCACCAAACAAAATCAAAGCCCCCTAAGCTTTCATAACTAGCCTAATATCCCATAAACAAAGCCAAATCATAAAGTGAGAGCCCTCGCTGAGTATAGATTGGCTAGATTCTGTACTTAAAGGATTGGTTTGTGGTTACCTCAGACCCCTTTCCCTCTTCTAACAACTTCAAGGAAAATATGAGTGATAACATCCGCTTCAATTGCCAAAGATGATGAGGGCCAATGCAACCGAGATGCATGCACGTATCTGAAGTTAGATCCATAATTATGAGGACCTCATGCAACTCATCACTAGCATACAGGCTTCCCATGCACGAGTATTCAAGAGCATGGATGTTGTGGTGTTCACACATGCGATCCCATCACCTGGGACTCTCACCCAGGCGAAGACCAAGAAGCAGGTCTGACTAGAGCTTCAATCGCACTTTGACGAGTTGATGTGAATCACCACTAACCTAGACTTGCCTATCAGTGTAGGCATCACGTGGAATTATGTTGTTGGTCCTGCCACATTGAAGACAATGATTTGCATGATTTTTGATGAGTTGGACAGAGGAGCTCGAGCAGTGTACCCCGATTCTTTGGAGGCAAGGTTCAGGTTTCATACAGATGTCATAGCAAAACACACAGACACTATCAAGGAGTACAAATCTTGGCATCAATATGTTACTATTGATCAACATGAGGATGTCGAGCTATTGGACTTCTATAGTTGTCTAAGTCATAGTGATGTCTCGTTTGGCTTTCTCTAGCCATTTTTGTTCACATGGGTACATGTGCATTTTAATGTTAAGTCATGTTAAGTGTAAGTCAAGTGTAAATAGTGGTTGTAACAGTCATAGAGTAGGTTGATAGTCATGAGGGTAGTTGAATGGTCACAAAGGGGAATGTAAAGGGTCACCCGACCCTTTGCTATAAATAGTCCCTCATAACTCATTATATAGGCTTTTGGTCAGCCAAGCTTCTAATGACACTATCTTGGAAAGAGATTGGATAGTATTGTAACGTACCTTGGCTTCTCCACTGCACGGAGCTAGTTCATCTCTTTGGAGGATCAGGCGGATGTGGCTATAACGTTCCATTGTTGGGGCTACCAGGTTTAAATAGATGTATTGTATGATTGGAACTTACACTTCTTTATATAATAAGAGCCAACACATTTTAATGCATATGTTGTTATTGTAGTTGGACTATTTCGATTACTGTAGCAATGTATGTTGTTCAACTTACATAGTTGTGTATGCAATTATATGAATCTTGTTGCAGATGTCCTATTGGTTTAACCATCACTTTGGATTGTTGGTTGACTTAGTTTCTAGCTTGTGATGCATCTTCGCTTGAGTGTTCCCTTCCTAGCTGTGTACTATTACAGGTAGCCAAGGGGCACATTCATCCCAACCCACCTGTGTTAGAACCTCTCATGCACCTTCCTTGACTCACTACAACAATCACACCCTTGCTATTGACAGAGTTATCTTACATCCCACTATGCAACATTGCGATCAAGGCATTGCTTTACGACCCACTGCTTGGACTCCTACACCAAACGGTCTGAGGTCTAATTGGGACTTCTTACCGGGGAGATCCCCTTGACATGTTGGTGGGTCCAACACCGTCAACATATTCCTTTGTTGAAAACTAAGTATAAAATCCTCCTTGGCACACAATTGCATCCCTTCTTTGGTAAGAGATCTGCCACTTGATTCTACTCTCTATCAACATTATTAGATCTTATGGATTGCATCCAAAAAGTAAGGGAAGGTGGTCCAAATTTTGTTCTCAATTGTACCTAATCTAGGACCATCTTGGAATCTCCAAACACAGGTAAATCTTCAATTGCAAGCTAGTTGGCACATAGAGGAGCCCCCAAGAGTATGATTAGCTCAACTCTATTATTTGACCCTATGCCATTATACCAACTGAAATGGAAGGTGTTGTCTGGCTTCAAAACCAAATGTGTCCCACTTCCACAAACCCCGTTAGTGGATGCTCCATAAAAAATAAAAATAAACAATAAAAGATAAAGAAAATAAAGTATGACCATAGCTCCATGAATTGAAAATGTCTTCTCGGTTGTTCATCCTTCATTAACCATATCTCCATAAAATATGCAAAGATCTTTAAATAGGTGTCTCTAGTATTTGGTTCTATTTGTTCAAAAATCTTCTCATTCCTGATTCTCCAGATGCCCCACTAAATATAGAAAGGTAAGGAATGGTATGTCTTGAAACCTTCAAACCATTGAGTGAGACATCTCTAAATTGAAACCATGTTCTATATTAAATGTATTTTAAGTGTTTTAAGAACCCCACTCCATACAGAGATCGCAAAAGGACATGTTAGAAATAGATGTTCCATATCTTCTAAATCTTCTTTGCATAAAGAACATATTCCATGATCCTGAAAGCCCCTTTTATGGATATTATCCCAAGTTAAAATATTATTGTGGACCACTAGCCACATAGAACATTTTAATTTGAGAGGTATATCCCATCTCCATGTGTTATGAAATCAAAAAGCATTATCATTCAAGCCATGTTCATGAGAAATATGCTTATAAATCTCTTTAACCGAGATCTAATCATTATACATAACACCTTACCATTTTAGCTTTTCTTTCTTCTCAGTGAGTTTTAAACATGTTATACTTAACTATGTTGTGAAACGTGCCCATTCCACAAATAGGTCCTCTGCAAATCAAAGTTCAAATGAATTAAGCCAATAACTTGTAACAGAAGAAGATCCTCAATCACAAGAGATTTAGTTCATAAAGTAAAGCCTTTTCTTATGTAAATTCTCAAGGATGTGAATAGAAAGAGTATGTATTCCCTTCACTCATTTGATATCATCTAGTCCTATTGCTATACTATTCCCCCTTCAAACCTCCCATCTCAAATTTCGTAATAGCCAATGTTTGTTTCTCATCATGCTTCTCCATATATAAGATGCCACCTTCTTCTTTGGATTCGCCTCTTTAATCCATTCCTTAAGCTATCTATTTTTTAGATATTTATCTTTAATAACCTATTACCAAATAGCTTTGCCCTAGAAAGCTTTCCACAATTTCTTGACAATTAAAGCCTTACTAAAACATTATGTGTCCTTTATACCCCATCCTCAATCCTTCTCATGTCTCACAAGCACCTCTAAATTGACCAAAAGTATCTTATTTGTGAATTTAGGCCTAGCCCAAAGGCACCTGGCTATAATAGCATCAATTCTTTTGGTCTAAAGATATTGAGTGGGGAAATATACTGAGGTTTGAGCCCTCTAATTGCAATGAAATCACCTCCTCCCCATTTGTCATTAAATGCTTTGAAGATGTCAATTGTTTAGGGTTTTGTCAAAGAGTGCAGGAAGTAGGTTTCCATGAGCATCTCATAGGTATATTTTCCCTCACCTTGAAGGAAGACAAGATCACCATTGCAGGGACTAATTTCATGTTTTCAGTGGATGCCATCACTCAAGCTATAGGCACACCAAACCATAGTGAAAACTAATTCAAATGCGTGAAGCTAGACCTAAAAGAGAACAAACCCTACTTGAAATCACAATACAAAGGAGCTCACTCACATGTTTTCCCATTCAAATACATGTTGGAGAGATATGCACCATTGATGAAGGTTGTCATGAAGTTCTTCACATGTGAGAGTAGATTTTCTAGGCTATATTAATACCACATAAGACTCCTCATGCACTTTACAACTCCTAAGTCTCTAAATTTGTCCAGCTACTTGTATACGAGCCTAACGAAAATGTATGAAAGGGTGAAATTTAAAGGAAAAGTGCATTATCCCAGCCTCTTTCACCATAGCATGATAAAGGTTATAGTACTCCATCAGTTTAAAGAGAAGAACATGACATGGGTCACCTTCATTGGGGCAGCCTTGAAAACACATATAACCACTTCACCAAGCCAGCACCAAACCATGTCAGTACAACCCATGGATGTGGGGTCATCAAGCAAACATGATGAGCCTAAATTTTCCAAAATGCACCAGAGCCTACCTGTCTAACCTAAAATCCTTTACATTCCAGTCATCCCATGGTTGTGATTTCATAGAGAGAGCCCTCTCTGGTTTGGTAGTGCTAGATACCAAACTAAAATCTTTCTCTATGGTTACCTCCATCGATATCCTCATCAGCCTGGGACATTGTGGAGGATAATAGAGGGCATGAAAACTAGGGAGTGCTAAGGTGTTCTAGTGAATGTAAGGTTCCTAAGTCATTGAAAAATGTAATTCTAGTTGTGAGGTCATGACTGCCAAGGTGTGTTAGGGAATTCTAGGGCATGCTAACATGTGCCAGCTAGTAATAAGTCGTGTTAAACAAGATAAGATGTGGCAAGTATTAAGGCATGCCAAGGTGTAAAAGGGCGGACAATGCATGCCAAGGACTGTCAAGGCAACAAAAGGGAGGAACGCGTTATACTGCAAGTAAATGAGCACATAATAAGGTTAATAAGTCATCAATTTAACTTTTCCATGAGGGGCATGCTAGGCACACCAAGACTATGTTCCAATAGGTGCCAAGTGCCAAGTGTTAATGCATTCTAAGTGCCAAATCTTCCTCTGTTTCTTCTCATCTAGTTTCCAATAATTGATCTCAAAGAATTTTAATATTAAACCATGCCAAAGTATACCAAGTCATCTCAACGCATGCCAAACATGCTTATAAGACTTGCCAAGTACCAACATGTGCCAAGTGCCAATGTGCATCAGGGAGTGTGATGCATGCTATGAAGTGGAAAAACATATCGAAGAGTGCTAAGGTGTACTAGAGAGTGCCAATGCATGTTGAGGAGTGTTAGGGAGTAATAGGAAAACACAAGGGAGCACTAGGCCAAAATGCATGGAAGTGAAATAATATGAGGGTGTGTCAGGGAGTGTAAATGAGTGCTAGCGGCCATGCTAAGGAGGGAGTAACAAGCTATGCTAAGCACGGGTAAGGAATGACAGGGAATATCAGGGAATGTCAAGAAGTGCTAGAGTGTGCTAAGTAGTTCCAGGGTGTGCTAACATGTCCCAAATAATGCCAAGGCATGCCAAGTGCTAAGACATGCTAGGATGTGCAGGGTGCTAGAGTATGCCAATATGTGTCAAGGAGTTTCAAGGAAATAAAAGGAATAACCAAGATAAAATGCAAGGAAATGAACACATAAGAGGGTTAATAAGTTGGGACTTTATCTTTTTCAAAAGGGGCAAGCTAGGCACACAAATAATATGTTCCAATACATGCCAAGTGCCAATGTGTGCTATGTTCTAATATTTGTCAATGAAATATTATGCCAAGGTGTTCCAGGACATGCTAGGGACTATAGGTCATGCCAACACATGATAGGGGAGTTCTATGCTATGATAGGGAATGCCAACATGTGCTTGGGCATCCTACTCATGGCAAGATGTTCTAGGTACAAAGATGTTCCAGGTATAAAGATGTTCCAAGACATGCAAGGTGCCAAGGAATGTTAATGTACTATTCTGAAGCATGTTAAGGTGTGGCATGAGTGTTGAGGAGTGCTAGGTCTCTCTCATTAATAGAATTGATAGAGCTTGATTATGTATTAAATAATATAGCTCCTACAAACACTAGTGGAACTTTATTTAAAGGAAATTTTCTTGATAATAAACCTAATAGAGATGAATCATGTGTTGACTCATAGGAAAACTATATTCTTATGACTTGATGGAAAGCATACACACTAATTACTTCTTAACAAATTGACTAATTATTATAACCACTATGACCTTGGACACATAATGAAAAATATGTTGGAAATAATACTGAGAGGGGGGGGGGGGGGTGAATCAGTATTATCAAATCAAACAATTTTTCATTTCCATACTCAGATTCATATACACTACATAAGTTAAGGGAACGCACGTGTACACAAAATTGTGTCTAATGCAACTAGCGTATACCTAGTAAAATTATGATTCAATTAATCCATTAAATGTTGATCTTTAATTAGTGCATCAAAACTTCATTAACCATATGAACAATAAATGGATGTATTAAAACATAATAGATCATCACACACAAGAAGCACACATGAACACCACGATGTAAGGTGGAAACCCAATGTGGGTGAAAACCACTTGCTACAATTCGTCTCTATCTTATTTTTAATAAGAAACTTCTTTTTACAATGTTTTTGCACTGGAGCAGTCTTATACCAGTATGTAGGCTTCTACCTGTAGAAGGCTACAACCTCCTCTCGTTCTCCAGCTTCTCCTAGAAGGGAGCTACAACTCCATTAGTTCTTGTACTAGCTAATGTACTAGTACATAGGTGCCACCCTACAGAAGGCTACAACCTTCGCTTTCTTCCTCCAGGTACCACGTTTCATAAATTTCAGACTGGATACTCATGGAACTCAAAATCATAATATGAAGGCCACATTTCATCCAATTTTCATACTGGACCCATTAATATCATTGAAGCACAACCACTTGTATCATCAATCTCTAAATTATCCAATATTGAATCATTGAACCCTATCAACAAAATGTAGTCACCAGAACACAAAACTCTGCAACAATGTCCAAATCCAACTGTATCATCAAAATCATGGATCAGAGTGCATACGCAACTTGGAAGAGCTGAAACAACGTATACACAACTTCACAAGAGCGAACCAGTGTATATGTCATCAAATACTTACTTATAACTTCACTGCACTTCCTGACTTCAGACATACCAGATCATTACATATACCAGGATAATACGTGTGTTAGCAACCAGATCTCATCCATCAACCCTGAAGCTAAACACAATCAACCAATCTGAATATGCAGAATACTGACACCAGTAAATAGTCACCAGAACTCAGAACTTTGCATCAACAACCAAAACCACGTGTAACTTAAAACATCATAGTTTATATGGTATAAGCTATTTGGATGTATCTAGCATACGTATGTATGTGCTTTTATCATAGTCAACCAGCGTATACATCTGTAAATATTCATTCATGATTTGTAGCTATTCCAAACTTGAGTTATACCCAGATCATAATATTT
Organism: Pinus tabuliformis; assembly: GCA_031772625.1. Taxonomy (NCBI): domain Eukaryota; kingdom Viridiplantae; phylum Streptophyta; class Pinopsida; order Pinales; family Pinaceae; genus Pinus; species Pinus tabuliformis. Next base: position 305,716,361 of record CM062806.1, on the reverse strand, counting down.
ACAAAACATTACATGTGTCAGTATACAAATCTAGAACAAGGATTATCAAATTGTATAGAGATGATTCATTCCAAGCCATTAGATCCCAATCTATCCTTAGATCTTGTTCTCAATCAACCGCCGAGATTCCTCCTTGGCTCAGATCAAGAAAAGCATCATGAAACCACAACCTGCATACTGGATCTCATACTTCGTCAGATATTCAAGACTTTCTCAGTGCATTTGCCTAATGATCTTCTCTTCTTTTTATAGTCTAAGGCCTTACTCAAGTACCATGGTCCAAAACCACTTAGAACCAATACCTTAGACCAAATACCTAGGGCCAATACGTCAGACAAGATACCTTGGACCAATACCATGGATCACAATACCATGGTCTAGATACCACGGACCAAAACCAAATGTACATGCCTTTCCTTACATGAAAGTGCATGTATATGTATACACACCTTTTGGTCGGCTAACCTACATGTATACGTGGCTTTATCAAGGGGAACCTGCATATATCTCTTTTTCTTCATTCTGTGAGACTAAACTGTGATTTGTTATATTAGTAAGTTGCCATCGAGGACAACACCTGTACCATAATGCCAACAATCTCCCCCTTTGGACTTGATGGCAAAGCTAACTTGCCATACTGAGAATTGTCATCTTAATGAGTTGTCATTGTACATTACATCTGAACTAATTCCCTTGTGATGCCATGCATCCCATGTATTTTGTCACATCTGATCTCTCTTTTGTATATTCATCTAGTTATATATAAGTGAGATGTTCTGCTACAAGTGGGTTGCCATCAAGTACAACACATGCATCATAATGCCAAATATCTCCCCCTTTGGAATTGATGGCAACAACCATACCAAGTCACTCTCCCCCTTTGACATCAAGGGCAAAGAGCGGACCAAGATATTTTCTTCCTATACATTCCATTGTCCATACTCCCCCTGAGTACCTACTGAAATCTCTGATTGAGCTCCCGCTTTGTATATGCCAAGATGTACCAATCAGTCCATGCTCCCTTTAAGTACATGCTGAAATCTCTGCTCTGCTGAAGTGTGTTGTTCATGCTCCCCATGACTGTAAGCAAGGTCTGCAAGAACATGACTCTATACATCATAAATGACCTTCCTATCACCAAAGGCTCATACATACATCCATCTCCCAACCAAGCGGGGATATACCAATGTTGACTCATCCACCCAACCAAGTAGGGATATACCAGATACCAATTGTTTATACATGACTGAAATATTACATCATGCTTCCCATGCATAATGGGGGTACAAATTACATCATATGACCAAAAGGGATTCATCCAATGACTATAATAGATAGAGACAAACTATTATATCACGGGTCTTGATATGACCTTTACATTGAATGATATGACATTTACAACAGAGACCAAATATCTAAACAAGACCATGATAGTCGTCAACAACTATCATACACATTATATGATCTACTCCATAGGCATCTATCAATAGCATTTAGACCAGCAACCTGTATATGTCCATTAGTGTAGAAGTCATCAACCTGTAACAAGGTATGTCTCCATATAGATATCAACTCATCCTTTTGAATATTATAATAGCCTTTCCTGAATGAATTCTGAATATGACATAAAAAAATCATTCACATTATATCATATGTAAAAAACACCATAGCCATCTCATCATCATCAAGATCTGCATGATCTTATATACCATCCATGTATCATCACTCAGGGACATCCATCAACTGCATCAATCAACATATGTAAGTATCATGTCACTTTCACAGGTATGGTTGTCCTAAAAATACATAACAAACTTCAAGAGGAGAAACACCCCACAATGCCTCTTTCGTTAAGGGCTTGATGTTGTAGGAAAGGTGGCATTGTTGGCTGACGTGAAGATCTCGTCCTTGGTGAAGCCACCCAATGGTGTATGAATGTGGATGTGATATATTATTTAGGCGTAGTCACTTCACGACCTCTACTGAAGTGAGGTTCTTTTGGCTCCCACTATTGACAATAAACTTCAGCAGAGAACCCTTCACCCACATCTATGAGTGGAAGAGGTGGTCTACCTCCTCTCGATCTTCAGGCTCAATCTTCTAGATCTTGGTGGTGGCCAGAGTGGAACTAGGCTCCACATCAATGATCTTCTTCCCTTTGTCATTTTTCTTATCAAGTTCTGATTCAGAGTCAAAGCACGCATCTTATTTAGAAGACTTCATCTTGACCACCAGTGACAACTTGGCCCGACACTCACTAGTATTGTGACTGGAGATCTTATGGAACTCACCATTTTCCCATTTCCTTCTTTATCTTCATGGTGTTTTTCTTTGGTTGCAGCTTCAGTGGGCTATCCTCGGTAGCCCTACCTTGGCTTGGTCCTTTGTTCTCTGGCTTGGGGGCACCTTTTCCTTGCTTCAGCTTCACAAATCCAAAGTCCCAGTTCTTCTCATTAAACTTGTTCTCAATCTTGACAACATACCTTTACACCATTCAGAGCGAGGAAATGTCTAGGAACACCATCTTTTCCTAGATGTTCTTGTGTTGACAACTGCAGTACTTGAGCACTAAATTTCGCTCAATATCCTTGATACCCAACTTCTTGCGAAGGGTACAGAAAATATTTGTAAATTCTGACACATCTTGGTCCCTTCCCTACCGTCGCATGGTCCACTTTATGTATTTATCTTCATAGCTCCTGATAGGGTAATATCGTTCCTTGATGGAGTCTTGGAAAGAATCCCAGGTGTGTGTGGCAAAAAAGAAATAAGGGTTCACTCTTATCCTTTTGTTCATAGTAGGTTTTCCGCCAGTCCTTGACTTGTGCGATAGATTTGAGAAGTACAAAAGTAATCTTTTCCCAACTGGAAAAGTCATAAACTAAAAAAATATCCTTCCAATTGATTTAACCATTTATCTACAACTTCTGCATCTATCAGGCCTTCAAGTATGGGAATATCTAAGTTAACTTGTACCTTAAAAGGAGTTGCACCTCCAAAGTGGTTGCTAGGTGAAGATGCATCACCTGTAGGTAGTCATCGAATGATCTAGGTGAAGTTATCCATCATCGCGTCCCTTTGTTGCCTGAGGGCTTCCTTGAGCAACATTTTGAAAGGAACTAATGCCCCATCATATTTATTTTCTTCCACCATGGGAGGTCATTGGGTTTTTCGAGGCTCATCTTGCAACAGTTCAACCAAATCGAGCCCTAACTCCTTATACCCTGACCTTGTTGGGGACATGCAAAGAAAGACAGAGAAAGAGCATACCGCTTTGATACCACTGATCTAAACTTAAACCAAAATGCAACAACTTAAAGATATAATCATAAATATAGAGATGCATTAGAAAAACACTTCATTTCTGTTAGGAAACCAGCTCACAAAAAGATAGAAAAGATAGGTCACCTTAGAATTCAGCCTTTTTAAGGGGGCAACCTCCTTTACATTACAAAAATGAAAAATTCTTAAATGATACAAATGACTAAACCTCCCTTCTATATATAGGAATCTAAGGGGTTGCAATATAATCAAGCCAACATAACAACAATAACATAAGGGCACAAAAATAACAATAGTGGGTTTCTATGGGGCATACTAATAACAATATGGGGACAATAGGGGCACAATACTAATAATAAGGGATACAATGACATAATGGGGGAATCACTAGTATTATAGGGGCCTAACATGCCCCTCTCCTTCCGAAAAGTGTTGTCCTCAACGCTTGAGTAGTTCTAGATGCTTCTGTATAAAACTCTCATCCTCCCATGTGGAATATTCAGTTGATAAGTTCTTCCACTTGATGAGATACTCCGAAATTGATCGATTTTGTAGCTATCAAGTTCTTGTTTCTGTGACTGCTTCCGGTTCCAATATGATTTTTCCTTCCTCGTCAATTTCTGGAAATATTGTTTGAACTAGGAGCTTGTCACCTATAACCTTCTTTAAACATGAAACATGGAAAAGTGGGTGCACTCGAGAAGCTGCAGGAAGCTCCAATTTGTATGCCATAGTACCAATATTTTGCAACACCTTGTACAGACCATAATACTTTGGTGGCAATTTATTATCCTTCTTAGCTTGCTTGAGGGACATTTGTTTATATGGTTGTAGCCATAGGAATACCCAATCACCTACATCAAAACTTCATTCGCAACAATGTCGATCTGCCTATTGTTTCATTCTATTCTATGCCAACGTGAGGTTATCCTTTAAGAGTTGGAGAACTTGTTGTTGATGCTCGATGTGATGTTTCACTGCTTGAACCTCAGAATTTTCTCTTAAATATGATGTGATGGATGGTGGATGATATCCATAAAGTGCCATAAATGAGGTCATTTTTGCTGCAGTATGGAAGGAAGTGTTATACCACCATTCATCCAAAGGCAACTATTTGAACCATTCTGTCTGTTTATCAGATACAAAGAAATGAAGATATCCTTCCAAACATTTTTTTACTATCTTAGTTTTCCCATAAGATTGAGGATGATAAAATGAGCTATGAGTTAACTGAGTACCAAGACAAGAAAATAATTCTGTCCAAAAATTTCTAGTGAAAATGGGATCTCTTTCGCTTACAATAATCTTTCGGTTTCCATGTAGCTTTTGAATTATTTCCATAAATGCAATGGAAACTGTACTAGCTTTAAATGGATGTGATAATGCACAAAAATGTGCATACTTGGTAAGTCTGTCAACTACCACCATGATGACACTCTTTCCTTTGGACTTGGGTAAACCTATGATAAAATACATTGAAACTGCCTCCCAACATTGGCTTGGAATGGATAAAGGTTGTAATAGACCTGGGGTCTTAATTAATTCAACTTTATCTTTTTGGCAAACCAAACATTCCACCACAAACTTTTGAATATTCGATTTAATGCCATCCCAAACAAATTCCTTCTTAACCCTGTGGTAAGTTTTTAAAAATCCTGAGTGCCCTCATAAGGGAGAGGTGTGCAATTCCATAAGAATATTTTGTTTGAGTTGGGAATTCTTGCATAGGTATAAGCAATCTTTGTACCATAACGAATCATTTTTCTAGCTAAATGTATCAGATGTACTAGGATCTTGTTGTAACTTTCAAATGAGTGCCCACACTTCTTTGTCATTCTTCACGAGTCATGCTAGAGCTTTTAGGTCGCTTACTAGGTGTTTCCATTTTCTTTCTTCAGGGCATTAATTAATGCTAATAATTCTTCACTGTTCCCTTTCAATTCCTTCAAACTAATTTTTCAAACCAATCTTATGCAAAATTAAGAAAAACTACACACCCTTTTTTCACTTTGTAAGAGCTCGATATTGAATCTCTTGTATCTTTGTAACTGCAGACCTCAAATATCTAAAATCATGTCTTGCATTAGCCCTTTGAGTCCTCTTTCTAACCTCGCAAGTCTGATCAGGATTGGATTCCCCAAGGAAGAGTTATGCCAAATCGCCCAAGGTGACCTGATTATAGACTAGTTCAATAGAGATAACTTGTACAACGTGCCACATGTCACTATTTAGACCTTAGTACCTGAAACAGATATACAAAAAACTACAAGCCATCCTATTTCTGAAACGTCTTATGAAATTTCAATCTGATGCTCAAAACAAAATTTATGATGATTTTACCCAAGTCACCTATTTTGAATGTAATTTGGGAGTCTGAAAAAACACTAAGTTTCACATATCATATCTACGCCAATATAGTGAGACAAGCTCTGAAATTCGTCCCTGAAGTTTAGAACGATTTTGGCTCAAATCGGTTGTTTTTGTAGCTTCTGAAACATTGCAGAAAAGTAGTTATAGTGAAAATTCCATGATGACTTATTTGGAGCAACGAAACCCTAGAATCCAAAGCTTTGTACCAAATGTTAGGAAACCAGCTCACAAAAAGATAGAAAAGATAGGTCACCTTAGAATTCAGCCTCTTCAAGGGGGCAACCTCCTTTACATTACAAAAATGAACAATTCTTGGATGATACAAATGATTAAACCTCCCTTCTATATATAGGAGTCTAAGGGGTCACAATATAATCAAGCTGACATAACAATAATAACATAAGGGAAAAAAAATAACAATAGTGGGTTTCCATGGGGCATACTAATAATGATATGGGGACAATAGGGGCACAATAATAACAATAACGGATACAATGACAATAGTAATGGGGGAATCACTAGTATTATAGGGGCCTAACAATTTCATTAATAGAAAAATACTAAAATATGCTTACAAACATAGCTTACAAATATAGCTTACCTCTAAGAAAAGATGTGGAGGCTACATGCCTTTGAACTATGTTACATGAGATGCAAAGGCTTATTTATTATTGAGAAACAATGGAAAACCGTAAACATCCAAAAACCTAACCATAAGAGATGAAGCGCCAAAATTGTGGGCCCTGTTTGGGTAAATTGGTACATCAACTTCCTAGGGTCATAACTTTGTCATACAATCTCCGTTTGGCTATCATAATACCTTGTTTCAAAGATCTCAAAGAGAAGGCCAAGTGAAAATAGGAAAGCTAGTTAGGGATACTTTTGGTATCTTCTCTTTCCATAAAAACGTCGTGTAGGGCCTCAAAATGGCTCTGAAAGTTAAGGGCTTGAAAAACTACAAAAATAGTAAATTGTGCTACAATTAAGGAAATCGAAAAATTGAAAGAGACAGTCTTGGGGGTCTAAGTTCAATAGGTAGGTGGCCACCAATATCCATTTGGATCAATCCAAAACTTCCCCCTATTGGCCTGTAAAGAAAAGACAGGCCCGAGGATTGAGGATGAATATTGAAGGTAGGCTTATGATGTGGAAATAAGGCTAGAGGTCTATTCATACAAGGAGAGGGTTGGAGATTGTGAGAAGAGGATTGTAACATCAAGGCTTTGAGGTTGTAAGTCTCTTGTCCATTTTATTAATATAAAAAGAAATTGTTCTTTCATAATTATGTCTTCTTTAATATCATTTCTGGGATTCCTTAATCACTCACATAGCTTGTGATTGGTTATTGATTCAATTTATGATATATGTTGAGTTAATTAGTTGCTTTATCTTTGATTCTATATACTAGATTCTTTGATACTTTGTGTGTTTTTGTCTATGAGATCTCCATCAAAACATCATGGAGAAGTTATGGAAAGCACTAGAATGGTATTTGAAGCATCAATGAGAAACTAAATGTCAAAGGCACTGAAAGGGACTTTGACAAGAATTTTGAAAAATAGTAAGCGATCTATCTCATATTGTTTGTTTCAATAAATCGTAAGTTAAGGAAGGATAGCAGTTATTTCCTGTATTTTACTAGATTTCTTTGAGGTCTAGGAAGATTCATCTTCTTTGCAAGAGGGATTAGTCTCCCTAACATAAGGGGAGAATTATAATTCCCTTCCTGAAACGAGAGGTAGTGTTACTACCTATAAGTGTTGATAAATAAAAACCTCTGGCTAAACCATGGATTTTCCCATGGTATTCTTTTGTTGAAGGTTAAGTTATGTCTCTTTTATTCTGTTAATGATTACCATCAAGAAATTCGTTGGATTTTCCTATAGAATTGGAAAGGCCAAGAGGCTATAAAATGGAGGTGAAGTTGATTAGTTGGGTGAGTTGAAGTTAATTTAGATGATTTATGTCTCCTTTTTTCTGGAACATGTACTTGTATCATTAAGCAATGGTTGAGTGATCTCAAGGCTCATGGTATGGTAGGAATTGTTTGTCTTTGATCATAAGCTACATGTATGAGAGTAATGGAGACAATGTTATAATATTATTTCTTGAATAAATATATTTCTTTTATTGGTTAAGCTCAGTTATTCCATAGACATCACATGTTCTTCTCATATCTGAATACACACACAAAAACTTGTTTTTATTATAAAGGGTGTATATGCATAGATTTAAAGATTGTTTTAATTATCCAAGTTATTTTTGAGTCTATATATGGTTCATAATTTGTGACAGACATAGGGCGAGATTTTTTTTTGTTTTAGAGGTAATTATTACATTGGTGGTTCATTTGTAATGACTGAATATCTTAGATCAAATGAATTTGGTGTTGGCTTGTCCTTAGTACTTTTGCAGGAAGAATTTTTGTAAAGATTGTAACCTTGTATCACTATTACCTGTTGCATGAGAATAATGACTCAATTGATAACATTCTTGCATAATTTTTGGTTTGATATGCAAAATCGAGTTTTATGGCTTGATAGTTATCTTTGTGTTGCAACTATTTTCCATTTATGAGAGGATCGATCTTGATCTTGTGACGCATTGATATTTTGCAATATAAGAGACAAGTACTGATTGTGACACAGTGGTCTTTTGCAAGGATAAGAGAGAAGTATTTGTTGATTAGGATAGCGACATATTTGTAATGTTGAGTGAACATAATTCTATATATATATATATATATATATATATATATATATATATATATATATATATATATATATATATATAGATATATATATAACACACATTTTGAATTTGATTGACACATGTCTTCCTTGGTTTTCTTACTGCAATACTATACCATTAGAAAAGACTAGTATTGTTCTAGTGCAGGGATTTATTTGATATGCAAAGATTCACATTCTTCATGAGGTTGTTGCTTGTCATTTCAGAAATTATATGCAGTGTCAAAGGTGGAAACTAATCTTGGATTCAAGTCTTTAATCATTGTGATCAATAGGATAATGATGCATTAATATGCTATTGTTTTCTTGGTTATGATTTTGTTTATTGATTGGTTGAATCCCACTAGTGTATCATTTTAGATTGTGAACAATATTTAGAGTTCATAAATTTTGTTAAAATTCATTATATTTTTTATGAGTAATAATGATTTATGGGTCACAATGATGTTGTATGCTAAGGAATTTGTTGATACATGTTTCATTGATTCAATTTGAGAATATCATTAGCAATATTGTTCAATGATTATGGTTGCAGTAGAGAAGAGTTTTTGTCCTTTGGAAATTGCATTTTTTTGTCTATTTTTAGTCAGATGCATGTGGGCCCAGTCTTAAACATTTTGAAAAGTGGCCTACTAGATTAGTCAAGGTGGTGCTAGTATGAAATATTCTGAAATATGGATCACAAGGAAATCTGAGGGAGTAGTGGCTTCCATTTGATGGACACTAGAAAATATAGTATAGGTAGTAGCCTCTAACATGTAGGATCCTACGTACTGGAAAACTTCTACACCGGTGCAATATGCAATATTTTTAATAATAATAAGAAGGCAAAGAAAACGACATCAATGGTGGGTTTTTCCATTTGGGGTTTCCACCTAAAAATACAGTGTCTCTAAGTGTTGATCTATTACATTCTTATGATTTATGTTCTCTCATGTTTGGTGATGTTGATGGTTTACTGAATATGCCTAGATCCACAACATAATGTGTTGATAATGAAATAATCATTCATATAACTTTGAAAAAGAAGGCACAAACTAAGTGAAATTTGACTGGGCATGTTATAGTGAGTCACCGCGCCTTCTCAATATTTCTAACATAAAGTTGATTGAGACATGTAAATATTAATATATTGTTATGAATGAAACATGATTTATTTTACTTATTGTTTATTTGAAAATATAAGACGAGCCAAAACATTAGTTTTTAGAGTACTCTTCTCTTAGAAAATAGTTAAAATCAATTGAAGTCCAATAAGTGGACAATTGTTGAAGTGATATTTGTCGCAAACTGAGTCTCCACCCTTTCCAAGATTTCCAACCATCAGAGATAGCATGACATGAGATAAAGTTCATGATGTGGGAAAAAGGAAGAAAAGAGGATTGTGAGAAAAAAAGGTAATGAGAGGAAAAGAAGAGTTCCCATGGAGATAAATATGGAAAAGAACCAAGAAAGTATGCCAAAGAAAAATTCTAACTCTGGACTAGAAAGATTCTAGTAGGGCTTAAGGAAGGTGAAACATTTAATATTAATTTCCATTTCTGACAGAACGATAGGCTAAGTGTTAAAATTGGCAACCAGGGAAAAACTTCATGTGGGTCATCTTATTCATGGCTGATAATATTTTTATTAGATTCCTCTCGTCGAGAGGTGTGGGAGTGATTAAGTATTCCTGGAGATATGAATTTATTTTGATTATGGAATTATTATCAAGCTGACCTACAATCCATGTAGGCTCAGAAGCCCAACAGTCGCATCTATTCAAACACCAACGTTGTGTATAAATATTGGAGGACTTTTCCTCATTTTCACACACACTGCGCAGAAATGAGTCTCTTCTCTACTGCGCAGAAATGGGTCTCTCTCTCACACATGTGAAGCCGAAAGCTATTGAACGTGAAGTTGCAACTGCAGAAGTAAAGATTGACCTGCGTGGCCTAGAGATATGCTCATCTGAACTATGCCGTAGGTTCATCTAAACCTCCTCTGGAAGCCGCAACTTTTAGTGGTGGAATGAAGTCAATATGACAAACGATTTGCAATATATCGACTGCCCTAGTTTGAAGCCGGAAACTGCTGAAACTGAAGCTGCAACTGTAGAAGTAAAGATTGACCTGCGTGGCTTAGAAGATCTCCTCATATGAATTGTGTTGTAGGTTCATCTGAACCTACTCTAGAAGCCGCAACTTTTGGTGGTGGAATGAAGTCAATCCGACGGTCGGTTTGTGAGATATCATCTGCCCTAGTTTGATAATGAAGTAGCTAATGCTGATGTTGTTGATCTAGGGTTTGCTACTACTGATATGAATCAGATTTATTGTACTATTTCTCTCTGTTGAATTATTGAAGATAAAAGAATATTTGATCAAAGGGTTTCCCCACACATTGTGGGGTTTGTCCCTGGCTAGCCGCCACATCTTGTGTCTCTTGTCTTGGCTTGTTTTCTGTCGATTGTTTGATGTTCTATCTACACTTTACTTTATGTACATGTGATTGCTAATCTATGGAATATAATAAGAAAAAGAAGTAAACTGTTATACGAATAGAACATACCATAACTTAACATGGTATTAGAGCTGAGGTGAAGACAAAGTCTGAGCAAGAGCAAGAGCAATCACTAAAGAGAAGATTGGCAAGGCTATCCTAAAAGAACTATGGGGTCCTCAACACTCTTTCCTACCAAAGACAAGCTCTGTGAGAAAGATGACTATCATGCATGGAAGATGTCTATAGATCTAACCCTAGAAGACCCAGGAGTGCTGGACTATGTAAGAGATAATATTGTTGAGCCTCCATCAAATGCATCCGCTGCTGCATGGAACAAATGGAAAACCAAAGAAATCAAAATAGAAGATCATCTGGGACTCTATCGACAAGCACTTGGTGGCCTACATCTCTGAACTGGACACCTCCAAGGAAATCTACTATAGACTGGGAAATGGCACTCACGACTCTTGGAGGATTACCATCCGAATGGTACGTGTTCATGAATACTCTTCTAAACTATAATGTAATTCCTAGTTTCGAGGAATTAATGGCTAGATGAATTCAAGAAGAAACAAGGGAAGAAGAGCAAGAAATGCCCATGCCTAAAGGTCCTCCTGCTGCCTTTTCTTCTCATGCTAAGAAAAGAAATAATTCTAGGACTAAATCAAAAGGAAAGGATGGACATAAGGGTGGAAGAAAAGGAAGATGTTACATCTGTGATAGAGCAGGTCACTATGCAAGGGAGTGCCCTGATAGAAAGGACTCACACCGAGACGATGATCAAAATACCTCTGATGTCAAATCAAAGGAATGAAAAATTCAACAAAGGTAAGAGGAGAGCTGGGGATCGAGGAAGAGGACAACCATTCAAGAAGTCTAGAAAATCTAGGATGTATTAAATGCACCTGACCTCAAAAAGAACCTAGTGTCCATCTCGAAAATGGAAGACAAAGGCTACAAGGTAACCTTCAGCAACGACAAGGTATGTATATGGAAAAATAATGTTAAAGATGCCTTTACTCTTAGTTTTAGTGTCGATTCATTATATCAGGTCAATGGAAGTCTGCTAGGTGTCATGTCTTGTGACACAACCCTTCAGTCCGAACTTTGGCATTGGAGGTTTGCCCACCTTCATTACAAAGCTCTACTCGATGTAAGACAGATGGTAACAGGGATGCCCAAATTCCAAGTAGAGAAAAAAGGCATATGTCCGAGATGTGCCAAAGGAAAGCTCAGAAGGGGACCATTCCCCTCAAGGCAAAGTAAGACTTCCGATATATTACAGTTGGTTCACTCAGGCATATCTGGGGCTAGAATTAAGAGGGAGACTACTACACCACATACTCCTGAGCAGAATGGTGTGGCAGGAAGGAAGAACTGCACGATTGTGGAAGCTTTCTGGGCCATGCTACATGATCAAAGACTTCCGAAATTTCTATGGGTTGAAACTACAAACACTGCCGTATATGTACAAAATCGATGCCCTCATCAAGCATTGGGTTCCAAGACTCCTAAAGAAAAGTTCACCGGTAAGAAACCTGATGTTTCTCATTTTAGAGTTTTTGGAAGCCCTGTATATTTTCATGTGCCGAAAGAGAAAAGAAATAAATTGGGTGCATCTGGAAAGAAAGGAATTTTGTGGTCTATGGTGAAAATACTAAAGGCTATAGAATCTATGTAGCCGGTCAAAGGGAAGTCGTAATTAGTCATGATGTCACCTTTGACGAAGATATGGCTCTTAGCAAGGTGAACAATCTTCCGACATTGAGGAGCTCTCAAGAAGCTGACACCAGGGAACCGAAAGAAAAGGATGATGAATCAATGCCTGATGTAGAAGAACCCATGGATCCACATGAGCCTTCCTCTACTAGGAAGAGGCCTTCATGGCTGACGGGGGATACTTGATGGTGCTGAAGGACATGCTGCACCCTAAGGAACCTTCCGTGAAAGTAAGAAACCTAATAGGTATCAAGGATACCTGACCATCATGAGCACGATCATACAAAATGAGCCTCCATCATTCTCAAATGTCATCAAGCATCAAGTATGGAAGGATGTTATGACCAAAGAATATGAGTCTATTATGGAGAATGATGTCTGGGAAGTAGTTCCCACACCCCAGGACAAGACAATTGTCACTTCTAATTGGATTTACAAGATAAAGCATGCAGCAGATGGAAGTATGGAAAAGTATAAGGCTCATTTTGTTGCTCGTGGTTTCTCCCAGAAGGAAGGTATAAACTATGATGTGATATTTGCACTTGTTACCAGATATATGACCATCCGCTCGATCATAGCCATTGCAGCTTCACAAGGATGGAACCTACATCAGATGGATGTCAAGACCACGTTCTTGCATGGTTCGATCAAAAAAGAGGTCTATGTGGAGAAACCTAAAGGATTTGAGATTTATTATTGAAAATCTCATGTATACAGGTTGAAGAAGGTTCTCTATGAGCTGAAGTAAGCACCTCGAGCATGGTATGAGAGGATTGATAGCTACTTCATGAAGCTGGGATTCACGAGGAGTGAAGTTGATCCTAACCTTTACTTTAAGGTTGAAGATGACAAGCCTCTCATACTAGCGTTGTATGTGGATGACCTCTTTCTAACAGGTGCAGACCCTCTCATTCACAAATGTAAGAGGGAGTTTGCTTCTGAATTTGAAATGAAGGACCAAGGACTTGAAGTATGGCAGAAGCCAAGGGAAATTTTCCTATCTCAAGGAAAATATGTGGTGAAGGTTTTGAAAAGATTTGGTATGGTGGACTGCAAGCCTGTGACTACCTCGAGGATCTTAACTTTTAGAAGTTATATGGTAGTGATGTCAGACCAGATTCAGGAAATGCCTCTGAGTTTCAAAAAGTCATTCGCATTGATGTTCTTGGTGAACCTCCGTCCAAACATATGTTTTGCAGTTAGCACTGTGAGCTCATATTTGGTTGAGCCTCACTGCATTAATGCCTAGAATCTTCTAAGATATCTTCATGGCACAATTACTAATGGATTGAGATACACTACCGGAAATATGAAACTACATGATTATTCAAATGCTGATTAGGCAGGTAGTGTGGAGGATCACTGGAACACTATTTAGTGTTGTTTCTCTTTGGATTCTGCTTCGATATAATGGATGAGAAGGAAGCAGAAGTCAGTTGCCATAAGCAACACTGAGACCGGATACATATCTACAAGTATGATCTCATATGAAGCTGCCTGGTTGGGGAAGCTCTTCAGTGAGCTGTTTGAACACATACCATTATGATTCTCTCTAACAACCAAAGGTGGGATTCGATTATTGAGGAATCCCATATTCGTCGATTGCTCTAGTAGATAGACATCATCTGGGATATGGTAAGTCGATGAGCAAGGAGGCTCCATCGCATTAAGATGAAGTACAAGTTGATACATCTTCTCAAAGCCCTGAGGAAAGATCTAATCTGTGGTTTTCCCAAATGACTTGGAGTTGTCAAGAAACCCTTGTACAAGGGTCCTACATGTTGCATACATTGAGCTCTGGGAGCTCTGAGGGCTTGCAGTTCTTACTGGAGCAACATACCACAGGGTGACTCACCCTCCCCTGGTGGTGCGCACTGGAATAAGATGACTTGCTCTCTTGTGGGACAAGAAGATTCACTCTCTTGTGGAATAGAATGATTCGCTCTCCTGTGTAGCAGGATTGATGTGTTCTCCTGTGAGGCCTGGATTGATGTGTTCTCCATGGCGATTGTAGCAGGATTGTTGTGTTCTCCTATGAGGCCTGGATTGATGTGTTCTCCATGGCGGCCTGGATTGATGTGTTCTCCATGGCGATTGTAGCAAGATTGATGTGTTCTCCTGTGAGGACAGGATTGATTAGTTCTCCTGTCGAGGCATCCTACCAATGCAGTCTGGGACTCATGGGAAGTACCTCTCATCTAATCAATGAGCAGGGAAATGAAACTAGGGACCATAGTAGTACCGATGGATGCATCGTTGTATCTATCGTACTCCCTACGCTAGGATGGCCTTCATTGATCTGGGATCAATGATACTGGTCTGGGACTAGTGGTAGAAGTTGTACCATACTATGACCCTGACTTCGGGTCGGTTGAGACTGGTCTGGGACTAGTGGTACATACTCCGAGACTGACTTCGTGTCAGTGCAGTACTGGTTTGGGACCAGTGAGAGTGGTACATACTATGACGCTGACTTTGGGTCGGTTGAGACTGGTCTGGGACCAGTGGTACACTCTCTGAGACTGCGATATTGGTCTAGAAGCAGTGGTAGGAGTTGCACCATACTATGACGCTGACTTCGGGTCGGTTGAGACTAGTCTGGGACCAGTGGTACATACTCCAACACTGACTAGTCTGGGACCAGTGAGAGTGGTACATACTATGACGCTGACTTCGGGTCGGTTGAGACTGGTCTAGGACTAGTGGTACACTCTCTGAGACTGCGATACTGGTCTGGGACCAGTGATAGGAGTGGTACTTACTATGAAGCTGACTTCGAGTCAATTGAGACTGGTTTGGGACCAGTAGTACGCACTTTGAGACTGACCTTGAGTCAGTGGAGGATGATACTGGTCTGGGACCAATGGAGTTATACTCACTATGATGCTGACTTCGGGTTGGTTGAGACTAGTCTGGGACCAGTGGTACATACTCTGAGACTGAATTTTGAGTCAATATGATACATCCTCGATCATTTCTTCTTCTTCATAATTCAGACAAAAGCAGAGCAGAACAAAGCAAAACAATACCGATCAGTACAGGGCAGAACAAGACAAAGCATAATAGGCAGAATAGAGTAGAGCAGGGCAAGGGTCAGGCTGTAGAGGACAGTGCATTTGATGGATGAATAGTAACAGTGCGTTAGATTCCTCTCATCGAGAGGTGAAGGATTGATATAAAGATCATCCAATTCCAATAAGTATTCATGGAGATATGAATTTATTTTGATTATGGAATTATTATCAAGCTGACCTACAATTCATGTAGGCTCAGAAGCCCAACAGTCGCATCTATTCAAACACCAACATTGTGTATAAATATTGGAGGACTTTTCCTCATTTGCACACACACTTCTCATCACATCTCTCTCTCTCTACTGCGCAGAAATGAGTCTCTTCTCTACTGCACAGAAATGGGTCTCTCTCTCACACATGTTAAGCCGAAAGCTGTTGAACCTGAAGCTACAACTGCAAAAGGAAAGATTGACCTACGTGGCCTAGAAGATCTCCTCATCTAAACTATGCTATAGTTTCATCTAAACCTCCTTTGGAAGCCGCAACTTTTGGTAGTGGAATGAAGTCAATTTTCCAAATGGTTTGCAAGATATCGACTGCCCTAGTTTGAAGCTGAAAACTGCTGAAACTGAAGCTGCAACTGCAAAAGTAAAGATTTACCTACGTGGCCTAGAATATCTCCTCATCTGAACTACACTATAGGTTCATCTAAACCTCCTCTGGAAGCTGCAACTTTTGGTGGTGGAATGAAGTCAATCCGACGGTCGGTTTGTCAGATATCTCTGCCCTAGTTTGATAATGAAGCTGCTAATGCTGATGCTATTGATCTAGGGTTTGCTACTGCTAATATGAATCAGATTTATTGTACTATTTCTCTTTGCTGAATTATTGAATATAAAAGAAGATTTGATCAAAGGGTTTCCCCACACATTGTGGGGTTTGTCCCTGCCTAGCCACCACATCTTGTGTCTCTTGTCTTGGCTTGTTTTCTGTCGATCGTTTAATGTTCTATCTGCACTTTACTTTATGTACATGTGATTGCTAATCTATGGAATATAATAAGAAAAAGAAATAAATTGTTATAAGCATAGAAGATACCATAAATTAACACTAAGGCTTAGGAATAACTACTGTAGAAGTGATACATCTAATTAGGAGGAACTTGGTCACTCGTATTATATTTCCAATGAATGAGATAAGTGGAAAATTGTTTGTGAAAATATTTTAGGAAATTATTACTTTCTCTAAAATGGGAAACGTATGTATTCATGTAAAGGTTGAAGGTGCAGCATGTTTAGTAACTTAGTCAAAACCTAAAATTATTACTCTATTATTTTTCTATTATGGAACAAAAAAATTTATTTATGAATTGATGTTTGTTAGGTACTAGAAACAAGTTTAGTAGAGTTCTAAGTCAATGTGGAAGAATATCCTCTATACCGCCCAGTGGAAATGAAATTCATACTATATGGATTCTTTGATGAATCGTGATCAGATATATTATACATGAAACCATGTAACTAAAATAGCTATTCCTACAGTATTCTTAAAAGTGCAAGTATGTTAGGGTGGAAAGTGTTGGGAATAATACTAGTGGGTGGGGTGGTGAATCAATATTTACAAATCAATAACTTTTTCTATTTCATAATCAAATTTATATACACTACCTTCTGGACGCAATTTTTCTTAAGGAAACCAGCATATATCTAGTGAAATTGTGATTCAATTAATTCATCATATGTTGATCTTTAATTAGTGCATTAGTACTTTATAAACATTAAATAGTAACCATGTACACTAATAAGAGAATAAACCATCACACATAAGAAACCCACATGAACACCAACATGTAAGGTGGAAACCCAATGCGGGAGAAAAACCACCTGTTGTTGTCGTCTATGTCTTCTTTCAATATCAAGAATAACATGTTTACAATCTTGTATTGGTGCAAACTCATACCAGTACCCAAGCACCCACCTGCAGAAGGCTACAACCTTCTCTCGTTTTCTAGGTTCTGCCTGAATGGAGCTACAACCCCCTAGCTCTTGTATTACCTGATATGTTTACCATTACGTAGGCACCACCTACAGAAGGCTACAACCAGCACTTGTTCTCCAGCTGCTACTAGAAGGGAGCTCCAACCCCCAGATCTAATCACCATCCACTACTGGCAAGAAGATTCAACTTCCTTACCGAAGGCTCCAACTCGCAGTATCTTCCAGGGACCACACTCCATAAATATTCAGACTGGATAATCCTAGTACACAACAACACAATGTGTTGGGCATGGGATCCCCCAAGCCACGTTTTGGGGCTTAAATCCTAAGTTTGGATGAAGTCCTATGTAAAGACTTTGCGATTTGCGGGCGAAAAGCATGAAGATTGTAAATGAGTCAGAGGGTTTTCTGCCCTCAATTTGAGAGTTATACCCATGGTCCGCGGACCATGGGATTGTATAAATAGAGCAAGGCTCTAAGTTGTAAAGAGACATCTGGTCGAATCTAATCGAAGAGAATGAAGAAGAAGCATTGAGTCTAGTTGGAAGTAAAAAGTCGAGTCCTTGGGTCGTATGGTAGGAGAAGGCTTTGCAGCTGAGTGCGCAGAGGCCTAGTAGTCCGTAGCTAAGTGTGCGGACCCCTATAGCTGAGTGCGCAGGGTGAGTCAAGTCTGTAACCATTAGAGAATTAATAAAGAGAAGTTCCTTATCATTTTGTGTATCTTTTTCTTGTTTTATGGATTGAAGTATATTGGGTATGAATTGCAAGTTTACTGTTTATTTGTTGCGTGAACTTATATGAATGTATTGAATAAGAAAATATAAGATAAGTATCTGTTTATGTGAATTTATCTAACAGTTATAAGAAGATAAGTAAGATCCACAGTGGAACTTAGGGAGAAAGCACATATCGCTACCTTAGCAGAACGAAAGAACATCAGCCCCTTGTTAGGGTTGTGTGGGGGTGATTGTAATAGATTTCAAAGGTATTGAACATCAGAAGAAAGTGCGAAGTGACCTACACAAGCTTACTCATAGTTGGACTAAAGTGACACCTCAGACATCTCAAGGGTGTGGAAACTTGGTTCTAGCATCCCCCCCATATTGCTTTGGGTTAGACCTCAATTTGTGCTCCACGAGCTGTTCCTAAAAGGGCCAGTAGTACACAGATTTATTTGGCTAATTAACTTTGAACCTGGGTTAGGCCCCATCAAGCCAATAAATGGTTCCATTGCTGGGACTGAAATCTGCATAGAAATGTCTGATGTCACATCACTGGAATCCAACTAAGAAGGAGATTGAAGGGTTTTTGGACAGGAAGATTCACAAATTTGCGGGGCAGGAGAATAGGAAGCCATGACTATCAAAGGAAGAATAGCTAGACTGCTACATGTACACAGAGATCCACAAAACTTTCTTCACATATTTCCCCACTAAGTTGTACTAGTGGATCGCGAAGCTAGCAGATAGTCAAGGGAGGCGGAAGCTTGATGAACCTATTGCATGGACTCCAGAGTTGGTGCACAGATTGGAATCATCAAAGGATAAGATCATGCGCATTGTTAATCACTGGCTAGATTGGATTATAGGAGGATTCATTAATGAGTTTGCAGTAAATACTTTGGTCAGCTATAGCGAGGCAGAGCGACGCTTTCTCAAAGGACCGCGAGGTAAGTACATAAAGTCTCTTAACACTTGGATTAAAATACTATTGTGAAAAAAGAAAATTATCCAGTTACATTGATGTTCGGGGCTACGTGAAGTGGGAGAATTTACAAAAACAATGGAAGTGTGGAACTAGAGAATAGCCCCTTGATTTCACCTCCGCGAGGGGATGAGGAAGAGCTCGTGAAGGTCTCTCTACGAAGTGTGATCCATTTAATGAGGCAGAGGATTACGCACATACCACCTCCACCCACACCACTGCCAGTTTCACCGTCATCACCTCCATCTTCACCTATACCACCTCCACCACTAGCGCATTCTAATATGGTGAGCACGATAAAATTTCCTATGTTCAAGGGTGTGGGAAATGAAGATCTGGACCAGTTTTGGTTAGTTGTAAAATCCGTATAGGAAGCGCAGGGAGTTACAGATGATGGTATTAAGAAAGTGACATTGGTTAGTGCCCTGCAGGATCACACACTGACCTGGTACATCAAGCACTCAAGTGATAATCCGAATGCGAGAATCGCGGTTATCCAAGCTGTGCTAACTAGGGAGTTTAGCGGGCCAAAGTCAGAAGCATAGTTGATCACTAGGTTCAAAGAGATCATAATGCTACCAGGCGAGACTCCTTGGGAGCTGGATCAAAGGCTAAAGTGAACGATTTTTAAAGCTAACATAACTCTAACAGATGGACAACGCTGCGAATGGTTTGTAACATCCCTATCACCACACTTAAGTAATGTGTTGTCGCAACAAAGGTTAACAAATTAGGTAGAAGCTTTAGAGATCACAATGAGGTTGCATGAGACACTAATACAGGATCCTAGCTTGGGAGTTCAAAAGATCCACATGCATTTGAAAAACTTATGCCTTGAGATGCAAATTATGGAACAGGACAAAACAGTCCAACCAGAAGCATGCGAAAAGGTGTGGTGCGTGAAATGCAAAGGTCGGGGCCATTATAAAGAGCACTTCCTGGTATTCGCAAATTACCTCGTGGGAAGAGGACCGATGCCATTAGGACTGGAAGCGCAAGTAGGAACAAGCATGACACCTGCTCTGTGGTGCATGATTTGTCAAATTGGAGGAAAGCATGCTATAGACAACTTCCACTTGTTGTAAAAGTACATGCAGAACTCGCAACAGTTATTCTGTAATTTCTATAGATCGGTGGGACACTATGAGCGTACATGTAGAAGTTATGGTCTAATGATGGATAGAACTCCCACCTACAGGGTTCAAGCCGAAGCACGACCCCTAGACCAGGGCGCAGGGATGGTGCAAATCGAATTCTAGGGGCACAGACAAGGCCGACGTGGAAGAGGACTTGAGAGAGGTCACAGACAATTGAGATGCTACAATTGCAGGGGGCCAAGGCCTTATGCCCGCGGTTGTATGAATCTGATGCATCCCTCATGTCTGTATTGTACCTTGTTTGATCATGAGATGGAAGATTTTCCTATGCTGATAGCTAGGATACGTGACAAGAGAGCGACCATGAGGGCTTCACTCAATGAACCTCTGACATATCACGTATGTTCATGGAATATTAAAAAATACCCTTAATTTGACTACATATTGGAAAACATCTCTAAAAATCACATTATTTAACCCCCTACCAATACAAACCCAATACACCTTCACAATTTGAAAACCCCTACTTTCATTAGATATTATAGATATCCATTTTTTCATTAACTTTTTTTATACCCCTTTATATTTTTTAGTTAACTTTGGACTCCATTTTTTATACCTAATAATATAAAAACCATCTCCCCCCTATATATCCCCCAATATATTATGTCATTTTTTCATCAATAAATACCCCCCAAAATGAGCCCACGTGCTATGGTATTGCTCTCAAAGTGAAGCCCCTGCACCCTCGACTCAAAACCTGCAAATGATGAGGTTTGAGCCACGCGAGGAAGAACATAATGTGAATGTTATGCTCCGAAGTGGAATTTCGATGGGAGATGATAAAGGAAAAAAAACGAAGAAATTATTTGGGTTCGCAAGGCTCCGGTGAAGGAAGCGGAGTTTGATTTGGAGCCTGCTCGAGAAAATTTTATGGAAGCTAAGAAGACCGGAGTTGGAAATGGACCCATCGATGCTCACAATGTTCCTGGAAACATGTATGAAGCTATTGTGCAACAGTAAGGCAGTAAAGGGATTACAGGAACTCATTAATAGATGTGCTAGGACCGCGCATAGTCCAGAAGATTTGAAAACATAAAACAATAACAGAAAGAGAAATGGGGTTAACTGCACAGATTGGAGAATATGAGATGGACAAAGTAATTCTAGATTTAGGTAGGCATTATTGAACCTATCGAAGAATCCAATGGGGTAAGTCCAATGGTGGTCTAGGAAAAGAAACAGAATGATAAAATAAGAATATGTGTAGATATCAAAAAATTGAACGACGCGTGCGTCCATGATCCATTCCCAACCCCATTCACAGATGAGGTATTGGACAATGTAGGTGGTCAGGAGGCATATTCTTTCACCGATGGATTCTCTGGATACCACCAGATCAGGATCACGCCAGAAGATAGGAGTAAGGCAACCTTTGCGATAGAGTGATGTTGCTTTCAATACATTGTTATGCCATTTGTATTAAAGAACACGCTAGCTATCTTCTCGCATGTAGTTGTTGCGGCGTTCAGGGAATATATTTATAAATTATTGGAGGTCTATCTGGATGATTGGACTATATTCGGGTTCGTTAGGAATCATGTAGCAAACCTACACTTGATGCTGGATAATGCCAAAGATACCAAATCGCGCTCAACCTCAAGAAATGTACATTTCTTGTTCCTTTTGGGAACCTGTTGGGGCATGTGGTTTCTAAACTAGGACTGATCGTAAACCCCACGAAAATTGTAGTAATTCGGAATTTGGAAGTGTCATGCAGTGTGAAATAGCTGCGTGCTATTTTGGGACACACTGGGTACTATAGAAAGTTTATCAAGAGTTATGCTCAAATCACCATGTTGATGGAAAAACTATTGAAGAAGGATGTCACATTTTGCTGGGACCATGATTGTAAGAAAAGCCTAGATATATTGAAGCAAAAGATGGTTACTGTACCAATTCTTGTCTTCTCGAACTAGAAGAAAGAATTCCATGTTCATGTTGATGCGTCGTGTATAGCGCTGGGGGTCATACTTACACAAGAGGGCAGAGAATGATTAGATCACCCTATCGCATTCGCTAGTCGAAAATTATCTAAAGCAGAAAAGAACTACTATGCCATTGAATGCAAGGGACTAGTTATGGTGTAGGCGCTCCAGAAATATCGACACTATTTTCTAGGGGGACACTTCAAGATGTACACAGATCATTCCACGTTGAAATTCTTGGTCAATAAGCCTGTGTTGGGGGGGCGCATATGTAGGTGGCTCTTATTGTTCCAAGAATATGATTTCGTAGTTGTTGTGAAGCCTGCGTGGTTGAACGCGGACCAGATCACTTGTCGAGCATTGAAACAGGGGAGGAACCTACCAGTTTGGAGGAAGGACTACCTGACACGCAATTTTTTTTGTGTTCATAGCAGATGGACACTTTTAAGATATAATCCACTTTCTAACAACTGGAACTGCGCTGGAAGGTTACTCTGTCAAGCAGAAAAAGGAACTAGTGGTGCGTGTGACAAACTTTTTTGTCATTGCAGGGCATCTGTATATGATGGGGAATGATGAGATACTGTGAAAGTATGTACTAGAGTTTGAACGAAGTAGTATCCTCGTGAATGCTCATGGGGGCCCTGTGGGAGGTCATTAGGTAGGGAGAGTGACCATGAAGAAATTTATCCGTGTGTTATCGGGAAAACTAGTGTCTATGCAGAGCTGTTAGTCCCACTAAGGCTGGTAGCGACCTTAGAAACAAACAAACTAAAACTACTTTCGTTTTCCTTTATGAGAAATAGATAAGAGGGGAATAAAGGAGACCAAACTCTGTCTTGCGCTTGGTTCCTTGCTTGATTCCTCTCTCTTCTGATAGATCTTTGCCACTCACTTCCTTGTCTACCCAGCTTCACAGAGCACCTGTAGAATCAAAGTAGCACAACATTATCCAAGAACATAGATCTATTATCATAAACAATATAGGACCAGATATATATTGACCACACAAATGCACATAACATCAATCATATAAGAATGTGGAGGAAAACTTGAATAGCTTTAATGATAATCAAGAAAGAGCAAAGAGGATTACAACCAATTATTCTGATCGAGCATCATCCTCTCATCAAGAAAGCCCTTCTTCACCTCATGAAAAGCTTAGATCACCCAACACTATGATATTGCACCAAGAAACCAGCAGCACCTCCTTACAAGATACAAAATTCCAGCCTCTGGATCTCTGGGATGAGGGATCCATATATAGATGTTTGCAAGGGGGGTGAGTCAGCTTTCGAGATTTGAGTAGTGTCCTCTCTCTGATAGTTCTTGAAACTACTTGGAGATTGATGATCTCTTACTCATCCATGGGCGAATGCAAAGAGGCAAGTGTCACAGGAGAAGTTTCTAGAAGATTCCTTGCTCCTCCACCTTGCAGATTGACCCTGCCATTTGTCCACTCTCGCCCATCGCACCCCATAGAATGGATTTTCAAGATGCATCGCACCTCCTGTGAGTATTTAGGTGGGATGCAACACACTTTGACCATGGAGCAGGTGAGATGGTCCAGTTTTGACCAGTTCTGAGCAGTTTTTCATGGAGAACTTCTGGGAGAAGATGTAATCAGTTGACCTTGTTCTTTTAGAGGTTGGAACAACACTTTTAGGGACTTAAGAGCCCTTGTTTTATGGACATTTATGATTGGGGTTGCAGTGCCAAAAAATGTCTATAACAGTTGCCCCCTAAAGCATGAGGTCGTTAATTTGTTGATGTCGGGTGAAATGCTTTATCATGGGGATCTGAAGTTTTTTCAAGCTGGAAGGCGACCTGTAATAAGATACAATACAATACATTATCTTCATAATATTTTTATGATATAGCTGAGGCGGGCATTCCCATGCTCGGCTTTATAAATTCATTTTCATGTACATAAGACAGACAATCGTCTGAGTGTAGATTGATGATTCTGGTAGAGCCATCATCCCTTAGGTTGGATGATTATCTGTGCAGTAATGATGTACGTTTGATGTCTTTATTTTCCTAAATATATATTGCAGCCCGGATGGATGAAACTAGATCCGGGGTCTTCAATCTTGTTTGATCTTCACTCAAAGTATAAGTCGATCCATGTGAGAGATGTTCTGGAGTCGAACATGGAAAGACATCGCCAGATTACCAGCCAATGATGTAAGCTGTTAACAGGCGCGAGAGGAATCACCAATAATGATGATGACCCTTAAGGTACTATAGTACAATTCACGTGGTGTGAATAAGGGACTTGGCGTCGAACACCATGCAAAATCTTTCAGTCGAAGGCCATTGATGTAAAACTGTCATCGGAAGTCAGAAACTTGCCATTGAGGCATGCAAGCTTCAAAGTACTGAAAGGGTTGTTCCTAGATCGACTTCTTGGATAATGAGCTGATGTTGACAAGAAGTGATCTGTCACAGGAGGGCCTTAGGGAATCCCACATCAATGACACGGAACGGAGCAAATGATTTTAATGGAGGTGAAAACGATATGGTGATATAAGGTTTAGGGTGGCAGTCATGAAAGAATGGAGCGTGAATGTATTGCAGTGGGTGAGACACAGGTGAATTCTCTGAGCGACTTCTCTTGAACATATCGGCGACACTGACATGATGGATCGGTAACATTAACCCCAAATATGGATGGTGTGACGGAACCACGGTGATGTGACCAGTGAATGGAACAACCCAACCCGACTCGGATGCAGAGTGAAAGTGTCATGTTCAAGAGCGACTTGCTACCAATAAAGTTTTTTCAAGTTTTCTTCCCAATTTTTCCCTAGTCATTGCTGACCAGTACCTCTTTATTTTTGTCAATCTTGAGGAGGATAACATATGCTTGTTCTATAATTTTCCCTTCGGGCAAACCCATCGCTATGTTTTAACGAGCCTAGCGATAGTGAAACTCGTTCTTGTATGTTATGGACAAGTTTGTCGCTATTCGGTTTTAACGAGTTTAACGACAAGGATAACTCGGTCCTTTTCAATTTTAGAGAGTCTGAAAAAGGGACGTAAATAAAACTCAAATGATCCTTTTTCGTCATATAATCCCTTGAGTCTGAAAATGTATAAAACAATACAAAAGGGATGAATCTTCGGTACTTTTAACGAGTCGAACAAAACAAGCGCTCGATCCTTTTGTGTAATAATCCCTCAAGTCCAAAAATATTAAAATCTAAAGGAGGGATATCACTTCCGGTCCCTTTAACGAGCTGGAGAGGCCAATCGCTCGGCAATCATTTCATATTTTATGAGTCAGTTGAAAAGAGATTAAAGGAGACTCGTTTTTTTGAGGAACGAGTGATAAATTCGGGTAGCAGTTGATTCCAGGTAAGGTTTGGACTTTTCCAGTCATGGCAGTGTCACAAGGATGGCTAGTAGGATCACTCTTTGCAGCTGTTCCTCAAAAAGGGTAAACAATCAAATGGAGGTGAATGATCGGCCAAAACAAAGTGGAGGTGATGATGAGAACACGACCAAGGCTTCAAAAGGCTGATGGTAATACATTCACAATGGTTATTTACTGGAAATTGGTTCATTTTTTAATGAGCTTAAACTCTGGGGGAACATTTGCTCATTGCTTATGTTTATTTTTTAATGAGCTTGAATTGCGCGTTAAAATTGCTCGATAATCTAGTCGTATAATAAGGATGTCTCATATAACAACAACATTTTTTCAAAGCTTTGCCCCGCATCCTTTCTTTATGCAAGTTAGGAAACGACCAATCCTACGAGTTTAAAGGGTTATTGGACCTATAAATTTAAAAAAATCAATGGTCACTATTGGCTTGCACGGCAAAAGGTTTGCATGCCCCCAAGTATAGCGAAAAATTTCCAAGTTACCAAAGATTGTTCTACCCATACTGCGGATAAAACACTTCCTCAGCGATGTCTACCGAAATAGACAAAGGTGAGTGGCGCAGACGCCTCCACTCACATAACTTTGACAGAGGAATCTTATTCCAGTTTTAATCTCATAAACTAGTCATATATCCTTCGCAGAAACCTACCCTATACCTGAAGTTTTCCTGCCGAAGCAGACCAGGGTGCATGCCCCCTGGGTTTCAGTCATGTCCTCCGAATCACTCGTGCTCATCAGGTGGATGGACTGGGGATTGATGAGACATTCCTTGCATGAAAAGACCATTCAGGGATGGTATATGACTATTTGCTATGTGTGAACCAGGGAATGAAAGTTGGTCTACAAGCTTGACCACTCTTCCTTCATGTGGAAAACACATTACTCTAAGGAGTGAGGAGACAATGGCTCCCATGCAATAAATATAGTCCCGTCAAAGGAGTAGATTATAATCCAGGGGTCCTTGGACTACCATTATGTTCATGTGAACGGTTTTCCTTCTCAATGTTATCGGCACATTGGGAAGGATCCCTAATGGTCAACTGGTTCCTTTGTCAAAGCCTATTAGATTTCTCATCTCAGGCAAAAGTGATGGTGAGCCAAGTGCTTTCCAAGCAGTTGAGGAAAGGATACTCACAGAAGCCCCTTCATCTATGATGGTACCGGCCATGACCATTCTATATATTTGAGCAATGATTCGAAATGGTACACTAGTCGTAAACGGGGTCTGCCTAGTAGATTCCAATTGAAGGAAACAACCAGGTTGCTTGGAGGTGGGACCGAATAGACGGCTGGATATGACTCTGACGAACTTCCTTCCTGCGGTAAAGGAACGGGTAGACTGCCCCCATGTTCATCGAAGTCTATGCTTACGAAGAGAATTTGAACGGTGTCGTTCTTGTTTTCTTCGGTGACTGTATCATCTGAAGATGGATCCTCTGAAGACAAGACCGGGTCAACTGCCGCCTCAACCTTTTGACTTTCGTCTAGTGTGGATTTAGATGGTTTATCTTCAATGATAGACGCTTCGGCCAACCACAAGGGCGTGTCAGCCGAATTTTCAACTAGTGACGGACTCGGCAAGAGATTCTTATATCCAGGAGGAAGTCGTAATGGTGAAACCAGACGGTTGTCCAAGACTCTTTTAGCCTCGTCTAAGAAGGGACAACAGTGGATGGCGTGATTGCCTTCACATAGTTTACAAGGAAATTTACCTTTTCCTTTTTGTCCAGGGGCTTCACTTTCACTAGTTGACGGTGTACTTTCAACATGATCATTAGAGGTTGATGACACCGGATTGTGCAAATGAGGAGACCAGTCCCTTAAGATCCGAGGGATGTAAGGACAATCTCGATGATAGTGGTCTCCTTTGCAAATGACACATGGCGATTTAGGCCTGGATGGTGCAGTGTGTGGATTTTCGCTAGACGATGCTTGGTTGCACCTTTTCACCTTTGGCTCCTTCTTCTTCTTCTCTTTCTTCTTCTTGGTTACTTGATTTTTGGCTTTACCAACTTCATCAAGCGAAGAGGAAGGAGGAAAGGAAGAAATGGACGAAGTAGAGGGTTGGGGGTAACTCTGGTATCGTTTAGTTGCTGACTAAATTGTTCAGGAATCACGGTGTTCTGAACGACAGAGGTTGAGAAGAGCCATACGGGCAAGCCGATTGTCAATCCTGGAAGCGACAATGTGGCCATATGGAGCACACCAACATCTCCCCAAGAGGAGAAGGGACTAGGATTTCCTCTAAGGGGAACTCCTTGGTTGGTGGACTCCATTTTTCTCAACTTAAGACCAATGTAGGAAAGGTGATATTTATTCCGATTAAAATAAATTTTAGACGCTTTGACACAACTTGTTGTTTCAATTTTTAAGAGTCGAGAAAAAACAAAAGATGACTCTGGTCGCCTTCGATTTTTAATGAGCCTGAAGTGACAAGTGCTCAGATGGACCTTTTCCTTTAAGGAGTCTGAAAAGGAACGAAAGGGACTACTCTGGAAATCTAGACAGAGGGATTACCAAACCAATCGCAAAACTATAGAATACCTTTTACGGTACGGTAGTCAATCTTCCCGAATGTTGTGTTCAGTGCATTGCGATCGATAGGGCGGCAGACACGGCTTCCTATGGATAAAGGATAAATCCTATTGTGGTCTCCCAATATATACTCGATGGTACGTGGGAGAACAAGTTCGTACTGGCACTTATCGTCTCAAGGTGGAGGAATCACCCAACCAACAATGAGAACAACAGTTACCAGGCTTTACGACGCTGGAATACGTCTCTAGCCAAGACTTCTAGATGTTGTGCGTTAGGTTCCAAAGCGTTTTTAGATTCATTAAATTTATTTTACAGTTGATATTGCTTAAGAAATTTTACTTTCAGGTTCACCGCGTGATGTAGATGTACAATTCCTAAAATGCAATCTAAGATGATAAACAATCATTTAATCTTCTTTTTGCAATTAAAATCCTAGCTACTAAGGAAAGAGAGATGGAATTCTTTCAACATAGAGCAGAGAGCACACACTATATGCACTGTCCTAAATCAAACCAACAAACAGCCTAAATGCAAATGCACGTGCATGTATTTGTTTTCAGCCTTCTTAATGTGTGAATGATAAAAAGAAAGCTAAGCGCAAATCTGAATTATTTTTCAAAGCGACGTTACTAAAAAGTTTCTTTTCAAGACAAAATGAGGACAATGACGACACTTTGCGATTTGGAAATGAAAACTTGCTTTCGACACTCTGAAAAACTACTTATTCAAATCAAATACAAGAGTAATGGTGTAATCGACAATCAAGAACAATCAGATTCTCTTCTATGACTGAAAATGACACTTGCGACACTTTCAAATCAAGAAACGATAGTACGATTATGCTACTTATTTGTAAAAGAGAACTGAAAATGGCTCAAAATACATAAAAACATTTACAGTCCTTTGCACAGTAGAGGCAAAATAATGGCAAGGAAGGGGGTTTCAACAGAGGTGTACTGACTATAGGCAGCAAAACTCTTGAATAGAGCTTAAAAGAGTGAACACAAAAACCAAATCTAGGAGCAGGAAAGGCCTTGTCTGATCAGCGCACCTGTAACACAGTGAACTAGAGATGCAGCACACCTACTACACTCGGGAAGTGCAATGCATCTAGAATTCACAGAAGAGACAGTGCGCTGGACCAGGGATGAGACTTTACTGGGTTCTGGGTCACAGTTTGCAGCTCAGTTCAGGGATTTAGTCCGAGCAAGTGGTAATCAGTAAATCAATCACAGGGGTAGATCTAAAGAGGTTACTAGAGCCACCACAAGGGAAATTAGAGAGTTTGTAAATCAATTGTTTAGTTCATAAACAAAACCCGGAGATAGACTGAAGCAGCATTGATCTACTTTGCACTTGCATAGCAAATGCAGTTCGAAGGCTAGCTGGCTTGACTTCAAGCTCCGTCTGTAAGTTCATAAAGAAAACAAATGTAGATAAACAAACAATCTATTTGCTCCCCAGCGGAGTCACCATTTTGTTATCGGGAAAACTAGTGTCTATGCAGAGCTGATAGTCCCACTAAGGCTGGTAGCTACCTTAGAAACAAACAAACTAAAACTACTTTCATTTTCCTTTATGAGAAATAGATAAGAGGGGAATAAAGGAGACCAACCTCTGTCTTGCGCTTGGTTCCTTGCTTGATTCCTCTCTCTTCTGATAGATCTTTGCCACTCGCTTCCTTGTCTACCCAGCTTCACAGAGCACCTGTAGAATCAAAGTAGAACAACACTATCCAAGAACATAGATCTATTATCATAACCAATATAGGACCAAATATATATTGACCACACAAATGCACATAACATCAATCATACAAGAATGTGGAGGAAAACTTGAATACCTTTATTGATAATCAAGAAAGAGCAAAGAGGATTACAATCAATTGTTCTGACCCAACTTCATCCTCTCAGTAAGAAAGCCCTTCTTCACCTCATGAAAAGCTTAGATCACCCAACACTATGATATTGCACCAAGAAACCAGCAGCACCTCCTTACAAGATACAAAATTCCAGCCTCTGGATCTCTGGGATGAGGGATCCATATATAGATGTTTGCAAGGGGGGTGAGTCAGCTTTTGAGATTTGATTAGTGTCCTCTCTCTGATAGTTCTTGAAACCACTTGGAGATTGATGATCTCTTACTCATCCCTGGGCGAATGCAGAGAGGCAAGTGTCACAGGAGAAGTTTCTAGAAGATTCCTTAGTCCTCCACCTTGCAGATTGACCCTGCCATTTGTCCACTCTCGCCCATCGCACCCCATAGAAGAGATTTTCAAGATGCATCGCACCTCCTGTGAGTATTTAGGTGGGATGCAGCGCACTTTGACCATGGAGCAGGTGAGATGGTCCAGTTTTGACCAGTTCTAAGCAGT
Organism: Pinus tabuliformis; assembly: GCA_031772625.1. Classification (NCBI taxonomy): domain Eukaryota; kingdom Viridiplantae; phylum Streptophyta; class Pinopsida; order Pinales; family Pinaceae; genus Pinus; species Pinus tabuliformis. Next base: position 305,685,650 of record CM062806.1, on the reverse strand, counting down.
TTTTCATGGAGAACTTCTGGGAGAAGATGTAATCAGTTGACCTTTCCCTTTTAGCGGTTGGAACAACACTTTTAGGGACTTAAGAGCCCTTGTTTTATGGAAATTTATGATTGGGGTTGCAGTGCCCAAAAATGTCTATAACACCGTGCAGGGTTATGGTGGCTGACCCTTCATTAGGATTCAAAAGCACATTGCAAGGCATGTGATGTATGTCAAAGAACAGGTAAGCCATCATGGAGGGACGATATGCCTTTGAATCCGCAAATGACGTTGCAACCCTTTGAAAAGTGGGCGATCGACTTTTGTAGGACCCATCAAACTGTAAGGAAAGATAGGTGCGATATATATTATTACTGTAATTGAATACCTGACGCATTGGGCAGAAGAACAACTAGTAAAATATTGCAAAATTGTGATGGCTGCAAAGTTCATGTTTGAACACGTACTAACACGATTTGGCTGCCCAAAGATCTTGATGAGCGATCATGGTACACATTTCCTGAATGAAATGATCAACGTGCTGACGGCCGAGTTTCAGGTGTATCATTAGAAAAGCATGCCGTATCACCCACAGGCTAACAGGACCATAGAGGTGTTTAACAAAGCATTGGAGACCGCGCTGACAAAAGTATGCAATGCTCAAAGAAGCGATTGGGACCTATGCGTCCCCACAGTATTATGGGCTTATAGGACAACATGCGAGAAACTGACGGGACAAATGCCTTTCAGGCTGGTCCATGGAGTGGAAGCCATAATGCCAATGGAATATATCATGCCTAGTCTACACAAAGCAGCACTCACAGGTATGACAGACCATGGAGCCCTGGAGGAGAGGATCGCGCAGCTAGAAGAACTTGAAGAAGATATATTTTTGGCAAGATTTCATCAGTAGGTACAAAAGTAGCGTGAAAAGGCATGGCATTATCAACATATCAAGTTGCGCACGTTTAAGGTGAATGATTTGGTGCTATTATACGACAACAAGTTCGATAAATTCTCGGGGAAACTCCAACATTGGATGGGACCACATATTATTAAGGAAGTCACAGATGGTGATGCAGTGCAGTTGGTGAAACAAAATGGCGAACTCTTCCATGCAAAAGTAAATGGTAGTCGATTGAAGCCTTACATAGGTGGCCTAGCCATCTGACTACCCGTAGGAAGTCCAGCAAGCAGTGGTTCTACACACTGCCAACCTCGCAGCGGTTCGAGCAGAGTTGGGAGGTCTCTGTGCAAAGATCTCTGCAATGATAAAGTGACTCAAGGGCAAGTCACAATCTATGTGTTGGGGGCCTATTGGGTGGGGGATCTCCCAAGGAAAGTTTTGGGGCTTAAAGCCCAACTTTTGACTAAGTCTGATGTAAAGACTCTGCGATTTTTGGGCGCAGAGTGTGAAGATTGTAAATGAGTCAGAGGGTTGTCCGCTCTCAATTTTTTAATGTAATGTTGGCTTGAAAGTTCTACCCATAGCCCGCGGACCATGGGATTGTATAAATTGAGTGAGGCTCTAAGTTATAAAGGGACATCTGATCGAATCTAATCAAAGATAATGAAGAAGAAGCATTGAGTCTAGTTGGAAGTGAAAAGTTGAGTCTTTGGGTCGTAGGATAGGAGAAGGCTCTGCAGCTGAGTGCACAAAGGCCTAGTAGTCTGCAGCTCAGTGCGCAGATCGCTGCAGCTAAGTACGAAGGGTGAATAAATTCTGTAGCCATTGGAGAATTAATAAAGAGAAGTTTCTTATCATTCTGTGTATCTTTTTCTTGTTTTATGCATTGAAGAATATTGGTATGCATTGCAATTTTACTATTTATTTGTTGCGCGAACTTATATGAATGTGATGAATAAGAAAATATCATATAAGTATCTGTTTATGTGAAGTTATCTAACAGTTATAAGAAGATAAGTAAGATCTGCGGTGGAACTTAGAGAGAAAGCGCATATCGCTGCCTTAGCAGCATGAAAGCACATTAGCCCCTGGTTAGGGCTGCGCAGGGGTGATTGTAACAGATCGCAAAGGTATCTCTGGTCAGAAGAGAGCACAAAGTGACTTATGCGAGCTAATTCACATTTGGACCAAAGCGACACCTCATACATCTCAAGGGTGTGGAAACTTGGTTCCATCATCCCCCCATACTGCTTCGGGTGAGACCTCAGTCCACGCTCCACAAGTTTTTCCCGAAAGGGCCAGGAGTACATGGATTTGTTTCGCTAATTAACTCTGAACTTGGGTCCGGCCCCATCAAGCCAACACAATGTGTAGGCCACATTTCATCAAATTTTCATACTGGACCCATCAATAATATTGAAGCTCAAAATCAATCACCACTACAATATAATCAACAAATACATCTAAATTAACCAATCACTGAAACCCAATAATTAATCTCTAATATAATTGAAATCAAATCATCAATCTCTGAATGAACCACAACTGAATCAATCAATCACTGAAACCTATGACACATTGAATCAAACAAAAACTGAACCTATGACCCAACTAAATCAAACAAATACTGAACCTTTGACAGAACTGAATCAACCATTCACTTAAAACCCAATCAACCGATAATTGTAACCAGAACACAGATCTGAACCCAGAACACTTCATCAACAACTAGAACCAACTGCAACCTTAGAAATCATATGTCAGACTGTATACGCTACTTCAGTGAAGCCAACCTGCGTATACCTCTAAAGATACTGAATCATGAAACTTCTGTATCAGAACTGTACCAACCAATGTCATTATGAATATCTATTGTCATATTACAGAGTTCTAAACAGATAGCAGTAGAGATCACCCTTCTTACTCAATCAACAATCAACCAGACTCAATCTCCTTATACAATTAGTTTTACTTTCAGATATAATGAAGACATCATTGACAAATAACAATAAAACAACAACGCTGATCAAATAGATCAATCATCTCTGATCAACAGAATTTTCTTGTGCATACGCTACTTGGAAGAGCCAAACCAGCGTGTATACGCACCTTCACCAAGGGGAACCAACATATAGATATGCAAATAATAACTTATAATTTCGTAGCTATTCCAGATTTTAGATATACCCATATCATAGAATTTAAAGGACAAAACATTTGTTAGCACTCAGATCTAGCCTATCCATTATGAAATCACATCATGATAAGTCATTTCAAGTCTTATGATCTTGATCCATCATTAGACCTCATCCATCATCATACACTCAGCTACATACTTAGTTCATATCAAGCAAAGCATCAGAAACCCATAACATGCATATTATATTTTTGATCTAACCCTTCATAAGATATTCATTACATGTACATTTTCACACTTTGATGTTCACCTCCTTATATAGATTTAGCCTTTTTGAATACCTCACACCAAAAAAATACTTATAACCTATGGTATTCTTAAACGAGATCAATTAACCATTATTCCTATCAGTATTATGGGCTAATACCATGGTATGGACCCTTGGTATTTTTTAACCTTAATTTTCCATCCTACGCACTTTTTCTCTTGTGAAAGTGATTGCATACGTATACACCCCTTTTATACAAGTGAACCTACTTGTATACACTACTTGCACTAGGTGAACCCATATATACAGCTTAATATACATGAAAACATTATTTTTCCTCAATTTTTTCATTCTGATATGTACTCCTTTGTCCCATCAACCTATTGTTTTGTACCATTACCCTGTTACCTCTGAATTTACCTGTTATAATGTGATTTTCAACGATACATCACTTCTTAATTGATTCCTCTGAACTACCCTGCATTTTGTCACATCTGTAAACACAACTTCCATGCACTATGTCACATCCTATTCGTACTTTTATCAATTAGTTCATTCCTAAAATATAAGGTACAACACACACTAACAATCTCCCTGTATCAAACCTTTGACCATTATTCTTTTCCATCATTCTATCACCTCTGACTTGTAGATTCATCATTATTCCATCATTCTGTCACCTCTGATCTATCTTGTAGATTCATCTATTTGTCATATACTTATTCAACTACAAGTGGGTTTCCATCAAGTACAACACATGCATCATAATGCCAATAGAAAGGTACCTAGAAGAATGTAAAAATTGGTTGGCCAAAGAGAGACTAACACCAAAGGTTAAAGAAAAGGTTAAAGAAATGTTTTGTTTGTTAGGGAAGAAACTCAGATGGGTTATATGTTTAAGAAAAAAAGGTAGAAGGAAGAAAGAAAAGGTAGTTTAATACAAGAAAAATGTAATTCCTAATAACAGAGAGAAAGGGATATAATATGGGACGTTTTATATCCTACATAGAATAGTCTAAAACTAATCAACATTACCAAGAAACATGAATTTAAAATTCTATGTTGATAAAGAAGACTAATTTGTTCTTAGAATTCAAGGAACTAGAATACCTAGAAAATGAAACGAATAACTTCCTAAGGTTCATAAAATAAAAATGATACAGATAAGTTTCTTAGCAACATATATTTGTTAACTATAATAAAATTAGTCTAATGAATATTGCAAAAAAGACCTAAAAGTGTTTGAGTGTATATATATGAACAATAAAGGGGTTCAAACCAAGTATTGAATTTTGATATACACACACACACACACACACACACACACTTGTGTACAACAGATGTATCGAGAAAACAACCAACTCAATGAAACTAGGAAAAAAAATTAAGTATACTTAACTAAATATATGTTCAACCATTTAAGGCCAACCATGAAGAGTTGAAGAAAAACCCTTAAGGTAAAACATATTGTAAGAACAAGTTAGGTTACAATGGGGTACCTGAAACGTATGGACAAAATACCAAATCTATATCGAATCAAAAACATCAATAATGCTAACTTGTGACAAACAAGGGAGAGAAACCCTTTTTTATTAAATTGTATGCACATTTAGCTTATCTCTAAAGATAAAACCAGAAATGAGGGTTTCTAACCTAAAATTATACTTGGTAGAACCTTTGTTTCTTGTCAAAATGTTTAGTTCCTGCATGGAAAAGGGTTTCTTATAAATATTATGACATTATGAATAGATGTTCAAAAACAAATTGTTAACTGCGACTTTAATGGTACCTAACTAGCTATATAATCCTGAAGATAATTGTATCAAAGAATGCCCTAACAAGATAGACATAAAGAAGGCTTGTAGAGAAAAAAGGGAAGACATTAACACAAAGTAAAATTGGTCAAGGGTTTAATAGAGAGAAGGAAAACATAAATGACATCATTCCAACTAGACTTAGGTAGAGAAAAAAAAACTGTGATGTCGAAAATATGAAACCCGACAAATATTTCTTATAAGTGGAATTATATCGTTGAGAGGGTATTTGGAAAGACGTTCCACTTTCATTCCTCATCTAACCTTGTAAACAAGGGAATATAAGATGATAAGAGTCCATTAAACTTTAATCCCTAGAGTAGTCATGAGAAAAAAACTAGTTAACCCTACGCAAATTTAATCCAAGAACAAGAATTCCTGATAATCCTATGTAAGTTCAGAATGGTTGTTACCTAAAAGGGTTACTGTGCATGCATCTGGTGATTAAGGAATGAGGCATGCATTAAAAAAATTATGAGTTTGCATTGTGGAGAAACAATACAAATATTTTGTGTCAAGGATGATCCAAAAGTCAAGTGGCATGGTTGAAGGAAGAGTCAAGAAACACACAAAATGCTTTGTGCAATTGCAGAGATCCTAGCCACAATTTGTTTTAGTGTAAATGGCGGATGAGATTGGGTAGAGGGAGTGGTAGCAACCCTAATCGCTCACAGAGAAAATTCCACCATTATATTTCCCTAAAGCATGTTAGCAATCCTCAAACTAACATACAAAGTGGGTAGGCCAAACATGAGAGTGCCACATTACCTAAAACATGTGACATTAAGACATCCTAAGGGAGTCTCGACACATTACCTTATTGCAATGAAAAATGGATTGGTAAATCATATTTTTGATAGCAACAAGGTTGTAGGGTTGTAACGTTCTAAAATAATTCTTTTTCCACCATTACATTCATGTCAACTTGAACATGTTAATATATATGGGCATAGTCTCCCCGTAAAAATACTGTAAATGATGTAACATGCTACAACCAATGTTGTTCAATGGTATCAATACATATCAATACTTTATAGAATATGGTCAAAATAAAACATTCACGTGGATATTTGGTATGATGGTGAGGTGATCTAACCACCCTATCACCTTAAATAACATTAACGATTCATCTCACAACACAAAAAGAGTTTAGAAAGAAAAATGATGTACCATGCTACAACCAATGTTGTTCAATAGTATCAATACATATCAATACTTTATAGAATATGGTCAAAATAAAACATTCATGTGGATATTTGGTTGGATGTTGAGGTGATCTAGCCACACTATCACCTTAAATAGCATTAACCATTCATCTCACAACACACAAAGTGAGGTACATTACAAGGATTCATTTAGCACTAAAACCAAGTGGATCAAGAGTTTTTAGAGAAATGGATTTTTTTTTCTTTGTGGTCTTTTCATTAGTAGAAAAATAGAATGTTAAATTTTCTTTAAAATATCTAAAAAAGACAGACTCGAGGGACCATTATTGTCATCCTTCTTTATCTCGTTTTTGTGGGTGAATCTTATTTTTCTACAACGAGGGAATTATCTTGTGAAGCTTCCAAAGATCTCGTTGTGAGAATTTAGTCCACTTTTGGATGATTTGTGTTCTCTCACTGAACTCAACTTAATGCATCCTATCACCATTGGGATCCTAAAGCTCTTCTACTCCCTCTTCGTATGGAAAAACTTTAAATATGTTATTGGAGAAAGATTGAAGCTTGGAGGGATGTTGAGGCTTTATGGCACACTAAGACCCCCATGGAGCTTGATCCTTTCTCGTTCTCGGAACCTTGCTCATCATTATCCTAAGGTATTGTATTTGGATTGAAAATGACAAATATTTCTTGATGTTGGGACAATGTTCTGTAAAGTACCCATACTCATGGAAAGAGTTACATCTAAAAGGTATGAGATCATAATCAAGAGATTGGAGGTGACTCCAACCCTCTAATTCAAGTTGGATTTTCTCAAGCAATCCCTTATTAAAATTAAATCAATCCTTACTCTTGCACAAGTGAGAATACCACCTGTATACTATGCATAGGTTATATAATGATCTCATTGCTTTGAAGATATTTTCAAACCCAAAGGGAAATGGGGAGGCGAAGAAGTCTAACCCATATAAGGGAAGAAGATATTTCCATGTCGATATTAAGTTCAATGATATAGTGGATGTAACCCATAAGATAAGGGCTAGAGCGAAAGATCAAGGCCATAACTTTAAAAAATGAATGCAAAGACACCCTTATCATAATAGGCATTAAATCAAAATCTTGAGCACTTTAATTCTTAGCAGTCCATTCAAAGACAATGTTAATATTGGGCTATATGCCCATAAACTTACCTATTAATCCCCTTTCCTTTAAGACGCTAATATTCTAAAGAGCCCTTGATGTTCTCAAATCCAGTTTGGAAATTATAGTCTCTTCCCATTAGGTACATTTGCATTTTTCAACATCCAATTTGTTCCCATAAGAAGATCCTACTAGGAGATCCCCATTAGATCAGAGAAAAATTTAGTTATGAAACCTATAGCAACACATGCACACAAAAACAATATTAGCACAAACACTGAATTCTAATTCCTAAATCCAGTTTGGAAATGACATCTTTCCATTGTGTATATTTTCATTTTTCAGCATCCAATATTTTCCCATAAAAAAATCCTAAAAAAATATTACAATTAAATCCCAAAAAATTCCATTATAAAATCCATAAACAACACATTAATACAAAAAATTTCTTAACCCAAACACTCAAATTATCTAATGACCATTCTTTTTCGAAACACACAAACTCCCTTCCCACAAACACTAAAATTCAAAAACTCAAATTTTATATACTCAAAAATCAGAATTGGAATATGCAAACACGGGCTTCTCGCCCAATAAAGCAACTTCCTATATAGCAAGCTAAAGAGAGATACAATCCTTCAATCCGAGATGTGTAAAAATAAAGCCATACTAATATGTTTTGGGACAAGCACCTTATGATGAAAACTGTAATTTTGAATTTACCATTAAACTAAGGTTTAATTTAATTAATATTTTTACGACAAGCACCTTATGATGAAAACTGTAATTTTGAATTTACCATTAAACTAAGGTTTAATTTAATTAATATTTTTACGCCGTAAGGCGTTCCCATTTGAAATGAATTGCCCCAGTTGCCACCGTGTTCTATTGTTGACCGTCGATCTATGGTGTTAGACGATTGAATGAACTGTCATCGTTGATCTAAAACTGTTCACCATTCCGATTGAATGAACTGTCATCGTTGATCTAAAACTGTTCAACTGAACGGTGAAAGGTTAATAAGGAAGCCAAACTAAACGGTTAATGAGAAAGCGGAAGCTGGACAGACGCACCGCCAGCTTCGCAGCTGATAAGGAATTTGATCTTGTTGAAGCTCCGCATTTTTTAATAATTCTTTTGTGCCAATGGCCTGTGTATCACTGTTTGGAAGAGACGTGCACAGTAGCTCTTAGAATAATCATTCTGTTTGTGCCGTTGGGATACACCGTCGGAATATTTCCACCGACGAGGTGTGCTGCCCCTCACGCCAATTCTTTGTGCATAACAGGGAATTGCTCGTCAGCAGAGCCATATCTAGCTGCACATCACGTTTTGCTCGCCCACACAGCTGCAGTGGAGAAATATAGGGAGAAATATCAGGTCAGGAATCTTTTCACGCACTTACAATAACGCCAAATATTGTGAATATAGTTTGTCAAATTTGAATCAGAGCGGAGCATTTGTGTGCAGAAAATTCAAGGAGGATCTATAGGGTTAGTTATGAGCGCGCCGTGGTACGAACCCTTGGAAGATTCTCCAGAAGAGAGATCAGCTGTTGACAGAATTTTATCCTTCAATCTCCGATGGTGAGTGCCATGACTTTGAGTTATACCCTCGTCTGTGTAAAATTAATGTATCCCTTGTGATAGCAAAGGCTAATGGGAATAGATTGTGGTTTTTTTTTAGAGATCATTAGGAATTTTCACAGTAGAATATGAATTTTGTCGAGCTTTCGAATCCTAATATGAATTATTTTTCAAATCCCATATGAATTTTGTAGAGATTTAGAATCCAAAAGACAAGGTTTTTTCTTTTATGTGCAGTATTTCATACACTAATACTGACATATTGTGGAAATTCAATGAAAATATTACGACCTTTAAGCACTGCACTCATGATTGAATCCATTTCTGTATCTAAAAGTAGAATATCATGTCGCCCATAAAATATAGTATCATGTCACCCATTTCTGAGAAAAAGGCAAAATAGCCAAAGGACCGACCATCAGTTTGGATTTTAGCATAAATTTAAATGGACCAAGCATTAGTTTTGGATTTGAGAATATTTTTGGCTTAAATTTAAAAGATAGCTGAATGGCACAACCACCATAGGTATTGGGTGGGGCAATATGCTGTTCCAAAGATATTTAAAGATATATCTCAAATTGTTGAATTCAAATGCATCACAACTATAAATAGGAATATCGAGCGTACGCCATTACCAGATCAGACTGGGAAACATCGTTAATATATCAGGCGAGGAAGAGTAATTAGTTGGTCTTTGCATTAGCTGTAGTTATGAAACTCCAACATTTTAAGAATTGGATGGAGTTTTGGAAGGCATCGGTGCAGCCACAGAGAGGAGACCACGACCAAGAAGAGTGGCTCACTAATGGATCCGTGGATGTGAGAGGCAGGCCCGTTCTCAGAACCAAATCTGGTGGATGGAAGGCTGCCATTTTCATCATGGGTGAGTCTTTATCTTATTAATAAAAGTATCTTCTGTATTCTCATAATACACGTCGTCGAAGAGGGACTGTATGTCTAATTATAGCGTTTAAATGTAATTTTACAGTACTTGAGTTCAACGACGGCCTGACATCCTTCGCGCTTCAATCCAACTTGATTATCTATTTAACAACTGTCCTGCACGAAAGGGTTGCAGAATCTGTTAAAAATATCAACTACTGGACAGGCGTCACTGCTGCTGTCTATCTTACAGGGGGCTTTATAGCAGATGCATACTGCGGAGGGTACTGGATGGTTTTCATGTCCTCGATTATTTATCTCCTGGTGAGTCTAACCCACGCCTGGAATTTAACCTTAAGTGAAAAGAAATCACTCGTACGTTTAACTGTTTAAATTGCTCATTATAAATTTCGGTGAGTGGTTTAAACAGAGTTTAAGGTAGATCATCTGGGTAGTTGCAACTTCTATTTCTGGTCACCCTGTCCTGGTGGATTGACTGGCATTTTTACAGAAACAAAAAGGGACATGGAAAAGGATTGAAGTAATGGCATTATTTTAGTTGGATATTATTGGCATACATTTTATAAATAAGTTTTTGGTATGTAGTTTATAAACAAATTTTTTGGTATTATAGATATAGACCAGTAAACTATTTTGTTTTCTTAAAAATAACTGCTTTCAAACTTATTGACATGGAAAATTTATATGTAACAACACAAGAAATAAATCATCTCTCAAAAATATATATAAAACTCAAAGGAACAGACATGAAAAACAAATGAGTAAGAAATGAATGCCATCAAATTTGTATTTAACAAACAAGATAAATCTGAAATTCCAAACGTGATCTAAAATATTTAAAATTTAATCTACCCTTATCCAGGCATGTTTCTGGGGTTTGGGTGTTTTCTTTAAATGTATCATGCAGTCTATTTGGTGCTGAATTTTATTGTATAAATGAATGTTTCAGGGATTAGTTTTGCTGACGCTATCAGTGTCACTGTCAGCTCTGAAGCCACCTGATCAATGTGATGATTCAGTATGCAGCAAAGCAACAAGTACACAAATTGGTGTCTTCTTCTTGGCATTGTACTTGGTATGCTTGGGGACCGGTGGCGTCAAACCCTCTGTGGAAGCATTTGGTGCAGACCAGTTCGATGAGGAAGATAAAACAGAAATGGCCAAGAAGAATTCCTTCTTTAATGTCTGGTTTTTCGTTCTCTCCAGTAGCATTCTCTTAGCAGTCACTGTCGTCCCTTACATCCAGGAGAACATAACCTGGGGATTTGGATTCGGGATTCTAACGGTAGCCATGGCTATAGGCACTGTTGTGTTTTTATATGGAACGCCATTCTACAGACACAGACCTCCAAGAGGCAGCCAGGTGTCTCGTATTGCCCAAGTTGTAATTGCCGCTATAAGAAAAATAAATAAGAGCATGCCTTCAGATGTGAACTTGCTTTACGAGGAATGAAGTGTGATCGTTGATCTAAAACTGTTCAACTGAACGGTGAAAGGTTAATGAGGAAGCGAAACTAAACGGTTAATGAGAAAGCAGAAGCTGGACGGACGCACCGCCAGCTTCGCAGCTGATAAGGAATTTGATCTTGTTGAAGCTCAGTATTTTTTAATAATTCTTTTGTGCCAATGGCCTGTGTATCGCTGTTTGGAAGAGACGTTCACAGTGGCTCTTAGAATAATCATTCTGTTTGTGTCGTTGGGATACACCGTCGGAATATTTCCACCGACGAGGTGTGCTGCCCCTCACGCCAATTCTTTGTGCATAACAGGGAATTGCTCGTCAGCAGAGCCATATCTAGTTGCACATCACGTTTTGCTCGCCCACACAGCTGCAGTGGAGAAATATCAGGTCAGGAATCTTTTCACGCACTTACAATAACGCCAAATATTGTGAATATAGTTTGTCAAATTTGAATCAGAGCGGAGCATTTGTGTGCAGAAAATTCAAGGAGGATCTATAGGGTTAGTTATGAGCGCGCCGTGGTACGAACCCTTGGAAGATTCTCCAGAAGAGAGATCAGCTGTTGACAGAATTTTATCCTTCAATCTCCGATGGTGAGTGCCATGACTTTGAGTTATACCCTCGTCTGTGTAAAATTAATGTATCCCTTGTGATAGCAAAGGCTAATGGGAATAGATTGTGGTTTTTTTTAGAGATCATTAGGAATTTTCACAGTAGAATATGAATTTTGTCGAGCTTTCGAATCCTAATATGAATTATTTTTCAAATCCCATATGAATTTTGTAGAGATTTAGAATCCAAAAAAATTCCACCATCAGGACCAACCTGGACCAAATTCATATTCTATATTCTACTGTGGAAACGTCCACAAAAATTCATATTCTACCGTGGAAAATCCGAATGATCTCTCTCAAAAAGGCTAATGGGATTTCATATTAATTGTTGAAATTAATTTCTACACGGTTTGCAGGTTTTTGGATCCAATTGTTTTTGGAGATTATCCACAAGAAATGCGTGAAAGATTAGGATCGCGCTTACCCTCCATATCCTCGGAACTATCTGCGAAACTTCGGGGATCGTTCGACTATATGGGTATTAATCACTATACAACCTTATATGCAACAAGCACTCCTCCCCTTTCCCCCGACAACACGCAATATTTATATCCAGACTCCAGGGTTTATCTGACTGGAGAGCGCCACGGAGTCTCCATCGGAGAACGGGTATGAATATCCAGTCCTTGACCTCTTTAAAAAAAAATTGTGATTTTTGCAGTACAGTTTGGCCAATGGCTCATGCAATTCCTCCATTTTTATATGATTCCCAGACAGCGATGGATGGTTTGTTTGTGGTACCTCATGGAATTCAGAAAATCGTGGAGTATGTAAAAGAATTCTATGACAACCCGATTATTATTATCACAGAGAACGGTAAAAAATTTATGTAAATATCTCAGAGGATTTGTTTTTCTATAAGAACTGAGCCGAAGGTTGTCAAACCCTAGTATGTACTTATCTTATCTCTCTGTTTTGCCTTCTAGGCTATCCAGAGTCTGAGGAATCCTCGTCGACTCTGCAAGAAAATCTAAACGATGTGAGGAGAATAAGGTTTCATGGAGATTGTTTGAGTTATCTTACTGCAGCAATCAAGTAAGATCAAATTTTCACGATTTTCATTATCTTGCTATTGGCCTTTACTGAATTTCATTTGTTTAACTGATTAAACTGATGACCATTTATGCGTGTGTTAACACAGAAATGGCTCAGATGTTCGAGGGTACTTTGTGTGGTCTCTTCTGGATAATTTTGAGTGGGCATTTGGGTATACCATTAGATTTGGTCTTTATCACGTGGATTTCATTTCTGATCAAAAGAGGTATCCCAAGCTCTCGGCTCAATGGTTGAGGCAATTTCTTCAGCACGACGATCAGGGAAGTGTTAGAAGCAGCAGCATTTAGACTGCGTTGTCTATTTGCTAATCAAAGCGCACACTTTCCTGCAACTCTACCCAAAATCCTGCAAGCAAATATGTTGTGTTTGGATCTATCCACCGTGACACACATTACAAAGAAATCATCGATCTATTCCAAAATGCAGAAAACCCCATTCAGATGTTCGAGGGAATTGCAGAGTAAGAACATTGAAAAAAAACAAAAAAGTTGCACGATATGCGACATGTGTCTATCTAAATCGTTGTACTATCCTATATCTTTTTAAAAATTACTATGCATATATTAAAGAGCTCATAATTACGCCGTAAGGCGTTCCCATTTGAAATGAATTGCCCCAGCAGCCGCCGTGTTCTATTGTTGACCGTCGATTTATGGTGTTAGACGATTGAATGAACTGTGATAGTTGATCTAAAACTGTTCAACTGAACGGTGAACGGTTAATGAGGAAGCGAAACTAAACGGTTAATGAGAAAGCGGAAGCGGGACGGACGCACCGCCAGCTTCGCAGCTGATAAGGAATTTGATCTTGTTGAAGCTCCGCATTTTTTAATAATTCTTTTGTGCCAATGGCCTGTGTATCACTGTTTGGAAGAGACGTGCACAGTAGCTCTTAGAATAATCATTGAATCACCCACCACTGTTGCCTAGCAGGCCCCTTGAGCTTCAGGAAGCTGGAGGCCTTTGAAGAGGGCTTGAGCCTTCACTTGTTTGTTCATGAAAATACCAACCTGCCGTAATATCGACTCTCTTGATTTCATCTGAAGTCAATGAAGGCTCCCTGCCCCTGCCATTCCAGGTTTCTTTTAAAGGTGCCATCAAGGAAAAGGGTTGTTATACCTTGATCCAGCATCCAGTGTTTCATGTCTTAGAGAGACACATCTTGAGAAATAGGTGGATGGTCCATACTGTCTTCCCAAGCTTAATGCACTTGCCATTGCGTGGGATACTTGATAGGTGTTTCCAAAGGAAACGGGCCAAGGACTCGCAGAATGGCGAGATAGGGGATCCTTTTATCACCGACTTTGTTTGAAATAGTTATGGCGAAGTCCATCTTTCCACCAGGCCGCTTTGTCGGACAAATATTTCAACAACAGTTTGGCTTCCATGGCTTGGTTAGATATCATTGGATCTCTTATTGCCAAGCCCCACTACTCTCAAATGGGGATCGAACCATAATCCAATTGATTAAATTGAATATTTTGTTGTCCGCTGTCTCCTTTCTACAGGAACCACCTTATCTCTCTCCCAAGGATATAGGTAACCTACCGGTGCCAAGAGGGCTGAAATCAGGAAAAGTGACAATACATCTTACCTGGATTATCATATTGATATTTACTGTGACTAGATTGATTCATTATCCTTTTGGCTGTACTTACCCATGGGTGTTATTTTGCTCTTATTACATTCCTGAAAGATTTGCGGAAGATCTCAAAGCGCTCTACTTTGTTTAATCCGTCTGTAATGATTGTTTTCCATGCTAGAAAAGGATATGATTTTTTGCTCCATTCAGTTTGCAAAAATATGCTTGAGCTATTTTGACATATTTAATGTTAATTTTAAGATATAGGAATGGTATTGGGTTTTTCCCTCATGGTACAGAAATGGAAAGAAGATGAAGTGGACAACAATAATTAGAATTATTCTTAGAAATTAGTTAATGGTTGGTATTGAAATAAAAATAGTTATTGTTTTAAAAAATGTGATTTTATAATAAATTAATAACAATGAAATAATAACTCTCTTGTTTATATTCAGCCTGTAGGCTATTCAATTCCATATCATTCCATTATTATTTACAACTCATTTAATTGTCAATCTCATGCTATGATATTGGCTTTATCCCCAATCCAACATGTACTGCAGATTTACCTTGATCTTCACTTGTGTTATTGTATGTTTTTGCAATTTCTTGGAAAGATTTAATGCATTTGGTCTTTTATCGACTCCTTTGTAATGGTGAGATTGTACTGTGTAATAACTGTTCTCCTGTAGCTTTCGTATTTTGGATATGGGGCATTATATCTCGAGAAACACAGATAGACTAACACTCTCTTTATTTTCCTGTAAATAAAACAGAGAGTTTCAGGTGATTGAATCAGGGGCGGAACACTATAATGCTAAAGAGGTTCAAATTTGAAAATTGTTGAATGTCTTTCCCCCATAACAACCGAACAACTCTAGCATAACAAGTGAAACAACTCTTTAACAAAATGGAGAGGGGAGGTGCAATTAAAACAACTCTTTCAAAAAATGGAAGCTCTCTCAAATCGGGCAATGATGACTCCCAGGACTGCCTTTTGAGTTCTTTAATTTCCTTCGAACTCTCTTCTCCTTTTAGCAAACATTTCAAGGGCAAAGATAATTGCATTTCTAGCCTTCCCATTTTTTGTTCCTTTCTTGTGGTGGTTTTCCCAACAATTTCCACCATAAGTAGCGTTGTTGTGGACGAAGTTTACTATTTTCTTATAAATGACATTTTTCTCCTTCCTTTGAACGTTTCGAACAGCTTTAGGTACCATTGTTTCCTTTAGAAATGACGGTTCCATGTTTAATTCGTTGTTTCGTTATGATGTCCTCTCTTTAACCGTGGTAACCTACGTTGCGTTGTATTTGGTATAATGGTGTCTCCTAAAAATTGTACCTATCTCAGTTGTATCGACTCTGAAGGTCTGGGAAGTATTTGATTTGCTTGAAATTTCTGCTATATTTCAGTCTCACTCTCTCAAGCAACAATTGTCTTGAAAACAAGTTCGCAATTCTTTTGGCAGCTTTATACGGTTCAGTTTACAATCCCCTGCCACACTTCTCAGAGTACCAAGATAATTTATATGTTCTCTTTTTTGTTTTAACTGTCTTCTGTGTCTGTTGATGTATGACTAAATATAATAATATAGTTGAACTACTCATATTTTAATGTTCTCATGTAGTTTTTACTACACGATAGAGTTGAGGTCTCTCGGGTTTCCCCGTAATCTTACCCTTGGTAGTCTACCGACATCTTTGAGGTCTGTTCATAGGTTCCAACCAAATCATGTTACAAACCACACATGATCAGAGTGACATGTGGACTAGCTCAAGAGGAAACCAGAGCAAGGTACTTCCTAACTGTTATTCTACCCCGGATTCAGAGGAGCAGCCAGGATTTTATCCATAGTTTCTTTCCTTCCAACTTTAGATGGGATCTCACCTCAACCTTCTGCCTTGGTGGTCAATCAACATCTTTGACGCCTGTTCGGGGTTGTGCCAATTAGGTTACAGATCATACATAATCAGACCGAGTTATGGACCAGCTCCAGACAGATCAAGAGTATGGCGCCTTCCACCCATTAGGGGTAAATCAGCTCCAGACTGATCCAGAGTATGACACCTTCCACCTATTAGACTAGGCCATACATAATCAGAGCGAGTTATGGACCAGCTCCAGACAGATACTTTGCAGATCCAAAGTATGGCACCTTCCACCCATTAGGGGTAAACCAGCTCCAGACAGATCCAGAGTATGGCACCTTCCACCCATTAGGGGTAAACCAGCTCCAGACTGATCCAGAGTATGGCACCTTCCACCCATTAGGGGTAAACCAGCTCCAGACAGATCCAGAGTAAGTTGCACTGTTGGAGAGGTGAAAGGTGCTCCCATTTAATAGACAATAACCCAAGCTTAACGTAGAGCCCAATTTTTTTTTCCCGTTTCGATGCCTTGAGACGTGAAGATTCAAGAAATTTGATCGTTTTGATGCCTTGAGACATGAAGGAATTTGATCTTGTTGAAGCTCCGCATTTTTTAATAATTCTTTTGTGCCAATGGGCTGTGTATCACTGTTTGGAAGAGACGTGCACAGTAGCTCTTAGAATAATCATTGAATCACCCACCACTGTTGCCTAGCAGGCCCCTTGAGCTTCAGGAAGCTGGAGGCCTTTGAAGAGGGCTTGAGCCTTCACTTGTTTGTTCATGAAAATACCAACCTGCCGTAATATCGACTCTCTTGATTTCATTTGAAGTCAATGAAGGCTCCCTGCCCCTGCCATTCAAGGTTTCTTTTAAAGGTGCCATCAAGGAAAAGGGTTATTATACCTTGATCCAGCATCCAGGGTTTCACGTCTTAGAGAGACACATCTTGAGAAATAGGTGGATGGTCCATACTGTCTTCCCAAGCTTAATGCACTTGCCATTGTGTGGGATACATGATAGGTGTTTCCAAAGGAAACGGGCCAAGGACTCGCAGAATGGCGAGACAGGGGATCCTTTTATCACTGACTTTGTTTGAAATAGTTATGGCGAAGTCCATCTTTCCACCAGGCCGCTTTGTCGGACAAATATTCCAACATCAGTTTGGCTTCCATGGCTTGGTTAGATATCATTGGATCTCTTATTGCCAAGGTCCACTACTCTCAAATGGGGCTCGAACCATAATCCAATTGATTAAATTGAATATTTTGTTGTCTGCTGTCTCCTTTCTACAGGAGCCACCTTATCTCTCTCCCAAGGATATAGGTAACCTACCGGTTCGAAGAGGGCTGAAATCAGGAAAAGTGACAATACATCTTACCTGGATTATCATATTGATATTTACTGTGACTAGATTGATTCATTATCCTTTTGGCTGTACTTACCCATGGGTGTTATTTTGCAAATGCTACCTAAATGTGATGTACTTGTCATTAATATGCCTCTTTCTTACAAAACTAGGTGCGCCTTATCACAATTTCATAAATAATCTCTCCCATTATTCACTCAAACATCAATAGCACCTATATATTTTGTACAACTTGTGAACAAAAACCTCATTATTGTTTCTCTTGCCCTTTCCTTTTGGTTACAGTAGGGGAATGTTTAACAAGGAAGGTGTTCTCTACCAAGCCTAGCTTCTCTCTCAGAATCTTAACATCCCCTTTGCAAAGGGTTTCATTAGAATGACAACAACTCGCATTTAAAGCATTTCTCCACCCCTCCTAATTAGAAATACAATTTTGGGTTCTCTACTAATTTTCTCCACACCCATTTAATCTAACAATGGACATAGAGCATGTATATTTATACTTGTGTGTTGGAAATACCATTTTATACTTTGATGTTTATTATTTTTGTTTTATTATTATTACTTGAATTTCTTCTTAACAAGTGGTTGTGTTTCTTTTGGTTTTAGTGAAAGTATGGGCTCCAATGTTGACTCTCTTATTATGGAGTATAATTCATCTTTGAGAATTTTTCAATTATTAAAGTAGGTTAGTCAATTGCTTAAAATATTAAATTTATTTCAAAAAGTTTTTGTTACTTTATAGGTTAGACAGTGGCTTGAAATATTAAACTTATTTCAAAATGTTTTTGTTACTTTATAGATAAGGCGTAGATTTCTTGGCTCTATGATGAAAATAATGAAGGGAAAATACATGTTAATATGTTACTTGTGCTCTTTGACTGAAAAATACACGGTGAGAGAAAAATGTATATTATGGTAGATTTCTTGGCTCTATGATGAAAATAATGAAGGGAAAATACATGTTAATATGTTACTTGTGCTCTTTCACTGAAAAATACACGGTGAGAGAAAAATGTATATTATGGTAATTGAGGAATGTTTTTGGCTTGTCGAACTTATAGTATTGAATTTAATACACTAAAACTTTACAACAATGAACTAACAATATTCATGATGAAAATAGCAATATGGAAGATATAGTATTGAATTTAACACACTAAAACTTTACAACAATGAACTAACAATATTCATGATGAAAATAGCAATATGGAAGATTTATCTGCATGCTGAAAAAGGCAATATGGAAGATTCCGATCACGTTCCAATGCATTTCTTAAAATGTGGATGTGACAAAAGGTTGTTGTGGAAGTTGTTGTTTGTATATGGAAAATTTCTTGATCATTGTGCATAATCCTAATGTTGATAGATATGTCTACTAAATGCTTCCAGTTAATAGGGCATTGATTTGAGCATTCAATATATTTTTATTCTTTATCAAAGCATTCTTTTGTTGTATTTGTATTTTTCAATTTATGCCTTACGGCGTTTCCTTTGCAACATCTGGTGCAAATGCTAGTTGATAACGCTTTTAAAAATAAAAATAAGAGAACGTGCTCCATGCAACGATTTTAAGAATAAGTGGCAGGTAATTTTAATTCATGAAAATGTGACATTTACACAATAATCGACGAACATATGAGCCCGACTATAAATATATATAAAAATGGAGTTGTTTATAATGCGATTTTTTGGAGATTCCGGTGACGGAATCCCGCGGAAGAAATTGAGGTTAAATATTGATTTGTTGCAGTTAAAATGGTTTTTTAATTGCATATTTGGATTCAGCACCCTGAAAAACCCCTGGGATGCCTTGATTGTGCAGAAACTAGCTATCAAACTTGCGATTCCAATAAATTGCTGCCGGATTTTGACCGGAAAAACCCACGAAAAGGCTTCCAAAAAGTCTCATTATAGACAACTGCTATAAAAATGCTATAAAAATTGACGCATGAATGTAAGTACCTCTGAAATAATTCAAGCTACGAAATGACAAATCCAAGAAATGTTTGCAGGCGTAAACCTTGTCAGGTTAGCCGTAGGATACAGAAAACATCAAATATTCAGACACCATTATAGGCAAATCCATAAACATGGATATTATCATTATGGATTCCCTTTCTGTTATATATTGACCATAGCGAGCCTCTAAATTTCTGCGATATGATTCGGATGAGAGTACATTTATCTTTCGTCATAACATTTCGTTCACTCTACCCACTGCACGCTACCCGCCTCATCTGCATCTCGACCGCCACTTTCTGCCATTTCTGCATTCTTAGCCAGAAACACAGCGTTGGCAGGCTCTTCTTTCCGACTCAATCAACCGCGACAGTCACCCCCCAATGTCGAATTTGGTAGCCGCAACACCCACAGGAATGGCCGCCCACTCGCCTACAGAACCAACGCCAGTTCGGTCACCTGCGTCGGAGAAAGATACGACTACGAGCCGAACGACACGCATGGGACGGAGCACAGCTTTTGCCGGCCTGAACACTCCACAATCTCGGCCTCTCGTGGCATCCGGATTTTTTCTCTAGTTCTCCAGCTCGAAGACCTTCGCCTGCAAAAACTCGATGTGCTGGCGGTGATTATCCGCGTAACCGGCAGTAATAACCCGCAAATCCGCGGTGATAACCTGACCAACCTATGATAACTCGTGTATCAACTGAGACTTCGCGTATCCTCTGATAGGTCGCGTATCATTTGATAGCTCGCGTATCCATCGCTGATAACTCGCGTATGGACAGTTTTAGATCGCATAACAGGATATAACACGCATATTAGGCGGTGATTACTCGCATATCAAGCTGTAAACAGTCGAATAAACGGCGGGACCATTCGCGTATAAGGAAAATGATCTGCTTATCCAGATTTGATAATCGGCGTATGCAGTGATGACTCGCATATCGAGTGATAGTACATACGCATATCCTGTGGGAGTTCGCGTATAAAGTAATTATTCGGATATTCCGTGATTATGCGCGTATCAGAGGCAGTTAGAGTAGCATATGTGGCAGTGCTTATCCGCATATTCTGCGGGAACTTGCATAGCAGGCGTTGATAATCCGCATATTCGGCAGGGACTTGCATATCACGTGTGATAACTCGCATATTCGGCGGCGAGAGTACGCATATCAGGAGAGAATCCACTTATCTTACGGTGATATCTCGCATATCCAACCTATAAAACTCGCATATTCGGCTGAATTTAGACGGATAACGGAGAAGAACTCGCATATCCGGCGAGATAACTCAGATATCGGCGACAGGTGGAGGGCGTCAGCGAAAACGGAAGAGGGTTTTCTCATCCCAGAATTGGGGCTTGAGACACAGCCAAAGCTACGATCATGTTTTAAACCTGGGGTGGCAAGCATGCGTGAAAGGTGGAGTGCATTGAAGCGACTGTACGCTAACTGCGAAAGACTTTTTGGAGATTCTGGTGACGGAATTCGAGCGGAAGAAATTGAGGTTAAATCTTGATTTCTTGCAGTTAAAACGGTTTTTTAACGGTATATTTGGATTCAGCACCGTCGAAAACCCCTGCGACGCTTTCATTGTGCAGAAACTAGGTATCAAACTTGCGATTCCAATAAATTTCGGTCAGATTTCGACCGGAAAAACCCGCCGAAAAGACTTTCAAAAAATCGCGTCCATCCATAAGTTATGCCAATGCAAGATGAATCATCCAATGCGCATGACACATGTGAACTGAATTAATTTAAACCACTACCTAGATTTGAATTTTTCCAACAAGTTTTGAAATTTGACCGCCCACATTATTTTGAACTTGGCCGTGTATACTATGTGTCCGTAACGCGTCTGGTAGTGCCAAGACAGGTGGCTTGGGATCTCCATCACTTTTCGCTCACGCATGGAATAGCTGCATATCGTGTCCTGCAGTTCGAACTTTGACAGGGTTTGGGAAAAAGAATCTACAGACGCCCCTTATGCACTCACCCAGATAACAAGATTTTTTCTGAAAGGATAACAAGACTGCGCGACCCCTGAAAGCTTTATATCTGTCCTCTTCTCCGCATCTTCCTTGGCTTCTTTTGTCTATATAATTAAAACCTCAACCTTGGCGTAAGACTTCACATTTCATATCAATATTATTGAAAGTAATACCCACTTAGCTGTTCAGAATCATATGCCAGTAATGGCTTTCTCTCTTGCGTTTTCCTCACATGTTTTCTCATCCAGTAAATCGCCCAGCGCTGGTCATATGGGCCGCCAAACACCGCCCGCGGTATGGAGCAGCTGGAGCAGAAATGTTAGATTTCAGCGGTTTTCCATGGTTAGAGGACTTCCCGCAGAGGGGCTAATTTCAGAGCCCCGTCGCATGGAATCAAAGAATTTGTATGATAGACTGGAGATAAGCCCTGCCGCTACCTTAAAAGATATAAAGAAGGCTTACAGAACTCTGGCTCGGGAGTTTCATCCGGATCAGGCAACTTCTCCTGAAGGGAAAATCGAGAGCACCCAGATATTTTTGAGTATACACAATGCGTATGTGACCCTCTCGGATCCACAAGACCGTTCACAATATGACTGCCAGATTTCGGGTCAAGTGCGGGGCTTCGCTGAGCAGACATGGGGTAAAGCGACCGGTGAACGAGCTCCCACATATAGATATCGTGGTCGTGTGGGGCGAAGTTGGGAAACAGACCAATGTTGGTGATCTTCCTCTGTAATATGAGTTTTGAAGGCGAATCTGTAAAGAACTGTAAAAAGAAATATGTGCATTCCTCCGTGTACATACATTCTTTTAATACAGGAATTCATTCAATAGCCCCTTTGTTATATGATAATGCGATTTGTCATGATTATGGGATTCCCGTTCAGAATCATAATAATGTCTTCTTCACTTTCTTAGAATGAATGTTGGTGGCTTACTTAATAATGGAAGAGATTACGTTTTTAAGGAGCGATTGGTTTGATAACAATTCAATGGGCAATCCCCTGAAAACTGTTGTCCATTTGAAAGGGGTTTTGTTTTTCCAAAGTCGACCATTTAACATCACTCAACTCTGCAGGGGCTATGCCCTATCATACGCGGCTTCAGCGCAATTAGGTCTCTACTCAACGCATATATTTTGTGTGTTTTTTGTGTCTTAAGACAACATGACACCTGGAAGATTTTTTATCCCCTCTTCTCCGCATCTTCGTCGGCTTCGTTTGCCTATATCATTGTAACTCTCCCTCAATTTAATGCTGTGCATGATCCTATAAGGTGTCACTCTTTCGTATGCTTTTAGTGATCGATCCTCCAACTTTCGTTTATCCATAGTTTCAGCAAATGATTCTTCAGAATATCAATCTCATATAAAGTAGTATTCTGGAAAAATAGTTATATATCAGTAATGGCTGCTTTACTTGTATTTTCCTTGAATGTTTCGCATACGATGAATCGCCAAGCGGTGGTCATATGGGCAGCCAGTTATCGCCTGCCGAATAGAGAGAGCAATGCAAGCCTCTTCTGGTCTAGGCAGTAATTTCAGACGTAGGTTACTTGCCTTCAAAGAAGTTGTATACAGTTTGACTGGGTTTAATATACAGCTTGAGTATGGTGAAGAGATTGTGTTTCAGCCTGAAAGATCACAGGTTCAAAATCAGAGAGGTAGAGTATCATATGCCTATATAGACTTAGCAGTGAAATCTCGAAATGGAGGTAGGCTCCTTGTCTCATAAACAGAGATCTCTCATACATCAATTTGGTGGTGTCTGACTTGGGATGACCTTAAAATTAGATAATAATAATGAAGTATTGGAAATTAGCCCTACAAAATCTTAAAATTAGATAATAATAATAAAATACTAGAAATTAACCCTATGGCTAAAAAGAATTTACAAAAAGCTTTCTTATCCCATAAACAAAAAGCTGACGCTGAGTTTCATGTGGATGGCCACTTCTGTGGCAAGAATAAACAATGGCATCTATAGGTTTTTTTGGTTATTCTTATATTGATGGGATTCTTAGAATATTTTTGAATTTGATGGATTGATCCCTCTTAATTGTTATAATAAGATATTTCTCAAATATACATTCAATTGTCATAATAAGATATTCCTCAAATGTACATTCAATATAAATTCACAGTTTATTTGAGCATTATTTTAAATTGCAAATTTTTAGACTATATAAATTCACAGTTTATTTGAATATTATTTAAAATTGCAAATTTTTAGACTATTTAAGATTCTTAAAATATTTAAAAATATGATAATTTCGTCCTCTCTTCTCCTCTCCTCTCCTCATCACCAGTTTCCAAAATATCTCCTCATCACCAGTTTCCAAAATATTTCCCAAATGTAGGATTAATAGTTTTCAGGTTTCAAAATATTTCCCAAATCTACCATCAGCGTACACAATGCGTAGTTTTCAGTTTTCAAAATATTTCCCAAATCTACCATCAATGGTTTTCAGTTTTCAGGGTACACAATGAGTGTTTGAGTCTTTAGGTCCATGGTACCGTGATTAATATAAACTCTACTTTTTGGGCGTTGAATTTAGATGGATCTTTTGGGATAGTACGAATAAAAATTCACTCTCACCCTGGTCAATCTAATTCCAAAAGGTGTTGAATTTATTCTCATCTATCTAATTCCAGTGTTGAAATTATATGGACCGCTAATTTTAGGAATGTCTATGGAATCGAACTGGTCCACCAATGGACTGTGGTCATGTGGGGGCGAAGTTGTGAAACAGATCAGTGTCGGTGGTCTTCCTCTGTAATATCAGTTTTGAAGATGATTCTGCACAGAAAACAGTATTGAAAGAATATCCGCTTTGACTAGGATTAGTTATTTATTGAAATTTATTTAATTCAGCTTTATTTCCCTTTTGTCGCTTTATTTTATTTATTAGGAGTATTTTAAAGTCAGTTTTTGTTTAAGGGATGTGATGTTAGTTGTTGGCCGTTAATTTGAATGGGATAATAATGAGATAAATGTAATTTTTATTATTTTTTTAGGTTATTTAAATTTTATGAAAAGGGGTTAAGGTGGGAATTTATTGTGGAAGTGATGGGTGTTACATTATTTTAATAAATATTTAAATTTAATTGAGTTTAAAATATTATTAGTGACATAATTTCAATATTAAACAAATTATTTTTCTATTTTACATATAAATTAACTTTAACCTAAACTTAAAATAGCAATTAAAAAATATATAATTTCATAAATCAAATTTCTATAAAAAAGTAGTATCCTCATGAGATTTGAAAACTTCTAAATTAATATAAAACCCCTAAAAATCTACTATAAACCTCACACTATATTTAAATTTTTTATCATAAACTCTAAATTAATATAAAACCTCTAAAAATCTACCATAAACATCACACTATATTTAAATTTTTGCTTCATCAAATTGTAATATAAAGTTTTATATTTTCAGTACTTATTATTATAATATTATCTAAACTATTTTTAATAAAAAAAAATAATATAAAGAATATAAAGTTTATATTTTTACTATTTATAATTATGAAGTTTTAATAATATGGTTAAAAAGATTGTGTGTTTATTAAATAACATTTATAAAGGGGAAAATTTTTAATTTCAAAAAAATTATAATAATTATCTTATTTTTAAAATTTCAATAAATTATTATTTCTTTCTTAATGGAAAATATAATTTTGTCAAACTACTTTGTTGTTATAAATTTTTTATATTTTCAATTGAATTTTAAAAAATAATATTTTTTATTTAAATTTTTAATTACAATAAAAACAAGAGTCATCTGGTGGCAATGTGATTGCCTCTACCTATATGGCCCTTATTTTTTAATATAAGATTGCAATAGAAAAAAGTTGTGGGAGATTATGGGTCAGAAGATCATAATTGAGGGATTTGTTGACTCCTAGCTCTAACAAAATGAAAACCCAATTTTTCAATTACAAAAATTTCTAGTTATATTTTTTGAATTTTATTTTCTTTATTTGTCATTTACATCTTTGGTTAATAATGCTTTATATTTTCTAATCATAATAAAATTATATAGTTTTATATCTACATTTTAAATAAAGAAATGAATCATAAAATTAAAAAACCTATTTAAATACTTAAAATTATTTATATTAAAAGTTTTATTTTATTATTCAAACAAGATTTGTTGAGATTGGAAAGTACTCTCTTGGTTAAAAGCATTATTTGGAACTATGCAATTATTTAGAAATCAAACAAAAACTAAATTTACTAAATAAAAAAGAGTTTTAGGATATGATTTTTTTTTGCTTAAGTAAGAGACGGTCCTTCTATTAACTTAGGAAATAAAATATTTTACACATGTTACAACAAATGCCCAGAGGCACAAACTCCCTCAAAGGGGAGTGAAAAAACCCAATGCACCCAACAAAATCCTCCAAAAATCAAACAGAGACAAGGCCTACACTACCCTGGAACTAAAAATGGGCCAGTGGATCCAATGTCCGCTCCCGAAAACTGACCGAAGAATAGTTTTCAAACAATCTGACAATCAAGAAACGACCCACGCAGGGGCGAAGTCACCAAGAAACCCTAAAGTTGCCCAATCAATGTTGACCATTGATCTTCTTTTCCTGATCCAACGACTAGAATCCATATCGCGCGGCCTAAAAAGCCCACTGAATACCTCCTGATGAAGGCAGATTGCTTTTATAGTCCTCTGCCACGTGTTGCTTCTTGAATGGAATCGCTGGCTTTTGCTTAAAACCGTCTTTGGTTTGGAAGGTGCCCGATGAAGGTGGGAAACCATTAGTGGTTTTAACTTTTTAGCCCCACCAACATGCCCACCAAAAGGTGGTCATTGATCTTCCCTCTCCAGATCCGATGGCCACAGATCTAACCGGACCCCATACTTGCACACTAAAAACCTTAAAGTTGCATGATCAACATGGACCATTGATCTATTCCTTTTGATCCAATGACTGGAGTTCATATCGCACGGCTTAAAAAGCCCACTGAATACCACGCGATGAAGGTGGTTTGCTTTATCAGTCCTCCGCCACGTGTTGATTCCTAAATGGAATCGCTGGCTTTTCCTTAAAACCATCTTTGGTTTGGAAGGCGTTCGATGAAGGTGGGAAACCATTAGTGGTTTTATCTTTTTGGCCCCACCAACATGCACACCAAAAGGTGGCCATTGATCTTCCCTCTCCAGATCCGATGACCACAGATCAAATCAAACCCCACACCTGCACACTAAAAACCTTAAAGTTGCATGATCAATTCTAACTATTGATTTATTCCTTTTGATCCAACGGCCGGAGTCCATATCGCGCGACTTAGAAAGCCCGCTGAATACCGTACAATGAAGGTGGTTTACTTTATCGGTCCTCCGCCACGTGTTGATTCCTGAGTGGAATCGCTGGCTTTTCTTCAAAACCGTCCTTGGTTTGGAAGGCGCCCGATGAAGGTGGTAAACCATTAGTGGTTTTATTCTACCGACCCCACCAACCTGCACACCAAAAGGTGGCTGTTGATCTGCCCTTTCCAGATCTAACGGCCAGAGACCAAAACATACCACACAACTACTCACGAAATACCCAGCGATGAAGGCGGTAATCACTGTTCAACCATCTTCATGTGTCGCCTTCTGAATGGTATCGCTTGTCTTCTGGGAAAACTTCTCTCTGGGTCAAAGGTTTCGGGTGGTTTTGACCCCAGTAATTCCTTCCATTAATGAGTTCGTCTTCCGTGGAAACGTTCCTCCTGTGACAAATTATCTTCTGTCTCGATAACCTATTGTGCGTCTCTACTAATAGGACTTCTGAAGTGAACTTATCCATCATTATCATGGAGTAAAATTCTGTCTCTTGATTTTTCCTGATACTGTTGTCAGTTGCTGAGGACCCTGGATGAACATCCCTTCTTCAACCTGTCATCCGTTATCTCCTCCCACCAATAGCACAAGTCGATATGATTGTTTCGTTCCCCCTCATTGGCAAGCCAGTCTGCAACTTTGTTGGCTTCTCTGTGAACATGCACCAACCTAAGAGTTCTCAGTGTTCTTAGGTGTGCTTGAATTTTTTGGTAGACTTGCAGAAGCCGCGAGTGTTCTGAGATTTTCTTTGGAGCAGTGCCAGCATTTATCCTCTTCACTGAGTTAATGACTAATTCCGAGTCAGCCTCAATGATGACATTGTAAATGTTGTACTTGAGCAGTATTTCCAGGCATAATTCCATCACCGTGAGCTCAGCCACATTGTTGGTTGCTTTTCCTAGATAACTGTAGAAGATGACTTGTATGTTTCCTTCCTCATCTCTCAAGACCCCTCCATATCCTGCTTCTCCTGGATTCCCTTTTGATGTCCCATCTATGTTAAATTTTAAAAAACCATGAGAAGGGGGTTGCCATGAAGACTTTTCTACTGAGGTATTCTTGTTGATCTGCACAGAACCCAGAGGGGGATGAACCTTGAGCTCTAACATCTCCAATATTCTGGCATCTCTTTGTCCGAGGGGTTTGTCAGAAGCTGCACCTCCCAGTATATGAACAACCTCTTTGAGTTATTTAAGGATTAGCTTAAGGATGCTGCTCTCCTGACTCGCTTTTTCCTTGAAAATCCCATTGTTGCGCTCCTTCCAAACGTTCCAGATTATGAATCCTGGGGTCAACATCTAGGCGGAGTTAATGATCTCATTATCTGAAAAAAAATTCTGCCAATTCTTCAAAGTAGTAATGATGTCATTTATATTTCTGTCTGCTGCTCGAAGACTTCTCCAACCCAATTCCAAAGTATTGTAGTGAAAGTGCATCTATTTAGGAGATGATTTGTAATTTCTTCCTGTTGTCTACATAAGTGACATCTTGAGGGGCCAACAAAACCTCTTTTTCTTAGGTTATCCCATGTCAGAATCTTGCCCTGTTGAACCAGCCACTTGAACAGTTTGACTTTCATCCAATGAGGATTTTCCCAGATTTCTTTCCACGTTGTATCAGTGTTTGGAAGGTTAAGCCCTATATCTATCCTTTTGGCTTCCTTAAGGTTGAAGATACCCACCTTGTTCTTTCCCCATCTTAGTTGGTCATTCAAGTTTGAGTTTAAGATTCGTCTCTTGTCTAAAATATTTTTAAGGGCTATAGCTTGAGTATGTAGCAGGTCCATTCCACTATAGTATGGAAGTTTCCATGTTCTCGTTTCTCATTGTTCCTTGATTGGTCCCAATAGTCACTTAAACCTTTGTTGATTGTGTTAGTGTGAATGTCTGCTACTTCTTCACTTCGAAGATTGTCCTCCTACTGCCAATTATCCTCCTAGAACCAAGCCAGGTTACCATTTCTGATCTCCCAAAAAAAGTGATTTTGGACTAGGGCCCTGTTCTCCCATGCCCTATTCCAAATTGTAGAACCTTTTACTTATCCTGTCATTCTGATTAGATTCTTCTCCTGCCATTCTTTAGAATATTTTTTCTTCCAAAGTTTTTCCTAGGGGGCTTGTATTTCTTTTAGCCATCTCCACTAGATTTTGGCACCAAGAACTCTGTTAAGAATGCCTGGGTCATGAAGACCCAAGCCACCATGGGACTTAGGTTTGCATACTCTGTCCCATGCCACAAGGGCCCATTTCTTCTTTTCTTCACCTTTCCCCCAGAGAAAGTCTCTCTGAATGTTTCTTATATTAGTAATTACACCAGTTGGTGCTGGAATGGCAGATAACATATAAATAGGGATACTTTGGAGGATAGCCTTAGTGAGAATCAATCTCCCTGCTAGATTTAGTGCTCTATTTGTCCATTTGCTAATATTATCTTTTAGCTTATTAAGAACAGGCTCCCAGATATCCGTGTGTAGTGGTTTTTCAATGAGAGGAACTCCCAGGTACTTCGCAAGCAGTGACTCCCTTTGAAAGCGAAAAATTTTTGAAAGATTTCTTTGTATTGAAATATCCGTCTTGAAAAAGAAAATCTTAGATTTAGTAAGACTTACCTCTGTGCCATCTGCCATAGCAAACTCACTCAAAATCTCTTTGAATGCTTTGTCTACCTTGACAGTGGCTGTGCCTTGGAGCATAGTATCATCCACAAATTGTTGATGTGTCACCGTGTCCTCGCCTTGAGTGAGTCTCTAACCCTGAATTCTCCCTTCCTCCTTTGAAACTTTGATTGCTCTCCCTAACCCTTCCATCATTAAAATGAAAAGTAAAGGAGAAATAGGGTCTCCTTGCCTAAGACCTCTAGATGTCTTGAAGGTTTTGGAAGGAGAGCCATTGAGAAGAATTGAAGAGCTGGCGGTGGTAACTAGTGCCA
The DNA here is from genome assembly GCA_031772625.1 of Pinus tabuliformis. Classification (NCBI taxonomy): domain Eukaryota; kingdom Viridiplantae; phylum Streptophyta; class Pinopsida; order Pinales; family Pinaceae; genus Pinus; species Pinus tabuliformis. The sequence goes on along the minus strand of CM062806.1, from coordinate 305,655,571 downwards.
TAACCCATTTAATCCAATTGTACTCAAAGCCATAGGCTTTTAATATTGCTCTTATGTATGACAAACTAAGTTTGTCATAGGCCTTCGCTATGTCCAGCTGCATTATCATTCCTGCCTGTTTGTTGGTAATCATTGAATGAACCATCTCAGGTGCTTGAATTATATTATCTAGAATTTGTCTTCCTTCCACATATCCCATTTGCTTCTCTGGCACTAGGGTTGGGAGGAGTAGTTTGAGATGGTTGGCAATGACTTTGGATATAATTTTGTATATCACATTGCATAATGCTATAGGTCTAAATTTGTTTGGAGAGGTGGCCTTTTCCTGTTTGGGGATTAAGGCTATGAAAGATTCATTGAGCGCCTTTAAGACTGTCTTAAATCTTCGAGAGTCTTCCACAACCTCCAGGATTTCCTGTTTCACTATCCTCCAACAAGCTTTGAAAAAGTCCACATTAAAGCCATTCGGGCCTGGTGCTTTCCCATTTTGCATCTCTTTCACAGCTTCCTCAATTTCTTCTTCTGTTACTGGTCTGCTAAGATTGTAATTATCTTCTCTGGTAACCAATTTAGGATTGTACTGAGTAAACCTTTTTGTAAACTGGTACCTGTCTTCTGAGGTTTCCTCAGCAATTTTCTGAAAATGCTGGAGTAGAACCTTCTCCATCTCTTCATGAGTGTTTCTCTCTATTCCATGTTGATCTTTAAGTTTCACAATTCTATTGTTATTTCTGTGAGCTATGGTGGATCTGTGAAAGAATTTTGTGTTTCTCTCCCCTTCTTTAATCCATTGTACTCTGGATTTATGTCTCCATAATATTTCCTCTTGAAGAAATATGTTGTCCCACTCCTGCTGGAGTGACTCTACCATCTCTTTCCTTTCATCTATATAGCCTTCTATGATAAGAATCTGGTTTATTTCCTTTAGTTTCTTTTCCACATCACCTTTAGCTTTGAAGATGTTACCAAAATATTTTTTATTCCACTCTTTAACTCTGCCTTTAATGTGCTTGAGCCTGCAGTGTAGAAGGAACATCTTTGTACCTTGAAGGTGAAGCTCTTCCTTCCACCATTTTTCAATGTTTGTGAGGAAATTTGAATGTGTGAGCCATGCGTTCTCAAACCCGAAGGGTTTGTTCCTTGGCTTACCAAAAAGAGAAGCTTCCAATTGGATAGGCCATTTATCTAAACCCCCAAAAGGTAGTATGGGTGTAGTAATGCTTCTTCCCCTGAGAAGAAGTTCCTCTGAAACAATAAATCTATCCAATGTTGAGGCTACCTGGGTAGGGCCCCCTCTTTTGTTATTCCAAGTGAAGATTCGATTGCTTGTTTCTATATCAAACAATTTCATATTGGTGATGAAGTTTTGGAAGGCAACTGAGTCTCTACCGAGTGTTCTAGTACCTCTTTTCTTCTCCGGGATTGATTTTGTTATGTTAAAATCACCTCCAAGAATCCAGGGTAGAGCTGGTTATCTCTTCTTCATATCCTCCAGTGTTGTGAGGAGTTGAAGTTTGTCATCCATTGGCTGCGGACCATAGACATTGGTGATTATGTAACATTGTCTATCACCCACCAGTTGGAAAATGAGATAAAGGTGATGTCTCGATGCCTTTGCATCAATCACACCAAATTTCTGTGGATCCCATAGAGTGGGAATGCCACTAGCAGCTTTATTTGCCTTAACTTCAAGGTATTCATATCTATTTAACCATTTGCCATGTTTTTCATGGATCCTATCCACTAAGCATTTTGTTTCCTGTATGAATATTATGTCAGGTTTTTCCTCTTCGATCCTTTTACTTAGATTCCTTTGTTTTCTTCTGCTCCCTAGTCCTCTAACGTTCCAAGTTGTGATTTTCATTAAGGTGGGGTTATAAAGGAGTAGCTGGAAAGGTCTTTCATCCTTCCTGAGTCAACCATGAGTTTTCCACACTCCAATAGTAGTTCTTTCTGTCTTTTTCTTCCCCTCCTCTTGCCTAGATTCTTTGTTAGTTTTCCTGTTATTAATTCTATTGAGGAAGTCCCTTTGTTTTCCTAGTTTTCATGTCCTCTTTTGACTCCTGCAAGTGTTTGATGTGACTTGTTAAGGAATATCTATTGGACCTTGTCCACATCCTCTTGAGGGATGGAGTTTATTCCCAGGTTTCCTCCTTGTTCTAGAAACTTTTCCAGCTCTAGGTTCTCCCTTTCTAGGATCTCCTGTAAGTCTTGATCCTCTGTACCACTTTCACTTTGAGTCATTTCCTGGTCTTTTTCTATTTCCGTGTTACTCAAAGGGTCCGTCGTATTTTCATTTTGTTCCTGAATGAACTCCTTGCTAGTCTCTTTTCCTTTCCCCCTTGCTGTCTGATTCTCTGTACTCTCTTAATCCCCTTCTTCTGCTTCTTTTTCTCCTAAAATCTCAAAACTATTGTAACTTTTTGTTTTTTTATCATTCACAATAGGGTTCTTTTGTGTCTTCCTTCCCCTTACTTTTCCTTTTTCTCCTACTTTGGTGAAAGATGTCTAGTCTTTCCCTTTGCTGGTATTTAGGTTTTCCTCCCTTCTATTAAGAGGACAGTCTCTAGATAGTTGCCCATGCTCATGACATTTGTGACATATGAACGGGATATGTTCATAGTCAACTGTTTGAACCCATTCCTCTTCATATACTTCTTGAATGAACTCATCTGGAAGGGCTCTTGATAGGTCCATCTCCACACATATACGGGCATAGGATGTATATTTTCACCATAGCGTTGCCTCTGAAATTTTTAAGAAATGACCTTATTTATTGCCTATAGATTTTAAAGACTCTAGCATCCAGTAATCTAAAGGTAAGGAGTATAGTCTAATTCATACCAGTACCGAAGTGAAGGTTTCTCATTCTAGCACGAAGTTCATCATCCATGGCCGCATATAGAGACTAGCAGTTGTAAAGAAGTATGGTCCTTCAAAAATCCTATCTCTGTCTTCCATGTTCGTAAACACCACAGTAAAAATCCTTTGGATCCAAGATGTATATTTAACTCCCCCTTTGGTTTCCAGATGTATTTTATCCAGGTGTACAATGCTTTCTCTGATGGCTAGATTCCCATAAATTTGCAAATGATGGCATAGTTTGCCATGTGATCCCTGTGCGCTTGCAGAGCTGGATCATTTAGAATAACTTGACATTTAGTTATGGTCTTGGGTTTATAGGGCCCCATCTTGGCTCTTTTCTCTGTTCCCTGACCTTTGTCTTCCTCTTTCTCCTCCTGACAGTCTTCTTCATGGGCCCCTTGACCTACATGGGTTTTGCTGCCTTCTGCCTTCTGAGTTTCGATGTTTTTTGCCTTGACCTCCAAGGGTTGCGGAGGTTTGTTCTCTTTCCCTCCTCTTCCTCTGTTCACTACCATATTACTGTAGGAGGGAGTGCAGCTCCCTCCTCCCTGTGCCTCCATGGGTGTCTGTTGCCCTCTATAACTCACTTAATTAAACCCTAGAACTCTCTCCAGTTTTCGCTCCCATCTATATTGTGCAGGAAAAAAATCAAGTTTTAGGATATGATTTGATGATTATGCTTTTTGTTTATTTTTTTAGTTTCAATATCATTTCATTTCATGATTTTTTTCCAACAGTATTTAATATAGTGGATGTTAAGTGAAGTATGTTGATCTGTAAAAAAAATAACTATTAATAAATAAAGCTAATATGAAATGAATCATAATAGAATGGTTAAGTATCAAATAGTATATACTTAAAATTTTCCAATAATACAATTTGTGAATGCACAATAATTTGAGTGCTAATTAGTGGGTTACTGGGTTCTATTCTCCCAATATTATAGAAATTACCAATGCATGTAAATCTATAAAATTATTCTAGAAGCATAATTGAAACAAATAACTTAATTTCAAATTTTTGGAGAAATAATGATTATTCTTTGCACTGAGTAACCACTCTTAATGAAGTTTGAAAAACCACTCAATATTCGAAAGCAGTGGTATATTCACAATTCACCATAGTCAAGAAATTCCCTAGTTTTGGTTCCCATGTTCCTTAAATTCGAAGGGTCCACTTTCTAGCAAAAAAAAATGAGCTAACAATCAAGTGAGAGTTTTGGCTAAATATTTCAATGGCCATTACTCCCATGAGTAGATCTTTCAGTGGTTTGTAGTTTTTTATTTTATGGCAGACAAGGTCAAATTCCTGATATATTTGAACTTAGAGGCCAATGTCAATAAAACTTATTATGAAACTCAACATGCCAAGTTACACATTGAAAAAGAGCACTACTCTGCTTTCAAATTTCAATCAATCACATGTCTAGATTCTGTTTTCCAAAATAATTGAGAGGGACAAGTGAGAGCAATTGACAACTCATCTCTATATCCAAATCTTCTAATGGTAACCCTGACATAATTTTTCTATACTTGACATTAACTAGAGAGAGTCTTATAAATGGAAGACTTCTAGGATTCCTAAATGTCTTTCCTCTAGCCAAATTGAAGTTTTCATTATGTTGAATATGTCTCTAATCACCTATAATTTTTTTTATTTATTAACAATTACAAGTAATAAATTTTCAATAGAGGTAAATATTTCCTAACTTCATCAAATATTTGTCAATAATAAAGAGAAAAAAAACATATATAACTAAATAATATAGTATGTAAACTCTTTTGATTTCCAACCATTAAAAAATAAATAATTTTTTATTAATCTCTTTCCTAGTTTAACAAATTAGAGGTTAAGGTGGTAATTCACTGGAAAAACATTTGGACAACAAAGAAATGACATTGCTAGCATATTTCGAAAATTTATTTATATAATATTTAGCATGGATAACAAAAGCTCAGTGAAATTTCCAAGAACTTATATGCAAATCTTCACTTGTTTTGTATTTGCTATTTGTTATTTGCATCGAGAGTGAGAACCATAAAAAAAAATACATGAATTTAAGGTGTCACTGAGAAGTTATAGGCCATTCCAGAAATTGGGATATATTTGCCATTTTGTGCTCAATTCTTCCTTGATTTCTAAGGTCTTGCTCAGCTTAATTCGAAAGATCCATGATATTTTTCTCCTAACTATTAGTACCTATTCACCTGTTCGTATGACATTAATGACTTTGTAGACTGTGTCATAATGGCCTTTGTGTAGGAGATTATCTATAATTATCAGAATGTCTAAGAATAAAAGTATTTTTGTTTTCCTACCGTTGTTACAGTAGGGTCCTCGGGCCCTTGGAGTTTTATTTATTTTGTAAGAGGTTGAAAGGTATTAAAGTTGCGAGTAGTGTGCATCCCATGAGAATGTTGAAGAATATGTGACCCGTCACATTTCCTTCAAGCCCAATAGCCATTCTCATGATTGTTCCCAAACTAATGCTTAATGCCTTTGGTTGAGTTTTAAATTTTTCTCAACTGGATGCCTTTTTTTATATTCAACTCTTATAACTTAGTTACCATTCAACCTAATTTCGAAACATGTTTAAAATGCAATTTTGATTTTACAAAACTCCGTTTTTCGCTGATCTATTTAGGTTTTATTTTTGTCATATGTTTAAAAAGCAATTTTGATTTTACAAAACTCCATTTTTCACTGATCTATTTAGGTTTATTTTTTTTTGTCATAGTTTAATTATTCAAGGTTGTGGAGGCTTTTAAGGTATATTTCTAGTTAAATTTATTTCAAATTCAATTGGAATTTATTGAAATCATATATTTGATTCATAAACTGAACTTATAGGTTAAAAATACTATTTTTATTTCACACTTTTAAGTCTTTATCTGGATTTATGTGCAGCAGGAAATGCAATAGGGTAAGGAGATCTGTCGCCGATCCGTTGCTCGGCTTTGATCCAATCAATAATTTATTACCTTTCCCAGGCTTTGATCTGACCGATTATCCAATACCTTTTTCCTTTCATAGATGGCCTTATGTCCCTAATTTCCTTATCCTTGCGGCGTGGATATGGTTCCCTCAGCGGGATGTGCACTCCATTCAATATGAGATCCTTAGCCTTCTTAGGGATGAAGATAGCTTTCAAACAGAATATGTGAAACAGAATATGTGCCCCAACCATGCGGGGTGAAAATAGATGGCTATATGGCCGCGACCATTCATCCTGGATCGTTCATCCGGTGATATAATTATGTCGAAAACGGGATTTATTGCTTTCTGAAACCAATAAACTATCACGTATAGAAGCGATCTATCTCTATTTGGCATAAAAATAGATATTGATTTCTAGCTTAATCTAGGCTAAAGAACCTCTTTCTTCCACCAGTGGCGTTTCGGTATTCATAGTGGTACCAAAGTAAGAATCTGTTATAATTCAGTGTTGGTTCTTGCAGGTTGCTGTATCTATCCGAACGCCCTTGACCAATGCTCTCTCCCTCCATGTGAAGCCCTTCCATCCATCCCATCTAATCCGATCCAACACTCGCTCGCTATTGGGGTATTCCTAAGTGGGTTAAGTGAGGCAGGCAGTAAATATAGGTGGGTAACTAGAAGAGTTGGTTGGTTATAAGAGGTACTAAAATGAAAGGGAAGCATATCCTAGCAATGTGGTTTGTCTTCATTCAGAAATTGTATCTGGGTGACCTGGTTCAGCTCGTCCCCCCGAGAAAGAATTAGAACCTTGACTATTTACCTTCCATAGGCTCACTTACCTTAACTTAGAGCTTTGGATGGGCTTGGAAATAACGCACTTCCTGGATTCAGACTTATTGGTTTATGGTCAATTATTTATATACATGCTTCTTTCAAGTTCTAGATATGGGTGCCAGTATTTGAATCCTATTGAGACACTTATTCGCTTCGCGCCTTTAGCATCCTCCTCATCTTCAGTTTCATATGCGAGAGGTACGCAGTGAGTCATACACTTCTTATTTATATGATTATGACCCTACATACCTTCTAATTGTCCAATTTCTTACTTTGACAAGGCCGCTACCCCCTATCGGTCGAGTGTCCGAGTGTCATGAATCGATATCATATATGTAATAACGACTCTAGATGTACCACCGTTCACGAGTACATGGTCCTTCAGTTTGAAAAAGTGTAGGAGTTCAACCTCATTTGAAATGGATATTACTCCATTTATTATTCAACATATAGTTATCAAAAGAATTGGTGTAAAGAAAAAATTATGACATTTGAATTAGGATCCATTGCATAGGACTTTTAAAAGTTGATGGTAGATGCTATGTTTTATTTGTTTAAGTGACAAGATACAATGATCATTCGACTACTAGAGAGGATACTGCCAATTTTAGATGCTATTTAATGTCCAATAATTACATCAAATTTTATGAGGTTGTGAACAAGAGTACTCTACAAATTACATATTATGACAAGATAACCACTTGTACTCAAGAAGGATACGATAATATTGGGCATTGTTTATAAGGAAATATCATCTTTTTCAATCCCAATTAAATTTATAGAAGGTTAAGAAGCCATAGGATGAAGAATTAAGATCCTTAATTGTTACATGGAAGAAAATGATCTTCCAGTTTAGGGCACAATTTCCACCAAAGGAAGTACTTGAGATGAAAGATAAATCTATATGAAATAATGAAAAGGACAAGGAAGCATTAATTTAATTAAATCCCTAAAATTAATGACATTTAAGGATGCCTCATAAAATAATGACACAAAACATAAATATCTGAGACTAATGTCATCAATAAAGAAAGGGGCATCATAATATACATAACCATAGGACATAACACCATCCAAGAGTAAGCCCCGAGGGATAGCTCAAATGGTCGAGTTCCCGTTGATAGTACTCTCCCGGTTTGGGAGGTCACGGGGTCAAATCTCCTCAACGCCCTCGGGGTTAGGCCCGATCTGGCCGACCGGCAGTTCCCTTCGGGTGGAGCTGCCCCGATTATCTACGTGGACGTAGCGGCCCACCTCTGGTGCCCCGTGAACCACACAGAAAAAAAACACCATCCAAGAGTAAAGGAATAAGAGAGCTTTGGGTTTTCAAGGGGTTGAATCCATATATAAATTTAAAAACAACTTTTAAACAACATAAAACAGAGATCCAACCAAAAACTATTTCTCTAAATTTCTAAAAAAGTAATAACTAAGCAACACTTTATTTTTGTGCCGCTACATTCTACATAATAAAAAATAATTTCTTTCCTAATATTTCAATATTATATTTTAGTTATCTAAATAATAAAATCGACATATAAACTATAGTACCATCATTATTTTAATAAATTGACCCTGTATTTGAAGTGGCTTTCCTTATGTGAATGTCTTGCAAGTTGTCCTTAAAGAAGTATAGTTCACATAAAATTTCTTATTATTTGTTTAAATTTTAAGGAAGTCTAGTCCACATAAAATTTATTATTATTTGTTTAAATTTTAAAAGATGTCTAGTCCAAATAAATTATTTTAAAAGATGTTCAAATTTTATTGAGTATGGATCATTCATTTTATTCAAAAGTACAGCTAAATTCAATATAAATTTCATCTATCAAGTAATTAAAAGGTTCTTATAAATTACAACAATCTTATAAATTTTAAAATAAAATAAAATTATTGTAAAATTTTATATTTAAAAGACTAGAATAAACCTTCGAACGCACAACTTAGTGTTTTGAAAAGTAGTCTGCATGGATATAAGTGCTTGTAAGAAGTCACATTAGTGATATTTCATAGCCTCTTCAAAAGAACTTTGATGCTCGCTTTCGGGGATGATAATTTGAAGCATCCATTTGGAAATGTACTTTTCATATGTTTTCTGAGATGATATTATGTTTTCCACAGATGGTGCATTGAACATGAAATTCCACACCAACATTGTTGTTAAAATACTATGTCCATCTGGAAACTACATTGTACATCTGACTATCATGCAAAGTAGGTGCTTTTGATTCATGGCAACACACATTTCACAGTGTTCAAATTCAAGGTAACTCCAACTTTTCAACTTTTGTCCAAAACCGTGCCTAGACTCATGGAAATTTATTTTGCCAGGAATGTAAATAGTCAACAAATGTTGTTGTCCATATAATGCCAACGAGAAACTCTAATGGCTAGAGTTGTGCGAACTGGGGTAGTCAAGAGTTTTTGTTCAGTATGTTTTAAAGGTTGAGAGGATGAAAACAATAAAGTTTTGAGCTCGCTGTGCTCCATCCCTTGCTTTCAAGCTATCTTGTTATGCTCTTGACCTGCGAGAAGATACCAGAATACCAAATATGTGAAGAAATATACCCAAAACACAAAACAATAAGAAATAACATCATGTATTTTATTATTCAGAAAGGGAAGAAATGTTCACTTGCCTCTTCGAGGGGGCAACCTCCAATAGAGCTGGGCTCAATTACAAAATAAGACATGACCCTCCTCAAGGGGAGTCCCTATCCTTTATATAGGATTCATACATGCAATACCATGGGTCAGTACCATGGTCCTTATTAATACCATCTATCTAATACCATGGCCCATTTGCAACTAATTGTGGTCCCTTCTTTAAATGTGGGTCAACCACTTACAATTATTAATATGGGCTTTATTGACTCTTTAACTAACTATAACTATGACTCGACCCTATTACATAAATAAGGGGGTTAGGGTTGGACACTAACATGCCCTCCCCCATAAAAATAGCCTTGTCCTCAAGGCTTAAGCTATGGAAACTATTGAAGAACAGTGGCTGGTTCCCAGGGCGCATCTTTTGGAGAGGTGTCCTTCCACTTGATGAGGACTTCCTTGGTCGTGTGGCTGCGTAGGTGCCATTCTCACGTGTCAATAAGTTGTTCAAGTTGGAGCCAGATTGAACCTTGTTCATCCACTTCCAGTAGACTAGTTTGAATTTTGCAATGGTTTCCAACCACTTTCTTGAGGCACGAGACATGGAAGACGGGATGGATTTTTGCAGTGGGTGGCAAGGCTAGCTTGTAGGCTACTTCTCCTATGCGTTGAAGTATTTGATACGGTTCGTAGAATTTTGGAGATAATTTCTAACAACCCTTGTCTTTGAGTGATGTTTGCTTAGATGGTTGCAGTCTCAAGAATACTTGATCCCCTTCTTGAAATTCATGCTCTGAATGATGTTGGTCTGTCTATTGCTTCATGCAATTTTGATCTTGATGGAGATTCTCTTTGATGTGGGCCAGCATGGTTGCACGGTTCTGTAGGAGTTGATCCACTGCTTGTACCTTCAAGCATCCATGGATATAAGAAGTAGGTGAAGGAGGGAGTTGACCATAAACTGCTTCATATGGAGTCATTTTGGTGGTGGCATGATATTTAGTATTATACCACCATTCGGCTAGAGGTAGCCACTGTACCCATAGATGTTGCTTTTCTAAAGTGAAAAACCTGAGGTAGGTCTCCAGACATTTGTTCACTGCTTCAGTTTGACCATTAGTTCGAGGATGATAGGAAGTACTGAGTTGTAGTTGGGTACCTTGTAGCCTGAAGAGCTCCTGCCAAAATTTACTGGTGAAGATCGGGTCATGATCAGACACAATGGAAGTGGGCATGCCATGCAATTTGAAGATCTGGTTAATGAAAGATTGAGCCACCAAAGCTGGTGTAAAAGGGTGGGGTAGGGCACAAAAATGAGCATACTTAGAAAGTTTGTCCACAACCACCACGATGATTGACTTGTTGCTTGACTTCAAAGACCCATAATGAAATCCATAGAAACCTCCATCCAGATTGAGGAAGGGATGGCCAATGGTTGTAATGTGCCTGGGGATTTGACTATTTCTCCTTTGTGGCGTTGACACACATCACACTCAACTACAAAAGTAAGAATGTCCTTTTTCATGTCTGTCCAAAAGAATGAACGTCGAGTGCGAGCATAAGTCTTTTGAAAGCCTAAATGGCTTGCAGTGGGAGATGAGTGCAACTCTGCCAAAATGCGACTTTTAAGGGTGGATGTTGGTGATATCACTACTTTGTCATTGTAGTGAAGAATCTCATCCTACCAAGAGTAGCCTGCTATGAAATTTGGATCCGCCTGCGATTTATTAATGAGTTGGGAGAGAAAAGGATATGAAAACCATTCCTTGTGAGCCTCTTCAATCCACTTTGGAATGGGAAGAGAGATTGCTAGTGTTTGGTCAATTTAGTGTTGTCTAAATTGCTACTTTTAATTGTCAACCCGAGGCTCGTAAGCTGATGAAGTGAGGTGTACTATATGTACTTAGATAACCTTTTCTAAGTCTTTTGTCGTTTTTATCTTTTTAGTTTGTTTTTGATTGTATTTTTCCTAATGTAATGTGATGGAGATGTAATGAAGTGAGTGAATGTGTGTGATTGTGATGATTCCTAAGTAATTTCTTGAAACTTAAAGAGTATTCTAAAAGAAAGCTTGAACAATAACTAAAATAAAATCAAAGCTCAAAATCAAATAAAGGACTAATGGCATCAGCCCAGTATCTCTGTTGTTGATGAAAATGAAAATGAAGTCTATATTAACTCAATTAAAAGAAAGAACAACTACCTTACATTACTTTTCAAAATCTAATCAATGTAAAATCTAAGTGAGACAAATCACACTATTTCACCTCTTCTTAATGATGTGAGAATAGTTATGAACAGGTCAGTAATGTGAGTCTAAAAGCAAAATAAACCAAGCTGCACTAAATGATATTTTGGCTCCAATAAAGTTAGTTGATTATAGAAAAAGAACCATCAATGGATGAACAACTTGATAACTACTGAGCAGAAAATAAAGTGCAATTTAAAGAAACAAAACTAATGAAAATCAAACTGCTAAAAAGTAAAGGTCAGCAGCCTAGACAAGATGATCACACATGCCACTAGTTGTAAAAAGAAAAGCAAGAAAACTATCCCGGGCTCGCCTAAGAAACCTGCATAACACACTGATCAGCCATGGATAAAAGTACAGAAATGTAAATCAGCAGAATTCAAAGTTTATGTACAGCTATTATACATGTTTGAAAAGAACTAAAATTGCAGCAAATAAAAAGACATATATACAGCTATTATACATGAAATCAGAAAACGAAATACAAGAATTTAAACTACTATATAGTGGCTGTAGCAAACAGGGGCCCTCTGCCCACTTCAGCCAATCCAAAGAACAATTACACGCTTAGAAACAGAACAGTCTTCTCATATATTGATTGCAAGTGTAAAAATACAGTGGGGAGCTCAAAACAATTACAAAACACGATTACAAAAACGACTAACTATCCAGCGTTCAAAGACGCTTTATTTATACAGAGGAAATCAAACTAATTTAACGAAATTCCAGCTATTCAAGCAACTGTGTCAAAACACGTAATCTGGCTGCGTCCTCAGATTTAGGCAACGGTCGTTGTGGGCATTCAATCTGCTGTTGGATTCATGTCTCCCACTGTCTTCGTGGCTGAAGAAGGTGCCACCTGTTCTTCACGTGCTCCAAAACAGAACACGCAGAGCCGTGCCACCGCCAATGACCTCTGGTTGACCGGATTTGCCTCTGCGTTGACTACGGGTTTTTATGACCAGTTTGGGTGAGCTGGAGGGACACACACCATGTCCTTGGTTCCACGAACTTGCCCATGTGGCTCTTCTTCCTGGAGGACACCTGGAACATACCGTTTAAGAAAACAGCTGCGGAATCTGGGGTTGGCTGCGGAAACCCTGTGTGAGCTGCGGAAACCCTGTGTGAGCTGCGGAAACGCAGCACTTTGAACCAAAATTCTAAACCAACAACAGTCATTAGCATAATTAGCAAACCATGTAAAAAGTCCTAAAATACAATGATTTGAGCAATTTGATGGAGGGAATGAGTGACAAAAGAAGGAAATGAATAGGAAAAGGAGGCTGAGAGGATGTGTAAAGAAGTGCAGGTCTGAGGCTCAACATACCCCCACTGTGAAGGTGTTGCATGTCCTCATGCAACCAAAACTTTGTCATTGTTTTTCAGTCCATGTGCTCAAATGCTTCTGCCAAAACATCCAGCCTTCTTCTCTTTCTCCTTGATGCCAAAATGGTCCTTGGTTTCTTGACTAAACACCTGAATTTCAAATTGATCAGTGCCCTGCTCAACTTCTTACACTTTTTGTTCAACTTTCTATTCTTCTTCTGCCACAGTCCTAAGTGAAGCATGGTATTGTCATGGACAATCTTGTCCACCTTACTTTGTTCTTTCAATGCTTCGTTTTCTTGTTTAATATGCCGGTTTAGGACTTCTAGCTCAAACACCTCCTGTTTTAAAGATTGGACCTGTTCCTCAAGAGGCAATATAGTGCTTGGACCTGCAACTGATTGCTCCAAGGTCTCCAAATAATTGTATGCCTCCTGCTGATCAGGGTCAGTTTCAGGTGTTCTTCTCGGCCTGAACTCGAATTCTTGAGGACTGTTTTCTCTTTCTTGCTGAAAGGGACTTTCCTCTCGTGGAGGACTTGGCTCAATAACTAGCTGAATTGGAGTCTTTTCAGGTGTGCCTTCTCCCAAATCAATGAAATGTGATTGTTTTTCTTTAGTCACACTCATTTTTTCTTTAAGTCTACCGCTTCTTCTCACTTGTACACTAGTGCTCTTTTGCTGACTACTCTGTTTTTCTTTTTGTTTCTTGTTTGAGAGGGCAGTAGCTTGGAGTTGTACTAGTCTATCAGCCAAGGTTTGATAGTCTTCTTCTACTGAAGGTTCAGGTGATGGATATGATTCTTGAACAATTGTTTTCCCTTTGTCCTTTTTCTGTTTCTTAGTTTTATCTCCCTTTTCCTCTTCTTCTTGAGTAATTTCCTCAGTTTCTTCTGTAGGAGGATCTTGGGCTGCAGCACCTCTTTCTCTTCTCCTACTTCTTTTTGGGACTCTAGGGGAACTGCTAGAGGCTTCAGTTACCTCTTGGAAATGGTTTCTGGTTAGAATCTTTTCCCATGTATCCTTGTTATTCTTTAACTGCTCTTCTATGAGAATTTTAATGAACCCGTGATGATACAAGTGAGATTCAATATGGCCTACATGCTTTTGGACAGTGAAACTCATTTTCTTTAGGCTTGCTAACAGAAAATAGGGTAAATTGAGGGCATGGCCTTCCATGAAATTCATCATAATTCTTGCATGGTACATATACATAGTGCCAAAGCGGCCCTCACATGTGATAAACTTTTGAACAAGTAACAACAATGCAGTCCATTCTTCCTTAATTACATGTACAGGAATCCCTTAGTGAATATTGAAGTGTCCATACCTAGGTTCTTAAGCATGTTTTTCCATCCTTGGTCTTCCACCCCTCTGTTCTTAAACCATCTTTCTCCTTTCTGAGGTAGACTGGTTGCTGTGGCTACGGTGTTCTCTGTTACTGTGAACTTCAGGTCCCCCATTTCCACGGTATTTCCATTGAATGATCGAGAAAATGCCTTCGTTACCTCCTTATTATACCCTCTGAATTTCTGAATAAACTTCAGCCATTGTGCTTTCTTTAATGCTTCCTTCGTCTATGGATACCCTTCTAAATACTTCGGACCCTCAGGTTCAGCTCTAAGTAGCTTCCCCATCTTTGGCTTTTCAACTTCGGCTGAAGCTTTGATTGCGTGTGAATGGTCAAGGAGGATGCTCACAGGAAAAACAGGTGGATTACGGCTGTAAGTGGAGTAGCCGTAACGTAATGCAAGGCGTATTGCAAAACAGTAATCGGGGTTTGAAACAGAGAACAGAGCTGTGGAGTTTGCAATGTAAATGAGTGTGGAAGTGGTGTGAGTACGAGAGAGTAGAAGACAAACACGAGAAATGAGTTTGATGCATGCGCAGATGGAGTGATAAGTGAACGGAATAACGGCCGAATCCTTTAGAGTCGGGTGGCTTACGCACACGTCTCAGCATTGGCTGCGGGAATGACGGTAAGGAGAGCCGTGGTACATTGGGTTACGTCACAGAGGTACGACCAGTAATGGAGGAGCAGCCCCATCTTGAGTTTTGAATTAATGATGATGAGGGAACCGTTAGAAAGGTATGAGGTGGATGAGGCATGATCGTGGAGAAGGAGTGGGATGATCTTGCCGAATCATTGCATTTAGTGGCTCTTTCGACGATTTAATAACTATGTGTAAAATGACATTAAATTGTTGTTTGGAAAAGATTTTGATCATACCTTCATAGATTTTCCATTTGTTGATTAAGGTTGCTGACCCCTTATTGCTTTCTTATCTTGCAGGTGCCTCCTATCCTTGCTGCCCTTGGTGATGTTGATACCTCTGACTGTGATTTTTGAAAACAGAGTACTGCTGCTGTAGAGACAGAGTGTGTTGGCTGCGGAAACTAGTGCGAGCTGCGGAAACTGGTGCTAGCTGCGGAAACAGTTCCCAGCTGCGGAAACTGAAACAACACCCTTCTGTCTGTACAAAAAGTAGTTAGAGAAGACTTAACTAAATGAAATAGTCCTGAGAGGGACTTTACTGGTGAAAATGAAATGAGATGAATGAAATGGAATGAAAATGAAGTGGAATGGAGATGGAGATGGAAGTGAAGTGGATGAACTGAAATGGCAAATGAGATGGAAAGAGAGAGAGATTTTTTTTTTATTTGGAAAATAAAAGTGTCAGGTGCCCCTGATTTTCACCTTATATTTTTTGTATAAGACTGCCAATTCAAGATTGGTTTTCAAGCTTATACAAAAGAATTTTTTTTTTTTCTGAAAGAAACAAAGATTAGGCTGATGGAGGAGAAGGACTCTTCTCCACCAGCTTCATTGCAGAATTTTCTTGAAATACTTTGACAAACTCCTCTTTTGAGAGTGGCTTATGATAAATTTTCAATCGGTGGCCATTCACAATGAGAGGAGTTTGAAGCTCATCAATAGTCTTGACTCGAACTGCTCCATTGCTAAAGACTTCATCAATCTCATATGGTCCAAGCCAATGAGTCTGAAATTTTCCTTTGAAGTCTTTAAACTTGGAATCAAACAGTAATGCCCAATCTCCCTTTTGAAACTTTTTCTCTTTAATATATCTGTCATGCCATTTAGCTCTTTGGTGCTGAACTAGATCGGTCCTTAAAATTGCATCTTGTCTTATTTCATCTAGCCCATTCAGCTGCTCCATTCTGTGCTTTTGGGCTTCTGATAGATTCATCCCCAACTGAACTGCCATCTTGAAGGTCTTGAATTGAAACTCAATGGGAAGCAGGACTTCTTTCCCATAAACAAGTTCATAGGGAGAATGTCCTGTTGTGTTCCTCCATGTAGTTCTATAGGCCCATAAGGCTTCAGGAAGCCTTTCTGCCCAATCTCTTCTGTGGAGATGAACAGTTTTGGTGATGATGCTCTCAAGAACTTTGTTTGTAGATTCCACTTGACCATTTGCTTGCGGATGGTATGGAGTAGATGTTCTGTGCTTGATTTTGTATTCTTCCATCAGCTTCTCCATCAAGTTAGATGTAAATTGACTTCCCTGATCTGTCACAATTTCTCTTGGGACACCAAAACGAGTAAAAATATCCTCAAAAAGAAATTGAACAATTGAATTTTCAGTGGCAGAAGGCAATGCCTTCGCTTCTACCCATTTAGTAACATAATCAGTACAAACCAATATATACTTCTTTTGCTTAGATGGTGGATTAATGGGTCCAATGAAATCTAAAGCCCATTTTTCAAAGGGTTCGATGCATACCTGTGGCTGTAATGGCATTTCATTTGAAAGAGTTGGTCTCCCAACTCTTTGGCAGCTGTCACACCTTTTGACATATTGTTTTGCATATTTAAAGAGAGAAGGCCAATAATATCCTAAAGAAAGGATTTTATACGCCGTCCTCTTGTCAGCAAAGTGTCCGCCGCACGGTTCATCATGACATGCCTTAAGGATGTCAGGCATTTCATCTTCCCGAACACATCTTCTGATCACACAATCTAGCCCTGTTTTGAACAATTCATTAGAAATCCATGAATAATGTGAACTCTCCTGAATAATTTTCCTTTTCTCATTAGGAAATAAGTGTGGAGGTAGCTTCCCTGTAACCAAATAGTTAGCAATATCTGCATACCAAGGAGTTTTAGTAGTTACTGAAAACAAGTATTCCTCTGGAAACTTATCCTCTACAGGAGAATCTTCGTTAGTATTTTGGATTCTAGACAAGAAATCAGCTACTGTATTTTGTTTCCCTGGTCTATCTAACACAGTACTATTGAATTCTTGTAAAAGTAAAAGCCATCTTGTAACTCTGCCATTAGTAACAGGTTTGTTCATAAGATATCTAATTGCAGAATGATCAGTATGGACAAAAGTTTCATAGCCAGTTATATAGTGTCTAAACTTGTTGATTGCATGAACAACGACTAAGAACTCTTTTTCAGTCACAGTATAATTTAACTCAGTAGGAGTCAAATTTTTACTGGTGTAGTAAATGGCATAAGGAACTAAATCCTTTTGACCCAACACAGCTCCTAGAGCTGTATCTAAAGCATCTGTATAAATATGGAAAGGAAGTTTCCAATTTGGCCCTCTCAAAATGGGTGCTTCAGATATCCTGGTTTTCAAAGTTTCAAATGCAAATTGACAGTCAGGATCCCAATTGAATTCACAGTCTTTTGTAAGTAATTTGAAGAGCGGAGATGCTATCTTGGTGAAGTTTTCAATAAATCTTCTATAATATCTAGTAAATCCAAGAAAACTTCTAACATCTTTTTGACAATTTGGAATAGGTAACTTGGAGATGACTTCAACTTTTGATCTATCAACTTTAATTCCATCTCCTGAAATATGATATCCTAAAACAATCCCTTCAGTAAACATCATAAAACATTTTTCATGACTTAATGAAAGATTTGTTTCTTTACATCTTATAAGGACTTTTTCCAAATTTTCTAATGCCTCTTCAAATGAGTTACCATCAACTGTAAAATCATCCATATAGACCTCTACACAATCATGAATTAGATCAGAAAAAATTCCTAGTACTGCCCTTTGAAATGTTGCGGGTGCATTACATAATCCAAAAGGGAGTACTCGGTAAGCAACAGTTCCCCATGGACAGGTAAATGTGGTCTTGTCCTGATCTTCAGGTGCTACCTGAATTTGATTGTAACCACTAAAACCATCCAAAAATGAGAAATACTTTTTTCCTGCTAAAGTATCTAATACTTGATCAATAAAGGGCAAAGGAAAGTGATCCTTCAAGGTTTCTTTGTTCAATTCCCTGTAATCAATGCAAACCCTCCATTTACCGTTCTTTTTAGGTACTATAACCAAAGGAGAAACCCACCGGCTATCTGAAATGGGGTAAATGAAGTTTACATTAAGTAACTTTTGGAGTTCTTCTTTCACTATCTCCCTAAGGTTTGGATTCATCCTTCTTTGAGGTTGTCTGATTGGTCTACTATTTTCCTCAATGTAGATGTGATGAATGCAAGTCTTAGGGTCAATACCTTTCATATCAGTATACTCCCATGCAAATGCAGTAGAATGTTTTTGCAAGATTTTGGTTAGCTCCTCCTGTTGTGATTTTTCCAAGTTTCTGTTGATATTCAATGTTTTTCCTGGAAAGATCTCAATGGCAGAACTACCAAATTCTTCCATAGAGAAAAGAGACATTTGTCTAGATGATAGATACTCAATGTCAAAATCCAACTGAAATTGTGTGTGGTCATATTCTGAAGATGGTTCAAAGTTTTCTAATGTGTTCAAAATTTGACTATCTTCACTAATCTCAGAAATGGTAAAGACAGGTTGTATAGTATCTTCATCATCAACCCACTCATTATTTCCTATTTCTGTAATTGCTTTTGCTGGAGGGTACAGATTGAACTTCTTTTTCGAATTACCATCAGAAATATACATATCCCCAGACCTACAACTTATGAAAGCATCAGCTGTGGCTAGCCAAGGTCTTCCTAAAATAAGAGGATGTCCTCCTAGATTACTCTTGGGAGTTAAAATCATGAAATCCACTGGATACTCCCAAGAGTCTAAGGAGACTGGAATGTCTTCTAATACACCATCTGGTTTAATAATGGATCGATCTGCAAGTTGCAACAAGGTGGGTGTAAAAAGAAGATTAGGAAGTTTTAGCTATTCCATAGTCTGTCTACTCATAATGTTGATAACAGCCCCTAAATCAATCAAAGTATTTGGTATTTCTACCCCATTGATATGTGTTTTCACAATTGGACTACCAGGATCTACATATTTCTGCATAGTAATTTTTCCCATCATGATATCTGCAATTTTCCCTACCAGGTGGATCCTTCTGGTATCTCTTGGTTTCCTTCCTGGTCTTTTAAGACTCAACTCTATTGTTTTTGCTAGAATAGGAATCTCTTTAATGGCTTGTAACAAGGGAATCTTGATACAGACATTCTTTAATTCATCTATAAAATCATAGTCAGGCAACCAAATTTGTTTTTCCACTCCTTTGTCAATTTGTAATCTTTCAGGAAAAGGAGGTGTGGACAAAGATGTAGGTTGCTCAACTATGGGAGTTGTGGGGGTTGATTCTTTTTCTTTTTCTTTTTGAGTTTTTGGGTTTTGAAGAGATGCTTCAGAACCCTTATTGGCTTCAAGAGACTCTTCCTCAAAAATGCTTTGCTTTTGAGCATTTATAGAAGGTTTATCTAGAACTCTACCTGATCTGAGTTGTACTTCATTGAGAGGAACAATCATATAGGTAGGGAATAGTTGACCTTCCATCATGTAAGCATTTTGAGGGTTTTTATTATTGGGGTTTGGCAATGGCTGAGAAGGAAGTTGATTTGACTTCTGTTGGAATGGAAGCAAGAGTTGAGAATTTTGATTCTGTTGAGAAGGTTGTTGTTGTTGTGGAAATGGCAATGATAGTTGTGGACTTTGATTTGGAAGTTGTGGAGCTTGTTGGTTTTGAAAAGATGGAGGATATTGGTAGAATTGAGCAAATCTCCCATAAGGATTTTGCATACCTTGTATCGATGATTGAAAAGGATTTTGAGGTTGGGACCAAGGTTGTTGCCAAGGATTCCAATTTGGTGGGGGTTGAAAATTCATAGAGTTGTTAAACCCTTGATTTTGTTGCCCTTGCCAAGGTCTCCTTGCAACAAAACAGAGAGATTCGAGTGTATTTGGATCTTCTTGAAAGACAGCTTTGAGCCCAGGAATTGAAGGACAATCCTTGGTCTCATGGTTCTCTGAACAAATTACACATGTCTCTACAACTTTTGCATCCAAGGGACATTCCCTTAGAGCATGTTTCTTCCTACATTTTGGGCAAAAGATGGCCAAAGCCTCAGCTTCTGCTTTCTGTTTATTGTGAATCTTAAGGGTGTCTAATTGTTCACTAAGACTCCCTAGGATGTCAGTTTTGAATTCATCAAGCATATTGCCGATCTCAGCCCTACTTACTGATCCAGTTGCAGATTTATTTGCAGATTTATCCACATGGAAGCATTCAACAAGGTGAGAAACATGTTGAACAAAGTATGCAATGCACAGTGAAGTGATTGGGACCTGTGCATACCCACAGTATTATGGGCATATAGGATGACATGCAAGAAACTGATGGGACAGATATGTTTCAGGCTTGTCTATGGAGTAGAATTTGTAATGCTGCTAGAATACATTGTGCCTAGTTTGGGCATAGTAGCACTCATAGGTATGACGGACTATGGATCCCTAGAGAAGAGGCTCAAGTAGTTGGAAGAGCTCAAAGAAGAATTTTTTTTTGACTAGATTCCACCAATAGGTACAAAAGTAGTGCGAAAAGGCCTGGCACGATTGACATATCAAGTTACGCACCTTTCAGGTGAATGATTTGGTGTTGTTATTTGATAGTAAGTTTGATAAATTCCCAGTGAAACTTAGAATGCATTGGATGGGACCCTATGTTATTAAGGGAATCATAGACGGTGGCGTGATGTAGTTGGTGAAATTAAATGGTGAACTCTTCTGAGGAAAAGTAAATGGTATTCGTTTGAAGCCATACACAGGTGGCCTGGCCATCTAACTAGCTGCATGAAGTACAATCTTAGTGCTCCAGGCAGCTAAAAGGAGGCATAGGACTATAAACTACTCTACCTAGGAGCTGCTCAATGTTTGGACCGCCTGCAATAGTGAAGTGTCATAGCGTCCGCGACAGCGTGAGGGTAGTAGCACTGCTATGCGGGTTGGCTGGAAAGTGACCATTATAGTCACTATTCACAATGTGATGCTTCATTTGATACCAAATGGAGCGCGAGGCAGGCATTTAAGGTGAACTTTATGGGCTAGATTTGTGAAAATATGACGCCAATGGAGCATTAATGGACCAAATGGGGGGGAAGGTCGAATTCAAATTCAAAGGGAACTATAAATTGCAAAGGGTTGTCCACCAAACAACACTTGGCCATTTGAGAATTTAGTTGTTGCTTGCCCAGACATTCATGAACCCAGACGTGTTCGATCTTTTGAAGTCGAAGGCATTATTTAAGCACTTACCTGAGCCATTGAGAGAATTGTGGAATAGAACTATGGCCGCAACTGAGGAAGCCATGGATACCAGAGTAATGACTGCTAAGGAGGCCGTGCAGGTCATGACGGAATTGGAAGCCCCAGAAAGTGTCGAGATAGTCATAGAAATCCCTAAATCATCATGGACGCCGAGACCCAAGAAGGATAAGAAGCCTATGGTACTGGTGCACATGTCCCCTTGAATCTGTTAAGGGCTAGGCTCACCATGGAAGAAAAGGGGAAAGTGATAAATTTGGAAGCCGATGAGGAGGAATAATTTGAATAAATACTGGTAGAGGAGGAGAAGGATGTAGAAATGGAGGTGGAAACCTAGGCTGCAGATCCTCTAACCAGGTTGCCCGCGTATGCTCCTCCGCAAAATGGGAAAGCAAGGGTGACAAAGGATGTATATGAGAGAAAGATCTCTCTACAAACCCTGTTGCTCCCTAACAACATCATTTTTGAAGGAGCGCACTTGGGGTGAGTTCCTGTCCTGAAATTTGAAGACTAGGATCTCGCAGACCACGAGAAGTTCCTACATTTGGTAATTGTGTAGCTAATGTGCCAGAAAAAAAAGCACACCTCCTAGAGTCATCAAGTTGGATTTGTGCCAATGGCTGAGAGGTGTGGAAAAGGCAATATTGTTAAACCTACTTTGGGTGTGACATTACCATTGCACCCCAGTGACTATTTTCGTCATTAGGCAGTTGCTCTGCCTGGTGCATGATGGGTTCTTATGGATGGAGGAGCCTATCCCCATCACAGACCACTTAATCCAGAGAATTACCCAGCTCCCTTGCAAAGGGGAGGACCCAATGAACATCTCATAGGGTAAGAGTGATGATTTTGCCATCACGAAGGCCATGAAGAAAAAGTTCAAGATGGATAAGAAGAAGAGAGGGTACACGATTTCCAACATTAACAATGCTACGGTCAAAGTCGCGATGCAGATATTGGATCGAAAGGTTATGCGAAAGTGTTGCATAGATGAGGTTCTCGTGGTGGTGGTTGAACTTACCGCGCAATGCATAGAAGGGGTCCAGTTCAACTAGTTAGACTACTTGTGCAGAGAGTTCTTGAAGAACTGCTGCGAGGCACAGGAGCAGCGGAAGACTTTTCATTATGTGTGGCTACTCTTGTCCATAGTACTAGTGGCATGGGAATTGCCCGAGGATAGACAGTTCCCAATGATTGCATAGGACCTTCCAGAGGCAGCGAAATATGCTTCACTGTGGGCAACCAGAGATGTGCGGAGAATCAAGGACAATAAGATATTTTGGGTGTTCTTGGAGATGAACATCAGAATGGGGATTAATCACAAGCCGCGATTATTTCCCATTATCTACAATAATCTATAGAGTTGTGCAGAGTTCAAGGCATACTTCCACCACATGTACATCAGGGTGCAAACAGACCCTACAAAGACATGCAATGAGCTCCATTATCTGGTGACGAACAATGTCATATTCAATGTGCTTGAGTCCTGGGCACCAGAGTGGCACACTTCAGCCAGATCCATGGTGGAAGAAGAGAATTCTGCTGCATAGAACAAAAAGGATGAGGAAAAACTATGAATGGCAACATCCACATAGTTGAAATGATAGTCCTCAAGAGAGTAGGTAGGTCCACAAAAGAAGCCAAAGGCTTCGAAAACTTCATTCGACCCGATCACCCTCACTGAGGGGGATCTGCACCACACTGGGGAGACGGTGAGGGACATCATCACATAGGCCCTCCCGCAGTTTTTGAAAGAAAACTAGATGGTGTTGGGGGCCCTCCGGGTGCAGATACAACAGTTGCAAGCACACATTCCATAGGTTGGTACTGTGTCAACTATCCTCGTAGTAGGCATGACCGCCACTAAGGAAATGATGTGTGCCTGAATGACCAACACTATAGTGCTGCCAAAGGGAGCACTGGTTATAGAAAATGAGGACGACAGGCCTATGGTTAGTGGGATGAAGACGGTTGGGATAAATATGGTTGTGCTCCGTCGAGAGACACTCTATGATTTACAGAATGGAGTTACTGCAGAACTGTGAGCCAGGGAGGGTTGCACGCTCCAGGTCATGTCCGAGCAATGAATCAACATCGAACAACTAAGTCTGTAGTGCGACGAGGATGTGGCGTGGAATAGATAGCTAGTGCATGTGGTCGAGGAATCCTTCCAGATGGTCTCAGAGTTGGCCATCCAGGCAAAGGAACCAGCGGAGGCGCACTTTGGAAATTAGCAATAGGGTTGCGCGAGGCAAAGAAGTAGATGGCCAGGGTTTAGCTGGAGTTGAACCTTCAGATAAATGAGCTACAATTGAAGGCACAACCTTCAATGTAGCTAAAGGTGAAGGAAAAGCATGCCAGCGTGATTACAACAACAATAGCAGAGGTCAACAGTGCAGTAAAGGACTACACTAAGCTATTTGAGGAGGCATTCGAGGTTCTCACTACTCTGAAGGAGGACACGAATATACAATGCCTAGAAATAGAGGCATGCAAGATACAAAAGAAGTATGATGGAGTAAAAGAGACTATGCAGAAAGTGGCCCTTACATAGAGGCTCGCGCGGATGCAGCAGGCAAAAGTGCTCAAGGAATAGTTAGACACTACGTGACATAAGGAAACAATTTTGAAGGCACGTTTAAAACCATGGATTGACGAGGCGTACGCCATTACAGTCTCTATTGAAGTAAATCTCATGCAGATGAAAAGAACACATGAACAGGTTCAGGGAAGCAGTTCAGCTACAACAGTCTCTGAACAACGCGTCCAAGAAGTTCAGCAGGCAGATGCTTAGTGTGTTGTCGATCTTCGAGCAATCCAGATAGAGTTAGGAGGTCTTCATGCAAAGATCTCCACACCTACAGAGTGACTCGAGGGCGAGTCACAATGTTTGTGTTGGGGGCCTGTTGGGCGTGGGATCCCCCAGGGGAAGTTTTGGGGCTTAGAGCCCAAATTTTGGTCAAAAGTTGTAACTCCAATGTAAAGACTCCACATTTTGTGGGCATGGAGCACATAGTTTGTAAAAGTGTCATAGGGTTGTCTGCCCTCAATTTTATATTGTAATGTCAGTTGTAGAGATATACCCATGGTGAATGGATCATGGGATTCTACAAATAAAGTGAGGCTCTAAGTAGTTAAGACAGACAATGGAATCTTAGGATCATGGAATAGAAGCATAGCGAAAGATCTGAAGTGTAAAGCCGAGTCTTTGGGTTGTAGAGTAGGAGAAGGCTCTGCAGGTAAGGGTACAAAGGCCTAGTAGTCCATAGCTGAGTGTGTAGACCCCTACAACTGAGTGCGTAGGGTGAGTCAAGTCTGTAACAGTTGGAAGCATTAATAAAGAGAGGTTTTATGTCAATTCTATGTATTTGTTTCCTATTTTCTGTATTGAATATATTGGGTATAAATTGTATTTCTACTATTTATATGATGCATGAACATATATGACTATGTTGGTTAAGTGAATGTGAAATAGAATATCTGTCTATGCGAAGTTAACTAACATTTGTAAGAAGATAAGTAAGATACATGATGTCATTTGGGGAAATAGCACAGATCACTACCATAGCAGTGCGAAAGCATCTCAATCCCTGGTTAGGCTTGTGCGAAAGGAAATTATAATAGATCATGAAGGTCTCGCAAGTTAGAACAGTGTGCAAAGTGACCTGTGTGAAGGAAGGCACAGTTGGACTAAATCGACACCTCAGACATCTCAAGGGTGCAGAAACTTGGTTCCAGCATCCCCCCGTACTGCTTTGGGTGAGACTGCAGTCCACGCTCCACGGGACAATGCCGAAAGGGCTACTAGTGTAGGGATTTGTTTGGCTAAATAACTCCGAACCTAGGTCAGGCCCCATCAAGCCAACATATATACCATGGAATTCATGAATAATGCTGGGTAAGCCCCCTGAATTTACAACTAGTCAATTGTAGAAGATTAAAACTGAAAGTTCAAAATCAATATGGAACCGTAGAACAACCTGAAACATCCAAAGTTTTATAATATGAGACAATAGATACCATAGTGAATCCAACACAAGAGGTACAATCAATATTAGTTCATTCTCGCCACAAAACTTACCAAAGTTCTTAAAATTCAATTTGTTACTAGTGAAGTTTCAGAAACAAAACTAATTGAACAAGAATTAAAAGAACCTAAGTCTGACATTTCTCAACCTGAATCACCTTCAGTTTTTATAGCTCCAACTCCTATTCCACCTTCACCTCGAATTAATAATTATGACTGGATTACCTCCTATTTTAATTAGCATTAAAGATGGGAATGCGAGGAATGTTCACCTCTTACTCGAGTTACCACTAGTGAACCTTTTGATCCATGAGTTTTTCCAAGAGTTCCTTTTGATCCTTTCTGACCTGATCCTTGGTATTCTACACCTTTGAAATTTTTAGGTCCTATATTTCCACCTCATTGCATTGAGACAAACCATTGTTGGCATTATGACACAAGTTTTGGCGCTATGACACAGGTGTTGTCTTCAATGACTCACTGAAATGACAGATCACAGTTCACGCTCACAAGGAAAAGGAGATATACGTAAATTCCCCTTGACCAAGCCATGTATAAACGCAAGTTAGCCAACCAAAAGGTCCGTATGCGTATACATGCACTTTCATGCAATAAAAGGCGTGTACATGTTGAAGAAATTGGTTTTGGTCTGTGGTATCTGGACCATGGTATTTTGGCCCATGGTATTGGTCCAAGGTATCTTTTCTGAAGTGTTGACACCAGGTAATTGGTCCAAAGTATTGTTTCTAAGTGGTTTTGGACCATGGTATTGAGTAAGGCCTTAGACTATAAAAGGAGGAGGAGATCATTAGGCAAAGGCACTCAAGTATTGAATATCTAATGAAGAGAAAGATCTAGAATACTGGAATTTGGGTTATGATGGACAGCTAGATCTGAATCAAGGAGGAACCTGAGCGCTTGAAGAAGGATAAGTTCTATTGATGGGTCAAGATCTTAAGGCTTGAAGAGAAGTATCTTTGTGTGGTTTTGATCTTTTATAATTGGCGCATGTCGTAATATGTAAATATGATGATCTGGGTATAACTGAAGTCTGAATAATTGTAAAAGTTAAATCATCTTTTACAGATCTGTATGTAGGTTCAGTATAGAAAAGGCACATATACATGCTGGTTTGGCATTTCAAAATAGCGTATATGCTGGTTTGCCTTTATATAATAGCGTATGAACGTAGGTTTGAGACATTGAAGTAGTGTACGTCTCATAAAATATGTTTTAGCTACTTTTGTTTGTTGTTGCAATGTTCTGGGTTCTGGCTTGGGTTTTTGTACTGTTACTATAATCTGGTTATAACTTTTAGAGAAGTGATTGTTTGATTCAGTTTTGGTTGGTGCAAAGGAGATTGATTGATGCAGATAAATTTTGATGTTTGATTGATGTTATTGATGGATCCAGTCTTAAAATTTATGAAACGTGGTCCCTAAAAGAAAAGAGAAGGTTTTAGGCTTCTATAGGTTAGCACCTATGTACTAGTACATCAACTAGTACAAGAGCTAAGGGGGTTGTAGCTCCCGTCTAGGAGAAGTTGGAAAACAAGAGAAGATTGTAGCCTTTTGTAGGTAGAAGCCTGCATACTAGAATAATATTGCACCAGTATAGAAATATTGTAAAAAGAAGTTTCTTATTAAAAGAAGATAGAGACGAGTTGCAATAGGTGGTTTTCACCCACATTGGGTTTCCACCTTATATCTTGTGTTCTTGTGTGTGATTTTTTGTTCTGTTTTTACTATACGTGTTACTACTTATATGGTTCTGATACAAAAATTAAAGATCAACTAACTAAATTATAAATTTGCAAGGGATACGCTGGTTGCTCTAAACACAGTTGCTTATATACGCAAGTTGCATTAACAAAAGTAGCGTATATAAATATATTTTTGGAAATGACATATTGTTAAATTGCTAATACTGATTCACCCCCCCTAGTATTATTTGCAACAATTGGTATTGGAGCAGGTCCTTCAAAAGAATCTTGATCACTTGAAGGAAGATCTATCATCATGAGTAACTACGAAAGAGAGGCATCCATTAGACCACAAGTCTTTGACGGGAGCAACATCATCTATTAGAAGGTAAGAACCACAACCTATCTTCCATCTCTTCTAATATATGTCTTGGAAATCGTCGAAGGAGGATACACATTTCCATCAGCAATTCCTACAGATACGACAGGTAAAAAGCAGTATGAAAAAAATGCCAAGGCTATCAATACTCTATTGGGGAGTCTATCACAATCAGAATTTGTCAAGGTTATGTAACTCAAAACCACCAAAGAAAAATGGGTCAAGATCATTCTAACCTATGAAGGAAACTATCTGGTAAAATGTGAAAAACTACAATCTCTCATAATTCAATATGAAACTCTCAGAATGAACAATGATGAAATTATAGCTAATTATTTCTTACATATAGATGATATTGTTAATCACATGAAAAACTTGGGTGAAGAGATAAAAGAGGTTACCTTAGTTGAAAAGGTTTTAAGATCCTTGTCTTTTAAGCTTGAATCAAAAGTTTCTGCCATAGAAGAAAAGTAGGATCTTCAGAGTATTGCTATGTCACAGCTGCACAGAATCCTAAATGCTTTCAAAATGGGAGAAGAGGGTCCATCAGATATGAGAGAAGCCACATTCAAAGCTTCAGAAAGAGGATAACTCAATGAATCAGGACATACGTCAGAACGAGTGGAAGAATCAAACTTTGTCAAGAACCTTCAACGGGGTTCTGGAAGATTCAGAGGTAAACTACCTTTCAAATGTTTTTCTTGTGGAAGAGTTGGTCATTATGTTGCCAAATGTCCTCTCAAATATAAGCTTGATAAAGGTAAGGAATCAACAAAATGGAATAGAAAACAAAGTGTAAATAATAAGAGCTACTATACAAATTAAGATAGAGATGCTTTATCAAATAGTGATGAAGATAAAAATAGTAATGATTATAGACTTCTTATGGATTTTGAAGATGATGATTTCTTGGATGCTTTAGATGAATATCGTCTCTATGAAGAAATTTATAAACTTAAAATTTGTTTAGAAGAAAAGCGTATGATTATAGATACTCTGACATTTCAACTTGTTGAAAGGGAAAAACACGATTAAAAGTTAGAATGTGAAATTGTGGGTCTAAGAAAAGATATTGAGAAAACAAAATCTCTCAATCTTAGGTTTGCTAAAGGATCAAAAACTTTAGATGAAATTATCAAAGTGCAGCGTTCTCCTCCAATAAAGACAGGTCTT
The DNA here is from genome assembly GCA_031772625.1 of Pinus tabuliformis. Lineage (NCBI taxonomy): Eukaryota > Viridiplantae > Streptophyta > Pinopsida > Pinales > Pinaceae > Pinus > Pinus tabuliformis. The sequence goes on along the minus strand of CM062806.1, from coordinate 305,626,949 downwards.
GGATATACTGAAGAATCATCTCAAGCACAGAAGCCATCAACCTCCAAAAGCTATCTTGATGTAGCAAGGAGAAGTGAACAGGTTGACAATCGTCAACAAAGGCTTAAAGTAGATCACCAGGTAAATCGAGTTCAATCTACTTCAAGGATGAACAGAAGCTATAACCAACCACAGGTAAATCATTCTCAATTTTCTTCAAGAATGAATGTCAATTGAAACTTCAATCACCAAGTCAGTAGATTCGGTAATCGCAGGAATTTCTTTAATGGTCAATGTTTTTGATGTCATAACTTTGGACACAAAGCTGCTCAATGTGTTTCTTACAAGACAATCATGACTAGAGAAGCATGAAATCAAAGGAATGTGATTGGGATCATGAAAAGGACCTACAATAACTTTTCTGCTCTTGAAAATTAAATAGAATGCTCTATCTGTAACAACTTCGGTCATGAATACTCTCAATGCAGGAGTAAATTTCAGTAAACATCTCAGAAGGAGCAAGCTTCATTGGGTTCCAAAACATGGAGAAAGAAATAACCACAAACCAAAAGATGTGGTATAGCCTTATATGCAGAAGGTCAAGAAAATCAGTGGTACATCAACAGTGGGTTCTTGAAACACATGACAGGTGATAAAAAAAAAAAACTTCAATCATATAATTCCTTAGAAAATGAAAGAAAAGTCTCATTTGGAAATGACACTCCTACAGTCATAAAAGGTAAAGGCTGTATTCTCTTAAAAGAAAAGGTTAAAGCTGGGAATGTTATGTATGTTGATGGTTTAAAGCATAATCTATTGAGTGTCAGTCAAATGTGGTCAAGGAAATGAGGTAGTATTTCGATCAAATGGATGTGTTGTTTGTGAGCTTGATACAGGGGAAACGGTAATCAAATGCATAAGAAATCCAAATAATTTATACATACTCAAGGGAGGACAACAAGAGTGCTATCTAAGAAAAAATGATGAACACTGGCTATGGCATAGAAGATTGGGGCATCTAACCTCTCCTCAGATAAGGAAAGCATGCAAATTCCAGGTTGTTTGTGATCTTCTTGACATCAGAATTCCATAAAATACAATATGCAAATCATGTCAATTTGGTAAGCAAACCAAAGTACATTTCCCTGAGAAGGAAGGATCAGCTAGTAAACCTCTTGAACTTGTACACACTGATTTATGTGGTCCATCAAGGAAAAATTCACCTCGTGGAGAAGAATACTTTATATTCTTCATTGATGACTTTTCAAGAATGTGTTGGATAGGACTTCTAAAGCATAAAGACGAAGCATTTGAAAATTTCAAAGCCTTCAAAGCTCTGGACGAAAATGAATTAGCTCACAAAATCAAATTCCCCAGGTCTGATCGAGGAGGGGAATTTACCTCGGATGAATTCTTCGACTTCTGTGAAGAACATGGAATAAGAAGGGAATTCTCTATGTTGGGTCCCTATAATACTAGTGATTACCCCATTACTATTGTAGTTGTATCCCTTATTAATAGTTTTTTGCCCCTATTGCCCCCATATTATTATTACTGTGCCCCATAGAATCCCTCTATTGTTATTTTTGTGGCTATATATTATTATTGTTAGGTCGGTTGGGTTATATTGTGACTCCTTAGACTCCTATATATAGAAAGGAGTTTTTTTGATTTGTAACATCAAAGAATTGCTCATTTATTTAATGTAAAGGAGGTCGCCCCCTCGAAGAGGCTGAATTCTAAGGTGTGGATCTCTCTTTTCTATCTTTTTGTGAGCTGGTTTCATAACATTTGGTATCAGAGCTTTGGATTCTAAGGTTTCGCTGCTCCAAATAGGTCATCGTGGCATTTCACTATAACTTTTTTTCTGCGACGTTTCAGAAGCTAAAAAAAAACCCATTTGAGAAAAAATAACGCTAAATCTCGATACCAAATTTCAGATCTTTTCACACTATATTTATGGAGATATGATCTGAGCAAGTTGGTCTTTTTGAAGACTCCTGAATTACATTCCAAACAGGTGACCTGGGGGAAATCGTCATAACTTTCTCTCTGAGCATCGGATTGAAATTTCATGAGAAGGTACACAAAGAGGACGGACTGCAGTTTCTTATATATCATTTTTAGATCCAAAGGTCCAAATAGTGACTTGTGGCACGTCATACAAGTTCACTCTACTGAACTAGTCTATAATCAGGTCATCTTGGGAGATTGTGCATAACTCTTCCTTGGAGAGTCCAACTTGGATCAGAATGGTGACATTGGAAAGAGGACATAGAGGGCTACTACAGGTCGGAATTTTAGAACTGGATGATATGAAATTGCAGAGATACATCAGATTCAATATCAAGCTTCTACAAAGTGAAAAAAGGTGTAGTTTTTTTTAAATTTTTGCATAAGCTTGGTTTGAAAAATTAGTTTGAATTGGTAATTGATGCCCCAAGGAAAGAAAATGAAAACACCTAGTAAGAAACTTGAAAGATCTAGCATGACTTATGAAGGAGAGGAAGAAATGAAACATTATATATCAAAATTACGCGACCAAGTGCAACAAGTGTCACTTGCACAAAAAGCAATAGAATCTAAGATGGATGGTTTAAGGAAAGATGTAGAAGCTAAGATGGATGGTTTAAAGAAAGGTGTAGAAGCTAAGGTGGATTGTTTAAATAAAGGCGTAGAAGCGAATATGGATGGCATGGAAGTTAAGATGAATGGCATGGACGCTAAAATTGATGGCATGGATGATAAGATGGAAGAATTGAAGATAAATATGAATAAGTTGCTACAAGAAATGGTCACTAATAGTGAAAGGGTAGTAACGGAAACTCATTATGAGAAAAAAAGAAATGTTAATCATGATTCCATAGACTCTAACGTTGGATCGAAGACCCACCATATTCCAAAAATCGATACGAGGAAGTTTGATGGCAAGGATCCTTCAACATGGATATTACAGATGGAGCAATTTTTCGATCTTAATAATGTGAAAAACACACAAAAGGTACATATTGCAACTTTATATTTGGAACCAAATCAATTTGTATGGTATCAATGGCTTTGCTCTCGTAAACAAATTATCACTTGGGCAATTTTTACGGAAGAATTGACAGCACATTATGAGGATACAAAAAGCAACACTTTTTTTAGCCAATTGATAAGTCTCAAACAAAAGGGTTCAATAATGGAGCACATTGAGGAGTTCCAAAACTTGAACATAAGGGTAAAAAATATACCAGAGGTGCATAGGATTGATGTGTTCATAGGGAATTTAAAGTATAATATCCAACATGATGTTCACCTTTGGGAACCTGATTCATTAGAGAATGCATTCAGGTTAGCAAGAAAAATGGAAAGAAACATTATGGCAACCAGGAAGCATACAACTCACAACTATAAAGATGGAAGTGTTGTTTCCCCTAGTCTTCCACAACCTATAAGGTTGACACCACAACAATTGGAAGAAAAAAGAGCAAAAGGGATTTGTTACAGTTGTAATAGCAAATACACTAAAGGTCATAAGTGTGCTGAGAAGAAATTATTCTACATAGATTGTGAAGAGGAAGAAGAAAAGGAGCAAGAAAGGTCAAAAGAAGACAATATACTCCAGGAATAAAGCCTAGATAAAGAAGAAATGAATCCAACCATATCTTGTAATGCATTGGCAGGAATTACCACTCCTCAAACCATCAAGATAGAAGGACAAATCAGGAAGAAAAAGGTAATAGTGTTGATTGATTCAGGAAGTACCCACAATTTTATTCATTGTAAAGTAGCAAAGGAATTGAATTGCTTCTTATATCCAGCACCAGAGTGTCAAGTGATGGTTGCAAATGGAGGAACAATAAATTGCTCTGGAAAGTGCCAGAATATCAAGTTATCCATGGAAGAATATGTATTGACTAGCCCAATGCTTTCCATTCCAATGGGAGTTGCTGATGTTGTACTAGGAGTCCAATGGCTACAATCCTTGGGTACAATAGCTTTTAATTTTCAAGAACTTTTCATGAAATTTTCTGTGGAAGGAAAGGAAGTTGAATTAAGGGGTATTGCAGGGAAAACAGGAAAGATAATCAGCTCTAACGGTATGACAAAGCTTCTAAAAAAGGAACAAAGAGGTGTAATTGCACAATTATGTTCTTTGGATGTTTCCACATTGGAATCATCTATTTCTCCAGATCTCTAAAAAGTCTTGGACAATAATTCCAAGGTATTTGAGACTCCCAAAGGTCTCCCACCTATTTGTGATCATGATCATGCTATTCATCTGATTCGAGGAAGTGTTCCTCCAAACATCAAGCCGTATAGATATCCCTATGCCCAAAAGAGTGAAATTGAACGTATGGTTGCAAAAATTGTAGAGGCTGGTATAATTTAACCGAGTCAAAGTTCTTTCTCTGCTCCAGTAGTATTGGTGCACAAGAAGGATGGATCATGGCGCATGTGTCCGGATTATAGGGAGCTCAACAAGCTCACTATTAAATATAAGTTTGCCATTCCAGTCATTGATGAATTACTGGATGAATTGCATGGATCAATTTACTTCACCAAGTTGGATCTTCGCTCAGGATATCATCAAATCAGAATGAAGACTGAAGACATTCCGAAAATAGCATTTAGAACTCATGAGGGTCATTATAAATTTTTGGTCATGCATTTTGGCCTTACCAATGCACCTTCAACATTTCAAGGTTTGATGAATTCCATTTTCAAACCATTCCTTAGAAAATTTGTGTTAGTATTTTTTGATGATATACTAATCTATAGCAAGTCTTGGAAGGATCATGTTGAACATGTTGACAGGGTGCTACAATTATTGGAGGAGAAAAAATTATATGCAAAAAGATCCAAATGTTTCTTTGTAGTACAAGAGGTGGAATATCTGGGTCATATTGTATCTCTTGAAGGAGTTAAGGTAGACCCTAGAAAAATTAAAGCCATTAAGGAACGGAAAATCCCCACATCCATAAAGCATCTGCGAGGAATTCTTCGGTTGACAGGGTATTATCACAAGTTTGTTAAGAACTATGGGATAATAACAACACCTCTAACAACATTATTGAAGAAAGATGCATTTTCATTGACTCCAGAAGCAACAAGGCCTTCGAGCATCTTAAAGAGGCAATGTGCCAAGCACCAGTCTTAGCTACACCAGACTTCACAAAAACCTTTATTGTGGAATGTGATGCTTCAGGAAATGGAATTGGTGTTGTTTTAATGCAAGATGGAAGACCCATTTCTTTCGAAAGTCGTCTAATCAAGGGAAAGTTTTTACACAAAGCTATTTATGAGAAGGAAATTTTGGCAATACTCCATGCACTTAAGAAATGGTGACCCTACCTAATGGGAAGACACTGCAAGGTAAAAATGGATCATGATAGCCTTAAATACTTTTTAGAACAAAGATTATCCTTTGAAGAGCAAAAAAAGTGGGTCACAAAGATGTTGGGTTATGACTTTGAAATCATCTACAAAAAAAGCAAGCAAAATGTGGTGGCAGATGCACTCTCAAGAAAGGATGAGGATGTGGAAGCATTGTTGTGTGCCATTTCTATTATCGAACCAGATTGGATAAACGAAGCAAGGGAGGAATGGAAGAATGACGAAGAAGTGTGGGCACTTATTCGAAAGTTACAACAAGACTCCAGTACGTTTGATATATTTAGCTGACAAAATGATTCATTATGGTACAAATATCACTTATACCTATATAAGAATTCTGTTGTTGGGAAAAGTATCCAATACGGAATGACCCTATCCCACTCTAAGGGTGATAGTTCCTTAGCAACAATCAAAGCAAAGCTATCTAAGATTTCTTCTTTATGAGATGTAAAAGAGGGGAGAAAGAGATCCACTAACCGATGTCTTCGGCTAATGGTTGATCCAATCTTCTCTCCTTGCTGCTTGCTCCCAGCTCCTTGCTCTTTCACTGGCCCAGCTACACTAAGATCCTGCAAAATGACAAGAGAGGGAAACTACAAGAAGCATACATTCATAATTGATTCAAGGATTAGAATAAATCAAATACACAAGTATAACAATACATCATTGAGACACATGCATATAGAAGAACCTCAAATGCTTTATTAATGGAAGAAGTAAGGTTCAGGAAATGATACAACCATAAGAGGCCCAATCCAGCATCACCTTCCTGGCAGAAAGAAATCTCCTCTTCACCTCCTTCAAAGCAAATCACCCAATAGTTCTAAACTCAAACCAACAGCAATTCTTTACATTCACAAGATTCCAGCCTCTAGATCTCATGGCAGAGAGATCCATATATAGGAGTTTGGAGAGAGGATGAGTCAGCCTGAGATGTGACTAGTGTCCTCTCCCACTCCAGTTCTTCTTCAGTTCTTGAGTCCACTTGGAGGTTCTTGCTTCCACTTTGAGATCTAGAACCTCTTACTCATCACCAGTCGAATTCCTTGACCCAAGTGTCATTTTGGAAGCTTCCTGGGCACTGACACATTGAGGAATGAGACTTCCACTTGTCAAATCTCGCTCAGCACAGGTAGCCTTTGTTGGAGTTGACATTCAACGCAGGTGGTCCATGGAGCAATTGACATTCAGCGCAGATGCTCAGTGGAGCAGTTGACATGATCCAGAATTGCCTTGTTTTTGAGTAATTTTCAGTGGAAAACTTATTTGGATTGCTGTGGTTTGCTGACCTTGTTCCTCTAGGGGTAGGAACAACATGTTTAGGGACTTTGGATCCCTTAGATTATGGACATTTCATGCTTCATGCTGTAAGGCACAAAAATGTCTATAACAGTTGCCCCCTAAAGTATGAGGTCGTTTATCAGGTGAAATGCTTTATCAGGAGGATCCGAAGTTCATTCAATCGCTGGGAGGTGACCTGTAATAAGATACAATACAATACATTATTTTTCATACTGCTTTCATGATCTAGCTGAGGCGGGCATCCCCATGCTTAGCTTTATAAATACATTTTTCTGTACATAGAACAGACAATCGTCTGATGGTAGACTGATAATTCTCTGCTGAAATTATCATCCTTTGAGTAGGATGATCATTTGCTGTACATGTCAATGTCTTTATTTCCTGAATATATATCGCAGCCCGGATGGATGAAACTAGATCCGGGGTCTTCAAACTCGTCCGATCTTCACTCTAAGTACAAGTCGATCCATGTGAGAATTTCTTGGAGTCGAACATGGAAAGACATCGCTTGATTACCAGTCAATGATGTAAACTGTTAACAAGCGCGAGAGGAATCACCGATAATGATGATGACCCTCAAGGTACTGCAGTACAATTCACGTGGTGTGAATAGAGGACTTGGCGTCGAACACCACGCAAAATATTTCGGTCGAAGGTCATTGACGTATACCTGTCGCCGGAAGTGAGAAACTTGCCATTGAGGCATGCAAGCTTCAAAATACTAAGGGGGGTGTTCCTAGATCAACTTCTTGGATAATGAGCTGATGTCGACAAGAAGCGATCCGTCACAGGAGGGCCTTAATGAATCCCACATCAGTGACACGGAACGGAGTTAATGATTGTGATGAAGGTGAAAACGATCTGTGACATATGATTCAGGGTGGCGGTCATGAAAGGATGAAAGATGATGTATGGCAGTGGATGGGACACGGTTGACTCTTTCTGAACAACATCTCTTGAACATATAACGACACTGATGCGATTGATCGGTATCATTACCCGAAATATGGATGGTGTGGCGAGACCATGGTGATGAGACCGGTGAATGAAAACAACCCAACCCGATGTGGTACGGAGGAAAAGTGTCATGTTCAAGAGCGACTTGCTACCATTAAAGCTTTGAGTTTCTCCCAACTTTTCCCCAGTCATTTCTGACCAGTACCTCTTTATTTTTTTCAAGCTTGAGGAGGATAACATATGCTTGTTCTATAACCTGCCCTTCGGGCAAGCCCATCGCTATGTTTTAACGAGCCTAGCGATAGGGAAACTCGTTCTCGTCTAAAGACAAGTTTGCCGCTATTTAATGCATTTAACGAGTCTAGCGACAAAGACAACTCGGTCCTTTTCATTTTTAGAGAGTCTGAAAAGGTACGTAAAGTTAACTCCAAGGGTCCTTTTTCATCATCTAATCCCTTAAGTCCGAAAAAGTATAAAACAATACAGAAGGGATGAATGTTCGATAGTTTTATCGAGCCAAACTAGACAAGCGCTCGATCTTTTTGTGAAATAATCCCTCAGGTGCAAACACGACCAAGGCTTTTATGGCTGATGAATTTACGATCTCAAATGGTTATTTACCGGTTCATTTTTTCTGGATGAGCTTGAACTTTGGGGGAAGCTTGCTCACAGCTTATGTTTATTTTTTAACGAGCATGAATTCCACGTTAAAACTGCTTGGTTTTGCGTTTATTTTTTAACGAGCATGAACTTTGCTAAAACTGCTCGTTTGATATGGTCAGTTTTTATATTTTACCATGACTAGCTTTTCCCTTTTCAGAGATAGTACTGTATCATCAATTGCTGCAACAAACTAGTTAGAAATGAATAACATGAGGTTAAAACTCTAATATTTTACTTTGAACTACGTAAAAAGTAATTAAAAAGTGTTTTTACCTCTCATTTTACCATTTCATTTGCATTTGGCTTGTTGGAGCTCTGGAGGTGCCTCTTCCTTTTGATTTTTCACTAGCTAATTTCGGGAGATTCTGTGGACGATTCTCAGCGCCGCCTGGACCAGGTAGGAGCTAAACCCTAGCTCTTTCTTTTCATGGTTTCCTTCTTCCATTCTGTGCCTGTTTTCCTGTTCCCATGAGCCCCTGGGGTTTTATTAGGGCGTTCTGCCATCAGCGCAGGTGACCCATTCGAAACCTGCGTTGAATGTCAAGCTGCCTAAGGGCAGTTTGACCTTCAACGCAGGTGGAACACTAGCCACCTGCGTTGGTCGTAGAAAAGGACTTCTGTTGCACAGTTTTTGATGAAAATTTTGCCAGTTTCTCATCAAATCCAGGATCTTACTCCTCCTCTTGTTTGTTTTGCAGAGTTTATTGGAGCAAAATGACCCTTACATGGCGAGAATGAGAGCATGAAGAAGAGGACATGATTGCCCTCCATGATCCTATCATGTTGAACGCGCTGCGGAACTGTGGCCTGCTGAAATTCTTCCGTATCTCTAGCATGAGAGCACAGATATCTTTACTGCAGTATATGCTTGATGCTTGGGATCCTATCAACCAAGTATTCCAGATCAGGGGCAAGTCCATCCCCTTGACCATAGTGGACATTTACTTCTTGACTGGGTTGTCAAGGCGGGGTGCCCCCATTTCTTTGTCTGGTTCGGCCCGAGGGAGTGATTCCGTGAGAGATTATGTCCGCCAGTATTGCAGGGAAGGGTCCCAGCCGAGCAGAGACGGCAAGGTTGTTATCCGTGAGATTACTGACAGGTCTCTCAGGTCCATACTGTATACGATTGGTAGGATGGCCGGTAGTGCATCCCTTCATGTTGCCAACAGATCTTATGTGCAGCACGCCCTGGAGTGTCTTCAGCCGAAAGTGTTTAACTGGTGTGATGCAGTACTTGTTCAGATGAAAAGTCAGTGGACCAAGGTAAAGGACGGAAAGCTAAAGAACTTTGGTTTTGGTTCAGTTTTGACCGCCTTTGCTTTGCAGAAGATACCACTGATGCAACCTCAATATATTGCACTCGACTTGCCTTTTCCTACTGAGCCACGCATGTAGAGATGGGTCGATCACATGTCTAGACATGCTGGTCAATCTTAGATTTCCTTTACTGATACCTTCTTCAGGTGGTTCGAGCGTCAGGAGATGGCCTTTTCCGAGTATTCATATGTTGGTATGGATTTCCGAGGTGATCCGGATTTGGTACTACCGAATGGCGAGCAGTGGGGCGCTATTGGTAAAATCTTTGACCATATCACTGCTTACTGTTTTCATTTATAATGTCCTTGTGCTTTATTCTGTCAAGACTCTAATCAAACTCATGTGTGCATGCAGATGTTGGTCCTGTCTGTCCAGCAGTTCGCCCGAGAGCTCCAGTTGCTGCCCCAGCAGGGGAGGCTCCTGGGAGAGCTATTCTTCGCGATCTTGACTTGGCCGAGACTCTTGCAGCTGTGCAGGATCAGGTTGAGGGCCTTACTCTTGGCATTCCGGATGTATGGATTGACGAGTTACCTTTACGGTTGCAACGACATACCACTGTTGTACCCAGACGATGGACTCATCTCTTGCGCATGATTGCACAGGCCATGACTTGCTATCATGAGCATCACTAGGCTAGGGTGCCCCCCAGCCATTTTGAGTTTTTGAGGTCATATGACCGATTTTGTCTTGGTTACAGAACTTTATATGTAAACCGTAAACAGCTACACATTTTTTATTTTCGGAGTTTTATTTCAATTTTTATGTGATCCATATGTGAAACATTGATGATGCTTCTCTTTTTATCAATTTTGCAAATGTCTATCTAACACATAGTTTGCCAATGAGTCGGTTAATGTGTTTAAGTTTATGGAAATGTGTTGATATTGAATGAAATCAAACTGTCTTTCCAAGATTTTAACCCTTAGGAACTTGCGATAAATAGCTGGATTTCGGACAGAGTAGGTACCAGTGAGCTGTAGTACTACGAGTTGTGAGTCTAGCCTGACGATTAGTCGGCGTATGCCATGGGTGATGGCATTAGAGAGTAGTTCTATCAATGCGCTATACTCAGCGATGTTATTCGTTGATTGACCAATACATACCCCTCTGAAACTCACTAACTCACCGCTTGGATAAAAAATGGCCCATGCTGCAGAGGATAGGTTCCTCGAACTACGACTCGCTCCGTCGGCATATCCAACCCACGGTTCCAATGGATTTGACATCTGCAATAAATGTAAAAAGTCGATTACTTAACCGAAATAAACACTTTAGCGAAAACAAAAATGTAACAAAAGCATACAGGTTACTATTAGGCATAGTAACGCTTGAGGTACAACCCGTTGCGAGGTTGCGCCAGCGGAATTCCGTCATAATCCATTAACTCGTAGGCTCCTTTTGCTAATACTCTTTTAACAATATAGGGGCCCATCCATAAAGACTTAAATTTCCCAGCTCCCAGCTGATTGGATTCTTGGTCGTAAAGCAAGACCAAATCACCTTCTGAGAAGACACGGGGTTTGACGTTTTTGTCGAACTGCGCCTCGACTCGTTTCTTATGGGCTTCGTTAGCCAACGCGGCATCACGACGGGTTTCATCCAACTCGATTAATTCCAAGAAACAAGCCTCTTCTTCTGAAGTTCCGGGGAGGAGATCAATTGCGAGTTTAAGAGACGAAATTTCACACTCGATTGGTAGGATTGCTTCCAGGCCATACACCAGTTGGAATGGTGTGAACCCGGTTGCATTTCTTACCAATGTTCGGTAGGCCCACAAAGCCGAGTATAGGATTAAGTGCCATCTTCTTTTGTGAACCCCAACCATCCTTTGCAGCATGCGCTTCAGGACTTTGTTTATTGCTTCAACTTGTCCGTTAGCTTGTGGATAGTATGGGGTAGAGCTGTCGTGAGACAACCCTAGTTTGGTAGCTAATTCCACCATCATGTGATTGCGAAAATGTGATCCATGATCTGTGACTATGGCCTGTGGTACGCCGAACCTGGCGACTACATGATTGAAAAAGAATAGGGCAGCTGTTTCACCAGTATTATCCAATGTAGGCATCGCCTCGGCCCATTTGGTAAAATAGTCAACTGCGACTATAATATACCCATGCCCCCAGGTCGAGGTGGGGTTACATTGCATGAAATCGATGCCCCATTTGGCGAAAGGCCCCATAGCTACTATTGGCTGTAAAGGAGCGGGGGGTCTTCTGGTTTTGCTATAAAAAATCTGACAAGCATGGCAACTTCTGACTGCGGTTATGCAATCTTTGAACATGGTTGGCCAGAAGTATCCTGCTCGTAAGATTTTTTGTGCTGTAGCATATCCAGATTGATGCCCCCCACAGGCGCCTGAATGACACTCATTCAGGGCTTTTTCGGCCTCCTCATGGGTGAGACACCTTCTCAGAACCGTATCGACGCCACGACGGTAAAGCATTTCACCAACGATCATGTAGTCTTTTGCTTGGTATCGAATGCGTTTTTGTTCGGAGTGGGAGGTGTTTGGCCGAAACCTTTGGGTTTGGAGATAAACTACTATATCTCCATACCACTCATCATTTGCTGATATTAGAAACAAACTTTCGTCCACGATTGATTCTTGGGATGTTTCATCGTTGGACGACGATGGGAGATCACATAATAATTCTGCGAAAACTAAAGCTTTCTTTGATTTGGATTTTACAAATTCCAGATCAAACTCTTGAAGGATTGCTATCCCTTTTGAATATTTTCCCCCAAGTAACTGTCGCGACAGTATATAAGTCATGGGGTTGCAATCTGACAAAACGGTAGTCTTCCGGAAGAGGACATAATGTCGAAATCTTTGTATCGCTTGAACAGCAGCAAGTGCTAGCTTTTCAACGTAAGAACATTTACTCTCTGTATCATTTAAGTTTTTACTTAAATAATATATAGGGTGTTCAATTCCATCGACTTCTTGAACTAAAACCATCGCAATGGTCGTATCTGCTGCAGCCAGATACAGGTTAAAGTCTCTTTGATAGTCCGGGGCGTACATTAATGATGCTTTTACTAGAGAATCTTTCAGAGCATCAAAAGAAGCTTGCGCAACCTGGTCCCAGACGAAAGGTACATTCTTTTTCAAGAGACGGGTATAACCTTTAGCAAGTTCTACGTAATTTGGAATGAACCTCCTCAGAAAGTTTGCTTTCCCTTGGAGTTTCTGAATCTGAAGCAAATTCGAAGGTGGAGGCAAATTAATGATTGCCTGAACCTTGCAAGGGTCGAGACGAATCCCATCCTTGGAGACTACAAAGCCAAGTAAACGACCAGAACCGACGCAAAACACACATTTGTGCGGATTGAGTCTTATCTTGTAGTGTCGGCAACGTAGAAATATCGCTCTTAAATGTTGCGGATGATCAGTCCGCTTTCGCGAATGAGCTGGAAGATCGTTGAGATAAGGTTGAACGATGTTCTTGATGTCATGGAAAGCATAATTCATTGCTCTCTGAAACGTCGCCCCTGCGTTCTTCAGACCAAAGGGTAATTTTCGATAAGCGAATGTGCCCCACGGACAAATAAATGCAGTCTTTGACTGGTCCTGTGGGCGGATATTTATTTGATTATACCTGGAAAATCCATCCATAAATGAAAAGATTTCACATCCGGCGCATTCATCAATTATCTGGTCGATGAAGGGTGTAGGGTAGTTGTCCTTTGGACAAGCTTGATTTACATCCCTATAATTGACGCACACTCTTATTGTTCCTTATTTTTTCATAACAGGTACAATATTCGATACCCAATCGGTTAGAGGAACCGGGTAGATGAAACCAGCATGGAGAAGCTTCTCAACTTCTGCTTTGATGGCAGCGGCTTTCTTGGGGTGCACCTGCCAAAGCCGTTGTCTTACTGGTTTGACATCAGGATACATCTTAATTTCATGTTCAACGATACTCGAGTCAATGCCTGGCATTTCATCATATGACCAAGCAAAGACATCTCTGAATTCGCGAAAAAGTGCGTTATATATTTCCAGTTCTGAAGGGGAACAACCTTTGCCGACATAAATATTCTCTAACACATCTGTTTTGGTCGAGATATTTATGGCTATAGTCTCTTCAATATTGGATAGGTTCTGCTCGGAATCCACCGTATTTACAGTATTTGTTAGGAATTCAAACACTGAAGGGTGATAAAGGTCATCTTGAGTATCTTCTGGAAGAAGGGAACGATGGTGGCTATCATTCCATGGTGCCCCCTCAATCAACATTGATTGTAGGATTCCTTCGTCACTTCCATGCACTCGTGACCAGGGATCCAAAGGGGTGCCATATTCTCTAGACCTATCTACCCAAACGCTTGACGAGCGTTGACTTGGGTTCGCCTCCCATGCCTGAAACATTGATTGCTACAATATTTCTATAGGGCTTGGAGGCAAAACCATTGCATGATCCATGTTGATACCGTCTTGTGACATCCTCTGTTGGGAAGATATCATGTTACAGGCTGCTACCCACGCTACTTCCCCTGCATAGATTGGAGGTGGAAGTGCGAAAGTTCCCATCATTGTGGGGTCTTTCAGTAGGCCTACTCCGATATCTTGAAGCGAATGGTTGCTTCCATGGATCATGGGAATGCTTCCTGTAACTTGTGAACCATTAGGGAGGAAGTTTTGTTGGTCGACGACCGTAATCCCCCCTTCAAAAGGGAATGCGATCTTCCTAAAATAAGTCGACACAACAGCTGCCATGGCATATATCCATGGTCTTCCCAGTAGGATGTTGTAATCAAGATTCCCATCGATGAATTCAACATCTATTTCTACTGTTTTTCCACCTAGTTCAACCTTCAAGTTATTTAGGATACCATAAGGGGTATATGTCCTACCATCGAATGCTTTTAATGTTGTCGAAGATCGCGACAAGGTTGGCGACCCTAAAGTTTTCCAGCAACTCATCGACATAATACATGTAGATGCCCCCTCGTCAATAATTGTTCGGTGAACAGTTTTGTTGAGGGCTTTCACTTGAATAAGGAAAGCTAGTTGAGCTGGCAACTGAGGGTCGTATCCTCTGTGATCAAAGGATACAAGATTGGAATCCTTAGGATCAACCCCACCAATGGCTGATAACAATGCCTGCCTTTGGGATGGACAATTTTGTAGTACTTCAAGAGTCGACATAGCAGATGGCGATTGGGCCAAATCTTCCACTATGTTATAATGCTGTGCCGCTCTGGCACAAGGATTAAATGTCGACTTGTGTACTACTCCCTTTGGCGGTTTTATTGTTAACTCAGGAATTATGGCTGGGACAACTTCGGTCGAAGTCGTTGTCGAACTACTTGGTTGATATTTACCTTTGTCGTTCAACAGTTGCGGATTCCCGTAATCTTTGTTCCTTTTCGAAATCAAAGCATCATTTTGTTGCTTGGAGATCGATAACGTTAGCACTTGCGACGGGGAAGCATTTCCACTATCAACCAGATTTTGACCTGGATTAGGAAACGGATCAGTTAATGCAGCTGAGGTTTGGGAACTTTTGAAGAACCTCTTAAGCTCAACTTTGTATGGACAATCTCTTGTCCAATGATCCTCGTCACATATCAGACATGGACTATTTGGTTTCTCTTTTCCAGGAGGGTTCGAAGAAGTTTTCTTAGGTGATGACTCACCTTGTTTCTTCTTCTTCAATTTGTTTTGCTTCTTCTTGCTTCCTGGTTGATTGGTTTCTTTGCCTTTATCTGCTGATATGGCATTTACTTCCGAAGCAAGAATTTTTTCATTTGCATTTTGATCTGAAGTCTTACGGGCTTTCTGAGACGAAGCCTTTTTCGACTTCACGCTTGCAGTGCCAATCACACCATCGCCGGCATGAGAGTCAATATTCGATTTAGGAGGGGGAGGAATTGAGAATTCTGGTCTAGGGGCGTCAGGTATTTTGTCGTAGAGCATGCCAGACTGAGTATATACTAAGTCTAGATATTGAGCACGAGCAATGACTTGCTCCTCTGTTACGACTCCCCCCTTGGCCACATCTTCCGTTATAGCCGGAAGTAACGACTTGATAAACCATTCAGCTAATAGCTGATCGGGAACGTACGTTTTCACCATCCTACGACGACGACGCCACTCATGTATATGATCAGATATGTGAGTAGCTGTTGTCTGTTTGAAGTTGGTTAATATTTCGGTTCCCGTTTCATACCTTATCGGTAATTGAAAATGGGTTAAAAAAGTCATGGCTAAGGAGTTGAAATTGTCGAAAGAGGCTCTTGGCAATTCAATATACCATTTAGCCGCTGGACCTGTCAATGTCCTCTGAAAGAGGTGAAGTCTTATCGAATCATCGTTTAGAGTGTTCGATGAACACCACAGATGAAAAGTCATCACGTGATTCGATGGGTCTTCACCTGGATTTCCATTGAATTTAGGAATGTCCGAAGGAAGTTTGTGAGGAATTGCTGGCCACCAAGGGGCATAAGCAATCGGATCGTTTGTCAACCGATGTAAATCGGGTAACTCTAAAGTCGCCACGAATGGTAACTGTTGACTCAGATTAGGCGAAGCATACCCAGGATACGATGAAATTGCCTGAGCAGTTGGTCTTTGCATACCAGCATAATGTAATTGATGTTGGTATGATTGATACGGTTGGTGGACTACACCACTGTAAAGTGGTTGATTTTGACCGTTTTGGATATACGGTTGTCCACTGTTCGCAAAAATCTGCTGCTCAGAACCTTGGTATACTTGCTGGAATTGCGGTTGTTGGTACTGCACCAGCCATGGTTGTGAAGCCATGTGCTGTTGTGCTATACTAACCATTGGACCAAGATGTGGGGTAATGGTACCCGTTTGTACTTGTGTCGCCCCACCAGTTGGCGATTGTGGTTGAGTCACAGGGTCAAGGGGCTGTTGCATTACAACCTGAGAAATCTGAGGTTGACATACAACAGGCATCGTTTGAACTTGCGACACGGTTACAATTGCTGGTGTTGTCGGGATGTTCGTCACAGGTACACATTGTTGCATAGAATACACAACTCTTGGTTGCTGGGGTAGCATAGGTACCCAACTACTTGTCGTAATTCCAGTATAACCTGAATACGGTTGTGAACTCCCGTATGGGTAGCCTCCTGGAGGGGGTAATGAAAGGGCATACTTCCCCCCATACGGTGGTGATCCGGCACTGAAAGGAATTGTTAAACCTTGAGGACCGGATTGCCCAAACTGACCTCCAAACGGATCAATTTGTTGAGTTCCAACATAAGAGTTACCGGGTATTATCCCGGAAGAACAAACAGGAACATACCAAATTGTCGTTATAGCCCCTGAAGGGGCTCCTTCCAGCTGTTGAGAGCTAGTTGGGACAGATGGTATGCCGGCAAACATTGTCGAAGTGACGGCAAGAGGTTCTACTGTCGCTGTGTCATTTGACACAGTCCTAGATGTTGACGGTTGTTCAGAAATTTTGATTCTATCCAATAGATTGCCTAGCGATTCTACAGGAACTTCCCCTGGTGATAGGCTAACTTCTGATGTAGAGGGAAATAGAGTGACCCCTCCCCCAAAATGAGTTGGAGTAGTTGCTTGCGGATCTTCTACAATTTCCTCTATTGCAATCAGACCAGGTGGAAGAGGAAGACCGTCAGGTCCGTAAAATATTTCTGGTGCCGAAGAAGGGGTTGTTTCGACATCGACAGTTGTTTGAAGAGCAAGACTCTCTGAACCGGTTACAGATGGAACTGATTCAGTAACGCAAGTATTTGCTCTCAGACTAGGATCAGTGTTACTGTCCCTCTGGGGCTGTTGAACTTCTTCAATAGAGGCAGGGTTCCCAGAAATGTTTGGAGTAACCAGAATCTTAGATGTCGCTGGAACACTTGTTCTAACTTTGATAGGAGATTTCGAACCGGTTAAACGAGTTCGCTTTGTCCGTACTGTTTTCGATTCCGGAGACAAAGACGGTTGACTCGTAAGCCTCCGCGAACGACGGGGTTTCAATTGACTTTCTTCCACGATTGCGGATTACTCGATCAACCAAAATACAAAGGGGAAAATGTGTTTCCGAATTGAATGAATTTTAGACGCTTTTAGACACAACTCGCCTTTTCACTTTTTAAGAGTCGAGAAAAAGCTAAAGATGACTCTAGTCTCCTTCGATGTTTTAATGAGCCCGAAGTGACAAATGCTCGGATGGACTTTTTCAGTTATAGAGTTTGAAAAAGGCCAAAAGAAACTACTCTGGAGTTCTAGGTAGAGGGTGTGCCAAACTTTTCGCAAAACCACAGAATACGTTTTACGGTACGGGTGGTCGATCTTCTTGAATGCTGTGTTCACTGCATTGCGATCAGTAGGGTGGCCGACATGGCTTCCTAAGGATAAAGGCTTTATTCCTATAGGGGTCTCCCAATATATACGCGACGGTACGTGGGAGCACAAGTCTGTATTGATACTTATCGCTTCACCGTGGAGGAATCCTCCAAACATCAAGCCGTATAGATATCCCTATGCCCAAAAGAGTGAAATTGAACGTATGGTTGCAAAAATTGTAGAGGCTGGTATAATTTAACCGAGTCAAAGTTCTTTCTCTGCTCCAGTAGTATTGGTGCACAAGAAGGATGGATCATGGCGCATGTGTCCGGATTATAGGGAGCTCAACAAGCTCACTATTAAATATAAGTTTGCCATTCCAGTCATTGATGAATTACTGGATGAATTGCATGGATCAATTTACTTCACCAAGTTGGATCTTCGCTCAGGATATCATCAAATCAGAATGAAGACTTAAGACATTCCGAAAATAGCATTTAGAACTCATGAGGGTCATTATAAATTTTTGGTCATGCATTTTGGCCTTACCAATGCACCTTCAACATTTCAAGGTTTGATGAATTCCATTTTCAAACCATTCCTTAGAAAATTTGTGTTAGTATTTTTTGATGATATACTAATCTATAGCAAGTCTTGGAAGGATCATGTTGAACATGTTGACAGGGTGCTACAATTCTTGGAGGAGAAAAAATTATATGCAAAAAGATCCAAATGTTTCTTTGTAGTACAAGAGGTGGAATATCTGGGTCATATTGTATCTCTTGAAGGAGTTAAGGTAGACCCTAGAAAAATTAAAGCCATTAAGGAATGGAAAATCCCCACATCCATAAAGCATCTGCGAGGAATTCTTCGGTTGACAGGGTATTATCACAAGTTTGTTAAGAACTATGGGATAATAACAACACCTCTAACAACATTATTGAAGAAAGATGCATTTTCATTGACTCCAGAAGCAACAAGGCCTTCGAGCATCTTAAAGAGGCAATGTGCCAAGCACCAGTCTTAGCTACACCAGACTTCACAAAAAACTTTATTGTGGAATGTGATGCTTCAGGAAATGGAATTGGTGTTGTTTTAATGCAAGATGGAAGACTCATTTCTTTCGAAAGTCGTCTAATCAAGGGAAAGTTTTTACACAAAGCTATTTATGAGAAGGAAATTTTGGCAAGACTCCATGCACTTAAGAAATGGTGACCCTACCTAATGGGAAGACACTGCAAGGTAAAAACGGATCATGATAGCCTTAAATACTTTTTAGAACAAAGATTATCCTTTGAAGAGCAAAAAAAGTGGGTCACAAAGATGTTGGGTTATGACTTTGAAATCATCTACCAAAAAAGGAAGCAAAATGTGGTGGCAGATGCACTCTCAAGAAAGGATGAGGATGTGGAAGCATTGTTGTGTGCCATTTCTATTATCCAACCAGATTGGATAAACGAAGCAAGGGAGGAATGGAAGAATGACGAAGAAGTGTGGGCACTTATTCGAAAGTTACAACAAGACCCCAGTACGTTTGATATATTTAGCTGACAAAATGATTCATTATGGTACAAATATCACTTATACCTATATAAGAATTCTGTTGTTGGGAAAAGTATCCAATACGGAATGACCCTATCCCACTCTAAGGGTGATAGTTCCTTAGCAACAATCAAAGCAAAGCTATCTAAGATTTCTTCTTTATGAGATGTAAAAGAGGGGAGAAAGAGATCCACTAACCGATGTCTTCCGCTAATGGTTGATCCAATCTTCTCTCCTTGCTGCTTGCTCCCAGCTCCTTGCTCTTTCACTGGCCCATCTACACCAATATCCTGCAAAATGACAAGAGAGGGAAACTACAAGAAGCATACATTCATAATTGATTCAAGGATTAGAATAAATCAAATACACAAGTATAACAATACATCATTGAGACACATGCATATAGAAGAACCTCAAATGCTTTATTAATGGAAGAAGTAAGGTTCAGGAAATGATACAACCATAAGAGGCCCAATCCAGCATCACCTTCCCGGCAGAAAGAAATCTCCTCTTCACCTCCTTCAAAGCAAATCACCCAATAGTTCTAAACTCAAACCAACAACAATTCTTTACATTCACAAGATTCCAGCCTCTAGATCTCATGGCAGAGAGATCCATATATAGGAGTTTGGAGAGAGGATGAGTCAGCCTGAGATGTGACTAGTGTCCTCTCCCACTCCAGTTCTTCTTCAGTTCTTGAGTCCACTTGGAGGTTCTTGCTTCCACTTTGAGATCTAGAACCTCTTACTCATCACCAGTCGAATTCCTTGACCCAAGTGTCATTTTGGAAGCTTCCTGGGCACTGATACATTGAGGAATGAGACTTCCACTTGTCAAATCTCGCTCAGCACAGGTACCTTTGTTGGAGTTGACATTCAACGCAGGTGGTCCATGGAGTAGTTGACATTCAGCGCAGATGCTGAGTGGAGCAGTTGACATGATCCAGAATTGCCTTGTTTTTGAGTAATTTTCAGTGGAGAACTTATTTGGATTGCTGTGGTTTGCTGACCTTATTCCTCTAGGGGTAGGAACAACATGTTTAGGGACTTTGGATCCCTTAGATTATGGACATTTCATGCTTCATGCTGTAAGGCACAAAAATGTCTATAACAAATTCCCAGCTAAAACAAAAGATTCTTATGGAATTGCACACTTCTCCCTTAGGAGGGCACTCAAGATTTTTAAAAACTTACCACAAGGATAAGAAGGAATTTTTTTGGGAGGGCCTTAAATCAGATATTCAAAATTCTGTGGTGGAATGTTTGGTTTTCCAACAAAATAAAGTTGAAACAATTAAGACTCCAGGTCTATTACAACCTTTATCCATTCCAAGCCAACGTTGGGAGGAGGTTTCAATGGATTTTATCACAGGTTTACCCAAGTCTGAGGGAAAGAGTGTCATCATGGTGGTAGTTGACAAACTTACCAAGTATGCACACTTTTGTGCATTATCACATCCATTTAAAGCCAGTACAATTTCTACTACATTTATGGAAACAATTCAAAAGCTACATGGAAACCCAAAGATTATTGTAAGTGACAGAGATCCCATTTTCACTGGAAATGTTTGGAAAAAATTATTTTCTTGTCTTGGTACTCAATTAGGTCATAGCTCATCTTATCATCCTCAATCTGATGGGAAAACTGAGATAGTAAACAAATGTTTGGAAGGATATCTTCATTGCTTTGTATCTAATAAACAGACACAATGGGTCAAATGGTTGCCTCTGGCTGAATGGTGGTATAACACTTTCTTCCATACAGCAACAAAAATGACCCCATTTATGGCACTTTATGGATATCAGCCACCATCCATCACATCATATTTAAGAGAAAATTCAAAGGTTCAAGCAGTGGAACATCACATCGAACATCAACAACATGTCCTCCAACTCTTAAAGGAGAACCTTGTGTTGGCACAGAATATAATGAAACAACAGGCAGATCAACATCGTAGCGAAATACGTTTTGATGTAGGTGATTGGGTATTCCTACAGCTACAACCATATAAGAAAATGTCCCTCAAGCAAGCTAAGAAGGATAATAAATTATCACCAAAGTATTATGGTCCATACAAGGTGTTGCAAAAGATTGGTACTATGGCATACAAATTGGAGCGTCCTGCAGCTTCTCGATTGCACCCAGTTTTCCATGTTTCATGTTTAAAGAAGGTTATAGGTGACAAGCTCGCAGTTCAAACAATATTGCCAAAACTTGACGAGGAAGGAAAAATTATATTGGAACCAGAAGCAGTCATAGAAACAAGAACTCGACAGTTACAAAATCGATCAATTTCGGAGTATCTTATCAAGTGGAAGAACTTATCTGCTGAATATTCCACATGGGAGGATGAGAATTTTATACGGAAGCATCCAGAACTACTGAAGCGTTGAGGACAACACTTTTTTGAAGGAGAGGGGCATGTTCGGTCCCTATAATACTAGTGATTACCCCATTACTATTGTAGTTGTATCCCTTATTAATATTGTTGTGCCCCTATTGCCCCCATATTGTTATTACTGTGCCCCATAGAATCCCTATATTGTTATTTTTGTGGCTTTATATTATTATTTTTAGGTCGGCTGGGTTATATTGTGCCTCCTTAGACTCCTATATATAGAAAGGAGGTTTTGTCATTTGTAACATTGAAGAATTGCTCATTTATGTAATGTAAAGGAGGTTTCCCGCTCAAAGAGGCTAAATTCTAAGGCGTGGATCTCTCTTTTCTATCTTTAGGTTTCCCGCTCAAAGAGGCTAAATTCTAAGGCGTGGATCTCTCTTTTCTATCTTTTTGTGAGCTGGTTTCATAACACTCTACCACAAGGACTCCTCAGCAAAATGGAGTGGTAGAAAGGATGAACAAAACTGTTCAACAAATAGCTCGTACTATGCTAGATGAGTTTGGAACTCCTGCAACCTTCTGGGGTGAAGCTGCATTTGCTGCCATCACTATTCTCAACAAAACAAACGTTCGAGTAAACAACACTCAAACTCCACATGAACTTTGGTATGGTAAGACTCCTACTGCAAAATACTTCAAAGTTTTTGGAAGCAAATGTTACATCAAAAGGACTAATGAAAAACTTGGCAAGTTTGAACCTAGAGTAGATGAAGACATTCTCCTTGGTTACTCTTCCCGAAGTAAAGGATACAAGTGTTATAATAAAAGACTAGGGAAAATTGTTGAAAGTATTGATGTTGTGGTTGATGAAGCAGGCAAAAATCCAAAGCATGTAAAAACTGAAGAGTGGGAAGAAAATGAGGATTATACTTCCACATAAAATCAGACTAATGTTGAAGAAGAAGAAACCAGTGAAGCACCGGAAGAGTAGATAACGGCAGAAGAAAAGGCTCCATCAAAATATGTTCAGAAAAATCATCCAGAGACTCAAATTTTGGGACAGAAAGAGGTAGGTGTGCAGAAAAGAAGAACTATTACAGAAGCTTCGAGCTATCTAGCATTGCCTTCCTCCATCAAACCACAAAATGTATATGAAGCATGCAAAGATGAATGTTGGGTCAAGGCCATGAATGAAGAGCTTGAGCAAATTGAAAAGAATAATACTTTGGAATTAGTTCCTAGACCTCATGATAAGAATATCATTGGAACCAAATGGATATTCAAAAACAAGTTGAATGAAAATGGAGAAGTTATTAGAAACAAGGCTAGACTTGTTTGTAAAGGATATGCTCAACGAGAAGTTATATACTTTGAAGAAACTTTTGCACATGTTTCTAGACTTGAAGCCATAAGAATGTTCCTTGCTCTTTCTAGATTTCAGAAGTTCAAAGTATATAAAATAGATGTGAAATCTGCCTCTCTTAATGGAGACCTAGAAGAAGTATATATTGAGCAACCAGATGAATTCATCCTTGGAAATGATCCAAAACTTGTATGCAGACTCAGAAAGCTCTCTATGGTCTAAAACAAGCTCCAAGAGCCTAGTATTATTGTCTTGACAAATACCTGCATCAACAAGGTTTTTCAAAAGGATTAGCTCATAGCAATCTATATATAAAAATTGGCAATGATAAATTGCTAATACTTGTTGTGTATGTTGATGATATCATTTTTGGTAGCAATGAAGAAGCCATGAGTCAAAACTTTTCTTTAGTAATGTAGAGAGAATTTGAAATGTCCATTCTTCGTGAGCACACATATTTTCTTAGTTTACAAATTCAACAAAATAAAGATGGTATTTGTTTATCACAAACTAAGTACCTCAAGCAGATCTTGAAGAAATATGGCATGGAAGATTCTAAACCAGTATTTACCCCTATGGTAACAGGATGCTGCCTCAGCACAAATGATGAGTCAGCAGCAATACATCAACCAACCTATAAATCCATGATTGGTAGCTTGCTCTATCTAACAGGTACCCGACCAAACATCATGCATGCAATGGGAATAGTTGGAAGATTCGAAGCAAATCCAAAGGAAGCACACCTTCACGTAGTTGAAAGGATTTTCAAATATCTTCAAGGAACACAAAACTTTGGTTTATGGTATCCTATAGATACAGATCTTACACTTCATGCATATAAAGATGTAGATTGGGTAGGAAGCGTGGATGATAGAAAAAGCACTAGTGGTGGTGCATTCTTTATGGGTTCCAGATTAGTGTCTTGGTTCAACAAGAAACAAATTTCAATTGAATTATCTACAGTTGAAGCAGAATATGTGGCTACTGCATCTTGCTGCACACAACTCTTTTGGATGAAACATTGCAAGACACTCAAATCACATGTACTCCACCCATCTCCATTCTATGTGATAATACAAGTGTAATAAGTATTTCAAAGAATCCTGTCATGCATTCCAAAACCAAGCACATACATATCAAATATCATTTTCTCCATGAACAAGTTCTTGAACAAAAGGTCAAATTGGAGTATGTTCCCTCCAAAGAACAGGTTGCTGATATATTCACCAAACCAGTGCCCAGATAGACCTTTGAATATCTCAAACAGAATCTGGGAGTAGTTGATGCATCATCTGGCTGTTGAAACCTATCTAGTTCAAAGAACAATGGTTTTACGTGAGTTTCATGAAGCGTATCCATGTACATACGCTAGTTCCTGTGGATATAGCCGCGTATATGTTGGTTTTAAGAATATCGGTGGGCCAAACTTAGGATGAAAAGAGTGTGATATGGGTCTGAAAGTGATCATCTGGCACATGTTCAAGGGCATCATATACTTCTAATAATACATTGTTGGCATTATCTTAGAAGATCTTGGTACAATTTCACAATTGTTTTTTATTTAGGTGGAACATGTGCAGAGGGAGATCATGGTTGCTATTTTGGATGGTGATTGACAGATACTGCTGATGATAGCTGCTGATGACTATCATAGTCTTGTTTTAGATATTTTGTCTCTGTGTTATGCATATATTTTATTATCAAGGTCATGTGACGACCTATTTTGTTTCCCCACTATGCCTACGATGGATGATGTAAGGTTCTTGTTTTATCATGTATATACTTTTGGTATATCCCCACTTGTTTGGGAGATGGATGTATGTATGAATCTTTAGTGATAGGAAGGTCATTTATGATGTATAGAATCATGTTCTTCTTGAAGAGCATCTTTTTGCAGACCTTGCTTACAGTCAGGGGGAGCATGAATAGCACACTTCAGCATATCAGAAAAGTTCAACATGTACTCAGGGGGAGCATAACCCTTTGCCCTTGATGACAAAGGGGTAGAGTGACTTGGAGTGACTTGGGGTTGCAATCAAGTCCAAAGGGGGAGATTGTTGGCATTATGAAATAGGTTTGGGTGCTATAACGCAGGTGTTGTCCTTGATGGCAACTCACTTAGATGACAGATCATAGTTTAGAATCACAAGGAAAAGGAGATATACACATATTCACCTTGACCAAGCCGCGTATACACGTGGGTTAGCCGACCAAAAGGCACATATTCATATACACGCACTTTCATGCAAGGAAAGGCGCGTACATGTTCAAGAATTTGGTTTTGGTCCATGGTATTTGGACCATGGTATTTTGGCCCATGGTATTGGTCCAAGGTATCTTGTCCAAAGTGTTGACCCTAGGTAATTGGTCCAAGGTATTGTTTCTAAGTGTATTTTGACCATCATATTGAATAAGGCCTAAGACTATAAAAGGAGGAGGAGATCATTAGGCGAAGGCACTCAAGTATTGAACATCTAATGAAGAGAAAGATCTAGAATATTGGTCATTGGGTTATGATGCATAGCTGGATCTGAATCAAGGAGGAACCTGAACGCTTGAAGAAGGATAAGTTCTATTGATGGGTCGAGATCTTAAGGCTTGAAGAGAAGTATCTTTGTGTGGTTTTGATCTTTTATTATTGGTGCATGTCGTAATCTGTAAATCAGATGATCTGGGTATAACTAATGTCTGAATAATTGTAAAAGTTAAATCATCTTTTACAGATCTATACACAGGTTCAGTATAGCAAAGACACATATACATGCTAGTTCGGCATTTCAAAACAACGTATACATAGATTTTCCTTCATATAACAACGTATGAATGCATGTTCGACACTTTGAAGTAGTGTACGTCTCATAAAATATGGTTTAGCTACTTCTGTTTGCTATTGCAGTGTTCTGGGTTTTGGCTTGGGTTCTGGTACTGTTACTATAATCTGGTTACAGTTTTTAGAGAAGTGATTGTTTGATTCAGTTTTGGTTGGTGCAAAGGAGATTTATTGATGCAGATATATTTTGATGTTTGATTGATGTTGTTGATGGATCCAGTCTGAAAACTTATGAAATGTGGTCCCTAGAAGAAAAGAGAAGGTTGTAGCCTTTTGTAGGTCAACACCTATGTACTAGTACATCAGCTAGTACAAGAGCTACGGGGGTTGTAGCTCCCTTCCAGGAGAAGCTGGAGAACAAGAGAAGGTTGTAGCCTTCTGCAGGTAGAAGCCTGCATACTGGTATAAGACTGCACCAATATAGAAATATTGTAAAAAGAAGTTTCTTATTAAAAGAAGATAGAGACGAATTGCAGCAGGTGGTTTTCACCCACATTGGGTTTCCACCTTATATCTTGAGTTCTTGTGTGTGATTGTCTGCTCTATTTTTACTGTACCTGGTACTGCTTATATGATTCTGATACATAGATTAAAGATAAAATAACTAAATTATAAATTTGCAAGGTATACGCTGGTTTCTCTAAACACAGTTGTGTATATACGTAAGTTGTATTAATAGAAGTAGCGTATATAAATCTGTTTATGGAAATGAAATATTGTTAAATTGCTAATACTGATTCACCCCCCCCCCCCCCCCCCCTCAATATTATTTCCAACAACCATCTCATAATTCTTCTTGGGAGCTAATCTACTGATTCGTCTATGCTTACTAGCTCTCTAAAATCACTATTGTATGGTGGTCCTTCAGTTACTCCTAGATACCAGTCACTTACTGAGACTTTTTCGAGAGCTACTCCTTCTCCTAAACCTTTTACTTGGTCTCTAGTCTCTTTACGTCTACTTTTCAGAGCATGAAATTCATGCATGAAGTGCCTATGACATCAAACCAATATGTTGACATGATATCCAATAACTTAGGTAATCCTTAAGTAACCCCAACTAGTGTTTATTACCCGCATGGGGGGAAGCCACCTTATCCTCCACCTGTAGTACAACCTGTTGTCGAATCTTATCCTACGGTTAGAGGATAATCTTTTACTAGAAATTATGGTTAGATACCTCAACTCAGTCTCGGTCAGCCTGTTGTGGCTCAACCTTTGATCGATACTCCATACCCTAAGATGAACACTGTTTGGAACCTTGATTTTTCTCAACAGTTTGCTCCAGTTGCTCCACAAGTGTTAGTTTATCAACCCGTTCAACCTACCAGACAATATATTATTTAATTACCTATTCAAAATATTGTTGTACCTATATATAATCGTGTTCAAGGAATTCCTCAAACAATTGTTCAAAATTCTCTCTATCGAAGTCCTCAAACATTTATTCAGTAGCCAACTCAACAACCTATTTAGTAACCAATTATACAGCTTGTTTGGAGTGGATCTCAAACACCTGTTCAGACACATGTTCAACAATTCGTTTTGAGTTCACCTCTCACACCTATCCTAGGAGTATCACAAATGATTTTTCAAGTTACCCCTGAAATAATTGTTTTACAGACTACATAGGCCATTCCTTAGGCATCTCCATATCAAACTGGTCTTACTGTCTAGTCTACACCACATTTTCCTATCATAAAACCTAGTACATGAACAATGTAAACACCTTTTCAAGGCTAGGCTTTTCAAATCTAACCTTTCCAAGGTCAAGCTTTTCAGGTTCCACCTTTTCAAGGTCAAGTTTTCAAAGTCCACCTTTCCATTGCCAAACTTTCCAAAGCCAACCTTTTCAAAGTCAATTTATCCAAAGTCACCCTATTTAAAGTCAATTTGTTCAAGGTCAACCTTTTCCAGCTCAACCTGTATAGGGGAATTATTACTTGGGTCAAATGGGTCAAAGTAAAATATACCATAGTCATACTTATCAAGTGCCAGTTCAACCTCAACCTGGTATGATTCACCTTGCTTACCCTAATGGAATGAAAATTCCAACCACATAGGTTATTCTAGGATATCCTGGGTATCCTCCTCCAGGGGTTGGACTTAACCCACAAGGTTATAAAAATCTACAAAAAGACCCTAATCGACAGTTACCATTCATTGTAACCCAATATTTACCAGATTTATCCAAGCTAACGAACGATCATATTTATTATTATCCTTTTGGTTAGTGATTAACACCAAGTTACCAAGTGATATACTAAATTTTGAAGGAAAATAAGGAGAGGACCCATAAAATCACGTGATGACATATCATCTTGTAGTGCATCGAATTCCTTAATCAATGATTTTATTAGACTTCACCTTTTCCAGTGAACTTTAACAGGTTCAGTAACCAAATGTTACATTGAGTTACCTCGTGCTTCTTTCCATAATTTCAACTTTGTAGTAACAACATTTTTGACCCATTTCCAACTACTGACTCGATACAACAGTAGTACTGAGGTATTTAATTCCTTAAAAAATTAGAAATCCACTTACATTTCTAATCATATACATGAATGGAGATGTAGGCATCGTTTAGACAAAAATTTTATCCCAGATGAAATTCTAGTTGAATGGTTTCAAATTTATTGCTTCTCAATATTACAGATGATGTTTCTAAGGGAGGTGTCATGATGGAAGAATAGGTAATTGGTCATCCGCAGTAATTAGACTTATTTTACACCCAATTGGGCACCTTGTACAAGAGAATCCTGAATTTACTTTGACCAACAATTTTGAATGATCAAACAGATTCAACTCTTATAGGATCTAACACTGATGATGGTATAATAGGTTATGTTATCCAATAGTCTAAGGGAAGAAAGAAAAATTCTAAAAGTACTCAAACTTTGGCTATACAAGATTCACGTGCTAAAAACCTTTCTCGGGAAGCTATTTCCAAAATTAATGTCATAGAATCATCTACTGGCGATAGTCAATTGTCCGGAGATAAAAATAAGGGGAAGGGTAAAACAAACAAAAAAATTCTTCGAAGGATAAACCCCTTAAAAATGAACCTATTGACGAGAAAAGGAAACCTCGGTATCCTTACATAATATGTAATGAATATCAATATATGAAGGAATTCCCACATGAGGCACAACTCACCAAATTCATTAAAGGTTATCCAGCTCCCATTGTTATGAAGGATCCCTTTACTTATCAAGATAGAAAAATGGGTTCACATAACACATCTTCTTCTTCCACATCGCAAGATATCACGATGATTTCTTTGCACCAAGTTATGGTAGCAACAAGATCAAAATATTACGGATCGAAGGGTCCTATAGTCAATGGGAACGAGACTAGTTCATCTAGTCAACCTTCCAGTTCAATTCCTTCTCCTTCTTCTGAACCATTACAGATTGAGAAACTAAATCCTAACATGATGATTTGATCACCTCGCAAAGGTGTTCTTCGAAAGTGAGATTTGAACCCATATGCTAGATCTGCTTAGAATTACAACATTGTTGAAGACTTGTCTATGTCACCTTCAAAAATGTCAACTCTTGAAGTGCTGCAAACATGCTGAGCATAAAGAAAGTTATTATTTTCAACCATTGGAGTGATTGATCTACAAGATTCTAATCTTATTATCTTTAAACTTAAAATTCATATACCTAGACTCCCACATCAACTAGCATTCTAGATTCATTTTTTTGTCCAAATGAGGATTTCGCACAATTCTTGACGAAGGAGCTTAGACATGTAACATATCTATTTCTTCTTGGACAGCTTTAGCTTCTCCAACTATTAATCAATCACCCACCACTCTGAAATCCTTTGATGGAAAAGGTTTTCACCCTTATGGAATCCTAAATGATCTACCCATAGAGATAGAAGGTAAGACAATTTCAATCAAAGTTGAAATTGTTGATTCTTAGCTTGATTATAAAACTTTTCTTGGTTTAATTTGGACCTATGCTATGTCTGTGGTGCTCTCATCACTTTTCTGTATGATACAATTACTCATCAAGGGAAAATTGTCAAAGTAGACTAGTTGTCTTAGTACACTTCCAACCCTAACTCTATGGGTATCATATATTTTGAAGGAAAAATGAGTACTCTTTAGGAGGATAGTAGTGTTGGTTTGCTCAAGGACTCATCACTGATGGGAACCTTTGCACTCCCTCCATTGAAATTTCCTTCTAGATTTGTTGAGGTTAACATGATCACTTCTAGAACTATGGAATATTTTGATCAGTGGATTGTGCCTTTAGAATATGAATTGACATCCTATGGTAGCTAGATGCCTTTGAGCCTACTTGAATTAGCTTACAAGGCAATTCAATCATTTTCCAACCCACCATCTTTTGATATTGATCTAGTGAATGCGATCAATGATGATTATTCTCCTTTACCATCGTTAGAACCAATTTGACATCCTGATCCTTTCAACAATATGTTTCTGACTGATGAAAGTATTATGGAGGCCATGAATTCAGATTAAATTCCATGGGATGATTATCATCATTGTTCATATTTTCTCCCTAACCCTGATAAAATCGAGAATGATTTTTCCACTATGTTTTTGTTTGAGATAATACAAAGTCCTGAATGGCCCATGTCAGTTTTTCACGCTGAATGTGAAATAAATTTTGGAAACATATCTACAATTATTTCCATTGATATCTTAGTCAAAACAAGAATTATTTAGAATATTCATATAGGTAATTCATGCTCCCTTTAAGAAATTCAAATGTACAAAGCCCTATTTCAATAATTTCATGACAGTTTTGCCTATACCTATGAAGAAATTCCGGGAATTGAGACAAGCATTGTTTTACATGAGATTAAGACTTACTAGGATGAAAAACATATTAGACAATGATTATGTCTAGTGCATCCATGAAAGTCTTCTATCATTAAATCTGAGGTCAAGAAATTGCTCAAAGTAAGTTTTATCTACCCGGTTCGCTTCACTGATTGGGTTTCCAATATTGTTCCTGTAAATAAGAAGCAGGGGGTAATAAAATTATGTTTCAATTATAGCGATATCAATAGGGATTTTCCAAATGACAACTATCGTACCCCCTATATCGATCAAATCATTAAGGATTGTTCCAGAAACAAAATATTTTCATTCATGGATGGATTTTATGGCTACAACCAAATCAACATGCTCCCAGCTAATCAGCGTAAAACCACATTCATCTGTCCATGGGGGACTTTTTCTTATCAAAAATACCCATTCAGATTAAATAATTTCAGTGCAACTTTCCAACAGGCTATGTCTTACGCATTTCACGATACCAAAAATATTGTGCAAACTTATTTGGATGACATACCAGCTCATTATCTAAAATGGGAAGATCATCGAACACATTTTAGAGTTATCTTTATTATTTGTTGTCACTACAATATATGCTTGAACCCTCACATTTTATTTTTATTTTTATTTTCTTCAATCCTGTCGATTCCTAGGATTTTTGGCTTCAAAGGAAGGCATTCATGTTGATCAGCTCAAGGTAGAGGTTATTATGAATTTACCTCCTCCTTCCAATCTTTGCCAACTCCAAAGTTTTCAAGGGAAATAAAAATTTATACGTCGATTCATCGAGAACTATGTTTAGCTAACTAAAGGTTTTACTCATCTATTCAAAAAGGGAATCTCATTTACTTGAGATGAATTGGCTCAAAAATCCTTTGATGCGCTTAAACATTCATTTACCCATAAATGGATATTGCATCCTCCTGATTATCATCAAGACTACTTTTAGTATTTAGCTGCATGCGATGTCACCATTGGCATGGTTTTTGTTTAGGAAGATGAGTCGAAAATTGAGCATGTCATATATTACTTAACTAGAAATATTACTAAAACTGAAGAAAAATATGCACATGTGGAGAAATTTCCCTTGGCATCCG
Organism: Pinus tabuliformis; assembly: GCA_031772625.1. NCBI lineage: Eukaryota > Viridiplantae > Streptophyta > Pinopsida > Pinales > Pinaceae > Pinus > Pinus tabuliformis. The sequence continues at coordinate 305,595,074 of CM062806.1, read as the reverse complement.
TTCAAGGTGTCCAATGATTTTGTCATTATATTATATTACACAAAACAATAGTCATTTTTTATTGAAATCCTATGGTTTACATTCTTATGAGAAAAGTTATAGGGGAAAAGTACTCTAAATGGATAGTTATCCTATAAGAATTTGATTTGGAATTCATAAAATCTAAATCTAAGAAATTGCTAAAGTTTGTTGGATTAGTGTGACTTTCCCTATACTGAGACAAAAACCATGTCAAAGGATTCTCTTCCCGTTGAATCTCTCTTTCTCATAAGCAATTGAGACCCCTAGTATGGAGATATCATCATATATCTCCAAACCTAAACATTTCGGCTAGAATTTAGTTGAACTAATCGTAGTCATATGTGGTACCAATCCCAACAATATACTATTGTTAGTGATACACTGTTGGCTTGAGGGGGCCTAACCCAGATTCAATGTTAATTAGCCAAACAAATCCCTACACTATTGGGCCTTTCAGCATCAGCGCGCATGGCGCAGACTGAAGTCTCACCCGAAGCAATATGGGGGGAATGCTAGAACCAAGTTTTCGCACCCTGAGATGGTTGTGATGTCATTTGATTCCCTCTACCCCTACCTTCATGCAAGTCACTCCGCTCTAGATCTTGCAAGACAAGCCCTTTATTCTATCATTCAATACCTCCACGAAAGGGGATGATCGACCTTCACGCAGCCCTAGATTGCTTCTCAAGTACTTTCACGCTGCTATGGCAACATGTCATGTAGATTCCCCAATTAATCTAACTGACCAACTTATCTTATCAAATAATTATAGTTAACACTGCGTAAACAGATAATCATAATTACGTTCAATTAATCAATGTAATTGCATTCATTTGTGCATCACATAATCATAATAAAGGAAGTTCATACATAACATATCAAGATGAATTAATAGAATAAAGACACAAGAATTGTCGAATATTTCTCTTTATTGATATCTTCCAAGTTCTTAGAAACTCTGTCCACTCTACTCACACAGCTGCAAGGGTCCGTGCACTCCACTGCGGACTTCTACCCTAGGCCTCTATGCACTCAACTGCAGAGCCTATACCTACGCTACAACCCAAGACTTAGACTTCTTACTTTCAAGCTATGATTCTCTTACATTGTATGTCCCTAAAACTACTTAGTGCTTAGCTCTTTTTATACAATCCCATGGTCCACGGATCATGGGTAGATCTCTTACAACCGACTTTACATTACAAAACTAAGGGTAGACTACCCTTTATGACACATGACACCTTCATGCTCCACAACGACAAAATGCGGAGACTTTACAATTTTATTACAAAATTTGACTCAAACATGGGCTTTTAGTTGCAAAAATTCCCTTGGGGGATCCTGCTCCCAACAAGCCCCCAACAAAAACATCATGACTCTCCCTTGAGTCACTCAGTAGGCATAGAGATCTTTGCATGAAGCCCATCCAACTCAACCCGTATGACCACAATAGTGGTCGTGCACTGAGCTGCCACCTGCTTCATGTCTTCCACTATCTTCTCGATCACTTCTCCTACGCTGTCAGCCTGAAGCTTTTGATGCATCGCTTGCAAAGCCACAAGATTTCCTTCAATATTTCCTATGATTATGTAAGCTTCCTCTAGCCAGGGCATAAGTCTTGCCTTCAGCACTGCTTCCTTGTGTAGAGCTGCATCCACTTATTCCTTCAGCTGCTTAGACTCTTACAACTTGGTGAGTCTCTGTGTCAGTGCGACAGTTCGCGCTATTTCCTTAACTTCATTATACCGATGTTGTAGCTCGCGTGCTCCCATCTCCAACCTCTGTATATTTGGGTCCTCTTGCAACCATGTTAGGACCTCAAATGACTGCTCAAACAACTATTTGTAGTCTGCTACTGCACTCTCTAGCGCTGCTACTACCTCTGTGACAACGGTCGCCCATTGTTCCTTTAATTTTGGTAGTGTTGAAGGATGGGCCCTCAACTGTAGCTCTCTAATTTGTAGGTTCAACTTCAGCTGAACCTACACCATCTTAGTCCGAGTGTCATGCACCCCTGTGGCCAACTTGTAGATGTGGATGTTGACTAGCTCTTCCTCTGGAATGGCCAACTCTGGGACCATTCAGCATGCCTCCTTAATGACCTACATAATTGACAACGACATTGATAACATTTCTCTGTAGGGCCATCTTTTCATTGTTGATCCGATGTTCGCTGATTACATGGAGGGCGCGATGCTCATGAGCCCTCACCTCTCAAATTACTCCATCTTGCAAGAGGTGGAGTGCTACATGCAAAAGTTTTACTAAGTTCAGCCCAACTCCCTCCAGGGTGCTAACAGTCGTCCTATCAGCCTCATTTTCCGTGGTTAGTGCTCCATCCGGTAGCATTATTTCACTAGAAGTCTTCGTGCAGATCATATCAGCAACCTCTGAAGTGCCAATGGCCAATTTGGTAGAAACCATACCAATCTGTGACGCGCAGGTCTGTAACTATTGTGGCTCTATCTGGATAGTCCCTAGTATGATTTGTTGTTGTTCAAATTCTTGCAAGGCCTCCATGGTGACATCCCTAACTATGTCACTGATATCATGTAAGTCTCCCTCTGTTAATGTGATAGGGTCAAGCGAGGTCTTGGTCGCCGTTGATTTCTTCGTGGGCCCTCCCTTATCGATCTCTCTTGGGTGCTTAATGCAGGTAGACATCTCCTGAGGTTCCACGTCGTGCTATTATTTTTCTTCCTCTTCTATTTCGGGTTAAGGTGACCTCACTCCTTTCTCAGAGCCATGCCCTGTTCCACCTATCTACTTTCCTACCTACTCTGCCTGGGCCTTATCAGTTGCCTCCTTTTTCCTCTTCTCAACCAGCTACACCATCTTTAGCTTAGCCTCCTCCTTCTTCTTCTATGCAATGGACTTGCTTCCGCCCATTGCCAAGTCTGTGGTAGTGCTCCACTCCTCCAGCCATTGATCAAGCACAACATTAATGGCATCATCCGTGGCTAGATACGGCAAGTCGTACCACTTTTGCGTAGGGTCCTTATGCACCCTAATTGATACTCAATGGAAATTGGCTTTGAAATCGGTGTAGCCCTGTAGATTGGCATACACCATGGGTGACAATCGCGGCTTGCGATTAATGGCAATCCTGATGTTCATCTCCATCAAGATTTAGAAGATCTTGCTATCCCAGACTCACTGTGCATCCTTGATCACCCACAGCGAAGCGTACTTTGCTTCTTCATGGAGGTCTAGCACAACCTAAGGGAAGTGGTTGTCCTCTGGTAGTTCCCATGCTACTAGCAAAATTGACAACAAGAGCCACGTGTAGTGGAACATATTACTAAGCTCTTGTGCTTTGTGGTAGTTCACCAGGAACTCTCTGCGAAGGTAGTCTGACCAGTTGAACTGGACTCCTTCAATGCACTATTGTACAAGCGCAACGACAGGTGTTGACACCTCATTGGTGTGACACTTCCACATTACCTTTGTGTGAGGATTTGTGTGGCTACCTTCACAGTGGGGTCGCAGATGTTGGAGATAGTGTACCCACATGGCTTCTTTTCCAACTTAAATTTCTCCTTCATTGACTCTACAAGAGCATGTTCGCCACCCTTGCCACCAAAAATCATCGCTGGATTCTCACCTGTATACCGCAAGCGCGTGCTATGGGGTAAAATGCACAAGATGAAAACTACCCTTGAAAGTCCTCCCAAGACCTTCAACAGGCCATAAGCTTATCTGCAAAAGCTACCTATTACACACATGCTCATCTATCATAAATATATTGACAGGGTATGGAAAGAGGATCATCTTTGATTCTTTCTAGATTCTCTTGGGGATCTCCATGCAGTAAGAAGAACTCCTCCTAACCGGCTCCAAGATGATTCCTACACAAAAGAATAAAGAAAACCAATCACATCATACACTTCTGACATTTAATGTAAGAATATGTAACAAACATGTATAAATGTATAACTTATCTACTCAAAACAACAAGCATCAAAATGAACAAATAAATGCACAACATTACCCACACTTTGGAGTAGGGAAGACAACCGCAGCCCTCTATTCAGAATAGAAGAGTGATTACAAAAACCCGTTGTATCAGCCTTCCTTACCCCTTCTTCCTCTCTCTCTCTCTCCTTCTTTCAGTGAGCTCCTTCAAGAATATGACAGTTCACAACAGCTCTATGGGCTATCCTTCCAAATGCTCTGATCCCCTTTGCAATGGCCCTCTCATTGCTTATATAGCAATCGAATTAGGGCTACCAAGCTCCAACTGTGGTTCATTTGGGAAAAAACCATGAACCTGCCTTGTTTACAAGCTTTTTCCCATTTGCCTTCATTCTTGGAATAGAATTTTTCCAAATATCTTGATTTTTGGAGTTTCCTTGCTTTTATAGCACAAATTTAGGGATTTAATATCTAGATATTTATGAGCAGATTCATTGGCATAACCTCTTGAGCATCACTTAAGTTCACTAACGCTCCCTCTGGTCTAATAACAAGAGTTAGCAGGGTGACTAATGTTCCTTTATGCTTGGTAACAAGGTTTATAAAGCATGTTGTCAGTGTATGGAGAGTGTTAGTGTGGATTTTGGGCATGCAATTGCCATCATTTCTTCAGTCATCTTGTCTTTCTCCTCTAATTTGATTAGGAGGTCTATTTGTCCTATAACATATGCCCCCTAAAGTATGAGATCAGAGGCAGAGACGATGGCCAAAATACTTTATGAAAAAACACTATAATTTGTTGTCAAAATCTTATAGAGAGAGAGAGAAAAGATCAGATTGGTTTAATGAGTCTAGACATGCAAACTCATCGATTTTTTCATCTTTTAAGAGTATAAAAGGTATCGTAAAAAGAGAAACTCTATATCTTGTTTGTGTATTTAAAGAGTCCATACTAGACAACTCGGTGGTCTTTTCACATTTAGAGAGTCTGAAAATATCGTAAAGAGAGACTCCATGGCGGTCCCTTTGTCATAGTTGTTTAACGAGCAGCAAGACACAACTCGGGATTTTTTTAGTTTCAAGAGGGAGAAAAAAGTGCCTAAAAAGGATGCTCTGTTGGTCTTTTTCAGTTTATGAGCTAGAACAAGATAAAAAAAGAGGTGCTCAGAGCATCGTTTGCCTATATTTAATGAGTGCAAATGATGAAAAACTTGGAGATGTTTATATTTTTTAAAGAGCGATAAAATATCGTAAAAAAGTTCTTTATGGATTGTGGTATGGATGTTTAACGAGTCTTAATACAGAAAACTCAGAGATGTTTGTATTTTTTAAAGAGCAATAAAATATCTCCAAAAGTGCTCTACCATAGTTAGATAGATTTTAACGAGCTTAATGATGAAAACTCGGGGATGTTTGTATTTTTTAAAGAGCAATAAAATATCCCTAATAGTGCTCTATAAGAATTGCATGCAGCTTTTACTGCTTTTCATTCCTGAAAGTACTTTCATTAAAAGCAGTAAAAAGTATAAAAAGGCAGCAATTTCTATTATCTGGGTTCATGCATGATAAAAAATAATGTAGAATGGACTACATTCTCTTTAATGATTTTCAAAAAATCATGTCTCTCAAAGTTATATAAGGAAATGCTTTGAGCTTTCACTTGCATCATTTTCACTATTTTTGAAGCTTGTGAGAGATAGTTGGAGCTAAAGAGGACCAAATTTTCTGCGGACCATTGCAGGAGATCCGCGCAACCATTCGATGTGCTGTCAGACCCAGGTGAGAGCTAAAACCTTGCTCTATGCTTTATTAAACCTTTTTTAACAGTTTTGTGGGTGGAAATTTGTAGATCTGAGGTGCCCTAGAGCCATTTTTGCACACTAACGCCCTCCAGATGACCAGTATAGTGCGTTAAACGCTCTGTACGTCCATTGGAGGGAGTTAATCTTCCTTGTGTAGCATTGGGAGGGGCATTAGGGTTGTAGGGAATATTTGAAACCCTCATGCATGGATTCCTTAAGTGGTTTTGCCCCATTTTAATTGTTTTTAGGGTCTTTTTCTGTAGGTTTCAGGCTGAAATGACTCACCTATGGAGAGAACGAGCCCATGATAATGAGGAATTGCTGATGTGTAATGACCCAGCTTGCTTACTTGCGTTGCGCTGCTGCAGTTTATTGAAGTATACAAGGCTAGAGTTGATGAAAGGATAAGAGGATTTACTGAGATTGATCATACAGTGCTAGGATGAACACGAGCAAGTGTTCAAAATTGGAGATCAAGAGTTGGCGATTCACTGGGATGATATTTACTTTTTGACTGGTTTGTCATTCCGTGGGGCACAAGAAAACCTCACCGATGGCAAGTTAGATCCATGATCTACTTCAGAGCTGGTACAAATCTACTACATCCCTGGGAGTGGGCTAGTCAGCAATAGAGTCTCGATAGAGAGGATTCGATCTCGGTCTATGAGGATAGTTTTATGGTTGATTGTGCATTTGGTGGGGTCAAAAAGTCCCCACGTAGCAACAAAGGCCTAATTATTGCTTGCCATTGATTGTGTCTAGCCCCAGATGTTAAATTGGTGTGAAGTGGTGCTTCGCTAGTTGAAGGCAGAATTGACAGCATGCAAGACCCGTACCCAACACAGTTTTGGGTATGGTACTATCATAGTCTCATTTATCCTTGAGAGGGTACCTGTCATGCGCCCACAAGCGAGATTAGGTCCTTTTGATCTGAGGGAACCAAGGTAGGGTCACTGGTCATCACTTGATCCTCACATAGGAGGAGGACCACTTTGACACTTCTTTGATAAAGACTTCTTCTAGTGGCTTTGCAACTAGATAATGATTGTTGACAACTATGCTTATGAAGGCATGGATTTTACCAGTGACCTAGACTTGATGCTACCACATGGGACCAACTGGGGTCCTCAAGGTGAGAATAATTTTGATAACACTTAAGTATTTTTGTACTTTTGAATGTATATGTAATGGTTTTTAACGATGAGATAAGAACTGACATGAAACTTTTATGCTTAACACAGATGTGGTGCCAGTATGACCTGCAGGCGAACCTCGTTATGTGCAACGAGGCGGCCAACTACATATTGGAGGGGGCGATGCCGATAGTCTTTGTGAGATTCTGAGGAACCTAGAGGGTTTGACTATGCGTGTCCCTCCTCTTCCTATGAGGGAGATTCTCACTCATATGCAGCGACACACCGTTGGTGTACCTGAGCAGTTTTTGGTTCCTCTTCGAAGGGTAGCTAGAGTTGTTTTAGCTTTTCTGGAGCAATAGGATCATTTTAGTAGGTGTTTTGGCGTAGCCATATGAGTGTTTCTAGCTGGGCTTTGAGCCATTTTGTACTTAAATCATCCAATTTTTGGGATATTTTGATGTAAAAAACTGGATTTTGATATATATATATATATATATATATATATATATATATATATATATATATATATATATATATATATATATATATATATATTTTTGGTATTTTGGTGGTGTAAATGTGTTTTAAATTGTTCCTTGTGACAAATTTTTAACTTTAGTAAATGTTTTACTTCTCATGCATGCTTCTATAACAAACGCGACAAATGCCAATCTAATACATAGTTAGCCAACGAATCAGCAACTGTATTTAATTCTCGAGGAACATGTTCATATGTGATTATTTCAAATCGATGTTCCAGGAGTCGCACCCTTAGATAGTTATGTAACAAGGTTGGATTACGGACATGATAATGGTTTGTCAATTGCATAATCACTAGCTAGGAGTCTAACCTGACCACCAGATTGGAGATGTCCCTTGATGATGCTTCCGTGAGAACCGAAACGATGGACATGTACTTGGAAATATTGTTGGTGATGGTACCAAGAAAGACTCCCCCGGAGAAAAATAGATCCGACTTGGGTGTATAGATTACCCAAGCAGCTGATGCAATGTGCCGTGTGTGATGACTGGCACCATCCATGTATCCTATGTATGTTAAGGGCAATGATGACATCTGCATTGCAAGAAGAATACATGAGACAAGTACTCAACTAAATAACAAAACAATCCAATCACATTAAAAAAGGTAAGCAAAACTTATGAATACATAAAATTACAAAGCACATGCCCAGCACAACACTAGGCACAATACTTTTTCAGAAAGAGCCCATATGTGGGCTCCTTGAGTGGAATTCCATCCCAGTCCTGCAGTTCATATGCCCCTGAGGGGAGGACTTTCATTATGACATAGGGACCTAGCCATATGGGTTGAAGCATACATGCTTCCAAGAGATTATCATTTGGATGATAAAGCGATACAAAATTGCCTTCTTGGAAAGAAGAAAACCTAACTGCTTTTGCAAATTAGGTTTGTACCTACTCCTTGTGAGTTGTGAGTGCCAAATTGGAATTTCAATGGGTTTTATCCAGCTGCTTGAGGTATAATAGGCGTTCTTCTTCGGCTGTGGGGCCGGGCATGGGTTCAATGGCTATTTCGAGGGAAGGAGTTGGCCACCCATTTCATTTTGCCTCGTCGTAAAGTTGGATCTCATGCGCAACAAACGACGGATTAAATTCGGGCATTTCCTCATGAGTCCAAACAAATTCTTCATGGTATTCCTCATGTAGGTAGGTGGAGCTTGCAATTTCCTCAAGATTGCAATCTGCTCTCATCTAGGTGTCTTCCATGGTGCTTGTCGTGATTGAAATATCTATGGGAAATGACCTGGAAGTGTCATCCATATTTTCATCAACCCCAAGTGTTTGAATGCTTGTATAGGGTGGGGAAATGATTTTGTTTGTGTCAGAGGACATGACTTGAAGAGGCGTCATTCCTGAGTCAGATGTCAGACCCCAAATATGCTAATCCTCTCAATGTTGCTCTCCAAAACTCATGATTTCTCGAACGGCTTCATCCGTTGATGGGAGTCGATTGCATGGATCTAAAGGAGGAGTGGTTATGGGAAGGGGATGGCACCGTCGGCAATAGCCAACATGACTAGGGATGTGGATGCTGATTGAATGCCTTGGTACGTAGATTCAGCTAATGATAGTGGCATGTGGTCTCTAAATGTGTCAAGGCCTGAAGGCGCCGTTACGATCCAGGGATCGGTAAGTTCATGAGGAATTGATGAAAGCATGTTGACTGATTGTGGAACATGAGGCAATGGAAGAGGAAAACAACCCATCAGGGAGGAAGTCTTCAACAAACTGGTACCTATACTAACAAAACTATCAGTTACACCTCCTACTAGGGGTACAAGTCATTTGGTAATGGTGAATAATCAGGGGTACAGAAAGACAACTAATCCACTGTGATAACCTTTCCATCCAATTGAAATAGGATGATACGAAAGATAATGGATACGATGGTTGTCATGGCATATGTCCAACTACGACCCAACAATAGATTATAGTCAAGTCTCTTTTCCACGAATTCTACATCCACCATTACTGTTTTCCCAGCCAATGTGATGGGAAAACTAGCTAAGTATCCTTTTGGGACAAAGATGTGGCCGTCGAAAGCTTTAAGGGAGTTCGACGGTAGGGAGAGGGTTGGGGAACTTGAGGTGAGCCAACATGAAGCTAACATGATGTAGGTCAAAGCACCTTCGTCAATGACAGTTCGGTGTATACCTTTACCTTTCGAAGTGATATGCACCTACAATACAAGATGGTGGGCAATGGGAGGTTTACACTTGTCTATGTCGAAAATAGCTAGCATGGAATCCGTAGGTTCAATACCCCCGATAGCTGAAAGCAAAGCTTTCCTTTAGCTGGGGCATGTTTGTAAGACTTCAAGCACTGACATAGCCGAAAGCACTTGCGCCAAATCCTCTACAATGTTGTAGTGTTGGGTGGCATGTGCAGATGTGTTGTGTGTCGAAGTACCCCCTTGGGGGATCGAATTACAAAGTCCTCAGCCAGCCTTTCAATTCGCAAATCGTTGGGCGGCGATGGGTTTTGACCTGCGGTTGGTTCAAGACAGAGTTTGCATAAATAGTTGGTGCCTTTATCCTTTTCTATATTAGCAGGCGCATCAGCCTTCTATTTCGGGTTGGGCTGCTTAGATGACTGCTCCTCAGAAGGAGCGGTCTTGTTCTTATTCTTCTTGTTCTTGCTATCGGATTTCTATGTAGACTGCACAAAATTAACCGTGGTGGCAGGAAGAGCAGTCCCTTTGGTAGAGGGGTCCAGTAACAGCTTGGCAATGGAACCATCGATTTGTTTTATAGCAACCCCAGAGGTTGCACCGACGATCCCGTCAGTGTGCACTCCAGGGTGCTGCTTAGAGGGAGGATTGTGGTTATTGGGAGCATATGGGATAATGTTGTAGAGAGTGCCAAACTATGAATAGATAAAATCTAAGTGTTGGGCATGACATATGGATTGGTCCTCTGTGACCGCACCACCTAGAGCGACATTTCTAGCGATTTGTGGGAGTAACGACTTACAAAACCAATCTGTTAAGAGAAAATCAGGGATGGGAGCTTTGACTAACCTCCGCCTACGACTCCATTCATGGATATGATAGGAGATGTGGGTGGCGGTATGCTGATGAAACGAAGTAAGGAGCTTTGTCCCTGTTTCATAATGGATAGGTAACTAAAAGTTCTTTAGGAACTCCATCGCTAAAGCATCAAAGGTATTCACTGACGTGCGTCGTAACTCAATATACCACTTTGCAGCATTGCCAATGAGGGTGTGGGGAAGAAGACATAACTGGACACTGTCATCCACCATAGAGTTAGAAACACACCAGAGATGGTATGTGGTGACATGAGTGCCCGGATCCTCCCCTTATTTTCCATCGAACTTGGAAATGTCTCTCGGTATTTTATGTGGGATCAATGGCCATTGTAAGTTGTGGTATATGGGGTCGTTTGTCAACTTGTATAAGTTGGGGATATCTAATGTTGCCAAAAAAGGCAAATTGTTGGGTGCCCCTAACTCGGACCATGGTGATGATAGATGACCTGAGGAGCTCTGTGCTCCTCCCATCATTTGGTTCCCCATGGTGTACATGGGTTGCATGTTGTAACAGTTGCTTTGCGATACGGTGTTGTAGATGGGATTGCCATGAAGATTTTGATACTGGGGTATGAAGTTGCCCCCAGTATAAGCGGTGCCCCCTTGACTCATCTAAGCTTGTGTGTAGGGTGCCCCCATGGTTTGGGTGGGAATTCCTTATGGATTCCCAACCAACACAAAACTAACCATATGGCTTTCATTGATAGGGAACACTCATGTCAATCAGTGACTGTCTATGCATACCTGGGAATAGTGGGGGAACTGTGACATTCCCCACTGTCATGTGCATATTGGGAACCACCCCAAATGTTTGAATCTGGGGGTTGTAACTGTACATTGCCAGTCGACCTTGGTTTTGGTAAACTAGGACTGCACCCATAGTGCCACATTGAGTGCTATATGGAGCACTATATGTGGCACTAGTTGAAGGTATGCTTTGTGGCACCATAAGAGTGGAACCTGGCATCTGTTGGGTTCCACCTATAGAGGGTGTTATGTGATTTGCAGTACCTGGGACGAACGGGACTACGGGGCTCCACATTACCGGTGTTGTGATGATCATCGACTGGGGAAGTGGTAGAGGACCAACAGTGTCTCTATAATTCCACAAACCTTGAGGTGCCGACTGGATAGATGGGAAAGTTCGACCTATTGAAGAAGAAAGTACTAGTACTGCGGGAGGAATGATAGGGTCCGATAGATCTGTAAGTGGAGTGTCAAAATGAGGAAGAAATCCTTTCGTAAATAAATCCTCTGGCAAATTAGAATCGTCGGTTGTCCACATAGACTACGTGTGCAATTTAGGAGACTGATTCCTCAAAGATGAGGAATCTAAGTCAGTGGAACTCGGCGGATCCTCCACGATGAGTGGAGGAAGTCCTAACAATCATCTAGATTGATGACAAGGGCCGGATGTAGCCACAATGACTATTAAGTTTTATCAAATAGATTTTAACGTGACATTCTTTAAAGTCTCAAAAAACGGTAGCAGTGAGGTACCTAAAAATAAAAAATACACTAAATATGTCAATCAACAAACAGAGGAAATTACCTCACCTGATAAACACCGATTATTGGAGATGAAACCCAGTTCTCAATGAGTAATAGATAAGGATGGCCAAATGTATGGTTACGGTTACTTTTGAGCTTCGTCCGAACCTCATATTAAGGGCCCAAGTACTCTCATGAAGACGAGCACCCTCCCAAAAACTGAAGACAAAGTAGGTCCGTCCATTTTTAGGTACCAGGATATCCCATCCTAGTCACCTTGTGTAAGTGCCTAGAAGGTTTGGCCACTAGAGATACCTCAATCATAGACATTACTAGGGGGGACATAGTCATAGATAGCACATTGTGTGTGCAGGATACCTGAGTCCCCGACTCAATTCCGAAATTCCTGAAGGGACGCCCGATACATAGAATGCCCAAAGGACTTGTAAGAGAAGGTTGGCTACCTTCAATCACAATCCAATGTTGTCTCGTATTTCACTCTGTTGTGAGTGGAGTGGCCCTGGTAATATGAGTGCAGAAGGATTTTTCACTCGTTAACAACACTAGTTTTGATTTTCAACCTTGGGCAGTTGACTCACATGCTTATCCCAAGGTCCTAATCTAGATAATGTTGGTTTGCTCTAAAAAAAGAGTAACTGATTGATTTTAATGTAAATTTTATTGTAATTTCTTATTTGTCTTCGGTAGGGGTGTTGACATATGAATATGGTGAGAATCTTGACTCAATAAACCATGCAGAACAAGTCTTATTCTACGCATGTATCATTTCACATATTCATGGATTCGTCAGTGCATATAAAGCCATTTAACACTTTGCATAACCGAAAGTTTCTTTTCCCAATATTCCCTAACAACTGTTGAACGAAAAAAAAGCAGCCTACAACTATTTCGATAGAAGGAGATATACAGTTTATCAGCTTTTCTTTCAACAAAAATGAATTTTATGAGAGAAAAACTAAAACATTTTCTTAAAAAATAAATTTTAAGACACCAAATTTGTTAGCATGATATTGTTGCAGATCTTTCTTTAGCCCCTAAGACAAGTTCCCCCCCTTTTGGTTCACAAAATCTCTTGAAAAACATGGAAATGGGAGACTAACGCTCTCTCTATGTGTAAACAGAGCTTTAGTTTGGCCACTAACGCTCCCTGTGCATAGTCAAAGAGATTTATAAAGCTCTATTTAGACTAACAACCTATGTTAGTGAGGGAAATAACTCAAAAAGAGGGCTTTTAGGATTAGTTTCTGAGAAGAATGCAACTTTACAGGATGCAACAAGATAGATGGTGGATCAGAAAAGGATTTGAAGAAGCGGGAAGCTCATAGAAGAAAGAGAAGATCTGAGAGGAGTCAGGGTAACCGGGAACTAGATGTATAGTCCCCAGCAGAGTTGCCAATTCTACTATGGGGTAAAATGCACGAGATGAAAACTACCCTCGAAAGTCTTCCCAGGACCTTCGACAGACCGTAAGGTTATTTGCAAAAGCTACCTATTACACACATGTTCATCTATCATACATATATTGACAAGGTATGGAAAGAGGATCACTTTTGGTTCTTTCTAGATTAACTTGGGGATCTCCGTGCAATAAGAAGAACTCCTGCTAACCAGCCCCAAGATGATTCATGCACAAAATAACAAAGCAAACCAATCATAGCATACACTTCTGACAATTAATGTAAGAATCCATAACAAACATGTATAAATGTATAACTTATCTACTCAACAAAACAAGCATCAGAATGAACAAATAAATGAACAATATCACCGACACTTTGGAGTAGGGAACACAACCGTAGTCCTATATTTAGAATAGAAGAGTGATTACAACAACCCGTTGTATCAACCTTCCTTACCCTTTCTTCCTCTCTCTCTCTCCTTCTTTCAGCTAGCTCCTTCAAGAATATGATACTTCATAACATCTCTATGGGCTATCCTTCCAAATTCTCTAATCCCCTTTGCAATGGACCTCTCGTTGCTTATATATCAATCGAATTAGGGCTTCCAAGCTCCACCTATAGTTCATTTGGGCAAAAACCATGAACCTACCTTTTTTACAAGATTTTTCCCATTTGCCTTCATTCTCGGAATAGAATTTCTCCAAATATATTGATTTTTGGAGTTTCCTTGCTTTTCTAGCATAAATTTAGGGATTTAATATCTAGATATTTATGAGCAGGTTCATTGGCATAACCTCTTGAACATCACTTAAGTTCACTAATGCTCCCCCTGGTCTAATAGAAAGAGTTAGCAGGGTGACTAACGCTCCTTTATGCTTGGTAACAAGCTTTATAAAGTAGGTTGTCAGTGTATGGAGAGTGTTAGTGTGGATTATGGGCTTACAATTGTGATCATTGCTTCAGTAATCTTGTATTTTCCTCTAAGTTGATTAGGAGGTCAATTTTTCCTATAACTGCGCGTTATTCGGTGAAATGTGTATTGGATCCTCCAGCCATAGACACCCAACATGCACCAAGCACAACAACTGCTTGATGACCAAAACTATCAGCGACGTGTGGTTATAGTGTGGCACCCAAAGTAGGTTGAGCAGCCCCGCCTTTTCTACTCCCTTGAGCCACATCCGCGGCTCCAAGGCGGTCATTCCCATATTCGTATCTATGATGCGGTGCATCAACTTCTTCATCGCCAGGTGTTGGAGCTTCTCGTGGTCTACCAAGTCGTAGTCTTCAAGCTTTAGTATGGGAACTCTTGCCAAGCACAAACCATTGAAAACAATTTCATCCCACAGTAAAGGGGTTTGTAGGGGAGTCTTACTTTCATCAATGCTGTTTGGGACCTTGCACTTAGGCTTGTGCAGAGGGACATACTTCGGAAACCACATAATAGGGTCTGCACCCTGGGCTTCAACCTCCTCCACTTCCGTTCCCACATCCTCATCATCCATTTGGATGTCTTTGATATCTTCCTCCTCTGGTTCTAGGTTTATAGCATTTCCTGTCTCCTATGAAGTGGTATTTGGTGGGTTTCTCCTTGGTGATGCGCACACTGGTATGGCTGGTTGCTTGCCCTTCTTGTCCTTCATAGTCTCCTTAGTTGGGGTTCGCTTCCTCTCGGCATTCTCGGTGATTTAGGGATGTCTACCAATACTTTAGCTACTTTTGGTGCAACTATTTCTGCTTCTCTTTCCATTTCCTATGCCGACTTCTCTACTACTTGCTCGATATTTATAATTTCTAGGGGTGGTGACGTAAAACTTTCTAACAGTGCCTTGGATGCCTCTGACAAGTTTGCAAATGTGGGAGTCTCTTTGAAAGCCTTGAAGAATTCTCAATCCATAGGTGTCTGAGAGCTCAAGAACTCAACACTCAAAATGCCAAGTGTTTCCTGTTGGACAACCACTTGTGATTTATAGGGCATTTTGAATTCAAATTTGACCATTCCCACCAAATTTAGTTCATTAATGTTGTATTGGCGATATATTTTCAAGGATTTTAGTTATAATTTTCATCTTAAATGTTGGTCGCCCTCTCCATTTGGCCTCACTTCTGCTGTACAATCATGAACAATGACTTTAACAGTCACTTTCCATTTGACTTACGTGATTTCTCCCTGGGTAGCACAACTACCTCCGTGTTGTCGCAGACCTTATGACACTTCCCTGCTTCACACCATCCTCCAATCGCGCAGCTCGCCAACCTGAGCAGTGTAGTTTATAGTCTCCCACCTCCTTTCAGCTTCCTGGAGTGCTAAGACTATGCTACCTTCATTTAGTCACATGGCTAGACTGCCGATCTATGGCTTCAAGTGACTGCCATTCACCTTTCCTCGGAAGGGTTCTCCATTCAATTTGATTAGCTCTACCACTCCTCCATCTGTAATTTCCTTAATGACATAGGGTCCTAACTAGTGCATTCGGAATTTCCCTGGAAATTTATCAAAATTACTATCATATAACAAAACTAGGTCATTTACCTTAAATAAGCATATCTTAATATGTCGATCATGCCATGCCTTTTCTTGCTGCTTTTGGACCTATTGGTGAAATCCAGCTAAAAATATCTCTTCCTCAAGTTCATCCAGCTGTGCGAGCCTTTCCTCTAGGGCTCTGCGATCCATCATACTTGTGAGCATTGCTATGCACGGACTAGGCATGTTGTATTCCATAGGCATTACTGCTTCAACACCATAAACAAGCCAGAAGGGGGCTTTTCAAGTCAACTTTTTGTATGTCATTCGATAAGCTCACAATACTACAGGTATGTGTAGGTCCCAATCACTTTGTTGAGCAATGCAAACCTTGTTGAACGTGTTTTTGAGCACTTTGTTTAATGATTCCACCATCTCGTTATCTTGCGGGTGATAAGGTGTGCTCTTCTAGTGGTATACCTAAAATTCCTCTATCAGGCCACTAATCGTCTCTTTCAGAAAGTGAGTACCGTGATTTCTCATCAAGATCTTTAGACAGCCAAATCATGTTAGAGCATGCTCAAATAGGAACTTCATGGCAATCGCGCCCGTGTAATGCTTCACAAGTTGTGCCTCTGCCCTACGAGTCAAATACTCCATCAGGGTGATAATGTACCTCGCTCTTGTCTTTCCTTGGTGCCGAATGGGGCCCACAAAGTCTATCGCCCATTTCTCAAAGGGCTGCAACCTCATTTGACGATTCAAAGGCATCTCATCCCTTTTGGATGGCCTGCCAGTCCTTTGACAAACATCGCATGCCCTGCAATATGATTTTTAAGTCCTGATGGAGGGTTGGCCACCACAACCCTGCACGTAGAATATTCCACGTGCTTTCTCTGCTTGCATAATGTCCTCCCGTGGCACCCCCATGAGCATCCATGATGATGTTGCTTCTTTTGAAATTAGGTACACACCGTCGCAATATCTCATCAGTCCCCATCTTGTACAGATGCCCAGTAATGACAAAGAAATTTTCCGCTTGCACCACTAATTCCTTCTTCCACTGGACAGTGTATCCTTCTGGTGCAGTACCTATCATTAGGAAATGTATTATATCCTCAAAATGACCATTCACGACATGCACTACAAATAGTTATGCGTTAGGCAATCCTTCCTCCAAATTAGTGGATTCTTCTCCTGTTTTGATGCACGATAGATGGTCTAGTCTCGTGTTTAGTCATCTAGGCCTCATAATAACTTCAAAATCATACTCTTGGAATAATAAAAGCCACCTTCAGATTCTGCCCCCAAACATAGGCTTATTGACCAGGTACTTCAGCGTAGAGTGATCTGTATACATTTTAAAATGGCCTCCCAACCACTACTGTCTAAACTTCTAGACCGCATACACCATATCTAGCCCTTTGTGCTCGGTGGTGGAATAGTCCTTTTCTGCTTTGGATAATCTTTGGCTTGTGAATGCGATAGGATGATCCAAGCCTTCTCCGCCATCCTATGTCATTACTACTCGCAGTGCTATACATGATGCATCGATGTGTACATGAAATTCCTTCTTCCAATCCGGGAAGACTAGAATCGGTGCGGTGACCATCTTTTCTTTCAATACATCCAATATCTTCATACAATCATCATTCCAGTAGAATGTGATGTCCTTTTTCAACAATTTGTCCATAGGCATGGTGATCTGGGCATAGCCTTTGACAAACTTTCTGTAATATCCTGTATGTCCCAGGGTAGCGCGCAACTATTTCACACTCCTCGATGCTTCCAAGTTCAGTATCACCAAAATCTTCATGGGGTCTACCATCAGTCCCTATATGCAAACCACATGCCCCAACAGGTTCCCAAAAGGAACATAAAACAGACACTTCTTGAGATTGAGCATTATCTGGTATCTTCGAAAGGTATCTAGCATCAGGCACAAGCTTGCTACATGGCATTTAACTAGTCCAAACATAGTCCAGTCATCAAAATACACCTCCAATAACTTATGAATAAACTCCTTGAACGCAGCAACGACTACGTGCGAGAAGATCACAGGGACATTCTTCAATCTAAATGACATTATAGTGCACTGGAAACAACCCCACTCAGTCATGAAGGTTGTCTTTCTCTTGTCCTCCAGTGCAATTTTGATCTAGTCGTACCTAGAGAACCCATCAGTAAAGGAATATGCTTCCAGGCCACCTACACTATCCAACCCTTCATTAGTGAATGGAGTCAGGAAAGGATCATGTATACAAGCGTCATGCAACTTTCTGAGATCCACACATATCCTTATTTCATCCTTCTTCTTCTTTTCCTATATCACCATTGGACTTACCTAGTCAGATTCTTCCATAGGCTCAATGATGCCTATTGTGAGCATCTTGTCTAGCTCTAAGGAGACCTTCTCCTTATATTTCAGATTGAGATGATAAGGTCTTTGCTTAACTAGCTTCATGTTAGGATTTAATGTGATCTTCATCATACCTAGGTCCTCGATTATCCCCTTCAGATCCGTGAACTTGGTAGGGAATAAATATTGGTATTTGCGGAGCAATTCAGTGACCTTATCCACTGTCGCATCATCCCAGTAGTCTCCAATCTTCATGAATTTGGGTTTTGCCTCCATACCAATGTTTACTTGTTTCATTTGCAACGGCACAGTTATATCAAGGTTCTTAATATGTGGTCCTTTAACCTTGTAGTGACCTTCTGTTTCCGGAATGTTAATATTTTGTGAATCCTCATCCTCTTCTTCAGCAATTACATTATGACATTTCAGCACGTGACTCAGCTGAGTAGCCAATTGAGGCTGAATCAGGTCTAAAGGATTCTACGGTATGCTAAAGATTGTTTCTTTAACCTCTTGTAGTGCTTCATCAATACTGTCAAACCCATCATCAAAACTGAATGCCATCATGAATCCTTCGCGCAGGATATCCCATTTGCCTATCCCATGGCGAAGCTCAGTTTCTACATACTAGTTCATCGGTACAATATCCAGGGTGTGATAAAAGAAGTACCCCCATTCAGGTTAGGGCTTTTTTCCATAAGCTCAGGTCCATTTGGTTAAATGGGTGCGTGGATCATCCTTCCCATCATACTTGTTTTTCATTCTCATCTTAAGCTTTCTAAATCGTGTTCTCATCGTCCTCCTACATTCGCACCAATCATCAAAGCTTCCCTTATGCGTACCCCACCATCTTACGAGTGTAGCGCACAGTGCCCAGTCCAACACCTAGAAGCACTGCTTTTCTAGTACTTCCCTTTCAAACGCATCTAGAAAGATATCTACCTCATTCAAACCATCATAAGTAGGAAAATTTCTTACCTCTGAGGAAACACATCACAACGATCAGGTCATCATGTTGCAGTTCAGTGTAGTCACTTCATGTAACCAATTCTACTAATGTTCTAACTCTTCATCGGAGTTCGAAGTGCACAAACTCTTGCGATCCCATGTAATTTGTCCATCCACAGTGGGATTCATCCAATATTGGTCTCGTGTTGTTATCCTATAGATATAGTCTAAATCTTCATCACTCTCATAATCATGGACTGGTTCAGTATAGCGCGATCGCTCATCATGATCTAGAGGTACTATTAATCATAGCGATTTCTTCTCAAAGATCATCTTTCACTTCTTTAGATTGATTACCCCATTCATATTAGTGGCCCAGTCAATTCCTAGGGGTGCAGGATAGGGATTTTTGTCATCCACTATCTCTATTACTTCAAAATCAGCCAGCATGCTTGCTCCCTCAATATCCACAGTCACCCCCTATAGCTGCCCCATGGGGATGATCTTCTATTGATTGGCCATTGTTAGATTATTGCAGTGCGGGTCTCCCCATCCATTCCCAAGTCTGCTTTGGTAGGACGTTCACATCTAACCCTAGGTCCAAAATAACCTGATCCATTTCGTACTCTCTTATCTGCATGGTAAGTCTCATCTCCTGTCTCGTTCTTGTTTTATGCTTACCAATCTTTCGTACTACACGCGGCTCACCTAGCATGGTTCTAGCACGTCTATTGATGAGCTCTTATAACCCTTTCACAGCCTTAATATCACGCAGTAACTTCATATAGGTCTCTAAGAAAGTTGTGATCATAGAGGGGTCCATCTCCTGCTCAGGCTTATCCTTGCCTCCTGAGGTGGAGACCTCAATGAAGCACTTCTTAGCTTCCATGAAGGTTTCATGTGCATGCTCCAAATCGAACTCAGGCTCCTTTGCTGGAGCTTTAGGAACCCATGTACTATCCTCTGGCTATTTCCCCTTGTCATCTCCTGTCACGATTCCACTTATGAGCACTATATTTACATTTGGATCCTCTTCGCATGGCTCAGATCTCATCATCTGTAGGTTCTAAGTTGGTGGAGGTGGTAGCACCCCTTTATCATGTATCCTAGCTATCAACATAGGATAGTCTTTTGTTTCACGATCAAACAACGTGCAATACTTGCACGATGGACATGTCGGGTTAGTGTAATCATGGGAATAGTGTCCTGGTCCTCCGCAATTGTAGCAAATCAAAAGTCCTCGACCTCTGGCAGCTCCTCCTCCACCTCAGCCTCATCCATGCCTCTGAAATCTTGTTCACACCATCCCTCCTCTCTGGTCTGGGGACCGCATTTCTTCCTGAACCCTATAGGCTAGAGTTCTATCCATCATTAGTTCATAACTCCTACAATTACGCTCATCATGCCCTACTGACCTATAAAGGTTGCGGAATAGCTGTTGCGGTGCCTGTATAAACTTCTGTAGCAAATGACAATTATCTATGGCATGTTTTCCTGCTACCTGATAGATAGCATACCATAATGTAGGCCCCATGCTAGGTCCTGCATGAGCATATGGCCTTAAAGGATTCGGTCCTTGTCATGCCCCTGACTCTTGGATTTCAAGCACTATTCCTCCTCGAGCACCTCTGGTCAAACCATCCTATCCTACTTCAGACTTTACATCTTAAGGTGTAAGTTCTTCAGCTACGCATGGATCTGCTAAACCCCCAGGTTTGGATCTTGCATCGGACATTCATGTAGTCTCATGGCAATCTCCAAGGCCTCCACCTGAGTGGTTATCTTCTGTTGCGACAACGTAATCCTTGAGTTTGGTTGTAGTGAAGCCACAAACCACTCGCGGTGCTGTCTATCTATAAAATTCATGTTGGCTTCGTGTATTGTACACTTCAACCTCTGATCTAGTTCCCAAGGCGTCTCTCCTGGTTGCATCATCATTTCTTTGAATCCCAAAATCGACTACACCTCAGATTTAGGCATACTAAATTCTCTGTTAAGTGTTGTTTAGATGTCTCCCACTCCAACATTCAGGTTATCATTAGAATACTTAATATACCAGGTTAGCGCACAATCTTGCAGAGCACTTAATAGTGTCACCTTCTTTATATGATCATCTGTAACACCTTGAGCTTCCTGTTGGGTAATGGAGACCCTACATAATGGTTTTGGGGCATGAAGACCATAATTTAGGGTAATGATATTGCAAAAAGTTTCGCGAAGTGCACGGAGCACGAAATTTAATAGGTCGAGTCAAAGGGTTGTCTGCCCAAAAATAATATAAAATAATAGGAAGTGAGTCGGCCTGCTCATGGTCCATAGACCATGGGAATGTATAAATAGAGCGAGGCTCTAAGGGTAGAGGTATATTTTTGGAAGATCTAATCTTATGGGTTTGTGAAGGCATTATTCTCTCTACGTCTGTAAGTCTGAGTAAAGGGTGTTGGTAGATAGGTAGAGGCTCTGCAGCTGTGTGTGTGGAGGCCTGGTAGAGTTCTCAGCTGTGTGCGCGGACCCCTGCAGCTGAGTGTGTAGGGTAAGAATGGGATTGTAATGAAGAAAAGATGATAATACAGATAAGTTGATTCTGAAATATTGTGGATCTGGCTACATTTTGGTTTATGCATCTGTTATGATCTATATGTTTCTGTTTGGAATATATGCTTATATATGATTGCGCACACTGGTTATTTCCATTAAATGTTTGCTTAAAGACCTTAAGAAGTAGATCATAACTATAATAAACTCATAATAACGATAGTGCACCAGTGCAGATCTACCTGAAGGCCTGATAAGCCTTGCAGAGGGGCGCGAGGCACATATCAATTCGAATTGAGTATATTTTTATCACTTTTTCGAGCTCGTTAAAAACATTGAAAAAAGAGAAATAAGGAGTTCTATTTATGCCCTTTTTAGACTCCATAAACATGAAAATATCGTCAAGTACTTGACTATTTGAACTTGTAAAAGTAAATGAACAGCCACATATTCTATGTAAGTTCACCCCTTTTATGCAATGAACTAGACTATTCATGAAAAAGTTATACGTTGACTAATCATGTTTAATAAAGTTCTCTCCTGCATCATTTTACCCTTTTTTAGGCTTGATGTACTAAATGTATGAAAAGGGACACTGTGGAGTTTACTTATGTTTTTCTCCTGACTCTCTAAAAATGAAAAACATCGAGATTTACTTTCTTCGGGCTCATTAAAATTTACGTTGAAAGAACTCAATGAGTTTTCTTTTTGTGTCTTTTCAAACTCTTTAAACATGAAAATGATAATATCTAGTTACCCCTTTAGTGGACTCACAAAACTTAAACAATGCATGACTCATTAAGCATGTTGATCACGAACCACTCCTTCCTAGGGTTCTTTACAAATACTTCATAGTACTCATCCGAAGGATGAGCTTACAATATAAGCATATGTTATCCTCCTCAAGCTAGCAAAAAATATAGAGGCACTTACCAGTAATGGTGGGGGAAAAGTTGGAAATAACCTTCTTTTGTATTGTAAAAGTTTGTATGTCACTCTTGAACATGACACTTCGTCGCTTTTTCTGTTGAGGTTGGGAAATCCATTTTCCTCTCAGTTGACCATACCTCATTAAAAGTCTTCAATTGGTTTGGGTATTATTTTTGATTCAAATGCTGCCAAGTTAGAATGTCATGTCATCGATATATTCAAGATAGGTTCAAACTTAGTCAAGCTACTTTTCCATTCATAGACTTCAATCACACCAACCATCCCTGAGTCAGTATTGGATTACTCCCAACTACTTTTCTTCAAAACTGGACATGAGTTTTGCGTTGTAGGTCATCGTGCAACGTGTCACTTCCTATCAACTTCATCTTACTATCTGGGAAGTTGATCTAGAAACTATCAGTACCTTGGAGCCTTCATGCCTTAATTGTAGGTTTATCACCTTCGATGAAAGGTTCTCATCATTGAAATTCGATTGAATGATTCTATGTGTGTACAACATCAACACATCTATTCACACTTCATATATTGTACTCAAAGTACCTTGAGAACCATTTTCATTAGTGTTGGTTTCTCTCACCGTTGTTAACGGTTCAAATCATTGACCAGTAATCAAGTGGTTACTACCATGTTTGACTACGATAAATTCACTCACATAGATATATTCGTACTATGGATCGAAATATGAGATCAAGACCCTGGATATAGATTCATCCATCCACGATGCATGGAGTTATTAAATATTCATGATTGTAAACACAAATCCATTGATGGCTACATCCATACTATATCGTCTATTGACGTGAATCTTTAGATGTATTTACGTACTATTTCTTTGAGACATTTATGTTATGATTATATGAATTCCTACCTCAGCGATGATTATATATTTTATTGTAACATTTGATTGATTATTTCAGGTCTCTAATTGCAGTCTCTAACCCAAACCTTGGCATGATAAAGCATTATAGTCATCAGATATCTCTTGTGAATTTTCACTTTAGTGGGAAATCTGTTACATGTCATTTTGTCACATTAGGAAAATGACCATTAGTTTCGATCTTTTGCTATCCATCACGTGTTCCAAAGAATTCACTTGCAAGGATAGAACCCAAACAATCCCAAAGAGAATAAAGTTCCTGGATCCTAAAGTTGAAAAACGTATTTTTGGCTTCCTACGCAGTTCCCTAGTTCATTTATGAGCATATGCATAAGTGGCCATTAGAAACTGCGCACAAGTATGCTTCCTCTGACACTATGGCCTGCACAAATGACTTAACACAACTAAAAATAGAAAGTAAACTTTAGAAGAATTTTTATTCGAATATTTCCCAACTAACAAGATTCGAATGGTTTCCTATTCACCCTTGATCTCTCCCATCATGAAGTTTCTTCCCTCTCTTTGCGGAACCCCTATCCCACCATTTGTGGATCTGAACCCTTGGGAAGTGGATCCTTGATCAAAACTAAAACAGGAACACAACAACTTATGGATATAATCATAAATACAAAAATGCAACAGAAAAACATTGTATTTCATTAATGGAAAAGTATTGAACTATGCTTACAAACAGAATGCAAATAAGATAGCTTGGGCGGTGGTAGCTTATCTCTAAGAAGGGATGTGGTGGGTACATGCCTCTAAATGGTGTTACAATGAGGCTCAAAGGCCTATTTATTATTTAGAAATAATATAAAACCCCAAACATACAAAAACCTAACCCAAGGAGATGAAGTGCAAAAATTGTGGGCCCCATTTAGGTAAATTGGTACATCAACTTCTTGGGGTCATAAATTTGGCATACGATCTCCATTTGGCTATTGTAATACCTTGTTTTAAAGAAATTGAAGTTAGGGCCAAGAAAAATTTGTCATGCTACTTTGTCAAATTTTTGGTCTCTCTGTTTTTCCATAAAAACGTTGTTTAGGGCCTCAAAACGACTTTGGAATTTCACGGCCCGAAAAATTTCCAAAAGTAGTAAATTGTGCTACAATTAAGGAAACCGAAAAATTGAAAGAGATAGTGTTGGGGGTCCAAGTGGAATAGGTGGGTGGCCACCAATATCCACTTGGATCATTCCTCCCCCCTTAGGAAGCAATGGTCCCCATTGCATTTAGAGCCTCTATGAGATGTGGAAACTTCTACTGAACTTGGTCCCTGATGAGCCATTTTCCTTGGTGAAGGAGTTGGCCAACTTTGACAACCAGATATAGTTGGATCTTCTGATGGCCAATGTTCTTGATCTGTGTGTTCATGATCCAATCAGTGGTGGCCTCTTCCATGCAGTCTGAGTTTATCACTGTTTGTGTGAGTTGTTCTACAATGTTACATGTGTCCAACAATGGTGGAAAGTATGGACGAAGGTGGTCTGCATTGAACACTAACTGTATACAAAGGAATGGTGGAATTATAAGCTTGAAGGCATTTTCCCCTACAACCTTGATGATGGTGTATGGCCCATATCAGAGTGGGTGAAGCTTGTTGCGGGGTCTAGTGAGGTGCTCCTTCTGCAAATGTAGCCAAACTTGGTGGCCCACATGGAACTTGTGCGACACCCGATGCTGATCATGGCTCTGCTTGTA
Organism: Pinus tabuliformis; assembly: GCA_031772625.1. Lineage (NCBI taxonomy): Eukaryota > Viridiplantae > Streptophyta > Pinopsida > Pinales > Pinaceae > Pinus > Pinus tabuliformis. The sequence continues at coordinate 305,569,857 of CM062806.1, read as the reverse complement.
CTTAGCATTGGCTCTATCTAATATATCATAGACCTGCTGGTGGATGTATTGAATATGCTCAATGAAGTTGTTAGCCCTGTCATCTTCAAATGGGACATGAGCAGAATCCGCCTAAGTAGCTGCAAATGTTATGGCCACATCAATGGGACATAATGGCTGAAATCCTAGCCCTACCTGAAAGGGGTTATGGCTCATTGAGCTATGGAGAGCTCTATTGTAGCTATGTTTGAAATAGATGACACTTTCATCCCATGTGTTATGAAGAATTTCGTATTTACAAATTAATACTAATTCCCTAGATAAGTAGCCATATCTAGAACAACAATTTAAAGCACTTTACCCTTTTTCTATAAAGAATAGATAAGACAAAGAGAATGAGAGGACCTACTTGTACTTTCACTATCCTCTTGTCTCCTTTGTATCGGTCTTGTCGCTCCTCGTACTTAACACGCTTGAGAAGTACCTGTAAACATCAACAGAAGACAAAGAACCAGTCAAAGAAAAAGAAGTATTGATTACAAGTAAATGGAATCAGATACATTCACACATGTAAGCATCATATGCCAAGATAAATGTATGGAAAAACGTGTAAATACTTTATTGAATAGAAGGAATAATTATAACCATGAAGCCTCATTCGAAGTCACTCCTCCAGCTTTGGTTCCATCCACATCACATCATAAGCATAACATTCTGGCAGCATAACGACACTTACAATAGTTTCAATTCTCAAACTAACATTATCTCCTTATAATTCATCAAAGTTGAGCCCCTAATCACTTAGATGAATGTTGAATTTATAGGAAGATTTAGGAGGTTTTGTCATCAATGAGGGTATTGAATGGCCTTCCATACTTAGAATTAGTTCCATGGAGGAAGGGATGAGAGGATAGGAGGTATCTTAACTTATTCCTCATCCATTTTTGAGCTCATAGGAGATGATAAGTGTGGGAATATTCTATAAGGCTCTAGAAGATAAGAACATTCCCCAAACACTATGTTAATTTTGCTCAAACTCACCCAACACAGGTCAAAGTGGACCTAAGTGCTTTGCGGAGCACCCTTGCATGGGCCTACCTACACTAGTCCCTCTAGGAGTCATTTCAGGATGTCTTCAAGCCATGAAACTATCATGGAAGGAGGCATTCAAAGTGTTGACTTGTCTAGGGCATGTAGCAACTGAATTAGGGTTTGATGATCCCTAATGGTACTCATATGAATTATGGTAGTGATGTGCCCAAATGGATCTATAATAGCTGCCCCCTAAAGCATGAAGTCGAAAATAATAATGTTGAGTTATATGGCTTATGATGTGATAAGGAGGTTTTGAAGTGGATGGTGATCTACATCGATTACAATACATAATATCATGATATTTTTATTTTTTCTCATGAATCGCTAAGGGAAGGCATACCCATGCTCAGCATATAAAATTTCAGTACAAGTACATAGACAATCATCTACAAATATAGACCCATGATAGGATGACCATAAATGTAAAGCCATTATATTGATGATTTGGTACATTTCCTGAAATCGCAACCCAGATGGATTAAACTGGATCCAGGGTCTTCTATCTCATTCAATCGTTCACTCAAGTACAAGTCTAACCATGTGAATATGAGACCTAAATTCGAACACGGGAAGACACCGTCTGATTACCAGACAATGATGTAAGTTGTTAACAGATGTGAGAGAAATCACCGATAATGATAATGATCCTAAAGGTAATACAATACATTCTGCATGGTGTGAGTGGATGTTTTTATATCGAATACCATACAAAGTCTTTCGGTCAAAGTCTAGAGATTTCAACCTATCGCTAGAAGCGAGAAACCTGCCATTGATGTATACTAGTCTCAAGGTACTGAAAGGGTTTTTCTAAGTCAACTTCTTGGATATTTTACCGATGCCGAAAAGATGTGACTTGTCACATGAGGGCCTTGATGTGTCTCACATCAATGACACAAAACAAGTATAATGATTTTGGAGATGGAATGTGACTGACGACACAAGGTTCAGGAATGTTGGTCATGAAAATGAAGGTTTATGAGTATTGTAAAGGATGAATTTAAAACTGAGTGACTTCTCTTAAACATGTTGGTGACATTGAATGGATTGGTTGCATTGACCTCACACAAAAGTAATGGATGGTATGATAGACCAAGGTATGATGACCACCAAGCAGATAACCCAACCCAAATAGTCACAATGATGAAATGAAAGTGCATGTTCAAGAGTGACCTGTTGCCATAAAGTGGTTTACCCTTTTTCCCATTTTCCCAAGCCATTGTTGACCAGTACCTCTTTATTTTCATCAAGCTTGAGGAGGATAACATATGCTTGTTGTATAATTCCACCCTTCGGGTGAATCCATTGCTATGTGATGTTTTAACGAGTCTAACGAAGGTGAAACTCGGTATTTTCATGATGGACAAGTTTTTTGCTATTTGATTTTTTAACTAGTCTAAAGACAATGATAACTCAGTCATTTTCATGTTTAGAGAGTTTGAAAAGGGACAAAAAGAAAACTCCGCAAGATCTTTTTCGTAAATTTCTCTGTCAAGTCTGAAAAAGCATAAAACAATACAAGAGAGAACCTATTGACCATGTTTGTCAATGTATTCCTTTTTTGTAAATAATCTATCTCAGTCCAGAAAAGGGTTAAACTTATATTGAGTAGATTTCATTTTTAATCCATTAATGAGCTGGAAAGGACAAGCGCTCAACAATCTTTTCATATTTTGAGAGTTTGAAAAGAGATTAAGGAGGACTCCACTTTGAGGAACGAGTGGTGTCTAGGATAGCAACTGGTTCCAGTGATGTTGGAACTTCTCAAAACATGTTGATTTGTGTGAAGAGGTTGGCTAATAAGACCACTCATTACAATTGTTCCTTAAAAGGGGTAAAACAACCAAGTGAAAGCATCTGATCAACCAAGCAGATAGTGACGATGGAAGGAGAAAAACCAAGGCTCATATGATGGAAGACGCTGATAGAATGGAAATCACAAGGGTTAAAATGGAGATGGGTTCATTTTTACACAGACTTGAACCATAGGGAGCTATTCTTAGATTCAGTTTCATGTTTACACAAGCTTGAAACGAAAAATTATGCCTGGATTCAGTTTCATGTTTACACAAGCTTAAAATGAAAAATTATTCTTGGATTCAGTTTCATGTTTACACAAGCTTGAAACGAAAAACTATGCTTGAGATTGGTTTACATGCCCCTAGCATGATGACTCGATTCTAGGTACACGCCCCCCAAGCTTCATTACATTCACCTAAGTATACTACTCATGGCTATCAAGTGGATGGAGTGAAGGTTCATTTATGAGATCAAGTGAAAGACTCTACCAAGATCTAATAAAAGACTTGACTTGGAAGTTTGCTGCAGGGGACCTTATTTCATTTTTTAATGAGCTTGACACAAGACAAGGAACTCTACTCAGATTCCTTGCTTCATTTTTTAACGAGCTTGACACAAGAAAAGGAACTATGCTCTAGGACCTATTTCATTTTTTAATGAGGTTGACACAGTAAAAGAACTATCCTCATATTCCTTGTTTCATTTTTTAACGAGCTTGACACAAGACAAGGAGCTATGTTCATACCCTTTGTTTCATTTTTTAACGAGGTTGACACAAGACCAGGAACTATCCTCATATTCCTTGTTTCATTTTTAATAAGGTTCACACAAGACAAGAAACTATCCTCATACCCTTTGTTTCATTTTGCAATGAGGTTGACACAAGACCAGGAACTATCCTCGTACCCTTTGTTTCATTTTTTAACGAGGTTGACACAAGACCAAGAATTGTCCTCGTATTCCTTGTTCATGACCCATAAGAGGTCATGACTTCCAGCAGGTTCTCATCAAATGGGAGAACAATGATCTGGAAGGGATCTGTAACAAGGAATCCATTAGAGAGATCTGGTTCCAATGCCCCTAGTACATAATGTACAACATCACGAAATTGATCATCAGTTGATGTAGGCATGGAACGGGTTGCCACATAATTGACCCATGGCGCAGAAGATACCATTTGGACAAAAGGACCATTTAGGGAAGATAGTTGACAGGAAGCCATATTTGGACTGAGAAATGAAAGCTGGTCAATGGTGACAATTATGCCTTCATGTGGGAAACACATCACTCAAAAAAGTATTGAAACAATAGCTCCCATTTCATAAACATAGTCGCACCCAAGAAGTAAATTGTAATCTAAAGGGCCTGGGACTACCATCACATTGAGATAAACAATTTCTCCTCCGAAAGTAATAGGCAACTGAGGATGGATCCCTAATGGTTGACTGGTTCCTCTGTTAAAAGCCAATAGATTCTAGGTAACTGGCACAAGCGTTGGTGAACCGAGCGCTTGCCAAATAGTGGAGGAAAGGATACTCATAGATGCACCTTCATCTACAATAGTGCTAGATACAATCATATTACAAACATGTACTATGATCTGGAAAGGCACATAAGAAGGAAGACAGAATCCTGCCAGTCGATTCTAATCAAAAGAAGTGACCAGACTACTTGGAGGGGGTGACGTAAGAATGAGAGAGTCATCCCCTTGAGTTACGAGAACATGAGGATTTTCCTCCTGTCTTGATAGAACAGGAGGGTTGTCTCCAAGCTCATTAGAATCTGAAGGAACAAAAAGAACTTGAGTGATATGATACTCAATCTCTACGGGAAAGGTACGATTAACTGAAGGTGAAATCAGGTCAACTGTTTCCTAGAATTGTGATTGGTTAGGTATAGACTCATGGGATTAACATTCAGAGAGAGTGAGTTTGAACAACGGTTTATTTGGGCCAGTCACTTTATCAACTAGTGAAGGATTAAGGGAGATTCTCATGTAACTAAATGGAAGTCACTGTGAAGAAGCAGGATGGTCATCCAACATTTTTGGCTTCATCCATATAGGGACAAAGGTGAATGGTGTGATTCCCTTCACATAACCCACAGGGAAACTTAATTTTACCCTTATTTCCATGAACTTTAGTACTACTAGTTGCTGGTGTGTCACCAGCATGATCTCTCAGGAGTTGATGACACAGGATGATGTAAACGAGAATACCATTCTTCTAAGATCTGAGGAATATTAGGATAGTTTGGAAGAAGATGGTCTCCCATGCAAAGTTTACATGGAAATCAAACTTTGTGAGGCTTATCAGATAGTTTCTCATCAGAAGTTGCACTCAAAGCAATGATTTCTTGGTTGTCCCCCTGCTAAATTTTCTTCTTCTTCTTCTTCTTCCCTTTCTTCTTCTTCTTAGCTACGTGTTTACTAGTACCAATACTTTCACCAGGTGAAGAGGAAAAAGGGGAGGAAGAAACAACCAAGGAAGAAGGAAAAGGGTCAACTTTAGGATCAACTGGAGGTTGATTTTGTCCAGTTGGAGGAGTACTCGATTAAGGAGAGGCCATGACATTTTGAACCAAGGAGGTTGAAAAAACCCATACTGGCAAGCCAATGGTAAGTCCTAGAAGGGACAATGTAGCCATATAAGGAGCACCAATATTTCCGAAAGGAGGAAAAGGACTAGGATTCCCATCAAAAGGAATTCCTTGATCGTTGGACCCTGGATTTGTTACCATATGTCTCAACCTAAGATCAGCTAAGGAGTTAGAATGGAGGATGTTATCCACGTCAATTAAATTTATTTTAATCAAAATAACAAAACAAAACAAAAGAGGGATGATATAGGCAAAAGGATTACCACGTAACTGTGAACTACAGAATACCTCCCAGCGAACTGACAAGTGCGGGTAGGAAATCTCCCCGAATGATGTGTGCGGTGTATCACACTATACAAGGTGGCCGACTCGGTTACCTAAGGATGGATAGCCACCTAGTGTTTTCCTCCCATATATACCCGAAAGTACGTGGAGGCCCAATCCATATTAGCATTGTCTAATGCGAAACCACACAGTGAGAGAATTACCATATACTTTACGTACTATAACGTCACCCTATATACCCAAAGGTACGTGGACAAGATACAATATACTCACGTACGTGGAATGAGGTATCACACTTGGGATGTATCACATGCAAGTTAGCAACAACTACTATGTTTTATGACAGCAGAACATGTCTCTAGCCTAGAACCTCTAAATGTTTTGTGTTAGGTGACAGTGCTCCATTAGGTTAATTCAGATGAATTTTAAATTGAACTTCTTAAAAATTTTCCTTTCAAGGTTCACCAGGTGATGTATGTTTGCAATTCCTATAATGCAACTAATATTATAAGCATTCTTTCCATTCAATTTAACAATGAAAACCTTATCTAATAGGGATAGAGCAATCAGATTTCTTTTAATCAAAGAGGAAGGAGGACAATCTAATGCAATTTCCCTAAACTATTCCTATGACTACACACAAACTTTTCAATGCACGATGCATGCTTTTCTTTTAAATTCCCTTAATGTTAAAATGAACAAAAGGAAACTAATGCACATACAATTAATCAATCTTTTTGCAAGAATGAAGACTTTATAACAATTCCTTTTCGAAAGAAATGAAGACTTTTATGACACTTTCTTTTGAACAAATATTAATCGACTATAATCTAACTTTGACAATGGATCGATAATGATAAAGAAATCATTTAAGAAAAAATAATCAATCAAGTCAAAGTAGGGCTAGGAAAGGAAATATAATGTTGATTTCAAAGACATAACATTCGTTGATCATTCAACAAGCAAAGACATAAGGAAATTTGGTGAAAAAGCCCAATCCAAAGGTGGAAATTTAACCTAAGGTGGATCAGCAAAGGTCTGAATGGGAGACAATGCATTGAAATGCATTGTCTCTAAGCCAAGGGTGTACTAATAAATGCAATGTCTCTAAGCCAAGGGTGCACTGATCAATGCATTGTACCCTGACCAAGGGTGCACTAATTCCAACACATTCCTAAAGTAGGAATTCTAGTGCAAATTTTCACCAAAAAACTTCAAAAAGGCTGAAATAAGATCAATGAAGGCAATTAAAGTCTACTAGGGTGTCCTAGGATGTGGATAAACTACCTAGAACAATGATTGCTCCCCAGTGGAGTTGCTAATTTGTTTTGAAGAATTTGGTATCTATGGATGAATACTAATTCCCTATATAAGTAGCCATATCTAGAACAACAGTTTACAAAAATTTAACATTTTTCTATAAACAATAGATGAGGCAAAGAGAATGAGAGGACCTACTTGTTCTTTCTCTTTCCTCTTGTCTCAATTGTATTAGTCCTATTGCTCCTTCCCGTATTTAACATGCTTGAGAAGTACCTGTAAACATCAACAGAAGACAAAGAACCAATCAAAGAAAAAGATCTGTTGATTACAAGTAAATGGAATCAGATACATTCACACATATAACTATCATATATGAAGATAAGCATATGGAAAAAGGTGTAAATACTTTATCGAATAGAAGGAAGAATTATAACCATGAAGCCTAATTCGAAGTCACTCCTCCAGCTTTGGTTCCATCCACATCACATCATAAGCATAACATTCCAGTAGCATAATGACACTTACAATAGTATTAATTCTCAAACTGACATTATCTCCTTACAATTCATCAAAGTCCGGCCCTTGATCACTTAGATGAGTGCTCAATTTATAGGAAGATGGAGGATGTTTTGTCATCAATGAGGGTATTAAATAGCCTTCCATACTTAGAATTAGTTCCATGGAGGAAAGGATGAGAGGATAAGAGGTATCTTAGCTCACTCCTCATCCATTTTCGAGCTCATAGGAGATGATAAGTGTGGGAATCTTCTAGAAGGCTCCAAAAGATAAGAATATTCCCCAAACCCTATGTGAATTTCACTCAAACTTTCCCAGCACAGGTCAAAGTGGGCCCAAGTTCTCTACAGGTCACCCTTGTAAGGGCCTACCTATGCTGGTCCCTCTAGGAGTCGTTTTAGGATGTCTTCAAGCCATGAAATTGTCAAGGAAGGAGGCATTCAAAGTGTTGATGTGTATAGGGCATGTATCTACTGAATTAGGGTTTGATGAGACCTAATGGTATTGATCTGAATGATGGGAGTGTTGTGCCAAATTGGATATGTAACACCATGTGTGTGGATTCTTTGAGTTGTACATGTGTAGAATGTGTATGATTATCCTATTCACAATCTCTGTTTGGCCATCAGTTTTGGGATGGAAAGCTATGGACTTAGTATGTTTTGTATCCAGCATCGGTTAGAGACTTGATCAAAATGAACTCAAGAGTATGTTGTCCAGATCTAAGGAAATGAACTGTGGGATCCCAAAGTGTACCCGCACTCGCTCAAAGAAGAGCTTAGTAGTGGCCTCTATTATGATACTCTCCTTCTAGGCTACCATGTTGGCCATCTTAGAGAATTTTTCAATGACCATGAGAACACAATCATTGTCATGCTTAGTAGAAGGAAGACCCGACATGTAATCCATGGACACAAATTCCAAAGGCCAAATAGGAGTAGGTATCGGGGTATACATTCCTTTATTTTTGATGGTTGGTTTGGCAATGACACAGGCGATGCAAGATCTAATGTACTTCCCAACATCCTGACGAACTTTCAGCCAATAAAAAAACTTATGCAATACCACCACTATTTTCTCTAGTCTGAAATGTCAAGCGACCTTACAGTAGTGCGCCTCCCAATTCATCTTGCAATGATCACTTGAAGGGAAAAAATGTGTCCCATGTGGCATAGCAGTCCATCCTAAAGGTGAAAATTTGGAACTTTCTTCCCTTCAAGGAGTGCCTGGTCTCTGCTACCAAATTCTAGATCGCTCTTGTAAATATGTGACCACCCCTATGTCTCGTGCCCATAGGAGTCAAGCACAATCATCAACGCCATGACTGGTGGTCGACTGAGGCAATAAACGATATTATTGGTTCCTCCCTTCTTATACTTAATGTTCAAAAGGAAGTGTTGCAGGTAGGTGGACCATTTCTGATGGAAATCATTCTACAACTTAACTTTTCTCTGTATGAACTTTAAAGGTCAGTGCTCTGTGTAGATGACCATTTCCTTCCCCAGAATGTGATGCTTCAATTGATGATAGGCCTACACAATGGAATACATTTATTTTTTGTAAGTGGGGTACTTTCAAACTATGTCTGAAAGTGTCTCACTGTGGTAAGCCACAGGATTCTGATGTCATGTAAGAACTGCACCAATAACATAGTGAGAGGCATCTATCTTAATCTCAATGGGTTGTTGTAGGTCTGGTAATGTGAGCACTGGTGCAGAACATAGGTGATTCTTCAACTTGGAGAACACTTTTTGTTGGGTTTCATACAACAAATGCTTTTCTTTTGCTCCTCCCTTGGTGACTTGAGCAAAAGGCTAAGTGATATGAGAGAACCCCAACACGAATCTATGGTAGAAGTTGGCAAGACCAAAAAAGTTGCAGAGCTCTATTAAAGTGGTTGGGACTTGCCAATCCTGAATGACTTGTATCTTTGATGGGTCCACATGTACACCTTGCTCCTCAATTATGTACCGTAGATATTGAACCTAAGTTAGGCCAAAGGTGAATTTCTCCAAGTTGGCACCTGACTTGTGTTGTCACACGGATTGAAGGACCTATTGAATATGTTGGAGGTGCTTGTCCCATCTCTGGCTGAAGATCAAGATGTCATCTAAATGCATTCGTGAAGGGTCGCATGATGTTATCCATCAGTCTCATGAAGATTGCAAGGGCATTCATCAATCTAAACAACATGACCAACCATTCGAAAAGGCGCTTCTTACATTTGAAGTCACTCTTCCACACATTAGAGGGTTTGATAGGTACCTGGTGATAACCTGACTTCAAGTCAATATTTCTAAAATATTTGGCCCCCTTGAGCTGGTTAAGAAGGTCATCAATCCACGAGATTTGTTACCTATCTGGACAGTGATCTTCTTCAACATCCGGTAGTCAGTACAGAGCCTTTAAGTCCCATCCTTCTTCTATACCAATACAATCGGGCTCCCACGGGGTGATGAGTTTGGCCTGATGTGACAATTATGTAATAGTTCCTAAATCTGTCTCTTTATCTCATCATTCTCAAGAACATAGCATCGATAGCTAGGTCCATTGGGTAGCGGCGCGCCCCAGTTCAGATCAATCGAGTGCTTGGCATGACAATGCATAGGTACCCGTCTAGGTGAGGAAAAATATCCTTGTACTCCTCCACAAGATTTTCCATCTATTTCTATTATGCAGAGGAGCCCTACCTTGGAGCCATGGCCACAACCTTCTTCTTGCCCTGAAGGCAAATCATAATGAAAACAAATTTCCTGGTATGGGAAATGATTTGATTGCATTTATTTGTAGTGATTAAAGAGACGACGATAGGTGGGGCTACCTCTGGTATCCTGTACAAGTTTTTGGCCAAGGTACTAACTACAGAGCGAGGTCTAGACTCATATACATCATGTCGCTTTCACAGGTATGGCTTTGCTAACAATACGTAACAAACTTTAAGAGGAGAAACACCCCACAATACCTCTTCAGTTAAGGGCTTGACGTTGTAGGAAAGGTGGCATTGCTGGCTAACGTGACGATCTCGTCCTTGGTGAAGCCACCCAATGGTGTATGAATGTGAATGTGCTATATTATTTAGGCATAGTCACTTCACTACCTCTGCTGAAGTGAGGTTCTTTTGGCTCCCACTATTGACAATGAACTTCATCAGAGAACCCTTCACCCACATCTGTGACTGGAAGAGGTGTTCTGCCTCCTCTGGATCTTCAGGCTCAATCTTCTGGATCTTGGTGGTGGCCAGAGTGGAACTAGGCTCCACATCAATGATCTTCTTCCCTTTGTCATTTTTCTTATCAGGTTCTGATTCAAAGTCAAAGCACGCATCTTATTTAGAAGACTTCATCTTGACCACCAGTGACTGCTTGGCCCGACACTCACTAGTATTGTGACTGGATACCTTATGGAACTCACCATTTTCCCATTTCCTTCTTTATCCTCATGGTGTTTTTCTTTGGTTGCAGCTTCGGTGGGCTATCCTCGGTAGCCCTGCCTTGGCTTAGTCCTTTGTTCTCTAGCTTGGGGGCACCTTTTCCTTGCTTCAGATTCACAGATCCAAAGTCCCACTTCTTCTGATTAAACTTGTGCTCAATCTTGACAACATACCTTTACGCCATTCAGAGCGAGGAAATGTCTAGGAACTCCATCTTGTCCTAGATGTGCTTGTGTAGACAACCACAGTACTTGAGCACTAAATTCTGCTCAATATCCTTGATACCCAACTTCTTGCGAAGGGTACATAAAATATTTGTAAATTCTGACACATCTTGGTCCCTTCCCTACCATCGTGTGGTCCACTTTATGTATTTATCTTCATAGCTCTTTATAGGGTAATATCATTCTTTGATGGTGTCTTGGAAAGAATCCCAGGTGGGTGTGGCAGAAAAAAAATAAGGGTTCACTCTTATCCTTTTGTTCACAGTAGGTTTTCCACCAATCCTTGACTTGTGCGATAGATTTGAGAAGTGCAAAAGTAATATTTTCCTGATTGGAAAAGTCATAAACTAAACAAATATCCTTCCAATTTATTTAACCATTTATCTATAGCATCTGCATCTATCAGTCCTTCAAATATGGGAATGTCTAAGTTAACTTGTACCTTAAAAGGAGTTGTGCCTCCAAAGTGGTTGCTAGGTAAAGATGCATCACCTGTAGGTAGTCATCGCATCCCTTTGTTGTCTGAGGGCTTCCTTGAGCAACATTTTGAAAGGAACTAATGCCCCCTCATATTTATTTTCTTCCACCATGGGAGGTCATTGGGTTTTGCGAGGCTCATCTTGCAACAGTTCAACCAAATCGATCCCTAACTCCTTATACCCTGACCTCGTTGGGGACATGCAAAGAAAGACAGAGAAAGAGCATACCACTTTGATACCACTGATCTAAACTTAAACCAGAATGCAACAACTTAAAGATATAATCATAAATATAGAGATGCATTAGAAAAACACTTCATTTCTCTTAGGAAACTAGCTCACAAAAAGATAGAAAATATATATCAACGCCTTAGAATTTAGCCTCCTCAAGGGGGCAACCTCCTTTACATTACAAAAATGAAAAATTCTTGGATGATACAAATGACTAAACCTCCCTTCTATATAAAGGAGTCTAAGGGGTCGCAATATAATCAAGCCGACATAACAATAATAACATAACGACATAATAATAACAATAAGGGATACAATGACAATACTAATGGGGGAATCACTAGTATTATAGGGGCCTAACATGCCCCTCTCCTTCCAAAAAGTGTTTTCCTCAACACTTGAGTAGCTCTAGATGCTTCTGTATAAAATTCTCATCCTCACATGTGGAATCTTCAGTTGATAAGTTCTTCCACTTCATGAGATACTCTGAAATTGATCAATTTTGCAGATATCAAGTTCTTGTTTCTATGACTGCTTTTGGTTCCAATATGATTGTACCTTCCTCGTCAAGTTCTGGAAATATTGTTTAAGCTAGGAGCTTGTCACCTATAACCTTCCTTAAACATGAAACATGGAAAACTGGGTGCACTCGAGAAGCTGCAGGAAGCTCCAATTTGTATTCCATAGTACCAATATTTTGCAACACCTTGTATGGACCATAATACTTTGGTGATAATTTATTATCCTTCTTAGCTTGCTTGAGGGACATTTGTTTATGTGGTTGTAGCCATAGGAATACCCAATCACCTACATCAAAACTTCATTCACTACAATGTCGATTTGCCTATTGTTTCATTCTATTCTATGCCAACATGAGGTTATCCTTTAAGAGTTGGAGAACTTGTTGTTGATGCTGATGTGATGTTTCACTGCTTGAACCTCAGAATTTTCTCTTAAATATGATGTGATGGATGGTGGATGATATCCATAAAGTGCCATAAATGAGGTCATTTTTTCTACAGTATAGAAGGAAGTGTTATACCACCATTCAGCCAGAGGCAACCATTTGACCCATTCTGTCTATTTATCAGATACAAAGCAATGAAGATATCCTTCCAAACATTTTTTTACTATCTCAGTTTTCCCATAAGATTGAGGATGATAAAATGAGCTATGAGTTAACTGAGTACCAAGACAAGAAAGTAATTCTGTCCAAAAATTTCCAGTGAAAATGGGATCTCTGTCGCTTACAATAATCTTTTGGTTTCCATGTAGCTTTTGAATTATTCCCATAAATGCAGTGGAAACTATACTATCTTTAAATGGATGTGATAATGCACAAAAATGTGCATACTTGGTAAGTTTGTCAACTACCACCATGATGACACTCTTTCCTATGGACTTGGGTAAACCTATGATAAAATACATTGAAACTGCCTCCCAAAGTTGGCTTGGAATGGATAAAGGTTGTAATAGACTTGGGGTCTTAATTATTTCAACTTTATCTTTTTGGCAAACCAAACATTCCACCACAAACTTTTGAATATTCGATTTAATGCCATCCCAAACAAATTCCTTCTTAACCTTGTAGTAAGTTTTTAAAAGTCCTGAGTGCCCTCATAAGGGAGAGGTGTGCAATTCCATAAAAATATTTTGTTTGAGTTGGGAATTCTTGCATAGGTATAAGCAAACTTTGTACCATAACGAATCATTTTTCCAGCTAAATGTATCAGATGTACTAGGATCTTGTTGTAACTTTCAAATGAGTGCCCACACTTCTTTGTCATTCTTCACGAGTCATGCTAGAGCTTTTAGGTCACTTACTAGGTGTTTCCATTTTCTTTCTTCAGGGCATTAATTAATGCTAATAATTCTTCACTGTTCCCTTTGAATTCGTTCAAACTAATTTTTCAAACCAATCTTATGCAAAATTAAGAAAAACTACACACCCTTTTTTCACTTTGTAAGAGCTCGATATTGAATCTCTTGTATCTTTGTAACTACAGACCTCAAATATCTAAAGTCATGTCTTACAGTAGCCCTTTAAGTCCTCTTTCTAACCCCGCAAGTCTGATCAAGATTGGATTCCCCAAGGAAGAGTTATGCCAAATCGCCTAGGGTGACCTGATTATAGACTAGTTCAATAGAGATAACTTGTACAACATGCCACATGTCACTATTTAGACCTTAGTACCTGAAACAGATATACAGAAAACTACAGGCCATCCTCTTTCTGAAACGTCTTATGAAATTTCAGTCTGATGCTCAAAACAAAAGTTGTGATGATTTTACCCAAGTCACCTGTTTTGAATGTAATTCAGGAGTCTGCAAAAACACTAAGTTCCGCATATCCTATCTACGCCAATATAGTGAGACAAGCTCTGAAATTCGTCCCTGAGGTTCAAAACAATTTTGGCTCAAATCGGTTGTTTTTGTAGCTTCTGAAACATTGCAAAAAATTAGTTATAGTGAAAATTCCATGATGACCTGTTTGGAGCAACGAAACCCTAGAATCCAAAGCTCTGATACCAAATGTTAGGAAACCAGCTCACAAAAAGATAGAAAAGATAGGTCACCTTGGAATTCAGCCTCTTCAAGGGGGAAACCTCCTTTACATTACAAAAATGAACAATTCCTGGATGATACAAATGACTAAACCTCCCTTCTATATATAGGAGTCTAAGGGGTCACAATATAATCAAGCTGACATAACAGTAATAACATAAGGGCACAAAAATAACAATAGTGGGTTTCCATGGGGCATACTAATAATGATATGGGGAGAATAGGGGCACAATAATAACAATAAGGGATACAATGACAATAGTAATGGGGGAATCACTAGTATTATAGGGGCCTAACAATTTCATTAATAGAAAAATACTAAACTATGCTTATAAATAGAATGGAAATAATATAGCTCGGGCAATGGTAGCTTACCTCTAAGAAGAGATGTGGCAGCTACATGCCTCTGAACTATGTTACAATGAGATGCAAAGGCCAATTTATTATTGAGAAACAATGGAAAACTGTAAACATCCAAAAACCTAACCACAAGAGATGAAGTGCCAAAATTGTGGGCCCTGTTTGGGTAAACTGGTACATCAACTTCCTAGGGTCATAACTTTGGCATACAATCTCCATTTGGCTATCATAATACCTTGTTTCGAAGATCTCGAAGAGAAGGCCAAGCAAAAATAGGCGAGCCAATTAGGGATACTTTTGGTATCTTCTCTTTCCATAAAAATGTCGTTTAGGGCCTCAAAATGGCTCTGAAAGTTAAGGGCTTGAAAAACTGCAAAAATAGTAAACTGTGCTACAATTAAGGAACTGAAAAATTGAAAGAGACAGTCTTGGGGGTCTAAGTTCAATAGGTAGGTGGCCATCAATATCCACTTGGATCAATCCGAAACTTCCCCCTATTGGCCTGTAAAGAAAAGACAGGCCCGAGGATTGAGGATGAATATTGAAGGTAGGCTTATGATGTGGAAATAAGGCTAGAGGTTTATTCATACAAGGAGAGGGTTGGAGATTGTGAGAAGAGGATTGTAACATCAAGGCTTTGAGGTTGTCAGTCTTTTTTCCATTTTATTAATATAAAAAGAAATTGTTCTTTCCTAGTTATGTCTTCTTTAATATCATTTGTGGGATTCCTTAATCACTCACATAGCTTGTGATTGGTTATTGATTCAATTTATGATATATGTTGAGTTAATTTGTTGCTTTATCTTTCATTCTATATACTAGATTCTTTGATACTATATGTGTTTTTCTCTATGAGATCTCCATCAAAACATCATGGAGAAGTTATGGAAAGCGCTAGAATGGTATTTGAAGCATCAATGAGAAGATAAATGTCAAAGGCGTTGAAAGGGACTTTAACAAGAATTTCGAAAAACAGTAAGCAATCTATCTCATATTGTTTGTTTCAATAAATCTTAAGTTAAGGAAGGGTAGAAGTTATTTCATGTATTTTACTAGATTTCTTTGAGGTCTAGGAAGATTCATATTCTTTGCAAGAGGGATTAGTCTCCATAACATAAGGGGAGAATTATAATTCCCTTCCTGAAAGGAGAGGTAGTGTTACTACCTATAAGTGTTGATAAATAAAAACCTCTGGCTAAACCATGGATTTTCCCATGGTATTCTTTTGTTGAAGGTTAAGTTATGTCTCTTTTATTTTGTTGATGATTACCATCAAGAAATCTGTTGGATTTTCCTGTAGAATTGGAAAGGCAAAGAGGATATAAAATGGAGGTGAAGTTGATTAGTTGGGTGAGTTGAAGTTGATTTGGATGATTTATGTCTCCTGTTTTTTGGAACAGGTACTTATATCACTGAGCAATGGTTAAGTGTCAAGGCTCATGGTATGGTAAGCATTGTTTGTCTTTGATCATAAGCTACATGTGTGAGAGTAATGGATACAATGTTATAATATTATTTCTTGAATAAATATATTTCTTTTATTGGTTAGGCTCAGTTATTCCATAGACATCACATTTTCTTTTCATATTTGAATACACACACAAAAACTTGTTTTTATTATAAAGGGTGTATATGCATAGATTTAAAGATTGTTTCAGTTATCCAAGTTATTTTTGAGTCTATGTATGGTTCATAATTTGTGACAGACAGAGAGCGAGATTTTTTTTGTTTTAGAGGTAATTATTCCATTGCTGGTTCATTTGTAATGACCGAATATCTTAGATCAAATGAATTTGGTGTTGGCTTGTCCTTAGTACTTTTGCAAGAAGAATTTTTGCAGAGATTGTAATCTTGTATCACTATTACCTGTTGCATGAGAATAATGACTCAATTGATAACATTCCTGCATAATTTTTGGTTTGATATGCAAAATCGAGTTTTATGTCTTGATAGTTATCTTTGTGTTGCAACTATTTCCATTTATGAGAGGATCGATCTTGATCTTGTGATACATTGATATTTTGCAATATAAGAGACAAGTACTGATTGTGACACAGTGGTCTTTTGCAGGGATAAGAGAGAAGTATTTGTTGGTTAGGATAGAGACATATTTGTAATGTTGAGTGAATATATACAGATAGAAATATATATATATATATATATATATATATATATATATATATATATATATATATATATATATATATATATATATATATATATATATATATATAGATAACACATGTATTCCTTGGTTTTCTTACTGCAATACTATACCATTAGAAAAGACTAGTATTGTTCTAGTGCAAGGATTTATTTGATATGCAAAGATTCACATTCTTCATGAGATTGTTGCTTGTCATTTCAGAAATTGTATGCAGTGTCAAAGGTGGAAACTAATCTTGGATTCAAGTCTTTAATCATTGTGATCAATAGGATAATGATGCATTAATATGCTATTCTTTTCTTGGTTATGATTTTGTTTATTGATTGGTTGAAGCCCACTAGTGTATCATTTTAGATTGTGAACAATATTCAGAGTTCATAAATTTTGTTAAAATTCATTATATTTTTTATGAGTAATAATGATTTATGGGTCACAATGATGTTGTATGCTAAGGAATTTGTTGATAAATGTTTCATTGATTCAATTTAAGAATACCATTAGCAATATTGTTCAATGATTATGGTTGCAATAGAGAAGAGTTTTTGTCCTTTGGAAATTGTATTTTTTTGTCTATTTTTAGTCAGATGCATGTGGGCCTAGTCTTAAACATTTTGAAAAGTGGCCTACTAGATTAGTCAAGGTGGTGCTAGTATGAAATATTATGAAATATGGATCACAAGGAAATCTGAGCGAGTAGTGGCTTCCATCTGATGGACACTAGAAAATATAGTATAGGTAGTAGCCTCTAACAGGTAGGAGCCTACATACTGGAAAACTTCTACACCGATGCAATATGTAATATTTTTAATAATAATAAAAAGGCAAAGAAAAAGAAATCAATGATGGGTTTTCCCATTTGGGGTTTCTGCCTAAAAATACAGTGTCTCTAAGTGTCGATCTATTGCATTCTTGTTAGGATATTCCGACACATAGGAAATAGTTAAGTACAACTTGGTCTAGTATAGAGTTAGGTATAGATTTAGGTAAAGTGTGTTTCTTTACCGTTGTACATTTTGTAACTTACAATCCGACGGTCACGATATGTAGTGATCCGACGGTTCATTCTCTCCTCGGTATTAACGACACTTGATCCGTGGCTTGACACCCGATTGGTCCATGAATTCTATTTAAAGCGCATGGAGGGTCATTTGTAGGGTAATCCGTGCATGAGAGAAGCTTATGTAAATTTTCATTCTTTGATTAATAAATTGCCTAAAGTGGCCGCGTTGGCTCAGGCCGTGTACTGTTTCCCTCTTTGAGGGTTTTAACCACGTTAAAAATATTGGTGTATTGATCTGTGATCTGGTTGTGAGCGGTGTCCTTTTGGTGTTATTTCTGAGGAACTTACACTGTAAATTCCTACATGGTATCAGAGCTGTTCGTAGGGAAAAAGAGTTTTCTCTCTCTCTCTCTCTCTCTCTCTCTCTCTCTCTCAGAGCTGTTCGTAGGGAAAAAGAGTTTTCTCTCTCTCTCTCTCTCTCTCTCTCTCTCTCTCTCTCTCTCTCATTTTTTGTATAGATCAATTGGTTCAAAGCTATTTTAAGAGAGTAGAGGTCTTGGGTTCAAGTCTCCATTTTGTGGGGGTGGACTTTTTCATTTCCGCACATTCCCGCACTTTGTCGGCAACTTCAACTACTTTTTTTCAAAAAGCCATAACTTCTTCATCCGGAAGCCTTTTTCAGAGCCGTTTTTTTTAAACCAGCCTAATTTTTCGAGATCTATCCATTGGAACACTTACTTTCAGCATCTTCAGCTTCAGTTTCTGTTGAAATGGAAAGTCAATACCAAGTTACCCTTGACAGCACCAACTACTTCCAATGGTTGTCCTACATGGAGGATTTACTTAGAAGTAAAGGTCTCTACCGAATAGCCACAAGCCAAGAAAAGAAACCGAAAGATGAAGACAAGGCTGCTAAATGGGAAAATAGACAAGATCAAGCACGTGGTTTGATAGGGATGTCTATTTCTCCAGATCTTAGATTCCATATTGCAGAACTTGAAACTCCTCATGAAGCAATGGAACAAATCAATAAAGTTTTTGGGATTAAAAATGAAATTAGAGCCCATCAACTTGAAAATGAGTTGCTTACATTGGACCCTAATAATTTTTCCTGCATTGAAGATTTCTTGTCTAAGTTCAAGACCCTTAGATATCTTTTGGAAGGTGTTAAGGTTAAGAAAGAAGATAGTAACCTTATTTATTCCATCCTTACTAAGTTGGGACCAGCCTACTCTGTATTTGTTTCTACCTTCCATTCTACAAGGGAAGCCTTCATTTCTCAAGGAAAAGACTATAAGCCTCCTTCCTTTGACTCTTTTTGTGATTCTTTAATAAGAGAACAAGAAAAACTCTTACACCTTGGTCTTCTTAATCTTGGAAACTCTTCCAAGAAAGCGTTAGCCGCCCAGCAGCAACCAAATTCAAAGAATCCTAAGAACTCATATCCTAAAAAGAATGGTCCTAAACCAAACAAGGGTCCTAAGCAAACTCAGCCTCAAAATGAAAGACCATTTCAGCAAAATGATAAGACCAATAAAAACAAATGGAAGAAGACTGACAGACATTGCAACTTTTGTAATCGAGATGGCCACTTAGAATCAAAATGCTTTAAAAAGATGGAAGCCTTGGAAGCAGCAATGAAGAAGCATAACATCCATTTGGGGCAATCTTCAACTTCAACTTCATCTTCAGGAATGACACTTTCTGCATGTGGTTGTCAAGCATCTCGGTCTGGTTATGCATTAAATGTATCTTCTTCTTCTCATTCTCATGAGTGGCTCATTGATTCTGGAGCTTCTTATCACATGGCCAAAAACAAAGCCATGTTTTCTTCTTTAAATGATTGTAACACCAAAAATATATATGTTGGTGATGATAGATCTCTTAATGTTGTAGGGACTAGAACTGTTCATCTAGACAATGGTCAGTTTAATGATGTATTATGTGTTCCAACCTTATCCTGCAACCTTCTATCTGTATATCAGATAACTCATTCAGGTGAAGGTAAAATCGTTGAATTTTCACCTCATGATGTTGTAATCAAGGACTTAAAAGATCCTAAACAGATTTTGGCTACTGGAATTGCTGATGATTCTACAAGGTTGTATAAGCTTCACAACTTTGGGTCATCAAATCTTCCCTCAGTATTTGTTGCTCATAATGATGAAGTGAGAAAACTTTGGCATGAGCGATTTGGTCACTTAAACTATCGCTCCCTTCAGCATCTATGTAAAGAAAATATGGTGACAGGTCTTCCTATGGTATCTTGCAGAGATGGTGTTTGTTCCGGATGTGTACTCGGAAAACATCATCGGGACAGTTTTGAAAAACGTGCCTCTTGGCACGCCTCAGCCCCTTTACAGCTTGTGCATAGTGATTTATGTGGTCCACTTCCTGTTGCTTCATTCTCTGGCTACAAGTATTTCTTAACTTTCATTGATGATTTCTCTAGACGCACTTGGGTATACTTCTTAAAACTCAAGAGTGAAGTATTTAACACATTTTTGGTCTTCAAGGCCTTTGTTGAAAAACAATCTGGACATCAAATTCTTAAGTTAAGATCTGATAATGGCAGAGAATATGTTAAAAACACATTCATCAACTATTGCACTGAGAATGGAATTCAAATGCAACATACTGTTCCATATACTCCACAACAAAATGGTGTAGCTGAAAGGAAGAATCGCACCTTAAAGGAAATGGCTAATTGTATGCTACAATCTAAAGGACTTGGTCTTAGTTTTTGGGCAGAAGCAATTAACTGTGCAAATTACATAATAAATCGCACTCCTACTAAGGCTTTAAAAAATATCACTCCAGAAGAGGCATGGAGCTCAATCAAACCAGATGTAAGTCACTTTCGTGTTTTTGGAAGTGAAGCATGGGCCCATATTCCAGATGAAAAGCATAAAGCTTTAGAACCTAAGAGTGAAAAATGTACTTTTGTTGGATATTCTGAAGATGTCAAAGGCTATAGACTTATTCCATTTAAGTCCAAAAATGTTATCATTAGAAGAGATGTAAAATTTGATGAAAATATATCGGCCTGCGAGCCTAGTCCGGCGGATGTGCCACCTCTCCCTATCTCTTCTACCTTTGAAAACATTTCTTCTTCAGATGATGAAAGTGAGGATGACAATCCTCCCCCTCCATCTCAGGGTCCTCCTTCAGCTCCTGAGCTTCCAAAATGGGTTCGTGCTACCCGAGATGCAGCAGGTGATCTTGCCGGTGATCCTACAGATCAGCGACGCACACGTTCTCAGTTCGAGAGAGCCTCTTCTTTACTGGCTCAAGCTCCAGTAAATTATGATCCTGACACCTTTGTAGAAGCTTCAGGCCATCCAGATTGGGAAGCAGCTATGAATGAAGAATATCATTCATTATTGGCAAATGATACATGGGATCTTGTTCCTTTACCAAAGGGACGAAAACTTGTTAGATGCAAATGGGTTTACAGAACCAAGTATGGACCAGATGGGAAAGTTGATAAACATAAAGCTCATCTTGTTGCTAAGGGATTTTAACAGGTTGAAGGCATTGACTACACTGAAACCTTCTCCCCTGTTGCCAAAATGAACTCTATCCGCCTTGTTCTTTCCCTTGCTGCCTCTTTCAAATGGGAAGTCCATCAGATGGATGTTAAATCTGCCTTCTTGCGTGGGGACTTGCATGAAGAAATCTATATGGAACAACCCATTGGCTTCATACAAACATACTCCAGCCTTGTTTGTCGACTTAAGAAATCCCTTTATGGTCTCAAGCAAGCTCCTCGGGCTTGGTATGCCAAAATGGATAGCTTTCTTTTAGAGTCTGGCTTTTCTAGGTGTCATTCTGACAATACTGTCTACACCAAGAAAGTGGGCAACTCTCTTATCATCCTTGTTCTTTATGTTGATGATCTTATCCTTACTGGTAGTGATCCCAACCTTATAAACCATGTGAAGTCTAGCCTCAAAAGGAAATTTGAAATGACAGACTTAGGACACTTACACTATTTTCTCGATCTTCAAGTCTTGCAATCCAAGGAGGGTATTTCCCTTTCCCAGTCCAAGTATGCTTGTGATATTCTACGTCATTTTCACATGGAAGACTGTAAGCTAGCCCCTTCTCCCTTTCAGTCTGGAGTCAAAATCTCAGTCACTTGTACTTCTCCTAAAGTTGATGCTACCTTATACCGTCAACTTGTAGGAAAACTTTTGTATCTAACCCATACTTGTCTTGATCTTTCCTTTGTTGTTGGCCTTGTTGCTCGGTTCATGCAAAACCCCCGTGAAAGTCATTGGAAAGCAGCTAAAAGAATAATTCGTTATGTTCGAGGTATAGTTCAGTTTGGGATTCATTACAGTGCCGAAGCAGCTCCTCTATTGGTTGGTTTCACTGATTCTGATTGGGCTGGTGATCCTGATGATCGGAAGTCTGCTGCCGATTATGTGTTCACTCTTGGTTCAGGACCTATTACATGGGCTTGTAAGAAACAAGCTGCCATTTCTCTTTCATCAGCAGAAGCAGAGTATCGTGGTGCCGTAGAAGCTAGTAAGGAAGCCTTGTGGCTTCGTCAGATCCTGTCAGAATTTGGCTTTCAGCAGCAGCATCCGACTACACTTTGGTGTGATAATCAAAGTGCCATTCAGCTATGCAAAGATCCAGTTCAACATCAGCGCAGCAAACACATTGAACTGCACATGAACTTCATCAGAAAGCTCATTCACGACCATGTTCTTGAAGTGCAATATTGTTCAACAGATGATCAAGTTGCAGACATCTTCACAAAGGCTCTCACAGAGGCGAAGTTCACTAAACTTCGATTTATGGTTGGAGTTCAGGAAATTGTCACTAAGGGGGGATAGTCTCTAGTGCCTCCTTCCTTCTCCTATTGTGTCATATTTGTAAATCCTTCAATCCTATCCTAAGTTGTTCTTAAGGGGGGATGTTAGGATATTCCGACACATAGGAAATAGTTAAGTACAACTTGGTCTAGTATAGAGTTAGGTAAAGTGTGTTTCTTTACCGTTGTACATTTTGTAACTTACAATCCGATGGTCACGATATGTAGTGATCCAACGGTTCATTCTCTCCTCGGTATTACCGACACTTGATCCGTGGCTTGACACCCGATTGGTCCATGAATTCTATTTAAAGCGCATGGAGGGTCATTTGTAGGGTAATCCGTGCATGAGAGAAGCTTATGTAAATTTTCATTCTTTGATTAATAAATTGCCTGAAGTGGCCGCGTTGGCTCAGGCCGTGGACTGTTTCCCTCTTTGAGGGTTTTAACCACGTCAAAAATACTGGTGTATTGATCTGTGATCTGGTTGTGAGCGGTGTCCTTTTGGTGTTCTTTCTGAGGAACTTACCCTGTAAATTCCTACAATTCTTATGATTTATGTTCTCTCATGTTTAATGTTGTTGATGGTTTACTGAATATGCCTAGATCCATAACATAATGTGTCGATAATGAAATAATCATTCATATAACTTTGAAAAAGAAGGCACAAACTAAGTGAAATTTGACTGGGCATGTTATAGTGAGTCACCGCGCCTTCTCAATATTTCTAACATAAAGTTGATTGAGACATGTAAATATTAATATATTGTTATGAATGAAACATGATTTATTTTACTTATTGTTTATTTGAAAATATAAGAGGAGCCAAAACATTAGTTTTAGAGTACTCTTATCTTATAAAATAGTTAAAATCAATTGAAGTCCAATAAGTGGACAATTGTTGAAGTGATATTTGTCGCAAACTGAGTCTCCACCCTTTCCAAGATTTCCAACCATCAGAGATAGCATTACATGAAATAAAGGTCACGAGTTGGGAAAAAGGAAGAAAAGAGGATTGCGGGAAAAAAGGTAATGAGAGGAAAACAAGAGTTCCCATGGAGATAAATATGGAAAAGAACCAAGAAAGTATGCCAAAGAAAAATTCTAACTCTGGACTAGCAAGATTCTCGTAGGGTTTAAGGAAGGTGAAACATTTAATGCTTATTTCCATTTCTGACAGAATGATAGACTAAGTGTTAAAATTGGAAACCAGGGCAAAACTTCATGTGGGTCATCTTATTCATGGCTGATAATATTTTTATTAGATTTCTCTCATCGATAGGTGTAGGATTGATATAAAGATTATCCGATTCCGATAAGTATTCATGGAGATATGAATTGATTTTGATTATGGAATTATTATCAAGCCGACCTACAATTCATGTAGGCTTAGAAGCCCAACAGTCGCATCTATTCAAACACCAATGTTGTGTATAAATATTGGAGGAATTTTACTCATTTGCACACACACTTCTCATCACATCTCTCTCTCTACTGCGTAGAAATGAGTCTCTTCTCTACTACATAGAAATGGGTCTCTCTCTCACACACATGTGAAGTTGGAAGCTGTTGAATGTGAAGCTACAACTGCAGAAGTAAATATTGACCTGTGTGGCCTAGAATATTTCCTCATCTGAACTACATTGTAGGTTCATCTAAACCTCCTCTGGAAGCCACAAATTTTAGTGGTGGAATGAAGTCAATCTGACAAATGGTTTGCAAGATATCAACTACCCTAGTTTGAAGCTAGAAACTGTTGAAACTAAAGCTAAAACTGCAGAAGTATAGATTGACCTGCATGGCCTAGAAGACCTCCTCATCTGAACTACACTGTAGGTTCATCTAAACCTCCTCTGGAAGCCACAACTTTTTGTGGTGGAATGAAGTCAATCCATCGATCTGTTTGTGAGATATCATCTACCCTAGTTTGATAATGAAGCTGCTAATGCTGATGCTGTTGATCTAGGGTTTCTTACTGCTGATATGAAGTAGATTTATTGTACTATTTCTCTCTGTTGAATTATTGAAGATAAAATAAGATTTGATCAAAGGGTTTCCCCACACATTGTGCAGTTTTTCCCTGGCTAGCTACCAGATTTTGTGTCTCTTGTCTTGGCTTGTTTTCTATCGATCGTTTAATGTTCTATCTACACTTTAATTTATGTACATGTGATTGCTAATCCGTGGAATATAATAAGAAAAAGAAGTAAACTGTTATAAGCATAGAACATACCATAACTTAACATGGTATAGGAGTTGAGGTGAAGACAAAGTCCGAGCAAGAGCAAGAGCAATCACCGAAGAGAAGATTGGCAAGGCTATCCTAAAAGAACTATGGGGTCCTCAACACTCTTTCCTACCAAAGACAAGCTCCGTGAGAAAGATGACTATCACGCATGGAAGATGTCTATCGATCTAACCCTAGAATACCCAGGAGTGTTGGACTATGTAAGAGGCAATATTGTTGAGCCTCCATCAAATGCATCCGCTGCTGCATGGAACAAATGGAAAACCGAAGAAGTCAAAATAGAAGATCATCTGGGACTCTATCGACAAGCACTTGGTGGCCTACATCTCTGAACTAGACACCTCCAAGGAAATCTACGATAGACTGGGAAATGGCACTCATGACTCTTGGAGGATTACCATTTGAATGGTATGTGTTCAGGACTACTCTTCTGAACTACAATGTAATTCCTGTTTTCAAGGAATTAATGGCTAGATGCATTCAAGAAGAAACAAGGGAAGAAGAGCAAGAAATTCCCATGCCTAAAGGTCCTCATGCTGCCTTTTATTCTCATGCTAAGAAAAGAAATAATTCCAGGACTAAATCAAAAGGAAAGGCTGGACCTAAGGGTGGAAGAAAAGGATGATGTTACATCTGTGATAGAGTAGGTCACTATGCAAGGGAGTGCCCTGATAGAAAGGACTCACACCGAGACAATGATCAAAATCCCTCTGATGGCAAATCAAAGGAATGACAAATTCAACAAAAAAGGTAATATGAGATCTAGGGATCGAGGAAGAGGACAACCATTCAAGAAGGCTAGAAAATCCA
This sequence comes from Pinus tabuliformis, assembly GCA_031772625.1. NCBI lineage: Eukaryota > Viridiplantae > Streptophyta > Pinopsida > Pinales > Pinaceae > Pinus > Pinus tabuliformis. The sequence continues at coordinate 305,543,985 of CM062806.1, read as the reverse complement.
GGATGTATTAAATGCACCCGACCTCAAAAAGAACCTAGTGTCTGTCTCGGCAATGGAAGACAAAGGCTACAAGGTAACCTTCAGCAATGACAAGGTATGTATATGGAAAAATAAAGTTGAAGATAGCTTCACTCTTGGGTTTAGTGTTGATTCATTATATCAGGTCGATGGAAGTCCGCTAGGTGTCATGTCTTGTGACACAACTCTTCAGTCCGAACTTTGGCATCAGAGGTTTTCCCACCTTCATTACAAAGCTCTACCCGATGTAAGGCAGATGGTAGTAGGGATGCCCAAATTCCAAGTAGAGAAAGAAGGCATATGTCCGAGATGAGCCAAAAGAAAGCTCAAAAGGGGACCATTCCCCTCAGCCAAAGCAAGACCTCTGATATATTACAGTTGGTTCACTCAGGCATACCTGAGGCTAGCATTAAGAGGGAGACTACTACACCATGTACTCCTAAGCAGAATGGTGTGGCGGGAAGGAAGAACCGCACAATTGTGGAAACTATCCAGGCCATGCTACATGATCAAAGACATCTAAATTTTCTATGGGCTGAAACTACAAACACTGCCGTATATGTACAAAATCGATGCCCTCATCAAGCATTGGGTTCCAAGACTCCTGAAGAAAATTTCACCGGTAAGAAACCTGATGTTTCTCATTTTAGAATTTTTGGGAGCCCTGTATATTTTCATGTGCCAAAAGAGAAAAGAAATAAATTGGGTGCATCTGGAAAGAAAGGAATTTTGTGGGCTATGGTGAAAATACTAAAGGCTATAGAATCTATGTAGCCAGTCAAAGGGAAGTCGTAATTAGTCATGATGTCACCTTTGACGAAGATATGGCTCTCAGCAAGGTGAACAATCTTCTGACATTGAGGAGCTCTCAAGAAGCCGACACCAAGGAACCAAAAGAAAAAGATGATGAATCAATGCCTGATGTAGAAGAACCCATGGATCCACATGAGCCTTCCTCTTCTAGGAAGAGGCCTTCATGGCTTACGAGGGATACTTGATGGTGCTGAAGGACATGCTGCACCCCGAGGAACCTTCCGTGAAAGTAAGAAACCTAATAGGTATCAAGGATACCTGACCATCATGAGCACGATCATACAAAATGAGCCTCCACCATTCTCAAATTCCGTCAAGCATCAAGTATGGAAGGATGATATGACCAAAGAATATAAGCCTATTATGGAGAATGATGTCTGGGAAGTAGGTCCCAGACCCTAGGACAAGACAATTGTCACTTCTAAATGGCTTTACAAGATAAAGCATGCAGCAGATGGAAGTACGGAAAATTATAAGGCTCATTTTGTTGCTTGTGGTTTCTCCCAGAAGGAAGGTATAAACTATGATGTGATATTTGCACTTGTTACCAAATATACGACCATCCGCTCAATCATAGCCCTTGCGGCTTCACAACGATGGAACCTAAATTAGATGGATGTCAAGACCATGTTATTGCATGGTTCAATCAAAGAAGAGGTCTATGTGGAGCAACCTAAAGGATTTGAGATTTATGATTGAAAATCTCATGTATACAGGTTGAAGAAGGCTCTATGTGCGCTGAAGTAAGCACCCCAAGCATGGTGTGAGAGGATTGATAGCTACTTGATGAAGCTGGGATTCACTAGGATTGAAGCCGATCCTAACCTTTACTTTAAGTTTGAAGATGACAAGCCTCTCATACTGGTGCTGTATGTGGATGACCTCTTTCTAGCAAGTGAAGACCCTCTCATTCACAAATGTAAGAGGGAGTTGGCTTCTGAATTTGAAATGAAGGACCAAGGACTTGAAGTATGGCAGAAGCCAAGGAAAATTTTCCTATTTCAAGGAAAATATGTGGTGAAGATTCTGAAAAGATTTGGTATGGTGGACTACAAGCCTGTGACTACCTTGAGGATCTTAACTTTTAGAAGTTATATGGTAGTGATGTCGAACCAGATTTGGGAAATGCCCCTAAGTTTCAAAAACTCATTCGGGTTGATGCTATTGGTGAACCTCCGTCCGAACATATGTTTTGCGGTTAGCACTGTGAGCTCATATTTCGTTGAGCCTCACTGCATTAATGCGAAGAATATTCTAAGATATCTTCATGGCACAATTACTAATGGATTGAGATACACTACCAGAAATATGAAATTGCATGATTATTCGAATGTTGATTAGGCAGGTAGTGTGGAGGATCACTGGTGCACTTTTTAGTGTTGTTTCGCTTTGGATTCTGCTTCAATATAATGAATGAGAAGGAAGCAGAAGTGAGTTGCCATAAGCACCACTGAGACTGGATACATATCTACAAGTAAGATCTCGTATGAAGCTACCCGGTTAGGGAAGCTCTTCAGTGAGCTGTTTGAACACATACCATTATGATTCTCTGTAACAACCAAATGTGGGATTCAATTATTGAGGAATCCCATATTCGTCGATTGCTCTAGCAGATAGACATCATATGGGATATGGTAAGTCGATGAAAAAGGAGGCTCCATCACATTAAGATGATGTAGAGGTTGATACACCTTTTCAAAGCCCCGAGGAAAGATCTAATCTGTGATTTTCCAAAACGAATTGGAGTCATCAAGAAACCCTTGTACAAGGGTCTTGCATGTTGCATACATTGAGCTCTGGGAGCTCTGAGGGCTTGCGGTTCTTACTGGAGCAACATACGACCACAGGGAAACTCACCCTCCCCTGGTGGTGCGCACTGGAACAAGATGATTCGCTCTCCTGTGTAGCAGGATTGATGTGTTCTCCTATGAGGCCTGGATTGATGTGTTCTCCATGGTGATTGTAGCAGGATTGATGTGTTCTCCTACGAGGCCTGGATTGATGTGTTCTCCATGGCGGCCTGGATTGATGTGTTTTCCATGGCGATTGTAGCAGGATTGATGTGTTGTCCTCTGAGGATAGGATTGATTAGTTCTCCTGTCGAGGCATCCTACCCATGCAGTCTGGGACTCATGGGAAGTACCTCTCATCTGATCAATGAGCAGGGAAATGAATTTAGGGACCATAGTAGTACCGATGGATGCATCGTTGTATCTGTCGTACTCCCTATGCTAAGATGACCTCCATTGATCTAGGATCAATGATGCTGGTCTGGGACCAGTGGTAGGAGTTGTACCATACTATGATGCTGACTTCGGGTCGGTTGAGACTAGTCTGGGACCAGTGGTACATACTCTGAGACTGACTTCGTGTCAGTGCAGTACTAGTCTGGGACCAGTGAGAGTGGTACATACTCTGACACTGACTTCGGGTCGGTTGAGACTGGTCTGGGAGCAGTGGTACACTCTCTGAGACCGCGATACTGGTCTAGGACCAGTGGTAGGAGTTGTACCATACTATGACGCTGACTTCGGGTCGGTTGAGACTAGTCTGGGACCAATGGTACATACTCCGAGACTGACTTCGTGTCAGTGCAGTACTGGTCTGGGACCAGTGAGAGTGGTACATACTATGATGCTGACTTCAAGTCGGTTGAGACTAGTCTGGGACCAGTGGTACACTCTCTGAGACTGCGATACTAGTCTGGGACCAGTGGTAGGAGTGGTACTTACTATGAAGCTGACTTCGGGTCGGTTGAGACTGGTCTGGGACCAGTAGTACGCACTCTGAGATTGACCTTGAGTCAGTGGAGGATGATACTGGTCTAGGACCAATGGAGTTGTACTCACTATGACGCTGACTTCGGGTTGGTTGAGACTAGTCTGGGACCAGTGGTACATACTCTGAGACTAACTTTTGAGTCAGTATGATACATCCTCAATCATTTCTTCTTCTTCATAATTCAGACAAAAGCAGATTAGAAGAAGAACAATGCAAGAGTAGAGCATAACAGAGCAAAACAATACCGATCAGTACAAGGTAGAACAAGACAAAGCAGAATAGGCAGAATAAAGCAGAGTAGGGCAAGGGTCAGGCTATACAGGGTAGTGCATTTGATGGATGAATAGTAATGACCGATAGACATATTGCAGATGAAGTTCTCCCTGATTGAGAGGGAGTGTTAAAATTGGAAACCAGCACAAAACTTCATGTGGGTCATCTTGTTCATTGCTAATAATATTTTTATTAGATTCCTCTCGTCGAGAGGTATAGGATTGATATAAAGATCATCTAATTCCGATAAGTATTCATGGAGATATGAATTTATTTTGATTATGGAATTATTATCAAGCTGACCTACAATTCATGTAGGCTCAGAAGCCCAACAGTCGCATCTATTCAAACACCAATGTTGTGTATAAATATTGGAGGAATTTTCCTCATTTGCAAACACACTTCTCATCAGATCTCTCTCTCTCTCTACTGTGTAGAAATGAGTCTCTTCTCTACTGCATAGAAATGGGTCTCTCTCTCACACATGTGAAGCTGGAAGCTGTTGAACGTGAAGCTGCAATTGCAGAAGGAAAGATTGACCTGCATGGCCTAGAAGATCTCCTCATATGAACTACGTTGTAGGTTCATCTGAACCTCCTCTGGAAGCCGCAACTTTTGGTGGTGGAATGAAGTCAATCTGACAAATGGTTTGCAAGATATCGACTACCTTAGTTTGAAGCCAGAAACTGCTGAAACTAAAGCTGCAACTGCAGAAGTAAAGATTGACCTATGTGGCCTAGAAGATCTCCTCGTCTAAACTATGCTGTAGGTTCATCTGAACATCCTCTGGAAGCCACAACTTTTGGTGGTGGAATGAATTCAATCTGATGGTTGGTTTGTCAGATATCGTCTACCCTAGTTTGATAATGAAGCTGCTAATGCTGATGCTATTGATCTAGGGTTTGCTACTACTGATATGAATCAGATTTATTGTACTATTTCTCTTTGCTGAATTATTGAAGATAAAAGAAGATTTGATCAAAGGGTTTCCCCACACATTGTGGGGTTTGTCCCTCCCTAGCCACCACATCTTGTGTCTCTTGTCTTGGCTTGTTTTCTATCGATCGTTTAATGTTCTATCTACACTTTACTTTATGTACATGTGATTGCTAATATGTGGAATATAATAAGAAAAAGAATTAAACTGTTATAAGCATAAAACATACCATAACATAACACTGAGGCTCAGGCATAACTACTGTAGAAGTGATTCATCTAATTAGGAGGAACTTGGTCACTCGTATTATATTTCCTATGAATGAGATAAGTGGAAAATTGTTTGTGAAAATATTTTAGGAAATTATTACTTTCTCTAAAATGGGAAACATATGTATGCATGTAAAGGTTGAAGGTGCAGCATGTTTAGTAACTTAGTCGACACCTAAAATTATTACTCTATTATTTTTATATTATGGAACAAATAAAAAAATATTTATGAATTGATGTTTGTTAGGTAATACAAACAAGTTTAGTAGAGTTCTAAGTCAATGTGGAAGAATATCCTCTATACCGCCTAGTGGAAATGAAATTCATACTATAGGGATTCTTTGATGAATCATGATCAGATATATTATACATGAAAACATGTAACTAAAACAACTATTCCTATAGTATTCTTAAAAGTGCAGGTATGTTAGGGTAGAAAGTGTTGGGAATAATACTGAGAGGGTGGAGGGGGGTGAATCAATATTTACAAATCAATAACTTTTTCCATTTCATAATCAAATTTATATACACTACCTCAATGAAGGGAACTCGCTTGTGGACACAACTGTTCTTAAGGAAAACAACATATATCTAGTGAAATTGTGATTCAATTAATTCATCATATGTTGATATTTAATTAGTGCATTAGTACTTTATAAACATTAAATAGTAACCATGTACACTAATAATAGAATAAACCATCACACATAAGAAACCCACATGAACACCAAGATGTAAGGTGGAAACCCAATGCGGGAGAAAAACCACCTGCTTTTGTCATCTATGTCTTCTTTCAATATCAAGAATAACATGTTTACAATCTTGTATTGGTGCAGACTCATACCAGTACCCAAGCACCCACCTGCAGAAGGCTACAACCTTCTCTCATTTTCTAGGTTATGCCTGAAGGGAGCTACAACCCCCTAGCTCTTGTATTGCCTGATATGTTTACTAGTACATAGGCACCACCTACATAAGGCTACAACCATCACTTGTTCTCCAGTTGCTACTAGAAGGGAGCTCCAACCCCCAGATCTAATCACCATCCACTACTGGCAAGAAGATTCAACTTCCTTACTGAAGGCTCCAACTTGCAGTATCTTCCAGGTACCACGCTTCATAAATCTTCAGACTGGATACTCCTAGTACACAAAAACACAATGTGTTGTGCATGGGATCCCCCAAGGCACATTTTGGGGCTTAAAGCCTAAGTTTTGACTAAGTCCTATGTAAAGACTTTGCGATTTGTGGGCGCAAAGCATGAAGATTGTAAATGAGTCAGAGGGTTGTCTGCCCTCAATTTTGTAATGTAATTTTGGCTTGAAAGTTATACCCATGGTCCGCGGACAATGGGATTGTATAAATAGAGTGAGGCTCTAAGTTGTAAAGAGAGATTTGGTCGAATCTAATCGAAGAGAATGAAGAAGAAGCATTGAGTCTAGTTGGAAGTGAAAACTTGAGTATTTGGGTCGTATGGTAGGAGAAGGCTTTGTAGCTGAGTGCGCAGAGGCCTAGTAGTCCGTAGCTAAGTGTGCGGACCCCTATGGCTAAGTGCGCAGGGTGAGTCGAGTCTGTAACCATTAGAGAATTAATAAAGATAAGTTCCTTATCATTTTGTGTATCTTTTTCTTGTTTTATGCATTGAAGTATATTGGGTATGAATTGCAAGTTTTCTGTTTATTTGTTGCGCAAAATTATAAGAATGTGTTGAATAAGAAAATATAAGATAAGTATCTATTTATGCGAATTTATCTAACAGTTATAAGAAGATAAGTAAGATCCACAGTGGAAGTTAGGGAGAAAGCACATATCGCTACCATAGCAGAACGAAAGAACATCAGCCCCTGGTTAGGGTTGTGTGTGGGTGATTGTAATAGATCGTGAAGGTATTGCACATCAGAAGAAAGCACGAAGTGACCTGCATGAGCTTATTCATAGTTGGACTAAAGTCACACCTCAGACATCTCAAGGGTGCGGAAACTTGGTTCCAGCATCCCCCCATATTGCTTTGGGTTAGACCTTAGTTTGTGCTCCACGAGCTGTTCCTAAAAGGGCCAGTAGTACACGAATTTATTTGGCTAATTAACTTCAAACCTCGGTTAGCCCCCATCAAGCCAATAAATGGTTCCGTTACCAGGACCGAAATCTACATAGAAATCTCTGATGTCGCATCACTGGAATCCAACTAAGAAGGAGATTGAATGGTTGTTGGACAGGAAGATTCACAAATTCGCGGTGTAGGAGAACAGGAATCCATCACTATCAATGGAAGAATAGTTATACTGCTACATGTACACAAATATCCACGAAACTTTCTTCACATATTTCCCCACTGAGTTGTACGAGTGGATCGCGAAGCTAGCAAATAGTCAAGGGAGGCGGAAGCTCGTTGAACCTATTGCGTGGGCTCCAGAGTTGGTGCAAAGATTGGAATCATCAAAGGATAAGATCATGCACGTTGTTGATCACTGGATCGATTGCATTATAGGAGGATTCATTACTGAGTTTGCAGTAAATACTTTGGTCAGCTATAGTGAGGAAGAGCAATGCTTTCTCAAAGGACCACTAGGTAAGTACATAAAGTCTCTTAACACTTGGATTAGAATTCTATTGTGAGAAAAGAAAATTATGCAGAACTTACATTGATGTTTGGGGCTACGTGAAGTGGGAGAATTTACAGAAACAATGGAAGTGTGGAACTAGAGACTAGCCCCTTGATTTCACCTCCACGAGGGGATGAGAAAGAGCTCGTGAAGGTCTCTCTACGAAGTGTGATCCATTTGATGAGGCAGAGAATTCCCTACATACCACCTCCACCCACACCACTGCCAGTTTCATCGTCATCACCTCCATCTTCACCTGTACCACCTCCACCACCAGTGCATTCTAATATGGTGAGCACGATAAAATTTCCTATGTTCAAGGGTGTGGGAAATGAAGATCTGGACCAGTTTTTGTTAGTTGTAAAAGCCGTATAGGAAGCGCAGGGAGTTACAAATGATGGTATCAAGAAAGTGAGATTGGTTAGTGCCCTAAAATATTGCACATTGACCTGGTACATCAAGAACTCAAGTGATAATCTGAATGCGGGAATCGCGGTTATTCAAGCTGCGCTAACTAGGGAGTTTAGCGGGCTGAAGTCAGAAGCATAGTTGATCATTAGGCTCAAAGATATCGCAATGCTACCAGGTGAGACTCCTTGGGAGTTGGATCAAAGGCTGAAGTGAACGGTTTGTAAAGCTAATAGAACTCTTACAGATGTACAACACTGTGAATGGTTTGTAACATCCCTATCGCTGCATTTAAGTAATGCGTTGTCGCAACAAAGGTTAACAAATTAGGTAGAAGATTTAGAGATCGCAATGAGGTTGCATCAAAAGAACCACACGTAGTTGAAAAACTTATGCCTTGAGATGCAGATTATGAAACAGGACAAAACAGTCCAACCAGAAGCACGCGAAAAGGTGTGGTATGTGAAATGCAAAGGTCAGGGCCATTATAAAGAGCACTTCCTGGTATTCGCGAATTACGTCGTGGGAAGAGGACTGATGCCATTAGGACTAGAAGCGCAAGCAGGAATGAGCACGACACCTGCTTTGTGGTGCATGATTTGTCAAATACGAGGAAAGCATGCTATAGACAACTTCCACTTGTTATAAAAGTACATGCAGAAATCGAAACAGTTGTTTTGTAATTTCTATAGATTGGTGGGACACTATGAGTGTACATGTAAAAGTTATGATCTAATGATGGATAGAACTCTCGCCTAGAGGGTTCAAGCTGAAACACAACCCCTAGACTAGGGCGCAGGGATGGCGCGAACCGAATTACAGGGGCACAGACAAGGCCGACATGGAAGAGGACCTAAGAGAGGTCACGGACAATTGAGATGCTACAATTTCAGGGGGCCAAGGCATTATTCCCACGATTGTATGAATCTGATGCATCTCTCATGTCTGTATTGTACCTTGTTAGATCACGAGATGGAAGATTTTCCTACACTGATAGCTAGGATATGTGACAAGGGAGCACTACAACCTCCCCTGACCATAAGGGCTTCACTCAATGAACCTCTGACATATCACATATGTTCATGGAATATTAAACAATACCCTTAATTTGACTACATATTGGAAAACATCACTAAAAATCACATTATTTAACCCCCTACCAATACAAACCCAATACACCTTCACAATTTAAAAACCCCTACTTTCACTAGATATTATAGATATCCATTTTTTCATTAACTTTTTTTATACCCCTTTATATTTTTTCGTTAACGTTGGACTCCATTTTTTGTACCTAATAATATAAAAACCATCTCCCCCTATATATCCCCCAATATATTATGTCATTTTTTCGTTAATAAATACCCCCCAAAATGAGCCCATGTGCTATGGTATTTCTCTCAAAGTGAAGCCTCTGTGCCCTCGACTTAGAACCTGCAAATGATGAGGTCTAAGCCATGTGTGGAAGAACATAATGTGAATATTATGCTCCAAAGTGGAATTATGATGGGAGATGATAAAGGAAAGAAAACCGAAGAAATTACTTGGGTTCGCAAGGCTCTAGTGAAGGAAGCAGAGTTTGATTTGGAGCCTACTCAAGAAACGTTTATGGAAGCTAAGAAGACTGAAGTTGGAAATGGACCCATCGATGCTCACAATGTTCCTAGAGACATGTATGAAGCTATTGTGTGACAGTAAGGTGGTAAAGGGATTACAGGAACTCATTAACAGATGTGCTAGGACTGTGCATAGTCTGAAAGATTTGATAACATAAAACAATAACAGGAAGAGAAATGAGGTTAACTGCACATATTGGAGAATATGAGATGTACGAAGTAATTCTAGATTTAGAGTCAGACGCGAACGTTCTTTCGAAGGAGATGTGGGAGCACATGGGTGGTTGATGCTGTAATGGTCTCCTATCCAGTTGCGTATGGAAAACCAATAGAAGATAATACCCCTGGGGCGATTGCAGGGAATCATAGTGGATATTGAAGGAGAAAGCGCACTAGCTGACTTTGAGGTGATAGAGATGTTGATGACAACAATCCCTACCCTGCGCTATTAAGAATTTATTGGGCCACTGACATGAATGGGGTGATTAACCTGAAGAAGCACAAGATGATTTTTGAGAAGAAGAATCTGCACATAGTGATACCTTTGGACCCTGCTGAGGGATCGGACAACATTGAGCCAGTGTGCGACTATGAAAGTGATGATGACTTAGACTTCATCTGCAAGATAACTAAGCAAGAACAAGACTGGGTAAATCCTACTACAGATGGGTGAATTTCATGGCACCGCGAAAGCTCTTATACTTCAGATTGGGATGAGGAGATAAAGCGATATCATAACAGGTTACTTGAGGTAACCACACTTAACTGTAATATGATGACAAGAGCATTGTGATGTGTATCAGCGAAAATGAGATATTTTCCTAGTTATGATGGATTAGGCAAGGTAGATTCTTTCTTGGAAATATTTGAAAGTGAGGTGCTGGAGAAACAACATTTCGAAGCCTTGAATTAGGTATTGCATGCTACACTTGCAAGTTGGTGGGGTACGCACAAAGGAAATTTTGATGACTGGCGCACATGTAGGAGGATGATGCACACACGGTTTGGAAAGCCTCGAGTATGATTCACAAATAAATACAATGGAAAGGATTATCAGTGCACGCATCTGGCTAAGTGGACATAGGCCTATGGAGAAAAGCTACAACCAGAGTGGGTGCGCCTATTCTATCAAGCTCTAGACGTTATACCAATGAACTGGTATATGGAAACAGAGCTTTGCAACGAGACAAATGAATGGGATGTTTTGCACGAAGGGTGTGTCATGACCTTTAACTTTGATGATGAATGGGAGAGTATTAATGAAGCGCTACAAGAAGTAAAGGCAACCATCTTTAGAATGCCACAAGAGCTGATAACATTGACTTAGCTTGACTGGGCTACCCAGTTAACTTGCACACCGGAGTGTTATAATGTAATTACTAAGGAAGAGGATGAAGATTCGAGGAACATTGATATTCCAGAGACAAAGGACTAGCACGAGGTTCAAGGACCACAAATTGGGAAGCTTGACATAACCGTGCTAGTGAGGACTAAGTAAGTAAACATTGGTACAGAGGTGGAACCTAGATTTGCAAAGATTAGGGACTACTAGGACACCGCGATAGTGGATAAGGTCATTGAACTACTCTGTGAGTATTAGGAATTACTCCCAACCAAGTTCGCGAAATTAAAGGGAATAATCAGAGACTTAGGGGTAATGAGGATCACGTTAAAACCTGACGTGAAGCCAGTGAAGCAGAGACTGTATCGCTTAAACCCAAAATACAAGGAGAAAGTGCATGTAAAGTTAGATAAGACGCTCACGGTAGGCATTATTGAACCTATAGAAGAATCCAATTGGGTAAGTCCAATGGTGGTCCAGGAAAAGAAATAGAAGGATAAAATAAGAATATGCATAGATATCAAAAAATTGAACGACGCATGCGTCCATGATCCATTCCCAACCCCGTTCACAGATGAGGTATTGGACAATGTAGGTGGTCAGGAGGCATATTCTTTCACCGATGGATTCTCTGGATACCACCAAAACAGGATCACGCCAGAAGATAGGAGCAAGACAACCTTTGCGATAGAGTGGGGTTGCTTTCAATACACTATTATGCCGTTTGGATTAAAGAATGCGCTGGCTATCTTCTCGCATGTAGTTGTTGTGGCGTTTAGGGAATATATTTATAAATTCTTGGAGGTCTATTTGGATGATTGGACTATATTCGGGTTGCTTAGGAACCATGTAGCAAACCTAAATTTGATGTTGGATACATGCCAAAGATACCGAATCGCGCTCAACCTCAAGAAATGTACATTTCTTGTTCCTTTTAGGAACCTATTGGGGCATGTGGTTTGTAAACTAGGACTGATGGTAAACCGCACGAAAATTGTAGTAATTCTGAATTTGGAAGTGTCGCGCAGTTTGAAACAGCTGCGTGCTACTTTGGGACACACTGGGTACTATAGAAAGTTTATCAAGAGTTATGCTCAAATCACCATGCTGATGGAAAAACTACTGAATAAGGATGTCACATTTTGCTGCGACGATGATTGTAAGAAAAGCCTAGATATATTGAAGTAAAAGATGGTTACTACACCAATTCTTATCTTCTTGAACTAGCAGAAATAATTCCATGTTCATGTTGATGCATCGTGTATAGCGCTGGGGGTCATACTTACACAAGAGGGCAGAGAAGGATTAGATCACCCTATCTCATTCGCTAGTCGCAAATTATCTAAAGCAGAAAAGAACTACTACGCCATTGAATGCAAGGGACTAGTTATGGTGTACACACTCCAGAAATATCGGCACTATTTTCTAGGGGGACACTTCAAGATGTACACAGATCATTCCACGCTGAAATTGTTGGTCAATAAGCCTGTTTTGAGGGGGCACATATGTAGGTGGCTCTTATTGTTCCAATAATATGATTTGGTAGTTGTTGTGAAGCCTGGGCAGTTGAATGCGGGACCAGATCACTTGTTGAGCATTGAGACAGGCGAGGAACCTACCAGTTTGGAGGAAGGACTACCTGACACACAAATTTTTGTTGTGCGCATAGCGGAAGGACACTTTGAAGATATAATCGACTTTCTAACAACTGGAACTACGCTGAAAGGTTACTCTGTCAAGTAGAAAAAGGAACTAGTGGTGCGTGTGACAGACTTTTTCGTCATTGCAGGGCATCTGTATATGATGGGGAATGACGAGATACTGTGAAGGTATGTGTAGGAATTTACAGGGTAAGTTCCTCAGAAAGAACACCAAAAGGACACCGCTCACAACCATATCTCAAATCAATACACCAGTATTTTTGACGTGGTTAAAACCCTCAGAGTGCAAGGAGGGAAACAGTCCACGGCCTGTCCCAACGTGGGTACTACAGGCAATTTATTAATCAAAGAATGAAAATTTACATAAGCTTCTCTAATGCACAGATTACCCGAACAATGACCCTCCATGCGCTTTAAATAGAACTCATGGACCAATCGGGTGTCAAGCCACGGATCAAGTGTCCGTAATACCGAGGTGAGAGTGAACTGTCGGATCACTACATATCGTGACCGTCGGATTGAAGTTACAAAATGTACAACGGTAAAGAAAGACACTTTACCTAACTCTATACCTAACTCTATACTAGACCAAGTTGAACTTAACTATATCCTATGTGTCGGAATATCCTAACATCCCCCCTTAAGAACAACTTGGGATAGGATTGAAGGATTTACAAATATGACACAATAGGAGAAGGAAGGAGGCACTAGAGCCTATCCCCCCTTAGTGACAACATCCTGAACTCCAAGCATATATCGAAGTTTAGTGAACTTCACCTCTGTGAGAGCCTTTATGAAGATGTCTGCAACCTGATCATCTGTTGGACAATATTGCACTTCAAGAACATGGTCATGAATGAGCTTTCTGATGAAGTGCATGTGTAGTTCAATGTGTTTGTTGCGCTGATGCTGTACTGGATCTTTGCATAGCTAAATGGCACTTTGATTATCACACCAAAGTGTGGTTGGATGCTGCTGCTCAAAGCCAAACTCTGATAGGATCTGACGAAGCCACAAGGCTTCCTTACTAGCTTCCACGGCACCACGATACTCTGCTTCTGCTGACGAAAGAGAAATGGCAGCCTGTTTCTTACAAGCCCATGTAATAGGTCCTGAACCAAGAGTGAAGACATAACCGGCAGTAGACTTCCGATCATCAGTGTCACCAGCCCAATCAGAATCAGTGAAACCAACTAACAGAGGAGCTGCTTTGGCACTGTAATGATTGTTAAAACCCTCAGAGTGCAAGGAGGGAAACAGTCCACGGCCTGTCCCAACGTGGGTACTACAGGCAATTTATTAATCAAAGAATGAAAATTTACATAAGCTTCTCTCATGCACGGATTACCCGAACAATGACCCTCCATGCGCTTTAAATAGAACTCATGGACCAATCGGGTGTCAAGCCACAGATCAAGTGTCGGTAATACCGAGGTGAGAGTGAACCGTCGGATCACTACATATTGTGACCGTCGGATTGTAAGTTACAATATGTACAACGGTAAAGAAACACACTTTACCTAACTCTATACCTAACTCTAAACTAGACCAAGTTGAACTTAACTATATCCTATGTGTCAGAATATCCTAACACTTGTAGTCTGTTCCTTGAGAAATGAAGGCTTCTCTTGTAGAATGGAAGGTGGAAACAAACACAGAGTAGGCTGGTCCCAACTTAGTAAGAATGGAATAGATAAGGTTACTATCTTCTTTCTTAACTTTAACACCTTCCAAGAGATATCTAAGGGTCTTGAATTTGGACAAGAAATCTTCAATGCAAGAAAAATTATTAGGGTCCAATATAAGCAACTCATTTTCAAGTTGATGGGCTCTAAGTTCATTTTTAATCCCAAAAACTTTATTGATTTGTTTCATTGCTTCATCAAGAGTATCAAGTTCTGCAATATGGAATCTAAGATCTGGAGAAATAGACATCCCTATCAATCCACGTGCATGATCTTGCCTATTTTCCCATTTAGAAGCCTTATCTATATCCTTTGGTTTCTTTTCTTGGCCTGAGGCTATTCGGTAGAGACCTTTACTTCTAAGTAAATCCTCAATGTAAGACAACCATTGGAAGTAGTTGGTGCTATCAAGGGTAACTTGGTATTGACTTTCCATTTCAACGAAAACTGAAGCTAAATATGCTGAAAATAAGTGTTCCAATGGATAGATCTCGAAAAATTAGGCTGGTTTAAAAAAAACGGCTCTGAAAACGACTTCCAGATGAAGAAGTTATGGCTTTTTGAAAAAAGTTGATGAAGTCGCCGACGAAGTGCGGGAATGTGCGGAAATGAAAAAGTCTGCCCCCAAAAAACGGAGACTTGAACCCAAGACCTCTACTCTCTTAGAATAGCTTTGAACCAATTGAGCTATACAAAAAATTTGAGAGAGAGAGAGAGTGAGGGGGCGGGGGGGGTTGATTCTTTGGGTTGCGTGCTTGCTTTGAGAAGACTCTTTTTCCCTACAAAACAAAAAATGCAAAACCCAACACGGACCTTACGGCTCGAAGTTAGCTTTAGCCGAAAAACTAAATATTTTCAAAAATAAACCTTGCAACTCAAAGTTAGCTTTGGCCGGAAACTAAATATTTTCCTCCATGTTTCTGATTTTCCGAGATCACCCTAAGGCGCAGAGAAAAGAGCATACGCATGAGAAAAATCCTTCCTTTCTGTTTTTGATTTGCCCGGATCACACAGAGTCGCAGGGCAAAGAGCATACGCAGAAATGAAAGGTATAGATCCGGTAATAAAAAAAGCTAAATAAACCGAAACCGAAATAAATAGAGAGAAAATAACAGTAAACCGCAAATAAACACTATACACCTCCAGATCTTAAAAATGACGCAGCTAGGGCTACCGGAAACCTTTTCGCATGAAATGAAAGGGGTTCCTCACTGGAACAGATTCTCCCAACACAACAGAGCAATCCTCTCGTCCCGAAAGCAGTCAGAAACAGTAGATCTAGGAAACAGCAGTCGGATGCAGTTCTATCGGCTTCAGATTTGGATCACCAACAGACGCGGCCCTCAAATAGCTCTGATACCATGTAGGAATTTACAGGGTAAGTTTCTCAGACAGAACACCAAAGGACACCACTCACAACCAGATCGCAGATCAATACACCAGTATTTTTGACCGTGGTTAAAACCCTCAAAGAGGGAAACAGTGCACGGCCTAAGCCAACGCGGCCGCTTCAGGCAATTTATTAATAAAAGAATGAAAATTTACATATGCAAACCCAATCCTTTTGTTTGTCTTGGATTTCATGATTTTGTGAGAACTTTTCTAGTTCCACTTTCTACCTTTGGTTCTGTTTCTTTTTTCTTGCTTACTGGTCTAAGATTAAAATTTAATAGTAGCAATTCTGGTCCCTGTTTCAAATTTTTTTTTTTTTTTTTCCTTAGCTCCCTCGGTCAATGTGCTTAATTCGCTGACAGTCGCACTGACCAGCGTGAGTTACTGAGGAACAGTTGCGCTGACCAGCCTCTGGCACTTGTTGTCAGTTAGACAGTCATGTTGATGCTTGTAAGTGAATATTAGGACTTGACCCCAATCTTGGCCAGTGTGTTTTTCTCTCATGATTTTGACCCCGTAAGCCTTTTAGACTATTTTCTCCTCGATTAGAAAGCTTCATTTAGCTTGCTTTGTGTGCTTGCTTGGTTTAGCCCACCCTATGATGTGTTAAGTCTAGCCCCGTGTGAATTTCTTTTTTATTTTTTATTTGAGTCCCTCGATCGGTGCTATTTTTGGCCAAAAAGTCACATCGATCAGCCATCAGCGCTAGTTGTACTACTGGTCAGTCATGCTGATCGGCACTACTTTTGGCCCAAAAGTCACTCTGGTCTAAGGGGTAAGAAAAAATCAGAATTCTCCTATTCCAGTGCTAGTGTGTCTTGACCCTCAAACTATATTCTTCCTCCAAGGAGTGACTAGGATGCTTTGTTCTCAATTGAATGAGTGAAAGAATCTTGTTTTTTCTCTTATTTCGAGTGTCTCTTTTCTCATTCCAAGCATAGATTACATTTCTTGGTTTGTCGATTGAAGCATTTATGTGTTTGGTTTGTTTGATTCAGAGAAGAAGTTTCTTTTAGTTTCATTTATCATGCTTTGGATTTGATCGATTCTTGTTTGTTTGGAATGGTGAAAATTTTCATTTAAAGTGCTTTATGTGAAAGATTAATTCTGCATTTTATGAAAAGAAGAACATCATTCTAGTTTACTTAAGCAAAAATATTGCATTAGTAGTGTTATTGAGAGGCTAGAATTGCATCGTCATAAGCATTGGAAATGAAATGAAACTTCTTATGTTGTTATAGGAAGATTAAGTGTGTTTAGGAGATTTATTAAAGAAAGATTTCATTCTTTTCTTCTTGCATTGATTTTGTGTTCCCTATCTCTGAATTAGTTTTAACTTTCATATAGTTGCATTTAGGAGTTTTCAAATAACAGTGGTAGGGCCTTGTAATTGAAACCTAATTAAAGATCAACCGTTAAAATTTATTGAATTAACCTAAGGAAGCATTGAAACTTAACGCTCACATTTAGTGGTCTAAGCTAGAGATGTGTTTCAATGTCTTTAAACCTAGCAGCTATCATTCACTTCAACACTAGACAACGCTAGTACGAATTTGTGCTCCCCATATAATTG
Organism: Pinus tabuliformis; assembly: GCA_031772625.1. Lineage (NCBI taxonomy): Eukaryota > Viridiplantae > Streptophyta > Pinopsida > Pinales > Pinaceae > Pinus > Pinus tabuliformis. Next base: position 305,526,614 of record CM062806.1, on the reverse strand, counting down.
AGTATATAATGGGAGACCCAACTAGGATGCAATGCTTTTATCCTTTGGAATTTGAGTCGGTCGACTTGCAAATGTGATACACCGAGCATAACATTTAGTGAGATTTCCTACTCATACTTCGCGGTTCGTTGGGAGGTATTCTACAGTTCACGATTGTCTACAATCTTGTTTACCTAGATCATCTAGAGCAGTCATTTGATATTTTTGACTAGTCAAATTTAAAAGATCATCGAGCACTTGTCCTTGCGAGCTCGTTAACTCCGAAAGTGACTAGAGTCATCTTTCATCCTTTTCTCGACTCTTAAAACATGAAAAGGTAGATTTTTGTTTTAGTGTTCTAAAATTAACTTCCCATGAAATATTCCTTGTTAAAGTTATCTTCCTTAGTGATTATTTATGGTCTATTCCAATGGCAACATTTCCAAAGTCTACTAGTCAAGGATTCCCCTCGGATGGGAATCCTTATCCTTTTCCTTCTTTGGAAATGTTGGTTCTCCTTATATGGCAATGTTGTTCCTCCGTAGGTTAACCATTGGTTTACCTTTTTGGTTGTTTTCAACCTCGGTGGTCCCGAGCATCCTGACTCTTGTCCAAAATTCTCCTTTATTCGAACCACGTCATGATGATTCTGAGGTTGACCCCTCACCTTCTTCCCCAATTTCTTCACCTTCCTCTTCTACTTCGCCTCGTGAATGTTTGAAATCTAGTAACTAGGAGGCTAAGAAGAATAAGAATAAGATGAAGAAGAAGAAGTATAATAAGCGAGTGGCCAACTGTGCAGCTGTTACTCCAACTGCACCCCCCATCGACAAACCTTATGATCCTTAGTGGAAGGTAAATTTCCCTTGTAGGCTATGTAAGGGTGGCTATCTCCTTCGAGACTATCCTGGTGTTCCCAGAGTCTTAGAGGTATGGTCTCAAAATCTGGATCGACCATCCCCATCGACATCTGGAGATCATGTTGATGGTACACCCTCGGCTAATGATGGTAAGAAGAAATGAAAGATTAGATTTCCCAGTAAGTTATGTGAAGGAGAGCATCTTCTTCACCTTTTTCCTCTTATGGATAGAGCTTCCAAATGTTTGGAGAACCTTGCATCTCCTCAACCCCAACTTCCTGTTGGTTGTCATAGTATTTCTTCTAACCCTCTCCTAGTTGGTAAATAGATTGAATTGGATTCATCCCTTTCCCATCTTGCTCTTCTTGAGCGAGACTCTCTTGTGTCTATTCTTGACCAACCATTGGTAGAAAAGAGTGTCGACTTGGCTCTACCACCAATTGCTCACTCTGTTCTGGAAGAGAGTGGCGATCATACTGCTCATGTTCTTCTCATTTCCTCAGATTCTCAAGAATCGAAGCGTAACCATCCCATCTTGGTTGTTCAAGAGAGTCCTTCTATTCCTGTACGGCATGGGGGAAATCATATGATACCCCCACCAAGTAGTTTTGTCATCTCTTTCAATTGGACGCCATTGACTTCTTTCTGCCTCCCATCTTATGTTCCTCTCAAGATCAAAGTACAAGCCTATAATATGATAGTACATGGCACTATATTAGATGAAGGCACATTTGTTAGCATCATGTCTTATACTACTTGACAAGCTTTAGGCTCCCCACAGCCTGTGCTTGTCACTCAGAATATGTTGGCTTTCAATAGAGGAACCAGTCAACCCTTAGGGGTACTTCTAAGGTTCCCTATTATTTTTGGAGGAAAGACCGTTTATATAGATGTGATGGTAGTCCAAGGTCCATTAGATTTCAATATTCTTCTTGGATGCGACTATGTTTATGTCATGGGAGCTCTTGTTTCTTTGCTTTTTCGTGTGGTTTGTTTTCCACACGAGGGGAATAGTGACCATTGATCAACTGTAATTCATTGGTTGCCAGGTGCCTCCTATGCAACCATATTCCACTATTGGTTCTTGTTTGCAAGCAGTACCTTCCCAGCCACAGGTCAATTATGTGGCTACACGTTCCATCTCCGCATCTGCTGATGATCACACGAATGGTATAGTACATTATGCACTGGGGGCATTGGAACCCAATCTGTCTATGGTACCAATTGACATGTATTCCTCCTAGATTGTGGTTCTTCCATCTAGTGAAGACCTCTTGGGAGCCATGTTCCCATATCCTTCATGAAAAATGCACGAGGATAGTTCCTGGTCTTGTGTCAACCTCATTAAAAAATGAAACAAAGGTATGAGCATAGTTCCTTGTCTCATGTCAAGCTCGTTAAAAAATGAAACAAGGGGTCAGAGAATGGTTCCTGGCCTTGTGTCAAGCTCCTTAAAAAATGAAACAAGGAGTCCCAAGGATAGTTCTTTTACTGTGTCAACCTCGTTAAAAAATGAAGCAACTCTCTTTTCCAAATTGGTTCTTTGATTAAGTTCTCCTAGAATCCTAGTCAAGTCTTTCCAAGATCTTGAAAGTGAACCTTCATTCCCTCCACCTAGTTTACTGAAATGAAGCTTGGGGGGGCATGTACCTCGATTGAGTCATTATGTTGTGGGCATGCAAACTTATAGCATGCAAATTTTTTTGTTTCAAGCTTGTGTAAACATGAAACCGAATCCAAGCAGAGTTCTCCATGGTTCAAGCTTGTGTAAAAATGAACCCATGCCCAATTTACATCTCATGATTGCCATTTTTATCAGCTAATTTCTGCTAGATGAGCCTTGGTTTTTTCATTCCGTTGCCACCATCTCTTTGGTCGATCATATGCTTTCACTTGGTTGGTTTTTGTTTAAATGTGGCAACAAGAATATTTCAATTTTAATTTGTCCTTGAATTAATTGAGAATTAAAATTCGAATTTAGTCTCACCAGCTACTTGGAAAATAATTAATTAATTCATGTTGAGTTAAATAGTTGGAGAAATTCAAGTTAGAAGTTTTTCTGAAGTCATGCAACAGTTATCCCTTAAATTAAGGAGATTATCCATTAAATAAGGATATAAGATTGAGTTTTCTTTGAGTTGTAATTAGTTAACTCAATTTACTGAGTTAAGTCCAGTTAAATTAGTTCCACACTGTTTGAGGAACTAATTGTGAGTTCAATTAGTTAATGCATGCAAGCATCCAACTAGTGTACTCCAAATAACTGAATATTCTCTCATCAGTAACTCATGCATGTCTATTCTGAGAAAGACCCAATTGAGATTAAAGATATGGACAATGTACTATAAGTTGAATGTGATTTCCTATAAACAAAACTCACGCATGCAGAAGGAAGATTCCTTGAGGATTGTGCAGTTCTATAGGGTGTGAGATTAGTGTGAGTGATCAATGTTACACTAGGTAACATGACGATCACCGAGGAGAAAGTGCTCTAGGAAAGTGGAGAATTGGTGGGCAAAGGAGAAGGCCTTTGTGTATAATTCTGAGATATTTCCAACCTGTAATGAAAATACAGAGAGTGGGGGTTCTTAGATGAGGCTCTCTCCAAAGTATTCTTTTGTGTTTCATGTGCATTGACTATTCTCTGTTATATGTGTTCCACTTGATCTTGATCAAACCTTTTAAGCTTCTGCTAAATGATTGTAGGACTAGATTCAAGTATTTTGCTTTAGCTATATTGCATTATCAAGTTGATCTACAGTCAGAATTTCTACATGGTATTGGAGCAAAGGTTATCGAAGCTGTGAATAGTATACTGAGGAGAGAATTCAAAGTTTGAAGTTCAAGGTTATAGTTGCAAAAAATAAAATTTTTATCATACTTCAAAGTTGGCCAATGGCGTTCAATGGCTTGAGACTCGAGTATGCCTTGGATGGTAGCTCGATTTACATAGCATGGAAAGATCTCATGGAGGATGTATTAGAAGACAGCGACTTGAAGGAATTCATTGATCAAGAAACCCAAAAGCGAACTTCAACTAATGCACAAGAGTTGGTTGAATGGAAGAAGTGTGTGGCGAAGGTAAGACAAATCATCCTAGAGGGAGTTCGAGACCATATTTTCTCGAGTTTCCATGGGAAGGATACTCCATTTTCAATGTGGAAGACATTGGAGGACCTCTACTAGAATAGTAGCGACTAGAGGAAATTGGCACTCAAGGATAATCTTCGAAAAATCAAAATGGAGAAGGGTGATACTAATTCCACATATCTGAACAAGCTCACCATCTATAGAGATGAGCTTAGCAGTGTGGGAATAACTGCTGCCAATGATTATATGGTAAACCTAGCCCTCCTTGGCCTTCCAAAGAGCTGGAATAGCTATCAGGACTCTGTGAATAGAGAGAAATTGTTAGATTGGGAACGACTGTGGTCAGATGTGATGAAGGAGGGGATTAGGAGGAGCATACGAGATGGTTCTTCATCCAAGAATGATGATGAAGAAAATATGGCCTTAGCAAGTAAGGTAAGGAAATGGAAAGGGAAGGCTTCCCATTCCAAATTAAATTCTTCTCATGGAGGGAATAAGGTTGACAAGTCTAAAGTGAGATGATTTAATTGCCATGAGATGGGACATTATGCAACTATTTTCCCATTGAAGAAGTCCAAGAAGGGATCCTCGAAAGGATTGGAAGGTGAGGCATTAGCCTCTTACTTTGAAATCGACTTTATCCTCATCACATGCACGGTTTCATCAATGGTGGGTTGTGTTTGGTATCTTGATAGTGGAGCCTCATTCCACATGACCGGTGATAAAATTTTATTCAGTACCTTGGAGGAGGAAAACCTCGAGATGCGCATAGAGATGGGTGATGAAATAATGTTGTTATATACCTAGTGGGGATAATATGGGGTACCAAGGGAGGTACCCAAGGTAATAATGTAACAATGGGATGGGTCATAGTAATAAATAAGGTGGTTAACCCATATCATGTAAGGGACCACAAGTAGTTAGTAATAATGTAATGGGTCCATGGTATTAGTTGATGGTATGAGGGAACCATGGTAATGACCCATGGTATTGTATGTATGAGGGCTATATGGAGGCTAGAGACTCCATGTGAAGGAAGATTTTCAAGGAATATTGTATGAACAGGCATATAGCTTGTGGAGTGCTCTCCTTCCTTAAGGAGTGAACGTATGGTGTTGCCCTACCATAAGGGTTTGATATTAAATAAAGTGAATCATTTCTATATATTTTGATCTTGTTATTCTTGGTTTTATTTATATTATCATATATTTTTGGGTTAGATCTATAACAAGTGGTATCAGAGCTATAACAAGTGGAATCAGAGCTATAACAAGTGGGAAGAAGTCCAAGAAGGGATCCTCGAAAGGATTGGAAGGTGAGACATTAGCCTCTTAGTTTGAAATGGACTTTATCCTCATCACATGCATGGTTTCGTCAATGGTGGGTTGTGTTTGGTATCTTGATAGTGGAGCCTCATTCCACATGATCGGCGATAAAAGTTTATTCAGTACCTTGGAGGAGGAAAACCTCGAGATGCGCATAGAGATGGGTGATGATAGAATGTTGTTATATACCTAGGGGGGATAATATGGGATACCAAGGGAGATACCCAAGGTAATAATGTAATATTGGGATGGGCCATAGTAATAAATAAGGTGGTTAACCCATATCATGTAACGGATCACAAGTAGTTAGTAATAAGGTAATGGGCCCATGGTATTAGTTTGATGGTATGAGGGAACCATGGTAATGACCCATGGTATTGTATGTATGAGGGCTATATAGAGGCTAGAGACTCCATGTCAAGGAATAGTGAATGATTATTGTATGAACAGGCATATGGCTTGTGGAGTGTTCTCCTACCTTAAGGAGTGAATGTACGGTGTTGCCCTACCTTAAGGGTTTGATCAATAAAGAATCATTTCATATTATTTCTGGGTTTATTTGCATTTTCTTATATTTTCATATCAAATCTATAGTATTTCCGGGTTAGATTTATAACAAGTGGTATCAAAGCACTTTCTTGGGCAAAAGTGGAGAATTTTTTTTTTAATTTTTTTGTAGGATTTTGGGGGCGGCGAGTTTGAAGATCAGATATATATGTTTTGATGCAAGATCTGAAAAATATAATTGCATACTATATTCTTTGTGAAAAAATAGCCGATTTGAAAAAAAAATCGGTTGAATCGGAGTCAGGATGAAGGACATATCGCTGATCTAAAAATCAGTGGGGTTGTAGACAAGTTTTTAGGGCAGCGAGTTTGCGGCACAGATCTGGACGTCCTGGTGCAAGATCTGCAAAATATAATTGTATATCTAGATTCTATGTGAAAAAATAGCCGATTTCAAAAAAAAATTAGTCGAATCGGAGTCCGGATGAGGGAGACATAGCTGATTTAAAATCAACTCTTTTTGCAGAAATTTTGGTGACAGCAGGAGAGAGTTGCAGCACAGATCTGAAGTTACAGTCCCTGGATCAAGATTTCTATCACATGGGTAGATGCAGAATGGTTGTTCCATTTCTGAAAATAGGTCATAACAGGGATTCTGAGCAATATTGACTAAATTGTGACAATTTCAAATTTTCGCCAAGTAAGTGAATTTTTTCCAAACCTTCATGGCTTCTAGCAAGGAATTTTTTACAAGGAATGATAAGGGTCCTACTATTGAAGAATACATAAATGAATGGAAGAGGTTATTTAGACACAATTGGAAATGGGTGGAACTGGCTAATTTTAAAGATGAGACAACCACATGGTGGGGATTACTTAACCAGAAGAAGTGTTACAACCTGCCCGATGAAGAATTTGAAAAATGACTTTTAGACAGATGGTCTCATGCCAGAAAACAAGATAAGGAGCAACATGTGGGGCTATTTCATACTGGTATATCCTTATTGCAGGTTCATGGATTGATTCAGAAGGAGAAGATCATTGTTTCTATAAATCCTAGTTGCAAGCATAATTTTATCAAAGTTAATTTGGCAAAAAAATTGCAAGTTCCAGCAAAACACATTGAAAACACACAGGTGGATGATGAGGATGTTCAAGTGTATAAGGATTTGAAGGTTTCTATGGATAAGTATGTGTTGCATGGTGATTTTTATACTTCAGAGATGGATAATATGGATGTTGTTTTGGGATATCCTTGGATGGAATCTGCGGGTACTATCAATATTAATGTGCAGAAGAAATTCCTGAAGCTCTGGTATAAAAAGAAGAAAATTACATTACAAGATATTTCCATCAATAAACAAGTAGAGTCCACGAATGTTGAAGCAGAAGATGTTCCAGGGTCTGGCATATTGGATGATGAGCCAGTGATGATAGACAATCAAACAAAAACAGGGGCTGAAGCAGAAAAGGTTACAGGTACATCAGATGAGGGCTCAGTGGTTGAAGTCATATTGGAAAAGAAGACACCACAATAGGCACCACAGCAGGGTGAATTAAAGAAAAAACCATCATGGGTTAAAACTTCAAAATATCATCACCCACATCATCCCGCAAGACAACCATCAAGATGGCGACCAATTAGCCACACAGACAACAACCCCCGTAGAACAGATAGAGAGGAGCGAAGATCCACCTACTACACATCAACACAGAAGAGTTACGACAGTCAAATTCCATCTCTAGCGAGCGAGGCACCAACGACAGATAGAGAGGATTGAAGATCCACCTACTACATATCAACACAGAAGAGCTACCACGGTCAACTTCCATCTCAGGCGAGCGAGGCACCAACGAGACTGAGGGTTCACCTCTCTCTTGGATGGTTAGATGCACGTGCATGGTACCAGTGGACTACTCTTTTGAGTAGATCTTATTATTTGTGTTCTTCCCACGTTTCGGGGACAAAACATGCTAAGGGGGGTGGAATGTTATATACCTAGGGGGGATAATATGGGGTACCAAGGGAGGTACCCAAGGTAATAATGTAATAATGGGATGGGCCATAGTAATAAATAACGTGGTTAACCCATATCACGTAAAGGACCACAAGTAGTTAGTAATAATGTAATGGGCCCATGGTATTAGTTGATGGTATGAGGGAACCACGATATTGACCCATGGTATTGTATGTATGAGGCCTATATAGAGGCTAGAGACTCCAAGTGAAGGAAGATTGTCAAGGAATATTGTATGAATAGGCATATAGCTTGTGGAGTGCTCTCCTTCCTTAAGGAGTGAATGTATGGTGTTGCCCTACCATAAGGGTTTGATATTAAATAAAGTGAATCATTTCTATCTATTTTGATCTTGTTATTCTTGGGTTTATTTATATTATCATATATTTCTAGGTTATATCTAAAAAAAATGTATAGTGTTTCAGGAGTGGGCATGGTTGGTTTTCGAAGGGAGCATGGATCTCCTCTCACATTGAAAAATGTGAAGTATGTGCCTAGACTGAAGAATAACTTGGTATAGGTCGCGATGTTGGAGGAAAAAGGCTATGATGTTGTCTTTAGTAAAGGAAAGGCATTCCTGAGATACATAGCCACGGGTCAGACAAAGAGGATTGGGATTCGGGTGAAGAATCTCTATAAACTAGAGGTAGATGATTGTGCAGCATTGAGTACGAAAGAAGAATTGGTGCAAAGCCAGGATATTGGTGAGATGTGGCACATGCAGTTGGGCCATTTGCATCATGGAGACTTGAAGATAATGTAGTAGATATTTACAGGACTTCCCAAAGGTAAACTTGAGCAAGTTGACACATGAAAAGGTTGTACCTTGGGAAAGTACACAAAGTCTTTCTTTCATGATCGAGACAGTCGAGTCGAAGCTATCTTAGAGCGATTTCATACTGATTTGTGTGGACCATTCTTGACGGCATCCATAGCGAAGCAAAGGTATTATGTGATTTTCATTGATGATTTTTCTCATAAATGTTGAATTTATTTCATGCAGAAGAAGGACCAAACCTTCTCAAAATTTGTGAGTTCAAATGTTTGGTCGGGAAAAATTTAGGGAAGAAGATCAAGGCCTTGAGAAGTGAAAACGATGGAGAATATGTCTCTCAAGAGTTTAAGGACTTCTGTGCAGTGGAAGGAATTAAACGAGAGTTGACGGCACCTCATAACCCACAGCATAATGGGGTGGCCGAGAGGAAGAACAAAACTATTATTGGGGCAGCACAGATGATGCTGAATGACCAAGGCCTACCAATTCACTTGTGGTAAGAGGCATGTACACAGTGGTCTATTTGTAGAATAAAAGGCTTCATCACATACTTGGGATGAAGACACTAGAGGAAGGTTTCTCCGGTAAGAGACCAGATGTGGGCCACTTCAGGATCTTTGGCTCATAGGTATTTTGCCATGTGACAGAGGATGAATAGAAGAAGCTTGAACTGACCACATAGTTTGGGACACTTCTGGGGTACACTAATACACCCCACAACTATTGGGTGTACTTTCCTACTAGTCAGAGGACAATGGTTTGCATAGATCTCAAGTTTGATGAGCAGAGGGCCATTCGAGTTTCCCTTGAGAGGCAGCTCAAACTACAGGCTGTGGAGGAACTATTGGTTCCTAACGAGGAGCACCCTCAGACTGATGCGGAATAGCAGCATCCAGAGTTTCTAGGAGTGGAGACATCCACTCAAGTAGAGTCTTCTAGAGATGGACAAAAATGTAGAAGAGAAGTTGACAGATTGTTGGAGGATGTGAGAGAGAATGTGGGAGCACCATCTTTTCAGTGCAGACAGAGGAGGTCACCTAAGTGGTACACTAGATACATGGCCTTGTTGGGGAATGTGTTGAGACCACGCCATCATCCTTTGAGGAAGTAGTGCGGCAGCCAATTTGGGTTGATGATATGGTGGAGGAGCATGACTCGATAGTTTGGAATAGTGTTTGGGACGTGTTTCCAAGACCAGAGAACAAGTTAGTTGTGAGTTCCCATTGGCTTTACAAGGTAAAGCAAGATGATGATGTTAGTGTGGAGAAGCATAAGGAAAGATTTGTTACTCGTGGCTTTTCACAAGTCGAGGGGATAGACTATGATGAGACTTTTTCTCCTGTCGCAAGGTAATCATCTATCATATCGATGCTAGCACTATCAACACAGATGGGTTGGAAGACCCATCAGATGGATGTGAAGACTACGTTCGTCAATGGAAAGATTGAGGAAGAGGTGTACATAGAGCAGCTAGAAGGTTTTGAGGCCTTTGATCATGAGTCACATGGGTGGCAACTCAAGATATCCTTTTACAGGCTGATGCAAGCATCTCGTGCTTGGTACACCAGGATATACAACTACTTCATCAGTTTGGGCTTCACAAAGAGTGAAACAGATGGAACCTGTACCACATCATGGTGAAAGGTAAGCCTTTGTTCATTGTACTTTCTGTTGATGCTCTCATACTGATAGGTAATGATCAGTTGATCATGTCTTGCAAGGAGGACCTTGCAAGAGAATTCAAGATGAAAGACATGGGTCTCATGCATTCCTTCCTTGGCATGGAAGTGTGGTAGAAGGATGGGGAGTTGTTTTTGTCTCACGACAAGTATGCCAATGAGATACTCAGGAGATTCCACATGGAGAAGTGCAAGCCCATGTAAACTCCTATAGTAGGTAACTAGAGGAATGAGGATGCTACTTCAACAAAAGTAGTAGAGGCTACTATGTATAGGTAGCTTGTGGGTTCACTAATGTACTTAGTGAACACACAACCAGATTTGTGCTATGTGGTGAACCAATTGAGTCAAGCGATGGTTCAACTTACCAAGATGTTTTGGAAGGCGGCAAAGCATGCTTTGAGATACCTCAGAGGTGAATATCAGTATGGATTATGGTACATATGGATAGAGGGAGTGAAGCTACAGGGCTTCGTTGATGCAGATTGGGTAGGGAGATCATCAGATCGGAAGAGCCCATTAGGAGGGACTTTCAACCTTGGGTCAACTGCAGTTTCTTGGTACAATAGGAAACAGAGGTCAGTTTCACTCAGCTCGGTAGAGGTTGAATACATGGCTACAAGTGAGGTAGCATGTGAGGCCATATGGATGCAGAAAATCTTGGTTGGTCTGTTTGATTAGAGGATGGATCCAACTGTGATCTATTGTGATAATTAGAGTCGTATCAAACTCTCTAAGAATCCAATATTTCATGATAGGTCCAAGCACATCGACATCCGGTATCATCATCTCAGAGACTGTTTGGCGAGGAGGATCATGTTGCTACAATATATTTCGACAGAGGAGAAAGATGCTAACATTTTGAGAAAGGCATTGTCGAAGTGTAAATTCGAGTTCCATAGAGATAGGATCGGGGTGGCAGATAATCCCTTTCTTGTTGAGGGAGTGTTGAAATGTGGAAACAAGAATATTCCAATTTTAATTTGTCCTTGAATTAATATTCAGAATTAAAATTTGAATTTAGTCTCACCAACTGCTTGGAAAATAATTAATTAATTCATATTGAGTTAATTAGTTGGATAAATTCAATTTAGAAGTCTTTCTGAAGTCATGCAATAGTTATCCCTTAAATTAAGGAGATAAGATTGAGCTGTATTTGAGTTGTAATTAGTTAACTCATTTTACTGAGTTAAGTCCACTTAAATTAGTTCCAAACTATTTGAGGAACTAATTGTGAGTTCAGTTAGTTAATGCATGCATGCATCCAACTAGTGTACTCTAGATAACTGAAGATTCTCTCATCCGTAACTCATGCATGTCTATTTTAAGAAAGACCCTGTTGAGATTAGAGATAGGGACAATGTACTATCAGTTGCATGTGTTTTCCTATAAACAAAACACATGCATGCAGAAGGAAGATTCCTTAAGGATTGCACAGTTTTACAGGGTGTGAGATCAATGTGAGTGATCAGTGTTAAAGTTGGTAATAGGAGGATCACCCGGGAGAAAGTGCACTAGGAAATAGGAGAATTGGTGGGAAGAGGAGAAGGACTTTGTGTATAATTCTGAGATATTTCCAATTTGTAATGAAAATACAGATAGTGGGGTTTTTTTAGCTGAGGATTTCTCCTAAGTATTCTTCTGTGTTTCATGTGCATTGATTCTTCTCTATTATATGTGTTCCACCTGATCTTAATCAAATATTTTAGGCTTCCATTGAATGATTGTATAAGTAGATTCAAGTATTTTTCTTTAGCTATATTGCATTATTAGGTTGATGTACAGTCAGAATTTTTACATTTTCTTCTTTCCCGAGGAACCGCAACGATGAGTAGTTTTGTTAGCTAGCCTCTTGACCATTACATGTTTTGAATAGTTCCACCATTGCCAAAACCAGTTGCTACCATTTATACCACTTGTTCCTCCAGGACATGTCAGCTCTTTTCTGACTCGTAAAAAATGAAAATATCGTCGTGTATTTTTGCCTTTTTGACTCGTTAAAATAAAATAAAAATAGGGGGTTCGCATTCAACTCTTTTCTGACCCTTTAAAAAGAAAAAATATGACCGATTGCTTATCATTTCGAACTCGTTAATGGATGCAAAACGTCATGTGCCCAATAAACGTTTACCCCTTTCTTGGGCTGGGAGGCACTATTTATGAAAAAGGTACTCCTTGACTAAAATGGTCAAGGGGTTCTCTGAAGTATTGTTTTCTATCTTTTCAGGCTCAAGAGACACAAATATACGAAAGGGACCATGTGGAGTTTTCTTTTACGTGTCTTTTTCAAACTCTTTAAACATGAAAAAGATACCGAGTTACACCTTTGTCGGACTCGTCAGACTATTAAACGAAATTGGATTCATCACCATGATGAACATGAGCTTCTCCTTCCTAGGGCTCATAAAAAATTACTAGGATGGATTCGTCCGAAGGATGGACTTATATTACAAGCATATGTTATCCCCGTCAAGCTTGTGTAAAAATAACTGGGGTACTCGCCAGAGATGGTGGGGGGAAATTTTGAAATCTAATCAGTTGCATCGACAGCTCACCCTTGAACATGACGCTTTCTGCTTCGTGTCGGGTTGGGATATCCTCCTTTGCATCATTGACCTTCCTGGGTTTGGGCCATTCAGATTTTCCTTCCATTCGATTTCTGCCACATCATCATGACCACCGATCCCATGGATCCAAGAGTTTCCAAACTTGTAGTTGTGTCGCCGATATGTTCAAGAGTTGTCCTTCTGTAGTTACACTTACCCTTGGTTCTCTATATCATCCAAAATCATTTTCCATCCTCTCGTCTCACATCGATGATGTGGGATTCATTATGGCCCTACTCCAACATGGTCGCTTTCTGCTGACTTCGACTCATTATCTGGGAAGTTGACCGAGAGACTCCCTTCTAGTACCTTAGAGCTTGCATGCCCTAATGGAAAGTTCTCCACACTCGATGACAAGTTCAAATCATTTTTTTTCGATCGAGTGATTTCATGGGTGTTCGACTTCAGTTCCTTTAATCACATTCTGTGAACTGTGCTGATAATACCTTGAGGACCATTGTCATTATTGGTATTTTCTCTCGCACTTGTTAACAATTTACATCATTGACTAGTAATCAAGTGACTTTCTAGCATGTTCGACATCAACACATCTATGCACATGCTAGGATCTGTACTTTGATCGGGTCCTGTTGGAGCATAAGACCCTAGGCTCAGATCACAAAAGTCTAGGTTGCGAAGTGGTGTGACATGGCTATGATGATATGCATGTCTCTATCAGATGGCTAGCTACGAATAGACCATGAGTTATCATATGTGATCCTTCTCATTATTGGATGGCTACGACCATACCTTGGTTTCGTTATGATCCTCTTTGATGGATGGTTGCGCCCATACCTGGATCCATTTACATGATCATTCTTTAGATTTTTTCATTCATACCACGATTCATGTATCATTTGACAGAGATCTCAGTTTATGTATATGTATCTATACTTGATTACAGGTTTTCTAACAGAAAACTGGTTCCCTGCACTGATTTATAAAGAATTTCATCTCTCACTCTAGCTCGGCCTTCACGGTTTAGGGGGCATCTATCACACAGCATTTTGTCACTGTCCCTATACTCCCCATTACTTGATCTTGGAGGACCTCTACAATGAATTCCACATGCTTTTCCTTCATGAAGAAACTCCCATTGTGTCCCTCTTCATGAGCAGATCATTCCCTTTTGCACCGTTTCCCCTGAAACTTCTATTTTTCCCAGTTTACAAGACTGGCACTAATGGCCTTTGTCTCCCCCACACTGATGTGTAGAGATTAGCAATAATCCTCACACCGACCAGAGTGACTTAGCTATGTTTCAGTCGCACCAGTATTATTATGGAAAGTTTTTAAATTAGAGCTGAAGCTTCTAGCCCTATAAGCTCCGTAATGAAAGTCTGGTAAATGGTTTGGCTGGATTGGGTCGAGGATGAGAGTTTGGGCTCCTTTCCCCTATAATGATGGAGCTACCTCAAGGGATAATTCCTTCCCCCATGAGGAGAAGATCCATCTCCCATCCATATTTCCTATATAAACCTCCCTTCTTCCCAAGCAAAAACTAGTGTGAGTGTTATAGTTGCAAAGTTTTGATGCTATTTTGGAGTAGACAAAAAAGATATTACTAGTTGTAGCTATCTAGTTGTGTTAGGGAGAAGTGTGTTTTGGTTTAGCGTGAAGCCTAAATGGAAGATCTTAAAACTATTGTTGTTTGAAGCCATCGTGGAATGCTAGGAGAAGTGTGTGGGAACTTGGTCTTGTCAGAGGAAGACTACAACGTCAAGACGAATAGTTGTAAGCTCTCTTTTGATATTAATATATGCAACTATCGATTGATTTCCTACATGTTTTTTAGTATTAAATATTCATGTCTTAATGTTTCTTGACTTGTTAAGTAGGTTGAATTGCAATTTGTCTATTATTATGTTTGTGCGTTGTTGCTATTTACTTGTTTTAGGAGCTTGAAGATCGAAGCGAGAGATTGCTGGAGCGAGCAAGCAAGGACATCATCGAGCAGGATAAGAAACCAAGAGGTAGGCCCTCCTAATTGATTCTAACCTAAGGAAATCTTCCATAGAATGTATCTATTGTGGCTAGACCCATTATCGGGCTAGAGGAATTCATTCATGTCTGCACTTATAATTTTACTTCACCATAGTCCACCTTTGGGATAAGAGTGATGAATGTGGAATTGAAGGACTAGTGAATCATTCCTATGTCTCTTGACTCCTCAACCACTCTAAGAATGTTGTCCCCAATGGTATCAAATAGATAGGAAGAACTCAACTAACTAGCCATCTGGTCTCAAGCTCTTGTCCTTTCAAAAGTTAGAAAGGAACCCCATAAGTTCTTCTTCTAAGACCACTTCCATCAGATTCTCATTATTTGCTTCAAATGAAAATCTATGGAAGAGCATGGAAATTTGAACCACTTTAGCAATAACAGCACCTTGCAGGGCCTTGAATAGTCCATTGAAATGTAGGTAACCCAAATTTGTTAGATATTCAAATATGGGATATTATTTCCTTCCTAGTCTTGTATTTCTAGATAGTGTTACTCATTTTTCCACCTTTTGTGAAATTTTGAGAAAAAAATGAGTTATCATCTTTGGCCTCTAGCTAAACAGCATGGCTCTTTAGGTGCCAAGTTTCTTCTTGGTCATTTAGTAGTTTCCATTTTTGACCTTCCATCACATCTAATATTTCCATAGATTCCATTGAGTCAAATCCCTTCGTATCCTCATGTATAATAGATTTCAGAGCCCCTTCGATATCCTAAAGATCTTATTTTTCATGAAACCTTTTGGTAACTCACTAGGTGATTGTTTCTTTTTTAACAAATTTTAGATTGGCTAGAAACTCTGGGGCCCTAGAGAATCCAACTATGGGTTCATAGAATTTCCAAGGAAAAATTTACTAGACCAATAAAGGACTTATCCTTGATCCAAATATCATTGACATTGATGGGGCTAGGGGTTCTCTTCCCTAGTCCTTTAAGTTGTATACAAATAAATGAATGGTCCAACTCCCCAAACTCACCAATCCATTAACATATAAGGGAAATTTCATGTACCAGTTGTTCAGTAAGAAGAAAATGACCCATCCTTTTGGTGATCCTATCCTGACCAATCCTATTGTTCCTTTAAATGGGTTAAAAGTTTGGAAAATTCAACATCTATTAGTTGGTGACGCTTAATAAGGTGATGAAAAAATATCAATGTGGATATGCATATGTTCTCAGCTTCCATCTTTCTACATAAAAAATGGAAAAATTTAAGTCTCCACCTAATATTAAATTGTTGGAAGAGAGAAATAGGTGCTAGCAAGATCCTCCTAAAATAGAATTTTTTCTTTTTGGGGGCCATAAAAACTAAGGACCAAAATATATTTCTCCAAGTCAACTACATGAAAGGAGAGCCCCAGAGTTGAAACGATATCCTATGAAGTGGTCATATTGGAAAACCAAGGATTCTAACTATTTTCTAATACTCATGAATGACCAATAGCATACAAAAAACAAAGGTCTCAACATAGGAGCATTTCTTTTAAACGAGCTTGTATAATTCCTCTCTCCTTCAGGACCTCTTGAAGGAGAAGCACTGAAACATGATTTGTAACAATTAATATATGTAGTGCTTGTTTTTTATATGGGTTGGGAAATTCCACATAGTTTAGGGAGACAAGGATAATGGGTGAACCTCTATAGGGGTTTGTATCACTCTAAGCACCCCATAAATGGTGTCTTGTTTACTAAAATATTATTGAGAACAACTTTATTTTGAGCTTTGGAAGGATTTGATTTCTTGCCACAACCTTTGTGAGAAGTCACATGGAGAGGATTATGATCAAGACCCATAAAGACACTAGGGTCAAAGGATGAGGAGGGATATATATGAGATGATACCTAGGTTCTTAAGAACTTGATTATGAGGAATCCCCACAAAAAGAAGAAATAAAAATAGGAGGGTCGATCCTAGCTATGGATGAAATAAGGTAGATGTCAGGGACAAATTTAAAATGAGACATAGACCTCCAATAAATGTTCAAAATTCTATCAAGAATTTACATATATAGATCCAATGCCATAATATAGAAACCACTAACAAAAGAGTAGAGAGAGGGAGTGTTGAAGGAGAGTTACCTAGATTTGGCTAAGCCAATGATGTTACTATAGAAAGCAATACCTTGTCAAAGTAGTACCCTTATGCCTCTAGAGCATCAACCATTGACTCTAGTATTGGGTGGATCACAAATGAGCCGGAGGTGGAGATGAGAAGGTTTTTTCAAAGATCTAGATTACTATACAAAGGAGGAGAAGAGGGAATAATAACCTCCACTGTAGGACTATGTTCTAAGTCTCTATGCTTGGTGAAGGTAGGCGATGCTAAACTAACCTTTATGTGAAACCCTAGTTTGTAGGCCACAACATTATGCCCATGAGAATAACATCTCCTACACTAGAAGGTTTTTCCCTCATAATCCAAAGGAAATTCAAATAGAAACGTTTGTCGGACAACTTTAGTTCACTCCAAAAACCTTCAGGAATGTGAATGATCACAAGAACACGAGCCACTTTCATCTCATCGACATCAATAAAATACATATCCACCTGTAGGAATTCCACTAGATGACTTCTAATCACCAAGAGGGAATGTTCTAATCAAAATTGAACCTTTAAGCTCATAAGTCTGACCCATATGGTGGCTTTGTCCATATTCTCCCTTGGTGTTTTGAACAAGGGTGGCCAGTGCTTTAAAAGAAGAGGAAAAGAGTCAATGCTCCATTACTTATCCATGACCCTCTTAACCTCTTGAGGGGAAGATAAGAAAATTTGAACCAACCTTTCAATAATGCATTGATGGTTAGCATTGGATTGAATTGTTCCCTTGATTCTTTTAGAACCCATGCTTTAATTGACTTTGTGCTAAATTTAAGCCCTCATGCATAACCCAAAAATGTGATATTTCTTACCTAAACCACCTAATGAATTTGAATCTTGTCTCCCAACACCATGGAGATTTGAACTTTATTTTCCTTCATGAAGGGTTTTTTTTCTATTAATAGAGTTCGAGGAGTGAGGCATTTTTGAATTACTCAGGTTTGGGATCTTGAAGTGAGTAGGAGCCATGAAGACCGATTATTGTGTTCCCACTAATACATAAGTAAAATTTGTTCCAAGGCCACCAGTATGTAAAACCATCTTAAGAAAGCTTGCAAGGAGGAAACCCTCGAAGCACTCAAAAGAGATAGAAGAAAAAATAAGTGGAGACAACCCAGGTGACCCTTCTAAGAAGGTAACAAACAAGCCAAGGAAGCGATAAGTAGAATAACCCCCAAAAGTAAACCCCCTACTGACCAGGGAGTCAGGGACTATGTGAGCAATCGTTCAAAGTCAAATTTTAACAAACCGCTTAGAGAAAATAAAAGATGTTAATAAGGAGAGGAGGTAGATAACATCACCTCACCTAGAAAACCCTTACTTTCAATGAACCCCACGCGACCATGAACATTGGGACCAACCACTAAGGCCATGGTAAATGCCAAGTCGAAACCTTAGCTTTGAGGTTTTCGATGAAATCCTTCCACACAATGATCATCTTCCTGATTAAAAGATTTGTGAGAATCGAAGTCTTAGAACAAACTGTTATGAAACTAGCTCAAGAAAAGATAGAAAAGATAGATCGACGCCTTAGAATTCAGCCTCTTCGAGGGGGCAACCTCCTTTACATTACATAAATGAACAATTCTTGGATGATACAAATGACAAAACCTCCTTTCTATATATAGGAGTCTAAGGAGTCACAATATAATCCAGCCGACGTAACAATAATAATATAGAGCCACAAAAATAACAATAGAGGGATTCTATGGGGCACAAAAATAACAATATGGGGGTAATAGGGGCACAACAATATAAATAAGGGGTATAACTACCATAGTAATGGGGTAATCACTAGTATTATAGGGACCCAACATGCCCCTCTCCTTCAAAAAATTGTTGTCCTCAACGCTTGAGTAGTTCTGGATACTTCTGCATAAAATTCTCATGCTACCATGTGGAATCTTCAGCGGATAAGTTCTTCCACTTGATAAGATACTCTGAAATTGATCGATTTCGTAGCTGTCGAGTTCTTGTTTCTGTGACTGCTTCCAGTTCCAATATAATTTTTCCTTCCTCGTCAAGTTTTGGCAATATTGTTTGAAGATCCTAACCTTTACTTTAAGTTTGAAGATGATATTGGAAAAGAAGACACCACAATAGGCACCACAGCAGGGTGAATTAAAGAAAAAACCATCATGGGTTAAAACTTCAAAATATCATCACCCACATCATCCCGCAAGACAACCATCAAGATGGCGACCAATTAGCCACACAGACAACAACCCCCGTAGAACAGATAGAGAGGAGCGAAGATCCACCTACTACACATGAACACAGAAGAGTTACAACAGTCAAATTCCATCTCTAGCGAGCGAGGCACCAACGACAGATAGAGAGGATTGAAGATCCACCTACTACATATCAACACAGAAGAGCTACCACGGTCAACTTCCATCTCAGGCGAGCGAGGCACCAACGAGACTGAGGGTTCACCTCTCTCTTGGATGGTTAGATGCACGTGCATGGTACCAGTGGACTACTCTTTTGAGTAGATCTTATTATTTGTGTTCTTCCCATGTTTCGGGGACAAAACATGCTAAGGGGGGTGGAATGTTATATACCTAGGGGGGATAATATGGGGTACCAAGGGAGGTACCCAAGGTAATAATGTAATAATGGGATGGGCCATAGTAATAAATAACGTGGTTAACCCATATCACGTAAGGGACCACAAGTAGTTAGTAATAATGTAATGGGCCCATGGTATTAGTTGATGGTATGAGGGAACCACGATATTGACCCATGGTATTGTATGTATGAGGCCTATATAGAGGCTAGAGACTCCAAGTGAAGGAAGATTGTCAAGGAATATTGTATGAATAGGCATATAGCTTGTGGAGTGCTCTCCTTCCTTAAGGAGTGAATGTATGGTGTTGCCCTACCATAAGGGTTTGATATTAAATAAAGTGAATCATTTCTATCTATTTTGATCTTGTTATTCTTGGGTTTATTTATATTATCATATATTTCTAGGTTATATCTATAAAAAATGTATAGTGTTTCAGGAGTGGGCATGGTTGGTTTTCGAAGGGAGCATGGATCTCCTCTCACATTGAAAAATGTGAAGTATGTGCCTAGACTGAAGAATAACTTGGTATAGGTCGCGATGTTGGAGGAAAAAGGCTATGATGTTGTCTTTAGTAAAGGAAAGGCATTCCTGAGATACATAGCCACGGGTCAGACCAAGAGGATTGGGATTCGGGTGAAGAATCTCTATAAACTAGAGGTAGATGATTGTGCAGCATTGAGTACGAAAGAAGAATTGGTGCAAAGCCAGGATATTGGTGAGTTGTGGCACAGGCAGTTGGGCCATTTGCATCATGGAGACTTGAAGATAATGTAGTAGATATTTACAGGACTTCCCAAAGGTAAACTTGAGCAAGTTGACACATGAAAAGGTTGTACCTTGGGAAGGTACACAAAGTCTTTCTTTCATGATCGAGACAGTCGAGTCGAAGCTATCTTAGAGCGATTTCATACTGATTTGTGTGGACCATTCTTGACGGCATCCACAGCGAAGCAAAGGTATTATGTGATTTTCATTGATGATTTTTCTCATAAATGTTGAATTTATTTCATGCAGAAGAAGGACCAAACCTTCTCAAAATTTGTGAGTTCAAATGTTTGGTCGGGAAAAATTTAGGGAAGAAGATCAAGGCCTTGAGAAGTGAAAACGATGGAGAATATGTCTCTCAAGAGTTTAAGGACTTCTGTGCAGTGGAAGGAATTAAACGAGAGTTGACGGCACCTCATAACCCACAGCATAATGGGGTGGCCGAGAGGAAGAACAAAACTATTATTGGGGCAGCACAGATGATGCTGAATGACCAAGGCCTACCAATTCACTTGTGGTAAGAGGCATGTACACAGTGGTCTATTTGTAGAATAAAAGGCTTCATCACATACTTGGGATGAAGACACTAGAGGAAGGTTTCTCCGGTAAGAGACCAGATGTGGGCCACTTCAGGATCTTTGGCTCATAGGTATTTTGCCATGTGACAGAGGATGAATGGAAGAAGCTTGAACTGACCACATAGTTTGGGACACTTCTGGGGTACACTAATACACCCCACAACTATTGGGTGTACTTTCCTACTAGTCAGAGGACAATGGTCTGCATAGATCTCAAGTTTGATGAGCAGAGGGCCATTCGAGTTTCCCTTGAGAGGCAGCTCAAACTACAGGCTGTGGAGGAACTATTGGTTCCTAACGAGGAGCACCCTCAAACTGATGCGGAATAGCAGCATCCAGAGTTTCTAGGAGTGGAGACATCCACTCAAGTAGAGTCTTCTAGAGATGGACAAAAATGTAGAAGAGAAGTTGACAGATTGTCGGAGGATGTGAGAGAGAATGTGGGAGCACCATCTTTTCAGTGCAGACAGAGGAGGTCACCTAAGTGGTACACTAGATACATGGCCTTGTTGGGGAATGTGTTGAGACCACGCCATCATCCTTTGAGGAAGTAGTGCAGCAGCCAATTTGGGTTGATGATATGGTGGAGGAGTATGACTCGATAGTTTGGAATAGTGTTTGGGACGTGTTTCCAAGACCAGAGAACAAGTTAGTTGTGAGTTCCCATTGGCTTTACAAGGTAAAGCAAGATGATGATGTTAGTGTGGAGAAGCATAAGGAAAGATTTGTTACTCGTGGCTTTTCACAAGTCGAGGGGATAGACTATGATGAGACTTTTTCTCCTGTCGCAAGGTAATCATCTATCATATCGATGCTAGCACTATCAACACAGATGGGTTGGAAGACCCATCAGATGGATGTGAAGACTACGTTCGTCAATGGAAAGATTGAGGAAGAGGTGTACATAGAGCAGCTAGAAGGTTTTGAGGCCTTTGATCATGAGTCACATGGGTGGCAACTCAAGATATCCTTTTACAGGCTGATGCAAGCATCTCGTGCTTGGTACACCAGGATATACAACTACTTCATCAGTTTGGGCTTCACAAAGAGTGAAACAGATGGAACCTGTACCACATCATGGTGAAAGGTAAGCCTTTGTTCATTGTACTTTCTGTTGATGCTCTCATACTGATAGGTAATGATCAGTTGATCATGTCTTGCAAGGAGGACCTTGCAAGAGAATTCAAGATGAAAGACATGGGTCTCATGCATTCCTTCCTTGGCATGGAAGTGTGGTAGAAGGATGGGGAGTTGTTTTTGTCTCACGACAAGTATGCCAATGAGATACTCAGGAGATTCCACATGGAGAAGTGCAAGCCCATGTAAACTCCTATAGTAGGTAACTAGAGGAATGAGGATGCTACTTCAACAAAAGTAGTAGAGGCTACTATGTATAGGTAGCTTGTGGGTTCACTAATGTACTTAGTGAACACACAACCAGATTTGTGCTATGTGGTGAACCAATTGAGTCAAGCGATGGTTCAACTTACCAAGATGTTTTGGAAGGCGGCAAAGCATGCTTTGAGATACCTCAGAGGTGAATATCAGTATGGATTATGGTACATATGGATAGAGGGAGTGAAGCTACAGGGCTTCGTTGATGCAGATTGGGTAGGGAGATCATCAGATCGGAAGAGCACATTAGGAGGGACTTTCAACCTTGGGTCAACTGCAGTTTCTTGGTACAATAGGAAACAGAGGTCAGTTTCACTCAGCTCGGTAGAGGTTGAATACATGGCTACAAGTGAGGTAGCATGTGAGGCCATCTGGATGCAGAAAATCTTGATTGGTCTGTTTGATTAGAGGATGGATCCAACTGTGATCTATTGTGATAATTAGAGTCGTATCAAACTCTCTAAGAATCCAATATTTCATGATAGGTCCAAGCACATCGACATCCGGTATCATCATCTCAGAGACTGTGTGGCGAGGAGGATCATGTTGCTACAATATATTTCGACAGAGGAGAAAGATGCTAACATTTTGACAAAGGCATTGTCGAAGTGTAAATTCGAGTTCCATAGAGATAGGATCGGGGTGGCAGATAATCCCTTTCTTGTTGAGGGAGTGTTGAAATGTGGAAACAAGAATATTCCAATTTTAATTTGTCCTTGAATTAATATTCAGAATTAAAATTTGAATTTAGTCTCACCAACTGCTTGGAAAATAATTAATTAATTCATATTGAGTTAATTAGTTGGATAAATTCAATTTAGAAGTCTTTCTGAAGTCATGCAATAGTTATCCCTTAAATTAAGGAGATAAGATTGAGCTGTATTTGAGTTGTAATTAGTTAACACATTTTACTGAGTTAAGTCCACTTAAATTAGTTCCAAACTATTTGAAGAACTAATTGTGAGTTCAGTTAGTTAATGCATGCATGCATCCAACTAGTGTACTCTAGATAACTGAAGATTCTCTCATCCGTAACTCATGCATGTCTATTTTAAGAAAGACCCTGTTGAGATTAAAGATAGGGACAATGTACTATCAGTTGCATGTGTTTTCCTATAAACAAAACACATGCATGCAGAAGGAAGATTCCTTAAGGATTGCACAGTTTTACAGGGTGTGAGATCAATGTGAGTGATCAGTGTTAAAGTTGGTAATAGGAGGATCACCCGGGAGAAAGTGCACTAGGAAATAGGAGAATTGGTGGGAAGAGGAGAAGGACTTTGTGTATAATTCTGAGATATTTCCAATTTGTAATGAAAATACAGATAGTGGGGTTTTTTTAGCTGAGGCTTTCTCCTAAGTATTCTTCTGTGTTTCATGTGCATTGATTCTTCTCTATTATATGTGTTCCACCTGATCTTAATCAAATATTTTAGGCTTCCATTAAATGATTGTATAAGTAGATTCAAGTATTTTTCTTTAGCTATATTGCATTATTAGGTTGATCTACAGTCAGAATTTTTACATTTTCTTCTTTCCCGAGGAACCGCAACGATGAGTAGTTTTGTTAGCTAGCCTCTTGACCATTACATGTTTTGAATAGTTCCACCATTGCCAAAACCAGTTGCTACCATTTATACCACTTGTTCCTCCAGGACATGTCAGCTCTTTTCTGACTCGTAAAAAATGAAAATATCGTCGTGTATTTTTGCCTTTTTGACTAGTTAAAATAAAATAAAAATAGGGGGTTCGCATTCAACTCTTTTCTGACCCTTTAAAAAGAAAAAATATGACCGATTGCTTATCATTTCGAACTCGTTAATGGATGCAAAACGTCATGTGCCCAATAAACGTTTACCCCTTTCTTGGGCTGGGAGGCACTATTTATGAAAAAGGTACTCCTTGACTAAAATGGTCAAGGGGTTATCTCAAGTATTGTTTTCTATCTTTTCAGGCTCAAGAGACACAAATATACGAAAGGGACCATGTGGAGTTTTCTTTTACGTGTCTTTTTCAAACTCTTTAAACATGAAAAAGATACCGAGTTACACCTTTGTCGGACTCGTCAGACTATTAAACGAAATTGGATTCATCACCATGATGAACATGAGCTTCTCCTTCCTAGGGCTCATAAAAAATTACTAGGATGGATTCGTCCGAAGGATGGACTTATATTACAAGCATATGTTATCCCCGTCAAGCTTGTGTAAAAATAACTGGGGTACTCGCCAGAGATGGTGGGGGGAAATTTTGAAATCTAATCAGTTGCATCGACAGCTCACTCTTGAACATGACGCTTTCTGCTTCGTGTCGGGTTGGGATATCCTCCTTTGAATCATTGACCTTCCTGGGTTTGGGCCATTCAGATTTTCCTTCCATTCGATTTCTGCCACATCATCATGACCACCGATCCCATGGATCCAAGAGTTTCCAAACTTGTAGTTGTGTCGTCGATATGTTCAAGAGTTGTCCTTCTGTAGTTACACTTACCCTTGGTTCTCTATATCATCCAAAATCATTTTCCATCCTCTCGTCTCACATCGATGATGTGGGATTCATTATGGCCCTACTCCAACATGGTCGCTTTCTGCTGACTTCGACTCATTATCTGGGAAGTTGACCGAGAGACTCCCTTCTAGTACCTTAGAGCTTGCATGCCCTAATGGAAAGTTCTCCACACTCGACGACAAGTTCAAATCATTTTTTTTCGATCGAGTGATTTCATGGGTGTTCGACTTCAGTTCCTTTATTCACATTCTGTGAATTGTGCTGATAATACCTTGAGGACCATTGTCATTATTGGTATTTTCTCTCACACTTGTTAACAATTTACATCATTGACTAGTAATCAAGTGACTTTCTAGCATGTTCGACATCAACACATCTATGCACATGCTAGGATCTGTACTTTGATCGGGTCCTGTTGGAGCATAAGACCCTAGGCTCAGATCACAAAAGTCTAGGTTGCGAAGTGGTGTGACATGGCTATGATGATATGCATGTCTCTATCAGATGGCTAGCTACGAATAGACCATGAGTTATCATATGTGATCCTTCTCATTATTGGATGGCTACGACCATACCTTGGTTTCGTTATGATCCTCTTTGATGGATGGTTGCGCCCATACCTGGATCCATTTACATGATCATTCTTTAGATTTTTTCATTCATACCACGATTCATGTATCATTTGACAGAGATCTCAGTTTATGTATATGTATCTATACTTGATTACAGGTTTTCTAACAGAAAACTGGTTCCCTGCACTGATTTATAAAGAATTTCATCTCTCACTCTAGCTCGGCCTTCACGGTTTAGGGGGCATCTATCACACAGCATTTTGTCACTGTCCCTATACTCCCCATTACTTGATCTTGGAGGACCTCTACAATGAATTCCACATGCTTTTCCTTCATGAAGAAACTCCCATTGTGTCCCTCTTCATGAGCAGATCATTCCCTTTTGCACCGTTTCCCCTGAAACTTCTATTTTTCCCAGTTTACAAGACTGGCACTAATGGCCTTTGTCTCCCCCACACTGATGTGTAGAGATTAGCAGTAATCCTCACACCGACCAGAGTGACTTAGCTATGTTTCAGTCGCACCAGTATTATTATGGAAAGTTTTTAAATTAGAGCTGAAGCTTCTAGCTCTATAAGCTCCGTAATGAAAGTCTGGTAAATGGTTTGGCTGGATTGGGTCGAGGATGAGAGTTTGGGCTCCTTTCCCCTATAATGATGGAGCTACCTCAAGGGATAATTCCTTCCCCCATGAGGAGAAGATCCATCTCCCATCCATATTTCCTATATAAACCTCCCTTCTTCCCAAGCAAAAACTAGTGTGAGTGTTATAGTTGCAAAGTTTTGATGCTATTTTGGAGTAGACAAAAAAGATATTACTAGTTGTAGCTATCTAGTTGTGTTAGGGAGAAGTGTGTTTTGGTTTAGCGTGAAGCCTAAATGGAATATCTTAAAACTATTGTTGTTTGAAGCCATCGTGGAATGCTAGGAGAAGTGTGTGGGAACTTGGTCTTGTCAGAGGAAGACTACAACGTCAAGACGAATAGTTGTAAGCTCTCTTTTGATATTAATATATGCAACTATCGATTGATTTCCTACATGTTTTTTAGTATTACATATTCATGTCTTAATGTTTCTTGACTTGTTAAGTAGGTTGAATTGCAATTTGTCTATTATTATGTTTGTGCGTTGTTGTTATTTACTTGTTTTAGGAGCTTGAAGATCGAAGCGAGAGATTGCTGGAGCGAGAAAGCAAGGACATCATCGAGCAGGATAAGAAACCAAGAGGTAGGCCCTCCTAATTGATTCTAACCTAAGGAAATCTTCAATAGAATGTATCTATTGTGGCTAGACCCATTATCGGGCTAGAGGAATTCATTCATGTCTGCACTTATAATTTTACTTCACCATAGTCCACCTTTGGGATAAGAGTGATGAATGTGGAATTGAAGGACTAGTGAATCATTCCTATGTCTCTTGACTCCTCAACCACTCTAAGAATGTTGTCCCCAATGGTATCAAATAGACGTAGGAAGAACTCAACTAACTAGCCATCTGGTCTCAAGCTCTTGTCCTTTCAAAAGTTAGAAAGGAACAACATAAGTTCTTCTTCTGAAACAACTTCCATTAGATGCTCATCGTTTGCTTCATATGAAAATCTAGGGAATACCATGGAAGTTTGAACCACTTCAGCAATAACAGCACCTTGCAGGGCCTTGAATAGTCCATTGAAATGTAGGTAACCCAAATTTGTAAGATATTCAAAATATGGGAAATTATTTCCTTCTTGATCTTTTAATTTCTGTATAGTGTTACTCATTTGTCCTCCTTTTGTGAAATTTTGGAAAAAAATTGAGTTCTCATCTCTGGCCTCTGGCTAAACAACATGGCTCTTTAGGTGTCAAGTAGCTTCTTGGCCATTTAAACATTTCCTTTTTTGACCTTCCATCCCATCTATTATTTCCTTAGCTTGCACTGATTCAAAGCCCTCTGCATCTTCCTCTATAATAGATTTCAGAGCCTCTTCGATATCCCAATGATCTTATTTTTCATATAATATTTTGGTGACTCACTAGGTGATTGTTGCTTGTTTAACAAATTTTACATTGGTTGCAAACTATGGAGCCCTAGAGAATGTAGCTATGGATTCATATAAATTCCAAGAAAAATTTAATAGACCCATAAAGGACTTATCCTTGATCCAAATATCATTGATATTGAAGGGGCTAGGGGTTCTCTTCCCTAGTCCTTTAAGTTGTATACAAATAAATGAATGGTCCAACTCCCCAAACTCACCAATCCATTAACATATAAGGGAAATGCCATCTACTAGTTGTTCAGTAAGAATAAATTTATCCATCCTTTTGGGGATCCTATCCTAACCAATCCTATTGTTCCTTTGGTTGGGTTAAAGTTTTGACAATTCAACATCTATCAATTGGTGACCCTTAAGAAGGAGATGAAAAAAGTTGAATTTGGATATGCATATGTTCTCAGGCCCCATCTTTCTACATAAAAAATGGAAAAATTTAATTCTCCACCTAAAATTAAATTGTTGGACAAGAGAAATGAGTTGCTAGTAAGGTCCTCCTAGAATAGAATTTTGTCTTACTGGGGGCCATAAAAATTGAGGACCAAAAAATATGTATCCAAGTAAATTGCATGAAAGGAGATCCCCAAAGTTGAAACCATATCCTATGAACTGGTCATATTGGAAAACCAAGGATTCTAACTATTTTCTAATACTCATGAATGACCAATAGCATACAGAAAACAAAGGTCTCAACATAGGAGCATTTCTTTTAAACGAGCTTGTATAATTCCTCTCTCCTTCAGGACCTCTTGAAGGAGAAGCACTGAAACATGATTTGTAACAATTAATATATGTAGTGCTTGTTTTTTATATGGGTTGGGAAATTCCACATAGTTTAGGGAGACAAGGATAATGGGTGAACCTCTATAGGGGTTTGTATCACTCTAAGCACCCCATAAATGGTGTCTTGTTTACTAAAATATTATTGAGAACAACTTTATTTTGAGCTTTGGAAGGATTTGATTTCTTGCCACAACCTTTGTGAGAAGTCACATGGAGAGGATTATGATCAAGACCCATAAAGACACTAGGGTCAAAGGATGAGGAGGGATATATATGAGATGATACGTAGGTTCTTAAGAACTTGATTATGAGGAATCCCCACAAAAAGAAGAAATGAAAATAGGAGGGTCGATCCTAGCTATGGATGAAATAAGGTAGATGTCAGGGACAAATTTAAAATGAGACATAGACCTCCAATAAATGTTCAAAATTCTATCAAGAATTTACATATATAGATCCAATGCCATAATATAGAAACCACTAACAAAAGAGTAGAGAGAGGGAGTGTTGAAGGAGAGTTACCTAGATTTGGCTAAGCCAATGATGTTACTATAGAAAGCAATACCTTGTCAAAGTAGTACCCTTATGCCTCTAGAGCATCAACCATTGACTCTAGTATTGGATGGATCACAAATGAGCCGGAGGTGGAGATGAGAAGTTTTTTTCAAAGATCTAGATTACTATACAAAGGAGGAGAAGAGGGAATAATAACCTCCACTGTAGGACTATGTTCTAAGTCTCTATGCTTGGTGAAGGTAGGCGATGCTAAACTAACCTTTATGTGAAACCCTAGTATGTAGGCCACAGCATTATGCCCATGAGAATAACATCTCCTACACTAGAAGGTTTTTCCCTCATAATCCAAAGGAAATTCAAATAGAAACGTTTGTCGGACAACTTTAGTTCACTCCAAAAACCTTCAGGAATGTGAATGATCACAAGAACACGAGCCACTTTCATCTCATCGACATCAATAAAATACATATCCACCTGTAGGAATTCCACTAGATGACTTCTAATCACCAAGAGGGAATGTTCTAATCAAAATTGAACCTTTAAGCTCATAAGTCTGACCCATATGGTGGCTTTGTCCATATTCTCCCTTGGTGTTTTGAACAAGGGTGGCCAGTGCTTTAAAAGAAGAGGAAAAGAGTCAATGCTCCATTACTTATCCATGACCCTCTTAACCTCTTGAGGGGAAGATAAGAAAATTTGAACCAACCTTTCAATAATGCATTGATGGTTAGCATTGGATTGAATTGTTCCCTTGATTCTTTTAGAACCCATGCTTTAATTGACTTTGTGCTAAATTCAAGCCCTCATGCATAACCCAAAAATGTGATATTTCTTACCTAAACCACCTAATGAATCTGAATCTTGTCTCCCAACACCATGGAGATTTGAACTTTATTTTCCTTCATGAAGGGTTTTTTTTCTATTAATAGAGTTCGAGGAGTGAGGCATTTTTGAATTACTCAGGTTTGGGATCTTGAAGTGAGTAGGAGCCATGAAGACCGATTATTGTGTTCCCACTAATACATAAGTAAAATTTGTTCCAAGGCCACCAGTATGTAAAACCATCTTAAGAAAGCTTGCAAGGAGGAAACCCTCGAAGCACTCAAAAGAGATAGAAGAAAAAATAAGTGGAGACAACCCAGGTGACCCTTCTAAGAAGGTAACAAACAAGCCAAGGAAGCGATAAGTAGAATAACACCCAAAAGTAAACCCCCTACTGACCAGGGAGTCAGGGACTATGTGAGCAAGCGTTCAAAGTCAAATTTTAACAAACCGCTTAGAGAAAATAAAAGATGTTAATAAGGAGAGGAGGTAGATAACATCACCTCACCTAGAAAACCCTTACTTTCAATGAACCCCACGCGACCATGAACATTGGGACCAACCACTAAGGCCATGGTAAATGCCAAGTCGAAACCTTAGCTTTGAGGTTTTCGATGAAATCCTTCCACACAATGATCATCTTCCTGATAAAAAGATTTGTGAGAATCGAAGTCTTAGAACAAACTGTTATGAAACTAGCTCAAGAAAAGATAGAAAAGATAGATCGACGCCTTAGAATTCAGCCTCTTCGAGGGGGCAACCTCCTTTACATTACATAAATGAACAATTCTTGGATGATACAAATGACAAAACCTCCTTTCTATATATAGGAGTCTAAGGAGTCACAATATAATCCAGCCGACGTAACAATAATAATATAGAGCCACAAAAATAACAATAGAGGGATTCTATGGGGCACAAAAATAACAATATGGGGGTAATAGGGGCACAACAATATAAATAAGGGGTATAACTACAATAGTAATGGGGTAATCACTAGTATTATAGGGACCCAACATGCCCCTCTCCTTCAAAAAATTGTTGTCCTCAACGCTTGAGTAGTTCTGGATACTTCTGCATAAAATTCTCATGCTACCATGTGGAATCTTCAGCGGATAAGTTCTTCCACTTGATAAGATACTCTGAAATTGATCGATTTCGTAGCTGTCGAGTTCTTGTTTCTGTGACTGCTTCCAGTTCCAATATAATTTTTCCTTCCTCGTCAAGTTTTGGCAATATTGTTTGAATTGGGAGCTTGTCAGCTATAACCTTCTTTAAACATGAAACATGGAAAACTAGGTGCAATCGAGAAGCTGCAGGAAGCTCCAATTTGTATGCCATAGTACCAATCTTTTGCAACACCTTGTACGGACCATAATACTTTGGTGATAATTTATTATCCTTCTTAGCTTGCTTTAGGGGCATTTTCTTATATGGTTGTAGCCGTAGGAATACCCAATCACCTACATCAAAACTTCTTTCACTGCGATGTTGATCTGCCTGTTGTTTCATTCTATTTTGTGCCAACACGAGGTTATCCTTTAAGAGTTGGAGGACTTGTTGTTGATGTTCGATGTGATGTTCCACTGCCTGAACCTTAGAATTTTCTCTTAAATATGATGTGATGGATGGTGGTTGATACCCATAAAGTGCCATAAATGGGGTCATTTTTGTTGCTGTATGGAAGGAAGTGTTATACCACCATTTAGCCAGAGGCAACCATTTGACCCATTGTGTCTGTTTATCAGATACAAAGCAACAAAGATATCCTTCCAAACATTTGTTTACTATCTCAGTTTGCCCATCAGATTGAGGATGATAAGATGAGCTATGAGCTAACTGAGTACCAAGACAAGAAAATAATTCTGTCCAAAATTTCCAGTGAAAATGGGATCTCTGTCACTTACAATAATCTTTGGGTTTCCATGTAGCTTTTGAAGTGTTTCCATAAATGCAGTAGAAACTGTACTGGCTTTAAATGGATGTGATAATGCACAAAAGTGTGCATACTTGGTAAGTCTGTCAACTACCACCATGATGACACTCTTTCCCTCAGACTTGGGTAAACCTGTGATAAAATCCATTGAAACCTCCTCCCAACATTGGCTTGGAATGGATAAAGGTTGTAATAGACCCAGTGTCTTAATTGTTTCAACTTTATTTTGCTGGCAAACCAAACATTCCTCCACAAACTTTTGAATATCTGATTTAAGGCCATCCCAAAAAATTCCTTCTTAACCCTGTGGTAAGTTTTTAAAAATCCTGAGTGCCCTCCTAAGGGAGAAGTGTGCAATTCCATAAGAATATTTTGTTTTAGCTGGGAATTCTTACAGAGGTATAAGCGATCTTTGTACCATAACGAATCATTTTGCCAGCTAAATGTATCAGAAGTACTGGAATCTTGTTGTAGCTTTTGAATAAGTGCCCACACTTCTTCTTCATTCTTCCATTCCTCCCTTGCTTCGTTTATCCAATCTGTTTGGATAATAGAAATGGCACACAACAATGCTTCCACATCCTCATCCTTTCTTGAGAGTGCATCTGCCACCACATTTTGCTTCCCTTTTTTGTAGATGATTTCAAAGTCATAACCCAACATCTTTGTGACCCACTTTTGTTGCTCTTCAGAGGATAATCTTTGTTCTAAAAAGTATTTAAGGCTATCATGATCCGTTTTTACCTTGAAGTGTCTTCCCATTAGGTAGGGTCGCCATTTCTTAAGTGCATGGAGTATTGCCAACATTTCCTTCTCATAAATAGCTTTGCTTAAAAACTTTCCCTTGATTGGACGACTTTCAAAAGCAATGGGTCTTTCATCTTGCATTAGAACAACACCAATTCCATTTCCTGAAGCATCACATTCCACAATAAAGGTTTTTGTGAAGTCTGGTGTAGCTAAGACCGGTGCTTGGCACATTGCCTCTTTAAGATGTTCAAAGGCCTTTGTTGCTTCCAGAGTCCATGAAAATGAATCTTTCTTCAATAATGTTGTTAGAGGTGCTGCTATTCTCCCATAATTCTTAACAAACTTGCGATAATACCCTGTCAACCCAAGAAATCCTCGCAGATGCTTTATGGATGTGGGGATTTTCCATTCCTTAATGGCTTTAATTTTGCTAGGGTCTACCTTAACTCCTTCATGAGATACAATATGACCCAAATATTCCACCTCCTGGACTCCAAAGAAACATTTGGATCTTTTTGCATATAATTGTTTCTCCTCCAATAGTTGTAGCACCCTGTCAACATGTTCAACATGATCCTTCCAAGACTTGTTGTAGATTAGTATATCATCAAAAAATACTAACACAAATTTTCTAAGGAATGGTTTGAAAATTGAATTCATCAAACCTTGAAATGTTGAAGGTGCATTGGTAAGGCCAAAAGGCATGACCAAAAATTCATAATGACCCTCATGAGTTCTAAATGCTGTTTTCAGAATGTCTTCAATCTTCATTCTGATTTGATGATATCCCGAACGAAGATCCAACTTGGTGAAGTAAATTGATCCATGCAATTCATCCAGTAATTCATCAATAACAGGAATGGGGAACTTATCTTTAATAGTGAGCTTGTTGAGCTCCCTATAATCCGGACACATGCGCCATGATCCATCCTTCTTGTGCACCAATACTACTGGAGCTGAGAAAGAACTTTGACTCGGTTGAATTATACCAGCCTCTAGCATTTCTGCAACCATACGTTCAATTTCACTTTTTTGGACATAGGGATATCTGTACGGCCTGATGTTTGGAGGAACACTTTCTGGAATCAGATGAATAGCATGATCATGATCACGCATAGGTGGGAGACCTTTTGGAGTCTCAAATACCTTGGAATGATTGTCCAGGACTTTTTGGAGATCTGGAGAAATAGATGATTCCAATGTGGAAACGCGAACATAATTGTGCAATTACACCTCTTTGCTCCTTTTTTAGAAGCTTTGTCATGCCATTAGAGCTGATTATCTTTCCTGGTTTCCCTGCAATACCCCTTAATTCAACTTCCTTTCCTTCCGTAGAAAATTTGATGAAAAGTTCTTGAAAATTAAAAGCTATTGTACCCAAGGATTGTAGCCATTGGACTCCTAGTACAACATCAGCACCTCCCATTGGAATGGAAAGCATTGGGCTAGTCAATACATATTCTCCCATGGATAGCTTGATATTATGGCACTTTCCAGAGCAATTTATTGTTCCTCCATTTGCAATCATCACTTGACACTCTGGTGCTGGATATAGGAAGCAATTCAATTCTTTTGCTACCCTACAATGAATAAAATTGTGGGTGCTTCCTGAATCAATCAACACTATTACCTTTTTCTTCTTGATTTGTCCTTCTATCTTGATGGTTTGAGGAGTGGTAATTCCCGCCAATGCATTACAAGATATGGTCGGATTTATTTGTTCTTCATCTAGGCTTTGTTCCTGGAGTATATCTTCTTCTTTTGACCTTTCTTGCTCCTTTTCTTCTTCCTCTTCACAATCTATGTAGAATAATTTCTTCTCAGCACACTTATGACCTTTAGTGTATTTGCTATCACAACTGTAACAAAGCCCTTTTGCTCTTTTTTCTTCCAATTGTTGTGGTGTCAACCTTATAGGTTGTGGAAGACTAGGGGCAACAACACTTCCTTCTTTATAGTTGTGAGTGGTATGCTTCCTGGTTGCCATAATTTTGCTTTCCATTTTTCTTGCTAACCTGAATGCCTTCTCTAATGAATCAGGTTCCCAAAGGTGAACATCATGTTGGATATTATCCTTTAAAGACCCTATGAACACATCAATCCTATGCTCCTCTGGAATATCTTTTACCCTTATGTTCAATTTTTGGAACTCCTCAATGTGCTCCATTACTGAACCCTTTTGTTTGAGACTTATCAATTGGCTAAAAAAAGTGTTGCTTTTTGTATCTTCATAATGTGCTATCAATTCTTCCGTAAAAATTGCCCAAGTGATAAATTGTTTACGAGAGCAAAGCCATTGATACCATACAAACTGATTTGGTTCCAAATATACAGTTGCCATATGTACCTTTTGTGCGTTTTGCACATTATTGAGATCAAAGAATTGCTCCATCTGTAATATCCATGTGGCGGGATCCTTGCCATCAAACTTCCTCATATCGATTTTTGGAATATGGTGATTCTTCGATCCAACATTAGCATCTATGGAATCATGATTAACATTTCTTTTGTTCTCATCATGAATTTCCTTTACTACCTTTTCACCATTAATGACCCTTTGTTGTAGCAACTTCTTCAATTTCTCCATGTCTGTCTTCAAATCTATCTTCAAATCTGCCATGTCTCTCTTCAAATCTATCTTCGAATCATCCATCTTAGATTCCATGCCCTTTATCTTAGATTCCACGCCATTTATCTTAGATTCCACGCCACTTATCTTAGCTTCTGTTAGCTTTTGTGAGCGTGACATTTGTTGCACTTGTTCTTGTAATTTTGATATATCATGTAGCATTTCTTCCTCTTCTTCATGAGTCATGCTAGAGCTTTCAGGTTCCTTACTAGGTGTTTGCATTTTCTTTCCTCGGGGCATCAGTTACCGATAATAATGCTTTACTATGCCCTTTGAATTCCGTTAAACCAAGCTTACACAAAAAATTAAAAAAAAACTACACACCTTTTTTCACTTTATAGAAGCCTGATATTGAATCTGATTTATCTCTGTAATTTTGGATCATCCAGTTCTGAAATTGCTACCTATAGTATCCTTCTGTGTCCTCTTTCTAATGCCACAAGTCTGAGCCAAATTGGATTCTCCAAGGAGGAGTTATGTGAAATCTCCCACAGTGACTCGCTTTTAGACTGGTTCAGTAGAGCGAACTTGTACGACATGCCACAAGTCACTGTTTCAACCTTTGAATCGGAAACACACACACAAGAAACTACAGTCTATCCTCTTTCTGTACCTTCTTACGAAATTTCAATCCGATCCCCAGAGAGAAAGTTATGACGATTTTCCCCATGTCGCCTGTTTTGAATGTAATTCAGGAGTCTGCAAAAAGACCAACTTCCTCAGATCATATCTCCGCAAATATCACGCAAAAGATCTGAAATTTGGACCCAAGGTTCAGCGCGATTTCTTCTCAAATGGGTTTTTTTTGCGACTTTTGAAACATCACAGAAAAAATTTATAGCGAAAATTCCATGATGACCTGTTTGGAGCAGCGAAACCCTAGAATCCAAAGCTCTGATACCAAATGTTATGAAACTAGCTCAAGAAAAGATAAAAAAAGATAGATCAACGCCTTAGAATTCAGCCTCTTCGAGGGGGAAACCTCCTTTACATTACATAAATGAACAATTCTTGGATGATACAAATGACAAAACCTCCTTTCTATATATAGGATTCTAAGGAGTTACAATATAATCCAGCCGACCTAACAATAATAATATAAAGCCACAAAAATAACAATAGAGGGATTCTATGGGGCACAGAAATAACAATATTGGGGTAATAGGGGCACAACAATATAAATAAGGGGTATAACTACAATAGTAATGGGGTAATCACTAGTATTATAGGGACCCAACACAAACCCACATCATTGTTGAAACTAAAATTTTCCCAAAAATATGCTTTCACCTACCATAGGAAAATTTGAGTAGTCCACTAGTATGTCCTCCATGATTTGTTTCGATGAAAATGAATAAAAATAACTTGGAAGGTTGGGAGTTATGACAATTGGGGCTAGTGAGTGCCAAACCCAGATAAAGTTAGAACCCAAAAAAACCCACATAATGACTGCCATAAGGGAATGATATCCTCCAAAATACCACCTCCCTGCAATTAGGGCCAAAACGGGGGAGGGGAGATGAGAAACCTAAAAAGTTGAAAGGTTCCACTAATAAAACCTAATTGTGAAGAAAGAAATGTTGAGGGAACTATACTAGTGTCATTACCTGTAGTGGATTTCCTCCCGACATTTATTTTTATTTAGTAAATCTTTTATTTTTATTTCTAAAGTGCATGTGTCAATTCTAGGTTAAGAACTAGCCAATTGACACATCTACCTCAATTGTGCAATGTCCCAATAATAAAATATAATGTGGACTCAATTAAAAAGGTAATAAAAATTAATTTAATTAATAAGCATATAAAAACTTAATACATTTTTATTTTGTGCGTTGAGCAATAATGAGGGATTTGAATTGGTGTCATTTTCACATGGAGTGCCTTAACAAAATACCCTTCACCGTCAATCCAAAGGCATATGGCGATAAAAACTTAATACTTGTGAGATTCTTCATATATACATATATAACTATCTATATTATATTAAAAATTTAAATTATAAAAAATATGAAACATATCAATGAAAAATGACAAGCACAAAATTATATTTATTACGAGGATTTTAATAAAATAAAATAAAAATAATTTTTCTGTATATAGAGATGTCAAATTTATATAAATATAAATAATATTATTAATATCCAACATATATTCATTTTAACCCTTAATCTAAAAAGTATCAAAAGGAGTGTAATATCTTAAGGTGCAAACGTTTGCTCAAGTTTTGTATTCAAAAAAGAGTTTACATCTCGAAATATTTGATCCCTCTCAGTGCAAGTTAGATTAAATGTTAAGATGGATCTATCTTCATTTTATTTTCCCTCTAACAATGAGCTTTGTGTGTTTAAATATTATAATCTTCCTCAAAGAAAACCACAATAATCATCTTTATGTTTAATGAAGTTTATTTAATATTATTTTTTGTATTTATATGCATTTTATAAAATATATTTTTATGCCATTTTATTGAGAATGTTCTTTTGGTGCTTTTTAGAGTTTATCAAATGAAAATTAGAAGAACACATTATTTTTATAATTTTTTTTCTTATGTATAAATGGTCAATAGACTCGAATAAATGGTCAATGCGTTGGCCTTATGATATAGGTGTTGTCCTTGATGGCAACTCACTCACAGGTCAGTTTATATTTCATAAAGGGTAGCTCACATTGTAACAGGTCAATCCGAGGTAACAAGGAAATGGTACAAAAGAACAGGAAGTTGGAATAAAGGACTATAGATCATAATCAAGAAGTTGATGAAAAAGGATATTTTAAGTCAACTTAAGTTGTATATGTAGCTTCACCTTATCTAAGAAGAATATACACACTATTTCATAGAACAAAAAGAGTGTATACATATGCATGCACTTTCACAAGAGGAAAAGCACGTATGGGTTGGAAAATCAAGGGAACTTAAGATTAAAGAATACCAAGGGTCAATACCATGGTATTAGCCCACAATATTGAGCGAAGTAACAGTTATTTGATCCCGTCCATGAATACCACAAGTACTAAGTGTTGTTTTGGTATGAGGTATTGAGAATGACAAAAAAATATATAAGGAGGAGAAGATCAAAGGGCCAAGTGTGAAAGTGAAATGGTTTCCTAGGAATACTTATATCTGAAGTATATTTTGTATTGCAGGGGCTATGATTATTATATGATCTGAAATATTTTGTGCACCTTAGATACAATGATGGATCAGGATCATGAGACCTGAAATGACTTATCATTGTATGATCTTATATTGGTTGGGCTAGATCCTATTGCTTACACATGTTTTATTCTTTAAATGTCATGACCTGGGTATGTCTGAAGTTTGGAATAGTAGTGAAGTTGTAAGTTAGTATTCGTTGATCTATATGCTCGTTCGCCTTGGTGAAGGCGTGCATACACGCAAGTTCGACTTTTCCAAGTAGCGTATGAAAAATAAAAGCCAATTTTTCAAAAATTACAGATCTATCTGATCAATGTTATTGTTTTATTGTTGTCTGTTAATGATGTCTTCTTAGATCTGAAAGTAGAACTAGATGCATAAGGAGATTGAGTTTGGTTGATTGATTGATTAAGTGAGAAGGGTGATGTTTGTTGTTGTCTGTTTGGATCTCTGTAATTTTATAGTAGATATTCAAAATGTTACTGGTTGATACAATTTTGATTCATAGTTTTTTATGATTGAGTAATTTGGAAGCATACACAGGTTTGGTTAAAGGAAGTAGCATATACATGGAGGTTGGCTTCACTGAAGTAGTGTATACATTTAGACATATAATTTGTGTGGTTACAGCTGGTTTTGGTTGATGATGCAGGTTGATGGATTCACCATAGTTTTCTAGTGACAGTGATCTGACTATTCAATTTGACTAATTTTTGGTAGATGGAGTAATTGTAGTGGTGATTAATTGTGTGTTTATGTACTAGGAGCATCTAGTCTGAAAATTTATGAAACGTGGTCCCTAGAGGAAGAGAGAAGGTTGTACCCTTCTATATGCCAGTGCCTACATATTGGTAAACATATTAGCTAGTACAAGAGCTAAAGGTTGTAGCTCCCTTCCAGTAGAAGCTGGAGAAGGATAGAAGGTTGTATCCTTGTTAAGATTAGGTATGTTCTATGCTAGAGCAATTTATTTAAATTTTCACAGTTAGCAATCACATCAGCATTATGATAAACTGCAGATATAACATAAATATAAAACGCAGAAGACAAGCCAAGACAAGAGGACACAAGATATGGCACTAGGCAGGGACAAACCCCACAATGTGTGGGGAAACCCTTGATCAATTCTTCTTTTATGTTCTTCAAAGTTCAGCAGAGAAAGAGAGAGAGAGAGATAGTACATTTACCACAGAAGTCAACACTTTGACTCATTTAGATCTAGCATAGATCATTTCGTATAACGATGAGATCAGTTGAAGACATTCTTCTTCAACTGATTCTCCAAGGTGACTTCTTCACCTATCATCATGCTGCATCCTGTCCATTTTCTGCCCCTTACCGTGTAGCACCATCATGCATCATCATGCTGCTCATGATCTCATACATCACGCTGCCCATACATCATGATGTCCATGATCTACATCATGTTTCCTATGCTCATGATCTCATTTATCATGATGTTGCCCGTTGCATCATTCATCACAGTTGCACCATTGCTGCTCCTTTACTGAGATCATGCTGGTTGTACCTTTTGAAGTTGTTACAACAACATCTTTCCAATGATGAGATCTATTTATATCTTCACTGTGCTCTTTGTTAGATAACTTCATTTAGGGCTTCATTATTATAATGACAGTTTCATCATGTTACATAAACACTATATATAAACTGTAGTGATAATTGAGAGATCACTGTTGTGACAACGATTGAGAAGCTCATCCCTAAATTGATGCTGAGACATTACTGCTGAGCTAGCAGGAGCACATATATATACTAATATCCTTTTTCATCCATCATAGCCTGCATAATTTCCAGCGTGTATGGTTTCTCTG
Source organism: Pinus tabuliformis (assembly GCA_031772625.1). Classification (NCBI taxonomy): domain Eukaryota; kingdom Viridiplantae; phylum Streptophyta; class Pinopsida; order Pinales; family Pinaceae; genus Pinus; species Pinus tabuliformis. Next base: position 305,486,831 of record CM062806.1, on the reverse strand, counting down.
CCATGTGTATAAAAGATGAGAGCATTACGTTGACTGTGTAGATTGTGACTGCATTTGACTGCGTGTATATATATATTGCCTGAGTGACAGCGTGTATATATTCACTGAGTATATGTAGCTATTGTTGCGATGAAGGACTCTTCATTAACTGCGTTGAATCCAGATGTCCTCACGTTGATGCGTGTAATGATTCTGGATGGCATCACGTTGACTGACTTGTCTTCATGCTATGCGTATAAGTTCCTACCCTTACTGCGACTAGGTGGAGGATAGATCTTTATGACCTGCGTATTAATCTTGTGCCCTGTGAAACCCTAGGCTGCGTGTAACCATGAACAACATCATGTCCAGGGTATGTATCTTATGCCTTGTGTAACCGTAGACGCGTGTGTTCATTTCTATAAGTTGCTGCCCAACGTAATTATGCCCACCTTATTGACCAACGTAACATATGACTGCATGGTTCATTACCATATGCATATTATACCTTTATGTATTTCTTTCTCCTCATGATCATCATATAATGGCTGCGGCTCTTCCATATGACAACGAAGCAGATTTATCACGAGATAGTCTTGCGTGTAAGGAGCAACGTATTCCCAGATCTGCGTATCAGTGTAAAACATCAGTGTATTCCCTGGTCTATGTATTAATGGTCTCCATTAACAGTGTATAAGGTCTCTGCGTGCATCCTCATAATCCTGCGGCTGCGGATAGGGCATTACAGTAGTTAGGGCATCATAGTGGCAACTTCATGTCCAGCGTATGTTTCTCTTGGTGTCTCACTCCTTCTCCAAAAACCCAAGACGTGGAGAGGAGGAGGTCACTCAAGAATTGTGTCTTCAAAAGACATCAAATCCTCATCTATTTATACCAAAAATGTAGAGGTTGAATAGACACGTCGGTTGGGCTTCTAGAGCCTACATAAGTGCTGGTCGGCTTGATAATAATTACATAAACAAAATAAATTCATATCTCCATAAATACTTATTGGAATCAGATGATATTTGGATCAATCCTACACCTCTCGACGAGAGGGATCCAATAAAAATATCAGCTACCAGAAATAAGCTAACTGACATGGTGTTTGGCCCTAGTTGCTAATTTAACACTCCCTCTCAACTAGGGAGAACTCCATCCGCTGATCCATATGTACGACTGTACTATCTCTGCCATTAGTGCCTTGCACTACTCTGCCTAGCTCTGTTGGCTCTACTCAGCTCTGCTGGCTTTGCTCTGCTCTGCTCAGCTCTGTTGGCTCTGCTCTGCTCTGCTCAGCGCTGCTGGCTCTACTAGCTTTGCTCTGCTCAGCGCTGCTGGCTCTGCTCTGCTCAGCTCTACTGGCTCTGCTCTGCTCAGCTCAGCTCAGCTGGCTCTGCTCTGCTCTGCTCATCTCTGCTGAACTATGAAGAAGAAGAATTGGTCGAGAATGAGTCATATCATTCTCCACTTACCTGAAGTCAGTCTCAGAGTGCACACCACTAGTCCCAGACCAGTCTCAACTGACCCGAAGTCAGCTTCATAGTAAGTACCACTCCTACCACTGGTCCCAGACCAGTATCGCAATCTCAGAGAGTGTACCACTGGTCCCACACCAGTCTCAACCGACCCAAAGTCAGCGTCATAGTATGTACCACTCTCACTGGTCCCAGACCAGTACTACACTGACACGAAGTTAGTCTCGGAGTATGTACCACTGGTCCCAGACCAGTCTCAGCCGACGCGAAGTCAGCGTCATAGCATGTACAACTCCTACCACTGGTCCCAGACCAGTATCATTAATCCTAGATCAATGGAGGACATCCTAGTGTAGGGAGTACGGTAGATACAACGATGCGTCCATCGGTACTACTATGGTCCTTAACTTCATTTCCCTAATCATTGATCAGATGAGAGGTACTTCCCATGAGTCCCAGACTGCATGGGTAGGATGCCTCGACAAGAGAACTTAATCAATCCTATCCTCAAAAGAGAACACATCAATCCTGCTACAATCGCCATGGAGAACACAGCAATCCAGGCTGCCATGGAGAACACATCAATCCAGGCCTCACAGGAGAACACATCAATACTGCTACAATCGCCATGGAGAACACATCAATCCAGGCCTCACAGGAGAACTAATCATCCTACTACACAAGAGAGCGAATCATCTTGTCCCACAAGAGAGCGAATCATCTTGTCCCACAAGAGAGCGAATCATCTTGTTTCAGTGCGCACCACCAGGGGAGGGTGAGTCACCCTATGGTCTTATGTTGCTCCAATATAACTGCAAGTCCCCCAAAGCTCCTAGAGCTCAATGTATGCAGCATGCAGGACCCTTTTACAAAGGTCTCTCGACGACTCCAAGTCATTCGGGAAAATCACAAATTTGATCTTTCCTCAGGGCTCTGTCCTGTACATCATCTCAGTGTGATGGAGCCTCCTTCATCATCGACTTACCATATCCCAGATAAGGTAGTAATTGATGTCTATCTGCTGGAGCAATTGTCAAATACGGGATTCCTCAATAATCGAATCCCATCTCTGGTTGTCACAGAGATTCACAGTGGTATTCATCATCTGTACAAACAGCTCACTGAAGAGCTTCAACAACCAGACTGCCTCACAGAAGGCCATACTATCAGCAATGTATTCTGCCTTTGTGGTGCTCAGAGTCACCGACTTCTGCTTCCTGCTCATCCAGGATATCAAGGCAGATTCCAAATAGCACTGAGAAGTGCTCTAGTGATCCTCCATACTTCCTGCCCACTCATCATTCGAATAATCATGTGGTTTCATATTTTCGGAAATGTATCTCAATTCATGAGAGATTGTGCCATGAAGATATCTTAGAAGATTCTTGGCACCAATCTAGTGAGGCTCAACCAAATATGAGCTCACCATGCTAACTGCAACACAGATGTCCGGACAGAAGTTCTCCAAGAACATCAACACGAATGAGTTTATGAAACTCAGAGGCATTTCCCAAATCTGGTCCGACATCATTACCATATAACTTCTGAAAGTTAAGATCCTCGAGGCAGTCACAAGCTTGCATCTTATCTTCCCACATTCAGAATCTAAACTCCCTCTGTCTCCTATAAATGAGAGGGTCTGCAACCTGTCAGACATAGGTGCCGGTACGAGAGGTTTATCATCCACAACCTTCGAGTAATGGTTTGGATCGGTTTCACTTCTAGTGAATCTCAGTTGCATTAGACAGCTATCAATCCTCTCATATTATGCCTGAGGTGTTTTTCTTCAAGCCATAGAGGGATTTCTTCCACCTGTATACATGAGATTCCTTGATCATGATTCTCAAACTCCTCAGGTTGTTCCAAACCTGTGAACCTGCTGCATGAGGGGAATGGTACCCTAATAATATTTTCCTTTGGTACATTTCAGACATGTACCTTCATGCTTCCTTTTGAATTCAGGCATCCTAGTCACCATTTGACTCACAGACCTCTAGAGCTGAGTCAATGGACATGGTCCCCAGTGGACTTCCTGCAACTTGATACAACCCTGAACTCAAAAACATCTTTAAAAGATCTATTTTCAAACATGTACCTTTCCATCGATAAGTGCCACCCTGCAACCTTTGACTTCCATTTCCGAGATGGACATCAGGTTCGATCAGGTACATAAAAGAGATTTTGGGGTTCCTTGCTTTCGTGGAAGAGTTGACCATTTCCTTGATGACCTGCATTACCAGTCATTCTTTTGATCATTGAAGATGTCCCAGGAATGATTGTTATCTTCATCAAGAGATGTGTCTCTACCATTCAGACACTCCTTCGCATAACGACCAAACTTATTTCAACAAGGCATCCGCCTTTCCTTCCACCCTTAGATCCGAACTTCCCAATGAAGTGATCTTAAGATGGACCATCAAAATCTTCCGCTGCGCCATTCTGATAACATTCTTTGCCTTGAATTCACCCTCGGTGAATTATGAGGAACCCATTGATCCTTCTGTCTTGCACCAACTGTCTTCGGTGATTGCTATTTCACTCTTGCTTACGCATTGTCTTCACCTCAACTTTGATACCATGTTAAGATTAGGTATGTTCTATGCTAGAGAAATTTATTTAAATTTTCACAGTTAGCAATCACATCAGCATTATGATAAACTGAAGATAGAACATAAATATAAAACGCAGAAGACAAGCCAAGACAAGAGGACACAAGATATGGCACTAGCCAGGGACAAACCCCACAATATGTAGGGAAACCCTTGATCAATTCTTCTTTTATGTTCTTCAAAGTTTAGCAGAGAAAGAGAGAGAGAGAGATAGTACATTTACAACAGAAGTCAACACTTTGACTCACTTATATCTAGCATAGATCATTTCGTATAACGATGAGATCAGTTGAAGACATTTTTCTTCAACTGATTCTCCAAGGTGACATCTTCACCTAACATCATGCTGCATCCCGTCCATTTGCTGCCCCTTACCGTGTAGCACCATCATGCATCATCATGCTCCTCATGATCTCATACATCACACTGCCCATACATCATGATGTCCATGATCTACATCATGTTGCCCATGCTCATGATGTCATTTATCATGATGTTGCCCGTTGCATCATTCATCACAGTTGCACCATTGCTGCTCCTTTACCGAGATCATGCTGGTTGTACCTTTTGAAGTTGTTACAACAACATCTTCCCAATGATGAGATCTATTTATATCTTCACTGTGCTCTTTGTTAGATAACTTCATTTAGGGCTTCATTATTATAATGACAGTTTCATCATGTTACATAAACACTATATATAAACTGTAGTGATAATTGAGAGATCACTGTTGTGACAACGATTGAGAAGCTCATCCCTAAATTGATGATGAGACATTACTGCTGAGCTATCTGGAGCACATATATATACTAATATCCTTTTTCATCCATCATAGCCTCCATAATTTCCAGCGTGTATGGTTTCTCTGCCATGTGTATAAAAGATGAGAGCATTACGTTGACTGTGTAGATTGTGACTGCATTTGACTACGTGTATATATATATTGCTTAAGTGACAACGTGTATATATTCACTGAGTATATGTAGCTATTGTTGCGATGAAGGACTCTTCATTAACTGCGTTGAATCCAGATGTCCTCATGTTGACGCGTGTAATGATTCTGGATGGCATCACGTTGACTGACTTGTCTTCATGCTATGCGTATAAGTTCCTACCCTTATTGCGACTAGGTGGAGGATAGATCTTTATGACCTGCGTATTAATCTTGTGCCCTGCGAAACCCTAGGTTGCATGTAACCATGAACAACTTCATGTCCAGGGTATGTATCTTATGCCTTGTGTAACCGTAGACACGTGTGTTCATTTCTATGAGTTGCTGCCCAGCGTATTTATGCCCAGCTTATTGACTAGTGTAACATATGACTCCATGGTTCATTCCCATATGCATATTATACCTTTATGTATTGCTTTCTCCTCATGATCAGCATATAATGGCTGCGGCTCTTCCATATGACAACGAAGCAGATTTATCACGAGACAGTCTTGCGTGTAAGGAACAACGTATTCCCAGATCTGTGTATCAGTGTAAAACATCAGCGTATTCCCTGGTCTGTGTATTAATGGTCTCCATTAACAACGTATAAGGTCTCTGCGTGCATCCTCATAAGCCTGCGGCTGCGGCTAGGGCATTATAGTAGTTAGGGCATCATAGTGGCAACTTCATGTCCAGCGTATGTTTCTCTTGGTGTCTCACTCCTCCAAAAACCCAAGACGTGGAGAGGAGGAGATCACTCAAGAATTGTGTCTTCAAAAGACATCAAATCCTCATCTATTTATACCCAAAAAGTAGAGGTTGAATAGACACGTCAGTTGGGCTTCTAGAGCCTACATAAGTGCTGGTCGGTTTGATAATAATTACATAAACAAAATAAATTCATATCTCCATAAATACTTATCGGAATCGGATGATGTTTGGATCAATCCTACACCTCTCGACGATAGGGATCCAATAAAAATATCAGCTTCCAGAAATAAGCTAACCCACATGGAATTTGGCCGTAGTTGCCAATTTAATAATCCTTCTGCAGGTGGGTGCCTACGTACTGGTATGAGTCTGCACTAGTACAAGATTGTAACAATTTTTCTTTATATTAGAAGAAGACAGAGACAATAACAACAGGTGGTTTTTCTCCCGCATTGGGTTTCCACCTTAAATCTGGGTGTTCATTTGTGTTTCTTATGAGTGATCGTTTATTTATGTTATTACTGCATATAGCTACTTTTTAATAAAGCACTGATGCATTGATTAAAGATCAACACATGATGAAGTAACTGAATCATAAATTCACTGGATATATGTTGGTTTCCTTAACAACAATTTCATGCACACGCGAGTTCAATTCACTGAAGTAGCATATATAAATCTAATTATGAAACGAAAAATTATTGAATTATAAATACTGATTCACCTGCCCCATCCCCGCCTTCTCAATATTATTTCCGACAATTGGAATTAGAGCAAGTCCTTTAGAAGAAGGTTGATTGCTTGAAGGGATATCTATCAAGATGAAAAATCATGAAGGCATGGGATCTATCAAACCACTAATCTTCAATGGAAAAAACTTACTGTATTGGAGGATAAGAACTAGAGCATACCTTTAGTAGCTTGGAGATGATGTTTGGAAAATTGTGGAAGGAGGATACCAATTTCCAGTAGTAATACCCACAGATACAACATGAAAGAAACAATACGAAAACAATGACAAAGTCATCAATAATTTATTGGGGAGTCTGCCATAATCAAAATTCATCAAATTCATGCAGCTCAAGACAACCAAAGAAATATGGGACAAAATCATTCAAGAGCTATGAAGGAGACTCCTAGGTAAAATGTGCTAAGGTCCAATCTCTCAAAATTGAGTATGAAACTCTAAAGATGCATAGTGATGAAAGTATTGCTAGTTACTTTTTATGTGTAGATGATATTGTTATTTGTATGAAGAATATGGGTGAAGAAATAAATGAGGCTACTCTAGTAGAGAAAATTTTGAGATCTTTGTCTTCTAAATTTGAGTCAAAATTATCTAGCAGAGAAGAAAAGCAGGATCTTCAATATATTATTATTGTTCAACTTCATGGAATTATAACTTCCTTTGAAATGAGGAAAGGAGGTCCATCAGATATGAGAGAAGCCGCTTTCAAAGATTTAACAGAAAAGAAAAGGAAGATCTCAAGGAATCATGTTATATTTCAGAAGAAGATGAGGTAAAATTTGTAAATAAGCTTCAACGAGGTTCGAGAAGATTTAGAGGTAAGCAACCATTCAAATTTTTTGCTTGTGGTAGAGTTGGCCATTATACTACTAAATGTCATCATAAAGATAATCATGAAAAGGGAAAGGACTCTGCAAAGGGTAATAGAAAACAATCTGTCAATAGAAGAAGTTTTTATACTCATGAAGATAGTTATGGCATGTCTTATAGTGATGAAGATGAATCTAAACAAGACTTTAAACTACTCATGGCTTATGACAATGATGATTTTATGGATTCCTTAGAATAGGAATATTTTATTGAAGAAATCACTTAACTTAAAATCTGTTTGGAAGAAAAGAATATGGTCATAGACAGTTTGACACATCAACTCACTGAAAGAGAAAATCACAATGAAAATTTAGAATGTGAAGTATTGGGTCTAAGAAAAGAACTTGAGAAGACGAAATCTCTTAATCTCATATTTGCTAAAGGATCAAAAACCTTGGATGAAATCATCAAGGTTCAACGTTCTCCGCTTAAAAACACTGATCTTGGATATACTGCAGTAAAATCCCAATCACAAAATTCATTAAGCATCACCATAAGCTATCTTGATGTAGCAAAGACTAGTGAACAATGCGTCAATATTCAACAAAAGCCTAGAAGCACTCCTCAGTTAAATCATGGTTATTTTACTCCAAGGGTGAACATCAATAGAAGCATCAACCAAAAGATAAACAATACCAAAAGAGTATATGATCATGGAAACTTCTTTAATGGACAATGATTTTCATGCCATAACATTGGTCATAAGGCTGCTCAATGTGTTTTTTACAAGACTATCATGATCAGAGAAGCACGAAAATAAAGGAGCATGACAAGAATCAAGAAAAGTTCTTATAATAAGTTTTCTCCTCTTGAAGATGAAATTGAATATTTACTTTTCAATAACTTTGGTCATGAAGAATTTGAATGCAGGAGCAAATTTTGGTTAACAATTCAAAAGGAGCAAACATCATCAAATTCAAAGGTATGGAGAAAGAAGGATTTTCAATTAGAAAGATGTGGCATAGCTCTGTTTGGAGAAGGACAAGAAAATCAGCGGTACATTGATAGTGGAATCTCTAAACACATGGTAGGTGATAAAAATAAACTCCATTCATATAATTCTCTAGAAAAGGAAAATAATGTATGCTTTGGAAATGACACGCCAACTGTCATTAAGGGTAAAGGTTCTGTTTATTTGAAAGAAAAGGTTAAAGTTGGAAATGTTATGTATATTTATGGTTTAAGGAATAACTTGTTGAGTGTCAGTGTTAGGTCCCTATACTATTAGTGTAACCCCTATATTGTTATTATTGTGTCCCATAGAAACCCACTATTGTTATTGTTGTGCCCTTACATGATTATTGTTATGTCGGTTCTGATTACATTAAGATCCCTTAGACTCCTATATATAGAAAGGAGGTCTTGTCATTTGTATCATCCAAGAATTATTCATTTGTGTAATGTAAAGGGGGTTGCCCCCTCGAAGAGGTTGATTTTTAAGTCGTTGATATATCTTTTCTATCTTTTTGTGAGTTGGTTTCATAATGTTTTCATATCAGAGCTGTGGATTCTAAGGTTTCATTGCTCCAAAAAGGTCTTTGTGGAATTGTCGCTATAACTTTTTTCTGTGTTGTTTCAAAAGATAAAACAAACACCCATTTGAGAAGAAATCGTTCTACACATCGGGTCTGAATTTCAGACCTTGCCTCGCTATATTTTCAGAGATATGATCTGAGGAAGTTAGGGTATTGGAAGCTCCAAAATTCAATCTCAAACAGGTCATCATGGAATTTTCTCTATAATGTGTTTCCTACATAGGATCAGACTATGAAATTACAACCCATTTGAGTTGAAATCATGGTGAACCTCGGGCCCAACTTTCAGATCTTGTTTCGCTATATTTTCTGAGATAGAGACTAGGACATTTGGGGTTTTTGTAGGCTCCTGAATTACATCCCAAATAGGTGACCTGGGGAAAATCGTCATAGCTTTCTCTCAGAGCATCAAATTGAAATTGCGTCAGAGGATACAGAAAGAGGACGGACTGTAATTTTCTGTGTATTGCTTTCAAGTCCGAACATCGAAACAGTAACATGTGGCACTTCGTACAAGTTCACTCTATTGAAAATGTATATAAGCAGTTCATCTTAGGAGATTGGGAATAACTCTTTCTTGGAGAATCCAATTTCTATCAGACTGATTTTGATCAGATTAGTGGCTTTGGAAAGAGGACATAGAGGGCTACTTCAGGTCGCAATTTCAGACCTTGGAGATATGATATTATAGAGATACAATATATTCAAGATCGATCTCCTAAAATCAAGAAAAAGCGATATGCAGAAGTTTGATGGCAGGGATCCGGTAAAGTGGGTATTACAGATGGAACAATATGTTGATCTACATGGTGTACAACTGTTACAAAAGGTATATGTTGCATCTTTATATTTAGAACCAAATAAATTTTTATGGTATAAAGTGCTTTATTCTCGTAAACCTCTTGTCACTTGGTCAATTTTCACGGAGGAAATGATAGCACATTATGAGGATACAAAGAGTAACACCTTCTTTAGCCAATTGATAAATCTCAAACAAAATGGTTCAATGGAAGAGCACATTGGGGACTTCCAAATATTCAATATAAGGGTAAATGATATGCCAGAGAAGCAAAGGATTGATGTCTTTGTAGGGACTTTAAAGGAGAACATTCAACATGAGGTTCAACTTTGGGAACCTGATTCATTGGAGAAGGAATTCAGGTTGGCAAGAAAAATTCAAAGAGGAATTATGGAAAAAATGAATCATACCACTCACAACTATAAATATTGAAACTTTTTTTCTCCTAGACTTCCACAACCTACAAGGTTTACACGACAACAATTGGAAGATAAAAGAGAAAAATGACTTTGTTATAATTGTGATAACAAATACACTAAAGGTCATAAGTGTGCTCAGAAGAAATTATTTTACATTGATTGTGAAGAGGAGGAATAAAAGGATCAAGAAACGTCAAAAGAAGAGGATATACACTAGGAACCAACCCTAGAAAAAGAAGAAATGAATCTGACCATATGTTGTAAAGGATTGGACAGAATTACCACTGCTCAAACTCTCAAGGTAGAAGGACATATCAAGATGAAAAATATTCAAGAAATGATAGATCACATCGGGCATCAAGAAATGAGTCCTACCATAACTTGTAATGCATTGGTAGGAATTATCAATCATAAAACTCTTAATATAGAAGGACATATTGAGAAGAAGAAGGTTCATGTAGTGAAAGATCACATCGAGCATCAACAACAAGTTCTTCAATTTTTAAAGGATAACTCCACTTTGGTGCATAATAGAATGAAACAAATGGTAGATGAACATTGCAGAGAAAGAAGTTTTGATATAGGTGATTGGGTATTTTTACAAATACAACCATATGAACAAGTGTCCCTCTTGCAAGCTAAGAAGGATAATAAATTATCACCAAAGTAGTATGGTCCTCACAAGGTGCTGCAAAATATTGGTACTATGGCATACAAATTGGAGCTTCCTACATCTTCGTGAGTGCCCCCAGTTTTCCAGGTTGCATGCTTAAAAAAGGTTATAGTGTAAAGGCTCCCAGTTGAAAAAATATTGTTAGAACTTGACAAGGAAGGAAAAATCATATTGGAACTTGAAGTAGTCAAGGAAACAAGAACCCAACAACCACAAAATTGATCAATTTCAAAGTATCTCATCAAGTGGAAGAACTTACCTGTTGAAGATTCCACATGGGAGGATGAAAAAGTTATACAAAAGTATCCAGAACTACTCAAGCATTGATCAAAACACTTTTTGAAGGAGAGGGGCATGTTAGGTCTCTATACTACTAGTTTAAACCCTTATTGTTATTAGTGCAACCCCCTTATTGTGTTATTGTGCCCATATAGTCCCTATGTTTTTATTATTGTACCCCATAGAAGCCAATTATTGTTATTGTTGTGACCCCAACAATATTATTTTTATGTAGGATCTAATCGTATTTTGACCTCTTAGACTCCTATTTATGGAAAGGACGTCTTATCATTTGTATCATCCAGGAATTGTTCATTTTTCTAATGTAAAGGAGGTTCCCCCCTCGAACAGGCTGATTTTGAAGGCATTGATCTATCTTTTCTATCCCTTTGTGAGCTGGTTTCGTAATAGCCAGTGAAATGTGTGATCAAGGAAATGAGGTTGTGTTTCAATCAAAGAGATGTGTGGTTCATGAGCTTGATATTCGAAAGATAGTAATGAAGGGTACAAGAACTCCAAGAAATCTATATATACTAAAAGGAGGAAAAGGCCAATTTTTTCTAAGCAAAATATAAGAGATTTGGTTATGTCACAGAAGATTGGGGCATCTAAGATTTTCTCAAATAAGAAAAACATGAAGACTCAAGGTAGTTTGTGATCTTCTAGATATCAACATCCCAAAAAATACCATCTGCAAACCATGTCAATTTGGTAAGAAAACCACAATTCATTTCAATGAGAAAGAAGGATCAGCAAGTAAGCCTCTTGATCTCATTCATACTGATCTATGTGGGCCAACAAGGAACAAGTCACCTCGTGGAGAAGAATAGTTCATTTTATTCATTGATGATTTTTCTAGAATGTGTTGGATTGGTTTAATAAATCATAAAGATGAAGCATTTGAAAATTTTAAAGCATTCAAAGCTTTAGTTGAAAATGAATCAGATCGAAAAATCAAATGTCTCAGATCTAATCGAGGAGGAGAATTCATTTTAGATGAATTATTTGAATTTTGTGAACAACATGCAATAAAAATAAATGTCTCTATTGCCATAACTCGTCAACTAAATGGTGTGGTTTAAAAATTAACAGAACAGTTCAACAAATGGCTTGAGCTATGCTTGATAAATATGGAACTCCTACCAACTTCTGGGGTGAAGATGCATATACTACCATGAATATTCTCAACAAAGCTAATGTTTGGGTAAATAGCGATCAAAATCCTTATGAAATTTGGTATGATAAGCCTCCTGCAGTAAAACACTTTAGAGTTTTTGGAAGCCAATGTTTCATCAAAAAGATTGATGAAAAACTTGGTAAGTTTGAACCTAGAGCAGACGAAGGTATTATCCTTGGTTATTCGTCTAGAAGTAAAGGATGCAAATGTTATAATAAAAGACTTTGAAAAATTGTTGAAGGCATTGATGAGGCATGCACAAATCTGGAAAAGATGAAATAAAAAAAGGAGGATGATAATGAGAATGACGGTGAATGAACTCCTACATCAAATCAAAATGATATAGAAGAAGAAACCAATGAGGCATCAGAAGAAGATATAGCTGACTAGGAAAAGGCTCCATCCAAGTGTGTTCAAAAGAATCATCTAGAATCTCAAATTCTAGGAGAAAAAGGACTTGGAGTATAGACAAGAAGAAATCTTACAGGAACTTCCAGTTATCTAGCATTACTATACTCCATAGAACCACATAATGTTAATGAAGCTAGCAAATATGAATGTTTGGTTAAGTCCATGCATGAATAACTTGATCAAATTGAAAATAATGATACTTTGGAATTAGTTCCTAGACCACATGATAAAAATGTCATAGGAACAAAAAGGATATTCAAGAATAAGTTAAATGAAAATGGAGAGGTTATTAGAAACAAAGCAGGACTTGTTTATAAAGGGCATGCTTAGGAAGAACGTATAGACTTTGAAGAAACTTTTGCACCTGTTGCCAAACATGAAGCCATAAGAATGTTTCTTGCTCTTTCAGGTTTTCAAAAATTCAAAGTGTATCAAATGGATGTGAAATTGACATTTCTTAATGGATATTTAGAAGAAGAAGTTTATATCGAACAACCAGAAGGATTCATTCTAGGAAATCATGCAAAACTTGTATGCAAGCTCAAAAAGGTTCTATATGGATTGAAACAAGCTCCAAGGGCCTAGTATTATCGTTTTGACAAATATCTACAACAACAAGGTTTCACAAAAGGATTTGCATACAACAACTTATACACAAAGATTGAGAATGATAAACTGCTAATTATTGTTTATGTTGATGATATCATCGTTGGTAGCAATGAAGAATCTATGAGTTATAACTTTTCTTTGGTTATGCGGCAAGAATTTGAAATGCCCTTGGCGAACTAACTTATTTTCTTGGTCTACAAGTATAACAATCAAAAGATGGTATTTTTCTTTCACAAACTAAATATCTCAAGTAGAATCTGAAGAAGTATAGAATGGAATATTCCAAACCAGTATATACTCTAATGGTAACAGGACGTAGTCTCAGTTCTAACAATGAATCACTTACAGTAAATCAACCAGCATACAAATCTATGATTGGAAGTATACTTTATCTAATAGGTACCAGAGTAGATATCATGCATGCAGTAGGAATTGTTCGAAGGTTCCAAAAAATCCAAAGGAATCACATCTTCAGGTTGTCAAAGGAATATTCAAATATCTCCAAGGAACTCAAGACATTGGTCTATGGTATCCTAAAGATACATATCTCACTCTTCAACCATATAGAGATGCAGATTGGGTAGGAAATTTTGATGATCAAAAAAACACTAGTGGAGGTGCATTCTATATGGGATCATGGGTAGTGTCTTGGTTTAGCAAGAAACAAATATCGATTACCTTATCTATGGCTGAAGTAGAATATGTGGCTGCTGCATCTTGCTATGCACAACTACTTTGGATGATGCAAACATTGCAAGACATTCAAATCACATGTTCTCCACCAATCCCATTCTATGTGATAATACAGGTGCCATTAGTATTTCAAAATATCCTGTCATGCACTCCAAGACCAAGCACATACCAATTAAGTACCATTTTTTTTGAGAAAAAGTGCTTGAACAAAAGGTTAAATTGGAGTATGTTCCCTCCAAAGAATACGTTCCTGATATATTTACCGAACCACTTCCCAGAGAAAAATTTTAATATCTCAGACAAAAGCTAGGAGTAGTTTCTGCATCATCCTACTCTTAAATCCAATTTTCATAAGAGTGGTTCCTATATGAGGGTTTCATGAAGAAGAATCACATATATTTCTAGTTTCTGTGGCTGCAGGAGTGTACATATTTTTCTAATAGAAAAACATTGGGTCAGATTCAAAATCAGTTTCTGACATGGGTGTTCATTCTAATATTAATGATTATAGTATGTTGATATGCTTTATTCATTGTTGTTTATTTTACAGTTGAAGATGCCTTGATCAATGATTTGTTGACAATGAACAGGTAGCACAAGTTCAGGGGGAGCATTAGCCTTCAAAAACATTATGCATTGTTAGCATCATGGTTGTTGAATTTAGCTATGGTTTCAGGTACTCATATCATTTGTTGTAAAGGTCATGTAAAGCCCTATGATGTAATAAAATTCTTCTTTTTTTCATAGCCTATAAATGAGTCCTTTTGACATATGATGTAATTTTTACTCGCGCTATGCATGGGAAGGATGATGTAATATTTGCAATTATTCAGTCATGTATGAACATTAGGTATATCACCACTTGGTTGGGTTATTGATGTATGTATGAGTCATTGGTGATAGGGAGGTCATACTCACATATTTGAGTTATAGGGTCATGTTATTCTTTTGAAAAATAACTCTATCAACTCTGCATGTACTCAGGGGGAGAATGGAAAGCATAGTGTATCTCAAAAGGGGAGAATATCTTGGTCTGCCCTTTGCCCTTGATGTCAAAAGGGGAGAGTATTTTGGTGTTTCTTGATATCTCTAACAATTTCTACAACTTGAAGTAATCAACACCAATATGGTTGTTGTCATGTAAAAAGGGGGAGATTGTTGGCATTATGATACAAGTGTTTTCCTTGACAGTAACTCACTTACAGGTCAGTTCAAATTTCATAAAGGTCAACTCACATTTTAATAGGTCAATTAAGAGGTAACATGGCAATCATACAAAAGAACAGGAAGTTGGAACAAGGTACTATAGATCAGAATCAAGAAGTTGAAGAAAAATGATGTTTTAAGTCAGTTTAAGCTGTATATGTAGGTTCACCTTATCCAACAAGTGTATACACGGGGGTTCATAGAACAAAAGCAACATATACATACGCAAGCACTTTTACAAGAGGAAAAGTGCATATGAGTTGGGAAATGAAGGAAATTTAAGATTAAATAATACCAAGGGCTAATACCATGGTATTAGCCCACAATATTGAGCAGAGTAACAATTATTTGATCCCGTACAAGAATAAAATAGGTACTAAGTGTTGTTTTGGTCCGAGGTATTGAGAAAGGCCAAAAATGATAAAAGGAGGGGAAGATCAAAGGACCAAGTGTGCAAGTGAAAGCGTTTCACAGGAATACTTCTATCTGAAGTATATTTTATATTACAGGGGCTATGATTATGATATGATCTGAAATGTTTTGTGCATCTTGGATACAATGTTGGATTAGGATCATGAGACCTAAAATGACTTATCATTGTATGATATGATATTGGCTGGGCTAGATGTGATTACTTACACATGATTTATTCTTTAAATGTCATGGTCTGGATATTTCTGATGTCTAGAATAGCAGTGAATTTATAAGTTAGTATTTGCAGATCTATACGCGGGTTCACCTTGGTGAAGGCACATATGCACATAGGTTCGAATCTTCCAAGTAGCACATGCAAAAGAAAATCTAGTTGTTCAGAAATGACTAATATATCTTACTAGTGTTGTTGTTTTACTTATGTCTGTCAATGATGTCTTCTTAGATCTAAAAGTAGAAGTGAATGCATAAGGACATTGAGTTTGGTCGATTGATTAATTAAGTGAGAAGGGCGATCTTTGCTACTGTCTATTTGGATCTCTATAATTTGATAGTAGATCTTTCGAGTGTTATTGGTTAATAAATTTTTGATTCAGAGGTTTTTATGATTCATTAGTTTTGGAGGTATACGCAAGTTTTCTTAAAGGAAGTAGTGCATACATGCAGGTTGGCTTCACTAGAGTAGCGTATACATTCTGACATATGATTTGTTAGGTTAAAGTTCATTCTAGTTGATGATGCAAGTTTCTCAATTCAGCACAGTTGTGTTCATGAAAATTATCTGACTATTTAGATTTACTAATTATTGGTAGATGCAGTTATTGCAGTGGTGATTAAATGTGTTCTTATGTACCAGGATTATCCAATTTGAAAATTTATGAAACGTGGTCCCTGGACAAAGTGAGAATGTTGTAACCTTCTGTAGGTCAGCGCCTATGTATTGGTAAACATATCTGCTAGTACAAGAGATAGGGGGTTGTATCTCCCTTCTAGTAGAAGCTAGAGAACATGAGAAGGTTGTAGCCTTCTACAGGTGGGTGCCTGTGTACTAGTATGAGTCTACACTAGTACAAGATTATAAATAGATTTTCTTTATATTAAAAGAAGACAAAGATGACAAGTAGGTGGTTTTTTGATCGCATTGGGTTTCCACCTTAAATCTTGATGTTCATGTGTGTTTCTTATGTGTGATGGTTTATTTCTGTTATTACTGCACATAGCTACTTTTTAATAAATTTCTCATGCATTGATTAAAGATCAACACATGATGAAATAATTGAAAAATATGTTCACTGGATATACATTGGTTTCCTGAACAACAGTTGTGTGCACACACAAGTTCAATTCACTGAAGTAGCATATACGAATCTGATTATGAAATGAAAAGTTATTGAATTATAAATACATATTCACCCCCCCTTCTCAGTATTATTTCCAACACAATAATCTTAACACATCCCTCGGCATGATCTGTAAGCCCAAAATTGAGCGCGCACCTTACGGGAAATTAATGATTGTACGCCTGTGTATCCAAAGATGATTGTGTTGCGTTTTTCGAAGAGTCAAGTCATAATGGGTGTCATGATTATGCATTCATTAGAACTTAATGCTTTCATGTCAATCTTTTTGTAGTGTCTCTTTTCCTTTGCGTGAACTATAAGGAAGCAACTGATATAAATCTATATGCAGGAAACATCTAAGGAAAAGGGAAAGCGCCAATGTTAGAAGAACAGAGAGGAGATGACTTCGCAAATGGATACCGCATGCAGCAGGACCGCGGATTCCAGAGTATCACTCAACAGATACTGATGGAAATAGACTATCCAAGACTCAGAGTCAAAGGCGCACAAAAGCAAAGCATTTACAAAAGATCCTGAAGCCCGAATTGGCTAAAGCAAAAAGAAAAACGCTAAAGAGGGAAGACGTCTCAGAAAAGCCTGGAACAAAGAACGAAAGCAAGTTTCAATACAGAAGATTTTTCAGGCAATGAAATCCCAAACTCATTGAGTTATTCGCACGGCCGGAAACCGAAATAGCAACAGCACAATCAATTTGAAAGAAATCTGGGTTATACTAAGTATACACTCCGTGAAGACACTCCTCCAGAAGAAGATTTTCAAAAATATCTTCTAGTCTGTCAGAAAGAGGTGCCAGCTCTTGTTATTTCTACTTTTATCGCTCGAACAAAAGGAAAAAACAACCAGCCGACTCTTTCCAGGCGAACAGCGCATTGCTTACAGCACTAAGGAGCAGATACAGAAACGGTTAGAAATTAGATTCAATTTTTAGAAATAAATTTGTTTTAGTAAAAGGGCAATCATTTGAAGCCGTTTCCTAAATTTGTGTAATTAAGATTAGTCAATTAGTAGTATTTAATCCTTCTCATGGCATTTGGAGAAGGGTCCAGAAATTTGTCAAGATGTGAATGGTACATAACAACCTTACCATCAAACTTGGCTATCTTCGTAGATAGGGAAAACAAGACCACCTTAGTTGAAAACTTGACAGAGGCATTAGCAGTAGAAAAACGTGTGGTAGCCCTAGAAAAGAGATCTACTATAGAAGAACGTAAATCTAAGAAAATCTCTTTCAAAGAAGACACCAAGAAGAAGCAAACGAAAGATCCTTTCGATTTGGAAGGATTACAAAAAGTGTTAAAGGCCATGTCCAATGAGATGATTGACATAAGAAAAACAAGTAGCAGAGACTTCTTCAAAAAATCCCTACAGAACTTTTAAAAGAAATCCTCCCATGGAGGTGAAACCACCTAATGCTGTCTCAAACGTCGAATCTGAAGAAGAAGAAGAAGAAGAAGAGAATACCACTGAAGGGCAGACCGATGATGAAGAAGTTGTGGAACTACAAGGAATGTGGGACTTCATCCTCCCACAAGAAGAAGATCAAGAAGCATTTCCGGGTAGCACAAGAAGCAAAAACCAATTTGATCCTCCCCAAACTACCCCTAAACAGAAGGGCGCAAGCCCTGCAACAAAAGATAAGGTCGCAACAAAGAAGACAACTGCTAAAGCGACCCAGTTTAGCCCAGTCCAATCAGATCAAGCACCTCCATCAAGAACACTGATAGTGTCGGATGAAATGGAGTATAAGATCATCGATGACATGAAAAAGACTAGGGCTAATATTACTCTTTATGAGTTGAGCAAATTGAAACATCAACAAAAAATAATGATGAAAGAATTACATGCCGTGCCTACTACATCTTTACCTACAGCTGTAGCTTCCCACAACATGGGAAGACCTCCAACCAACGCAATCAATAAGATTGATCCAAATGACACTGCCTTGATTGGAGGAAGATCAAGATCTCATACTCCTCCTTTCCTTCTCACTTATGAAATCTTCAATAAAAACGTGCACAATTGCTTGGTCGATTCTGGTGCTTGAACGAATATTTTACCCAGATCAATATGTGCCAAATTGAATGTTCAACCTCAGAAATCCACAGTGCATATAGTTCAACTTGATCGATCCCAAGTCGAGGTGATTGGTGAACTTAATCAAGTGACCATAAGATTGTTGTCTAACCCGAAAGTGTGTCAGGTTATCGACATTCTAGTAGCTGATATCCCTGAATTCTATGGTTTGATTCTTAGTAGGGATTGGTCGGAGAAACTCCACGGATATTTCTCAACCGACTGGTCACACATGTGGTTACCATACAACGGTAAACCAAATCAGATAAAGGTTGAACGAGAGTTGCACCAAAAGTACATAGTGACAGAATTGGAAGGAGAAAATGAAGCAATAACATACAATAGTAGCATCATAGGCAATTATTCAGTAGATTCTTTCCTCGGCAATTTCAATGCTCATACCTCACCTTACTTAGAGAATTCAGTTTTGTCCCAAGTTGAAAACTTTTCCCAAACTCATGACTCAAAATGTTTTAGTTTTTTAGATAATTCTGTAAATACATCTTTGTTTTGGAAATTATATTTTGACGGCTCTAAATCTAACGAGGGAGCAGGAGCAGGATGCATTCTAATTAGCCCAGATGGGAACAAGATTATGCTTACAGGCAGACTTGAGTTCGATTGCACAAACAATACAGCGGAGTACGAAGCCTTGGTCCAAGGCCTATACAAAGCAATCAGATTGAATGTTAAGTATCTTCAAGTCTTTGGAGATTCTGAGGTCATCGTCAAAAGGGTACGTAACACCATACATTGCCTGTCAAGTCATTTAAAGCACTATCAATCTCTAGTACAAGATCTCACTGCACATTTCATAGCATTCAATATTTCGTTAATCCCAAGACTTCAAAATGCAAGCGCAGACCTGTTAGCTAACGTAGCCTCTAGACTTATTCCCTCCGAAGATTTTAGTCCTGATAGGTTTTCGATAGAATTAATCTTTAGACCATCCATCCCTGACAACATCACCAACTGGAGAGTATTCAACAATGATCCTGACATCGTAAATTTCCTCATTTCTGAAGGATCCTTCTCAAATCAAATAATTGATGAAGACCATCATGATCACCAAATACAACAAAATAGCACTGATAATGCTATACCGAAATCAATGGTCAAGTTAGAAGATTTATATGATTTGAAAAGTCCGTTTAAAAGATCCGCCAATGCTAAACTCTACAGTTCTACTCTAAACTATGAATTAGTAAACCTAGGGACCGATCAGAAGCCACAAAACGTTAATCTAGGCCACGGCCTAGCCCGTGAAGAGAAATCAGCATATATCCGTCTTCTAAGACAATACAAAAACGTTTTTGCCTGGAATTACGATGAGCTGAAGACATACGACACTTCTATCATTCAACACGTTATCCCTATGATTGACAATGAAAAACTTGTCCAGCAGAAGCTCAGGAAAATTCACCCTAACTTAGAAAATTAGATAAAAACTGAGCTAAATAAGTTGTTGAGAGCCAGAATAATTTTCCCCGTCAGACATTCCAAATGGGTATCCAATATGGTGCCCGTTAGAAAGAAAAACGGAGACATTAGAATCTGTATTGATTTACAGAATCTCAACAAAGCCTGTCAGAAAGACAACTTCCCCCCCCCCACCTATGGGACAAATATTACAGGCAGTAGCGGGCTCAGAACTGATGTCTTTCTTGGATGGATTTTCAGGATACAATCAAGTACTAGTGCATCCCGATGATCAGTTGAAGACTACATTCCGAACCAAATGGGGCACATATGCATATCAGAAGATGCCATTTGGTCTGATCAATGCTGGCGCTACCTTTCAGAGAGCCATGGACATCGCATTTAAAGGATTAGTCAATAAACCAGTGGTGATTTACCTGGATGATATAACAGTGTACTCCAAAAAACGAAGCGACCATCTCAAAGACTTGAAACAAATCTTTCAAAGATGTTTAAGGTATGGGATTTCACTTAACCCAAAGAAATCTTTTTTCGCATTAAGTGAAGGGAAATTTCTAGGATTCATAATGTCAAAATCTGGTATTCACATTGAACCTGACAGAATCAAGGAAATTTCCGAAATATCCATACCCCATAACAAGAAAGCCATGCAATCTTTCCTTGGACAAATCAATTTTCTGAAAAGGTTTGTCCCTGATTTTTCACGCATTATCTCTCCCTTACAAAACATGATAAAAAATAATTCAAATTTCAAATGGGGTCTAGATGAGCACGAAGCATTCAACTTGATCAAACAAGCTATCATTAATGCTCCATCTTTGGCCACCCCAAATTTTTCAGAATCTTTTATCTTATACACTTTTGCCTCAGAGAAATCTTATGCCGCGATTTTGACCCAAGCAAATCAGGAAAAAGCGGAAGCTCCAATCGCATTCTTTAGCTCGAACTTACAAGGTGCTGAACTTAATTATTCAGACTTGGAGAAACATGCGTATGCCGTTTTCAAAGCAATTAAATATTTCAGACCTTTTCTACTTAAAGCCCACACCAAAGTCGTAGTACCATTTCCAGCGGTAAGAAACCTTCTGGTACAGAAGGACGTGGGCGAAAAGAGAGCTAATTGGATTACCGCTTTACAAGAATACGATCTTGAGATCAAACCAGCAAACATCGTAAGAGGTCAAGGATTCTGCAAAATGTTAGCTAGAGCATCGCAAATTACTGAGAACTCATCTGAAGAGGTACATACGTATGAGGTAAGCCTAAACGACGCAGAATCATTATATGCTGACACCATTTATTTTCTTAAGAACGGGTATGCTCCATTACGCCTGGACCACACCAAGAAAAGAGCTCTGAGATTGAAAGCCAAACAATACCAGCTCATAAATGATGTTTTGTTTAAAAAGAATTATGATTCTATACTTAGATGTCTTGAGAAAACTGAAGCCGAAAAGGTTTTGCAGGAACTCCATGATGGACCAGCAGGTGGAAACTATGCTGGAGATGCGACTGCACATAAAATCTTGCGTGCAGGATATTATTGGCCCACGCTGTTCAAAGACTCATACAATCACGTAAGGAAATGCCAAGTCTGCTAGACTACTACAGGGAAACAAAGGAAATCGTCCATGCCGCTACAGCCCGTCAACATCGAGCAACCATTCAGCCAATGGGGCTTGGACATAATAGGTGAGATCGTTCCTCACTCTTCTAAGCAGCATAAGTATATCCTCACGGCAACTGATTATTTTACTAAATGGGTAGAAGCAGTTCCTCTCAAGACGGTCAATTCTGAAAACATTATTGAGTTCATAGATCAATTTATCATTACTAGGTTTGGATTGCCGGCGGCCTTAATGTTTGATAATGCCTCATATTTTTCTGGAAATACCATGACTGAGTTTGCGCTTAAAAGAGGGTTCAAACTGAAATATTCTGCCAACTACTATCCGCAAGGTAATGGATTGGCCGAATCAACAAACAAGAACCTAATCAGGATTATTAAAAGAACAGTTGACCAAAACCAAAAGAATTGGCACAAAGCACTGGTAAATGCTTTATGGGATGATAGAATCGCGAAGAAAGCTTCAATAGGCACTTCTCCCTTTAATTTAGTTTATGGGAAAGAAGTGGTTCTTCCGACTCACCTAGCCATTCCCTCTTTGTCGTTAGTGCAATACATCGATGAAGTATCTACTTCCTCTTTACAATTGAGACAAATGGAAATAATCAAACTAGAAGAACAAAGAGAACAAGCTAAGAAGACCCATGCTCATCACCAAGCGCTAATAAAATCCTCTTTTGACTCAAGAATCATAACCAGAAAAAACTTTCAGATGGGAGATTTAGTTTTGAAATGGGATAAGGCTCATGAAGAAAAGGGAAAACATACGAAATTTTAGAAGCTGTGGCTTGGCACTTTTCAGATTGTAGAAGTCGTAGGCCCGTCTACATTTGTGTTGCAGGATTTGGTAGGTAGAAGAGATTCTTTACCTGTCAATGGACAGATTCTTAAAATATATTTTCCATAGAAGAGCATTCTTCTATTTTTTAGATTAGTTTTAGTTTTTATTTTAGTCTTTCTCTTTCTTAGAAATAAAACCGGTTGTAAATGATCATTTAGAAGGATTCATGAAAGAGCACACCAATTCTCTATCAGATTTTGATTTCGCTTGTACAAGTAGCAAAATTTTTGAAAAATCTGATTTTTATTATTGGCAAATAGAGTTAACTTTACCCTGATTACGATGTTAGTTTCAACCTCAAAAAACTTTGACAAAAGCAACCTTTGGTAAAGAATTATTTTGTATCAGCACAATGAAAGGTATCATCAATGGTAAAATAGATTTCTCTGCAAAACTGTTGTTTTCAAAAAACTCTATTATTTTCGTCCAAAGATTTCTTAAGGAAAAA
The DNA here is from genome assembly GCA_031772625.1 of Pinus tabuliformis. Classification (NCBI taxonomy): domain Eukaryota; kingdom Viridiplantae; phylum Streptophyta; class Pinopsida; order Pinales; family Pinaceae; genus Pinus; species Pinus tabuliformis. The sequence goes on along the minus strand of CM062806.1, from coordinate 305,463,479 downwards.
CAATGACTTCCTCCCTGCTAAAAGGAAATCGCAGCATTCAGAGAAAAAATCCAAGAAAACACTATATCTCAAAGAATAAGAGGTCTCATCACGAGCCGGCTTATCATGATCACAGATATTATAACTTGCTGACTTTGCCAATACTGTCTATCAAAACAGGGCAACAACTTAAGATTGTTGCAATCAAAAGACAAGAGGTCGCATCACGAGCCGGCTTGTTCAACAAAAGTGTAAATCAAGTGAATCACTGTGTCATAATTTGGCCACCAAACCAAGACATTGTTCTTTAGAGAATAAAAAAGGAAAAAAAAGTGTCAAAAGGATTTTTCTCTGGAATGTTGCGAGTAACCTCAAGCAGGAAAAAGGATCATTGCTAGATAACATGGTAACCCTGTTGAGGCTATGGACGCTTGCGGGCAGCAGAGGCTCTACCTACGACAAATGAGCATACTTTAAAGCCAGTACGCAGAGAAAACCTTATTTTATCTTTAATAAAGACCGAGTAATGTCTGGTGTGAATGCAAGGAAAAAGCCTGAGGAAGCAGACAATTGGAATATAAAAAGGGTTGAGACAAAGTATCGTTGACAGGGTGAGGGATAATCTACTCTATCTGTCCATAACAAAATTTAGACATATGAAAATTTTGTTGTTTCGGAAGTGAAAGGTCAATAGAAAAGCAGAGATAACTGGTTCTTCACAGTGAATCGCCATTGTTGTGGTCACCAACAACCCCCCTCTTTGTTTAATATTAGCAATAACATCAAGCAAAGGGGGACCCTTAGCCAAAAAATCCAAAAAATATTTTTATTAAAACTTTTGTATTTAACTCCCTAAGAGCTATATCGCATCGCAAAGGTAGAGAGAAGTGTTTTCCCAAAGCGCATAAATACGCTGCAAAGAAGCGACGTGAAAACCCATCGCATCGCATGCATTAAAAGCACTCAAAAAGGGAAAACCTAAGGAATCACTGACAGCCGATATGCGACATGGCACGTCGTAACGTCGCATAAGCAGCACAAAGTAATAAAACGAAAATCTGTGATTTGCGATCTTGCGATCTACGATCTGCGATCCTACAAAATTTGCGATCTGCGATTTGCAATCTGCGACAAATGAGACTATCAATTGCTGCGATGACACTTCTTGACATCGCAATCTTCAACACTGCGATGCGAATCGCAGAAACCATTCATCACAAAGATCCCTCGACATGATCTATAAGCCCAAAATTGAGCGCGCACCTTATGGGAAATTAATGATTGTACGCCTGTGTATCCAAAGATGATTGTGTTGCGTTTTTTGAAGAGTCAAGTCATAATGGGTGTCATGATTATGCATTCATTAGAACTTAATGCTTTCATGTCAATCTTTCGTCGTGTCTCTTTTCCTTTGAATGAACTATAAGGCAGCAACTGATATAAATCTATATGCAGGAAACATCTAAGGAAAAGGGAAAGCACCAATGCTAGAAGAACAGAGAGGATATGACTTCGCAAATGGATGCCACATGCAGCAGGACCGCGGATTCCAGAGTATCACTCAACAGATACTGATGGAAATAGACTATCCAAGACTCAGAGTCAAAGGTGCACAAAAGCAAAGTGTTTACAAAAGATCCTGAAGCCCGAATTGGCTAAAGCAAAAAGAAAAACGCTAAAGAGGGAAGACGTCTCAGAAAAGCCTAGAACAAAGAACGGAAGCAAGTTTCAATACAGAAGATTGTTTAGGCAACGAAATCCCAAACTCATTGAGTCATTCGCACGGCTGGAAACCGAAATAGCAACAGCACAATCAATTTGAAAGAAATCTAGGTTATACTAAGTATACACTCCGTGAAGACACTCCTCCAGAAGAAGATTTTCAAAAATATCTTCTAGTCTGTCAGAAAGAGGTGCCAGCTCTTGTTATTTCCACTTTTATCGCTCGAACAAAAGGAAAAAACAACCAGCCGACTCTTTCCAGGCGAACAACGCATTGCTTACAGCACTAAGGAGCAGATACATAAACGGTTAGAAATTAGATTCAATTTTTAGAAATAAATTTGTTTTAGTAAAAGGGCGGTCATTTGAAGCCGTTTCCTAAATTTGGGTAATTAAGATTAGTCAGTTAGTAGTATTTAACCCTTCTAATGGCATTTGGAGAAGGGTCCGGAAATTTGTCAAAAAAGTTGTCCTCAGAACATGCACTTTTGCACCCTCGGAGGGGGTTTTTGATGAATGGATGGATCGAGATTTATTTATGTTTTCATTTTAATGTCTGCTACTGATGTTGCACTTCTGTACTCTTAGTAGACGTTAGAAGTAAGTAGAAATAGATCGTTATTGCTTGAAGTTTGTGAGTAAAAATCAGTCATAAATGGTACTTTTATCTCTTGACGAATTTCTGCTTGCATTCTTAGAGTAATATACAGTTGATGTTGTTTATATGTTAATGTATGAATGTGTGGGTTACCATTTGGCACTTTTGTACGGTGGAGTCATTTATTTGTGCTTTACATATGAATAACTGATTATGCGATATGTTGTTCACAACTGTTTTGTTTAACTTTTTATGCAGAATGGTTCATCTTAATTGATTTATATTCTTATGATAGCTGAATGATCTTTATTACCAGTTACTGTATGAAATCCTTTTAGATCGCATAATGGAAAAGCTCTACCCCGGGTTAGCGTAGATTATATGTGTTGTTTTTGTTAGATTATAGTAGCATAGAGTTAGTTTAGAGTTTAGAATTAAATTAGCTTAGAAATATCTTTAGATTTAGCATCATCACACACTACACACACACACATCATCAAACTCTACACACACACACCCCTTAGATTGGGAAGCTGGTCCCCTTATCCCCAGTCGGACCCGCTACACCAAACGGGCACGGAGCCGCCAACCAGGTTCCCGACCGGGTGGGTATCCCCCTTGTTGTTGACCCAATTTCAGGGCCCTCAACAAGAGCATAGTTTATTCTCCCATTCACCTAGGTGCAATTCCAAGAGACTTACTTGACCCTTTGTAATGAGGCTTGAAGAATAGGTGGGGCAATATTTTATTCTCCCATTCACTCAGGTTCAATTCCAAGAGATGCGTTTGGCCCCTCATTATGAGGCTTGAAGAATAGACACTACCACCAACTTGAATTTGTTGATTATCCCAAGCCTAAGGCCCCTTATAATGAGGCTTGAAGAATAAGCACCTGAATAAAAAATGTGACCAAATTGAATTTGTTGATTATCACAAGCCTAACTTAAATCACATCAATAAACCACTAGCTTCATTTAATAAATTTTAATATGTTATAAAGAAAAACAATACATGTTGTAAAATTTAGATGAATGTTTAAAACATAAACCTAACTCAATCCTACAAATTCATCCAAATTTTAATTTTTAAAGGCGCTTATAAAATTTATAAAAATGGATAATTTTCCTAGAGTTGGTCTTTACATGTAAAATGCTAATCAATATTTAACTAGCTTTACAAAATAATTATTCCTCAAAAGATTTAAAATAACATGAAAATATTATATAATGAGCATATTGCTCATTGTTGTAGCAAATGTACAAACACATTTTATTCCCTATCCTCATGTACAGATTGGGTGGGATAAGGATTATGAGGGACTTGTAACTTGCTTCCATCTCCTTTTATTTAATTTTTATATAAATCAAAGTAGATTTATCTAATCTTGGTTGGGATATGATTTGGATGAGATGATAGTGTGACTGAATAGATCAATAAATTATATGGAACATTTTTGAAATTTTTAGCTTTAATTTAATAAATATTTAATATGTAATTCTACGTTTTGTATTTAACATGCCTATATAAGATAACTTATCGTCAATATATTCCAATGTGAAGGGAAGAAGTATTTTGTGGACTAACGAAAGATGGATCCAAAAGGGAGATGGAATTTGTGGACCAAGGGAAGATGGATTTGGAAGGGACATGATCAAAATGAATAATTTGTTTTGTTTTATTTATCTTCAATCTTATAGATAAGAAAAATAGATATAAATTAGATTATGGGTTTTTTATTGAGATTGGATCTATTCCCAACAAGGTGAAGTCATTTAGTGTGTAGTATGGACTATTTTTGACACTGTATTTCATTTGATATTTTTTGGATGATGTTCAATATTAGTCAATGTAATAAGACAATTTATGATGATTTGGATGAGAAGGGGAATGTGATGGTACCCTTGTTCGAGTTATTTAAAGGCATGTAAAAAATGGGATTTTGATCCATTTATGAGAATTTTGAATGAGGATAAAGAGATACAATGGCTTATTATAGCTAATGGAAGGCCAAGCAATGCATATATAAATTAGAGTTATATGAGTCGTAACAATATGTATTCATCAAAACCTTTGTAGAGGCTAATTTTTTATACAAAGGCTCACTCTTGGAATATTTTGGGAGTGTTCAGGACATCCGTTATTCTGCCATTGGTATTTGGGATGTCTAAACAATGGAAGAAACCCATTTGCTTTCTAGAAATATGGTTAGAAAAGATAGGTTTAAGGAAAGTAGTAATCATTTAAGAGGTCTTTGGTTAAGAAACCTAACAGAGCGAAGGGCATACATCATAAATAAACATGCAAATATGTAGTCCTAATATTTAAATTACTGAAGTAGGAAGAAGAGGTATTACCTAGAGGTCATACGTTTGAGGTTGTTCTCATAGGGTCCAAACCCTCTACTTCTTCCAATGCCTTAGAACCTGCAACTCATTCAAGGAAAGAATATACAACAACAGTAATAAAAAGCATGTTCATGATATATGTCTTAGGTCGTATAAGAATGTAAGAAAATAATAATTAACATAAGATCTTATAAGAAAATCATAACATAAATAAATGCATAAGGACCATAAACACCAGGAACAAGACAATGCCTCTTTATTGATGTAAATTAAGGAAAGTACGAAAGAACTACAACTTGACTCATTCGCCAACTCCAAGAAAAACTGTCCTCTGGATCCATCATGCCCATCCTCAACAATCCTCTGCCATAGGTATACACAAGGATGTCATAGGGGGATGAAGGAAATCTCAAGAAGGAAATAGAGGTTTCCTATGACTTGGGGGTGCAGAAGGCATAGGGATTTATTTTGACTTGAGCAGGGATGTAATCAACTATAATATCAACATCTAACATTTTCTCCTTGTTTAGGCCTTCCCAGGGAGGTCTATTTATACTTCTCCAAATTAGTTATTTTCAGTTGGGAAACAGTTGGGCCATGTGCTACAGTAGGTGAGTAACAGGTAAAACCCATAAACTTTGCCTGAATTTAAGGAGATTATATATTTCTTAATGTTGTAACACATATACGTGTGTTGGGTATAGACTGACCCATATGTACACACTCTTTATACAGGGAAAAATAATGTATGGGATTTAAAACATTGTATCTTAGAATTTGGACCAAGTTTGGAAGGGAAGGGTTGCCCTAGGTCATAACATAGAGCATCAAATATACCAAGGGTGGTAAATGGTGCTATAACAGCCTGTGCCATTGGTATTTGGGATGTGTCAAGTATGGAGGAAATCCATTTGTTTTCTAGAAATATAGTTGGACAAGATAGGTTTAAGGAAAGTAGTAATCATTTAAGAGGTAATTTGGTAAATGGTATTAAATAAAGAGATTAGGTGAAAACAATCAAAATGGATTAGGGTGATTACAGATAAAATGAATGTTCCATTCTTGTTTTGAACTTTCTATTAGAAGTATATGCTTGCTAGATAGACAAAAAAACTTATGAAAAATTCAATTAATGTCCCATTTGGTCATGAATTATTTTCATATTGTATTCTATACAGAGCATGCTTGAATTATAATACGTGGATATATGCCATGAGTGTTATATTTTCACTTTCATTTAACTACTCGGAAAAATAGTATCCACTATTTATATGTTTTTTAGTGTCTGTCTCATGGTTGGGGGTACAAATACTTAAAAAGTGATGAAACCTTGTTGCATTGATGAAGTTAAAAATTTCACATTATATCTCTATATGGTACATTAGGGTTGAAATGTTTATGGGATAGTACTTGAATGTGGAAGAAAAAAGGTATTTTAGTTACCCTCTTAAATCCATATTTCTTTTATATTCATTCCACATCAATATCCTTTCCTAGAAACTATTCCAGAATATTCCTTGTTTATGTCTATCAATTTTTAGACTGTATCAATTATTTTATCTATTACTATGGCGCCAAGGAATAGCTTGCATATTAACTAGCTCTAGTTGTCAAAAAATATTTAGAAAGAAATGTATAGGACTATTTCTACAATTTATCCCATCAAATAAGACAAACATTATTTATAGACATTTCTATCCCTATAAAGTATAAACACATCTTTGATTAGAATATCTAAATTATAGATGTTACCCTATAAATTGTCGTTTATTACATTCAGAGAGACTTGGAATTAGACATGATACTATTCAAAATATAGAATGAAAGATGCATAATCTTTGGATTGATAAATTTTCCATTACTAAGGGATATTATGCACATAAACATAAAAATAAGCTTGAAATAATCAAGCCAATTAATTACAATGATTGTTGCACATAAACATAAAAATAAGCCTGAAATAATCAAGCCAATTAATTACAATGTTGGGTTTTTAGTGATCCATTAACATATATATATATATATATATATATATATATATATTCCATAATTATTATAGTGATGGTAGGCTATGATTATTAGCAATCTTTCATTTCTTTAAGTTATTTTTCATTTTATATAATTAGAATTGAATTTATTATTAAACAAATGTTACTTATATCAAACAATACCATTTAATTGATCAAATATTCAGGCAACATAAAAGCATAATATATCATATATTCCGTAGCTCTTTCATTTTTATAAATTAATGGAGAATCTTATCTCACGTTTGTTTTGAACTATTAAGGATTTAAAAGAAAATTGCCACAAGTTATTTACATAGAAATTAATATTTTATGAAACTAAGGGCGAGAGATTGAAATATCTATTAACATGTGTTTTTAAATTACACTTTTTTTGTATATTGTAATTAATATTTTTATATATAATAAATTAAAAATAATCAATTGCATCTAAAAATAACAATTACATGTGAAAGGTCCTCCAAGACATCTGCAAACTTCTAGACACATTTTCCAAACATTAGGAAACTCTTTAATCGAGCTCACCACCAGGTTCACATTAATGCCAACATGCAAAGAGACGATAATGCCAAAAATACCCCCCTTTGGAATTGATGGCAAGATCTTGTAAATACTAGACCCTTAGTCTTTCTCTCTCCCCCTTTTACATCAATATCAAAGGGGAACTCCTAGTGAGCTAAACCAAAAAATGCAAATATTTCCCTACAAGACAATTGATTTTCAGCCAATATTCCAACAACATACATGGCTATCTCCATCTGAAACTTAGCAAGGAATCCATCCCTATAATTTGTCTACTCTACCAACATCTCATTAATGCATATACTCATGCTTAGCTTTATAGGGTTTGGTAGCAATATATGTCATCCATAGACAACAGTGATGCTCTTCACAACATAGGCATTTTAGTAATAGTAAATAGCACCAATGAACATCACTGTATTCTCTTCATAGTGACATCAGTACATGTACTTGTCCTAACAATGGTACATGAGATAAAATGCAACAATGTTAATAAAATTGATAAACCATAACTCTATACATCATGACAATACATGGCAGCATTCTATCAACATCTTGAACATAATCTAAGGCTTTAAAAAACAACACAATGTACAAGAGGCTTCAACAATAATCCTCATAAATATATGAATTATATCATATGTGAGGCTCAATAGCATACAACAACATAAACTCCAGCTCTAGAGAACACATCAACAAGCATCATAACATAACATTAACAACATATGAGCCAATACAATAGCAATATCTTGATGCAATGGCCATAACTAAGTCATCCTGACACAAAATTCTCTCTAGTAGTAACATCAACATTGAACCCTAGGGGATATCAATAATCAACAACATCAGTGAATGACCAAGTAAATAATGCATCAAGTGAGCAGCAATATAGAACCTTAATCTATACAACAACAACATCAACATAAAACCTTGCAAGATAGCATTGTTACTAACTGAAAAACTTATCCTAATATTTTTCCTTATGCTATCAATGTCAACACATTCCCTACTCATATAACAAGACCAAAATCCAATCAACAAAAGAATTGTAATCACTCTGACTTATACATCATCGGAAACATACTCTCATACATTCATATGTACATGTTGCGAGCAATAATAAAGCTTTTCGTTATGGTTATGAATGCAAAACCACAAGGAGTTGTTTCTCCATGATCCTTTCCCTAAATATCACTAAAATGTATATGCGTGGAAGTGTACAAAGATCAGTGAAATCAAATCATATAGATTCCTAAACATCCATAGTAACCTTGCATGCAATCTCAAGTAAATGGTTCCAAGAGATGCTCCTGATCATTTGCATGTCATTGTAGGGTGTTTATTTTGATGCCAAAGAACCAACTTCAACTTGAATAACATGCTCTTGGCTATCACTATTTGATATATATACATGTATACACCAACAAACAATGCAATCTTTCCTTACGCAGAGGGTACATTAGCATAAAATAAACATACATGAACACATGATGTACATAGCATGTACGGGAAAGGAATCATGAGCTCTCATTAATAATAAATGAAAGATACATAAATTGATATTCCTTTCTCACATGAGATGACCTCTCTTCAAACTCATACCTTGGTATCCCACTCCCAATATATCATAGCTCCAATGCTATAGTGTAGACCCTATCTCTAACCCCATTTTCTCTTGGAAATATTCTATAGGTTCATTCTATCCTCCAGGAGAATGTATCTAGACAACTAGGGGCTTGGGAAGTTAGAAAAATTCGATAGTAATGGATCCATAGAAAACTCATACACAAGTGGGTCAAGTTGATCTCCTTGGTAATACCAAATTTTAGAAACCTTTTTCTCAATTATGAGCATTTTCTAAGTTGTCTCAATTATGAAATTATTATTATCTCATAATTATAAAATTTTGACCAAATATTTATGAGAAATTACTAAATTATGTAGCTCCACTTGTTTAACATGGAATAAATTACACATAAGTAAAATAACATGTGAAAGGGGATGTGTTCTAGCTAACAACTAAGGTATGTTGAACTTGTGTCTCTCTCATTATAATTGAGCGAAAAATAGGGTTATAATAGATTCCCCCTATTGCATGAGGTTAGAAGGGAAATTTATGGGTGAAATGAATTTCAAAAAAACTTAGAGCTCAAAATGGGAGGAAGGAGCTAGAACTACAAATATGAATTGAAGGAACTCAGTTGTTGAAGTCTCAACCTTCCTGATAACATCGCCAAGTTGGGCTCACCCTTGCACAACAATATAGATAAACTTAACATGCTCACCAACTATACATTGCAGATCCATGAGATGAAATTCTAGGACATGGCCATGAATAATACATATTCGATCCATGAGATAGACAAAAAAATCATAGTCACCAACAAATACAATGTGGATTTATGTCATAGTATACATGAGTAAGATTATTTACACACAAAAGAGAAAGTTCATGAGAGTTTTCCTTAGAGTACATAATTGACAGATAACTCGAATGCAACCTAGGAATGGTTCCATATAAGAGTGGAATGTGACTAGTGTAGGGTCTTCTAGAAAATCCCAATGGCACAAATCTCCAACGTGTGAATAGATGTTCTGATGTCAAGCATGGAAGAAGCTTCTTAATTACCAATCAATGTGGTGTACCATTAACATATGCAAGGAGACCCACCAATAATAGAAATGGACCCCAACGTACCTAGCATGGTACATTAAGTGTGAATAAATGAGATGAAGTTGAACACTTGTGAGCTCGATCAATCAGGAGTGAATGACGTAAACCCAATACCAATCGTGAAAAACCCTACCACTGAGAGTAATAAGCTTGAAGGTACTAATGGTTGCTAGATCAAGTTCCTAGATAATGAACTAAAGTGCACAAGAGAAGATCCATCAAAGTAGGGCCTTAGTGTATCCCCATCAATTGACATGGAACAGACCAAGAGATGGTGTGAATGGGTGAAGCCATGATAGGATGAAGTACAACTAACATAGGTATGATTGCCATGAAAAGATCAACAAGGATTGTAGATGGATGGCACAGGCTGAGACTTCCCTTGAACACATAATGACATTACATAAAATTCATTTGGTAGCATGACTAATGATCAGCACATGATATCATGCAACAACATAGGAGGCATTGAAGCCCGCTCCATAGTGACTAGAAGAGTAACAAGTAGGATGATTATATACAATCATATGTATGGTATGGCTCCTAGCAAAGCTACAATATAGTTGTGAGAAAATCACTCAAACAAGTTCTATGTTCAAGGGTGATGCAGATGATGTTTCTATTTTGGATAATAATGCAAGTAAATGATTCCCCTTCCCTTTTGTCTTTTTAGTCTCCTTCATGATTTAATGAGCACAAAATAGAAGACAAGTAAGATCAATGGGTTCATTTTCATAAGTTTTAACGAGGCCAACAAATAGATAAAAGTACACTCATGTCCTTCTCACAGTTTAATGATCTTGGGAATGGAAAAGAGTTTTGTTGCCAACTTTTAATTTAATTAATGAGTAGGAAAAGACAAAAGAACTTGACATTTTCATTTTAGACATGATGTTTTCATTGTTAAATGAGCATGAAAATAAGTCTAAAAGGAAGCTCATCCTAGAGAAATGAGGGGTATAATGGATAGAAACTAGTTTTTAGTTGATAGAACAACATTAAGGTTTTGGAGGCAATGAGGTCGGTAAATGATACCACTCATGATAGTGGCCCATCCATGAAAGGATAAGAACACCAAAAGAAATAAAGAAATGGGGCAAGCAGAAGATGACAACAGTGGTGAAATGAAACCATGGCTTAAAAACATGCACAAATAGGCTAGAGAGATGAATAAATTGCAAGGTATGTAAAGTGTGGAATCCTCCTACGGTAAAGTGAGAAGATGACGAATAAGATAAAAATAAGGTTCATATTCTAAGTCATGGTAGGTCGTAAGGAGGAATTTAGAAAAGGGATAAATAATTATTTCATGGAAACCAACACATAAAAAAGGTGTTAATCTAGGGCATCCATGTACGGATAAGATCTACTGCCAAGTTATGATGTGCATTCAAGATATGGGATAATGTTGCAACTTGACAGGATCAAACCTAAAGCACAACAAAGATGACAAGGATGGTCAATAATGAAACACAGTGGGAATATTATACCTATACCTATATGCACATTCAAGAGAAACACACCTAAGGTCTAATGGATGTCATAATAAAAATTCCATCCTATCTTGTAAAAATCATTCAAAAAAAGTAGACCCATGGTTAAATCACATAATGAAAGAAATAAAATATGGATTAGGAAAAAACAAGACCATATATTTTTTAGTTTTTTTGAGTTTTATGATTATTTTTATATTTTTTAGAATATATGATGTACTAGAAAAGATATTTCATCACACACCAAACCAAAAATAGGATAAATCATCACACACACTCCTATGTACAAAATGTACAACTATAACTCAATATAATAGGTTACATTATGGTGTGCCCACTATTGGGGACAACCAAAGGATTCCCATACATGAAATCATGGAGGAGAGGATGCATCATATGGCACACCATAATGGGTTTGCACCATAAAAAGTTGAATTTCTTAAATCCTTAAGGTTGATGATGCCAAGAAAAGATAGGAACATAATTTTATCAAGAATTACTCGAGCACATACAAGGTGAGTGGTCTCATGAACTAGTGTAACTCCTTAACAAGAACTCTCAAGATATAAAGGGGTTTATGAAAATAATTAATAGGTGGATATGAGTTGGAAAATTCATTGGAAAATTCATCATCAGAAACAAAAGACTTGACTCAGTTGAAGAGTGGAAATTCCAAGTAGGGATGAGGAGATGCGCCATGGGTGAATTCAAGATATTGTGATCAAATATCCACCTTTTTGAATTTCATGGGAATAGAGGAATAACGAGGCATAATCTCCATACAATTATTAATACGATCCCTGACCTCCAATATGACTTACTAAGAAGGATACTTGTCATAGAGGGAGTCATTTGAGGAGGTAGAGTGACGATTGGTGTGGGAAAATAAGTTTGATGATATCCCATATTAACATGAATTTTCTTACAAAAATAAAAAGATACTGACAATACTATCAAGGGGACAATACCTTATGCTAAAGGTGGAAAAGTCTCACCATACTAATCTACATCGGAACAAGAAGGAACATCACAAGGGTTAAGATACCTATGGGATCCATTAGGTGAAAAATGAGATCATGTGCATGGGATCAGTAGTATAAGAAGAAGGAATGTTAAGTGGGGGTAAAGGAAATAAACCAATAAGAGACGTTATTTTAAACAATCCTACACAAACACTCTCATAAGTTGAGGGGCTATCTCCAAAGAATGGCATAATATTTCTCGTAGTAGTAGACTTGGTCAACAATATGCACTAATATAATTGATTGATCATGACAATATTTCCTTCATGTGAAAAATGAAGTACAAGTAAAACCAAAGGCTAAAAAAAAACATATCATAAAACTAGGTTTGTCCATAGAGGAGATTATAGTCTAATGGAGCATTGATAACTTCAACATCAACATAGGAAATTTTTCTCCCTAGCTTGATGGTGAACTTTGGAAGAATTCCCTGTTGCATAAAGAGATGTCCATCGAAGGCCAATAAATTTTTACTATGCGTAAAGAGGGTTGGAGAATCAATATATTTCCAACATGATGCTAACATGATAAAAGTAGAAAATCCTTCATCCACCAAAGTGTGATAAATGTGCTTGTTAAAGATATGCACTATGATTTGAAAATACACTTGATGGGAGAGTATATAGTAAGGAACATCAATGTAAAATGTAATAATACTAAACTCTGAGGGATCCACCACTCCAATATAAGTAAACATTGCTTTGTGCTCCATGGGGTAGGTTTGTAAAACCTCCAAAGTAGACATGGCACATGGTGCTTAGGCTATGTCTTCAATAATACTATAGTTTTTGGAAACTCGTGCATTGGGATTATGTGTTGAACTTCAGACAACACCCCTAGGTGGGTGATATACTAATTTCATAGGTGTATCTAACAAGAGAGGTCAAGTGGAAGTTATAGGGGTGGTCAGGTTCTCAGAAGAAAAACCCAACTTCGGAGGGTCATACGATTTCCTCTCATGGTCAAATCAATGTGGGAGTGTAACATGAGGACATGCACATTGTTATTAGAAACATACTATTGTTTCCCCACATTACCACAAAGTGGAGGTGAAGGAGCTTGTGAAACCATTTTTTGTTGTGGTTGGGTGGGGAATGGATGAGTTAAAATGGCTGATTCTTGTGTGGTTGTCAGTGATGCAAGGAGACAATGAAATTCATTTATACATGAGCACACATAATTTAAGTATTCTCCATAGAAAAACATAAAATTCAACTTAATATTTTGATGACAATCACTAGTGTCCCCACCCTCACTAAGTTGGTTTTGTCTATTCCCTTGAGTAGGTTTTTCTTTTGTTTATTATTTTTATTCCTTTTACCATGAGGTTTCTGAGTATTCTTAGGCGATGTGGATCTCACTATAAGAAACATAGAGGAATACTTATAAGAAGAGGGTGATTGTTAAGAGATAAGAGCACCTGCAGGGGATTGATAAGTGACCATAATTGTCCTGAGATGAGTGGTTGGTTGGCTCATAATATTAGAGGAAATGGAACCAATCACCCCATTATACTATGGTCCTAGCATGGGTTGTTGTGGGTCTATGGAGGGTTGAGGAGAATTGGGAATTATATGATATAATGTGCCTAAATGAGAGTAAATCATATGAATATACTAAGCATGTTATATATCTTGGTCCTCAATAATTGCACCAACCATAGCAACATCGCTACCAATTTGTGGCCAAAGGGATTGGGTGAACTAGTCTCAAAGGACATCGTCTAGAGGCCTTGTTCATACTAACCTCTTGCATATATTCCACTCATGAATATGATAAAAGGACATAAATTGTATCATCTTGTTCAAATTCAGACAAAAGGTTAGTCCTATGATCTTCCCTAGTACTTAACAAAATGTTGTTTCGAAAAGTACGAGCCAATGAGGTAAACTGAATATAGGATTTATGATCAGGTTTGATATACCATTTATATGAATACCATGTTAGGGTTCACTGAAAGTGTCTCAAATTAATAAAATCATCCACCAAAGAGTTAGATGAAAACCAAAAATGAATGGTGATGATATGTGTAGAAGGATTCTTTGTAGGCTTACCTTCAAACTTTGGAATATCAAAAGGTACCTTGGATGGCATGTGTTGCCACCTAGGTTGTGATAGATGGGTCATTTATCAACTTATCCATGTCTAGTAAATCAAGAGCTGTCTAAAAAGTAATTTGTAATTGAACAAATGAATCATAATAGTTGCAACCCCCCCATAGACCATAAGGTTCCCACATACCATAGTTAAAGGAGGAAGGTTGTTAGTCAAGGTTATGCTTCATCCTAGTATATTTATATCCTAGGAAAAGAAATGAGGTGTCAGGATTGTGCCTTGCAGGATAACTTCCCCCAAAGAAAAAAGGACTCCTAGCTTATATGCCAATAAGGTTGTATCCAACACCAGATAAGAATTTTTAGTCCATGTGTAGAAGTATCTCCATAAGCATGAGAACTTGTAGGAATAATAGTACTAACGAAGAAAATACCCCTAGGTTTACTAGCCCCCATAAACTAAACGAAACCTCCATAGTAGGGCATATATCTAATCATGGAACTAAACCAAGGTTGAGAAATACTTCCAAATGTAAAGTTGGCCCAACCTGACTGGAAGCAATAGAATACCCTACCATCATGTTTCCAAAAGTAAAAATGGCCATGAAAAATGTATCAATCATAGGTTTATATGAGATAGGAGTAAATATCTTAGCTCCCATGAATTGAGTAGTATTTTCCCCTAATCAAAACATGAAGTGAGTGGGTGGCATAAACACAAAAAATATTGCAAAATGTGATAAAGTCACAAACATAATTGGTGGAATTCCCTAAGAATATGTGAAAGGTGTGGAAGGAGGTATGGATCCCACCACACTAAGTGGTAGTTAATATGATATGATAATAGAGACCGTTGTTGTAGAAGGTAAAGTGGGACCTATCTCCTCCATAGATCAGGAATTTGTTTCAATAGGCATATAGGGAATACACACATAAAAGAGTTCACTACCATCCAGATTCAACTGCACTAAAACTAAGCTTATAGGATCCGTCAAGGGTGGCTTACAGTTTAGAAACATAATTTCGTTAATTATCTCAACAGTGATATGATCTCCCACCTAAGACCAATATTATCCCCCCCCATCCTGAGTATGGTATAAATTTTCCATTAGTGGAATTAACCTACATCTATGAGGTGGAGGACCTTCCTCTTTGAGAGAAAGTCCTAATAGTCTACGAGAACATCGGTTACCTTTTTCTCCTATGGTAAACATATGTTTATTATCTAATAATATAATAAAGATCCCTATGGCCAAACTATGAGTCAAACCAAACAACACTTTGTAAAAGAGACCTAGGAGATAAGCGCACACAAAAACCATAAAGATATAGAGGATATCTTCCCACTATTGGAACCTACTTGATCAAGGAACATTTTGGCAATGAATATATGGTTGGGAAAGTTAGAACAAAATCTTACTTAAGCTCCTTTTAGACCTCATGCAAGTATCCATATTAGCCATGGGGCACGCTCTATAAGGACCAAGTGAGTTTGGTTGAAATTTTCCCTATGTATCATAAGGATGGACTCCTTACCATCGCCTTGTGTAAGTAACATAGGAAAGGCCGCTAAGGCTATCAAATATAGCACATGCCTTATTGGGACAGTCTTAAGCTAGACTCACATACAAGGGTAGGGAAAAGGCCTAAAACTCCCGTGAGAGATTCCTCAAATCGACGTGCACTCCTCCCAATTGGTCCCTAAGTATCAAAGAAAAAAATGCTAATAATATTATTTTTAATACGTACAAACCATGCCACCCTGACCAATGAAAGTGGGTCATGTCATTATGCTGGCCTTAAATGTGACCTCATGCTTGATGATTGTGTTAGAAGGGCTTCCCAGGAAATTCACAAAAGTAATTAGATTTTTCCTCCCTAAATCAATATACTAAGTTTTTTCTTGTGGTCTTGGAGAAGCTAAGCTCACACTCCTATTCCAAGGACCTAGCCTATGCTAATCTTGATGTGATACCAATGAAAAAGAAAAAGGTCTTGAATTTTTCTATTAAGTGTTAAGTTTAAGAGTTTTTTTTTTACTCGAGAGGGTAATGGGATGAAAATAAATGGTGTGAATATACTCTTTTAAGGAAAACCCTAATGAAACTTTATGAAAATGCAATTTTTTTCTTTTCAATTCAATGATGTCTAGCTACAAGAGGGAAGATAGTATTTGAATTTTTAAAGTGAAAATAGAAAATTCATATAATCTCAGTAAACAGTTACATGAAAGTCTCTAATATTATAACATATCAGAACCAAGAAAACAACCCAAACAAATCACCCAAAAAGAGAGAAAACATACCACCAAGCAAGAACACAAGGCAATAAAAAACTCTAAAATTGGCTTTGAAAACCAAATATTACTCAAAAGTAATCCAAAATATAGTTTATATATAGAAAATTGGAATGCAAATCAAGAATTAAGGGTGTATCTCAATGTATAGGAGCAAAAATGTTCTTCATTTAGTCAAAAAATAAAAACCCTGATATAAGAAAAAAAGTAGAAAGGAATTGAAATGTAAGAGAAAATTTTGATTATAATACAATGAAAATATCTTAAGTTTCCAATTAAAGCTTTCAAGCATATATTTTCACAACCACAATGATTAAAAACAAACATCTCGACTGAAATTAAGTAAAATCAGACACACAAATTTAATGGAAATACCAAAAAATGGAAATAAATCAAATCTAATTCAAGACAAAATATCTAATGTAGATTTGAAATAGAGATGAAATTTCATGCTCACAAATAATACATATCCAAAAGATCAACACAATATCTTGAGGTCAAGCCCCTCAAAACAAGGAAAAAAAATCTCAAGGGAAATCTAAAGAGTGGAAAGCAAATAAACCCAATTCAAAATGAGAATTCTAAACTAGATATGAAGTGGATATAATCTATAAAAAATAGTAAGAAGACAAATCCAACAAATAACAACAAGATATTGAATACATGTACTCTAAAATCAAGCAAAATATGCTGAACAAAAACCCTAAAGTAGAAAAATGAAGCAAATTAAATTCAAAACAAGATAGGAAAATGAAATAGATCAAATTTAAAAAAAATAGTTCCAAATCATATCTGATATAGATTTGAATTGTAAAGTTTAGTAGTAATACATATCCAAACTTAGAAGGAATATCTAAAGAAAAACACCTCAAAAATCAACCAAATAAACTTGAAGGAAAACCCTAAAATTGGAAGACAAATAAGAAACAAAGCTGATTTTTTAATCCACCATGTCTTCCTTATCAAACTCCATTTTATATGATTATTATTTTTTTGTGTGAAATTATGAAAATAGTTCAAATATTTATTTAATTTTATCAAATTATGTACAAAAAAAGTACAAATTAAATCTGAAATCTATGATATGTTATTTTCTCTCTTTTTTAAGATAAAAAAGAAAAGGAAAATAAAATGATTTGTATCTAAGATCTCTTCATATCTAAAGCAAATGAGATTAACAGAGATGTAGATGAGGTCATAAACAATAAAGGAATTAACAGAAAACAAAAAATGTAAACAAAAGAGGAGATCTAGACAAAACAAGAGCCAACTCTCATTGGAAGCACTCATTTTCTTATCATTATTAATGCAAAGAGACAAGAATTTTTTACTCTATGATATTTTCCTTAAAGATAGCCAAACTACATATGTGTGAAATTATAAAAATATTAATGAAAGAAAATCAACTAGAATCCTAAATGTCCTTAACATCTATGCATGAGATCTCAAGTAAATGGTTCTAAGAGATGCAAATGATCCCTCACATTTCGGTGTAGGGTGTTGAAATTGATGCCCAATAACCAACTTAAACTTGAAGAGCCTTCTCCTAGCTATCGTGATTTGATATATCTACAGACGTGCACTAAAAAACAAAGCAAGCATTCCTTTCCTACAGGGCAGATTAGCATAAACAAAACATACATGAGCACATGATGCAAATAACATCTAAGGGAAATGAACCATGAAATTTCTGTAATAACCAATGACAATTATGTAAAATGATATAGCTTCCACACATGATATGACCTTTCCTCCAACTTACAGCGTGGTCTCCTTTTTCGAATACAATAGATCTCTTGCGCTATAGTATAAACCCTCTCTTGAGCTCCTTTTCCTCTTGGTGAGATTACGTAGGTTAATTATATCCTCTAAGGGAATGTATCTAGAAACTTAGGGGGTTTAGAAGTTAGAAAACTTCTACAAAAATTGGCCCCTAGCCAACTCATACACAAGTGGTTCAAGTTGATGTCCTTGTGAATTACAAACTCTAGAAACCTTGTTCTCAATTATGAGTTTTTTCTCAATTGTCTTAATTATGAAATTATCATTAGCTCATAATTATAAAATTTTGACAAAATATTTTTGATAAATTTCTCATTTATATAATTCAACCATTTTAACATAGTATAAACCCCACATAAGTAAAATGAAAGGTGAAAGGGGATGCATTCTAGCCAACAATTGAGGTAAGTAGAACTTGGGTCTCTTTCGCTATACTGGAGTGGAAAATAGGGTTTTAATAGTACTTTCCATGCAAACCCTAGATGTCAGCTACAACATACATGCTACTTGTAGTGACTCCAATGGACCACCATCATTATGCTATCCATAGCCACCACAAAAGTATAAAAATACATGACTATGCCTTAAAATTGGTCAAATACATCAATATTTTGTCAATACAACGTGAGAACTAACAACAAACCAATATTTCAATTCAAGCATACTAACACCACCAAGAAAAAATATGAGAGCTAATATATACACAAGGTAGAAATGACAAATACTCACTTAGAAATTACAGGGCATCTACATTAGTACTCATTAAAAGACATTAATGTAGCAGACAAGCCATGCGAACCCTAGTTGTACAAAGGCAACACACATACTTTCTTAATAAAACCAACTTAAATGCATCATCTTATACATCCATCACTTTCTCTATCCTCATATAACCATAGTAAGACAATGTCAAATAAATGCATAGAAAGCCATGAAATATTGGTCCAAGGTGAACATAATTCCAAAAATTTATTGGTCCACCAAGAGCACGTAAAATTCTCCCCCTAAACATGTGACATCTCTTCACTGAATAAATTGGGAAACTATTCATTTACAAACCATTTTGTCATAAAATTGATATTTATAGTTCTTAGTATATTCATTATTAGTATTACATAACTATTTCCAACCCATGACCAACATCAAAAAGAAAATCATCAACAAACCAAAGTGACATAAGTTTGGGCAATGTAACATTTTGCTAACTAACCCTAGAAGCACATATCATTCAACAATATAATCCAAATTAATTTTGCAACATATTTTAAGAAAGTCAAACAAATATGCAAGAGCACACCAACTCACACTAGATCAGATCCTTCAACATGCATGTACGATCATAATCTTTGTTGGCATGTCCTCAAAGACATCACTAGGGATTCAACAAAAGAAATGCTCCAATGCTATTAAAAATATTAAATGTCTAATCTAATAGTTATCAATATAAACATAGATAAATCAGAAATTAATAAAAATGACACTTTTAAGCCTCATGTAGCTCCCCCTCAACTCATGCACCTCCTTCCTAACATGCGAATGTGTCAACACATACTACTTCTTCCATGGCTACATTTTCAAATCTTGTTCACGCAGTTTCAATATGCTCCCATATGCTCCCCTTGAGGCCATGTAACCCTCGTTTTCTCCTTTCAGCGTCTTGGTTCTCCTTCTTCCTTCAAACTTTGATGGTATGATATTTGACATGTATATCTATTTCTTCCTTACCATTTCATTGATTTTGAATGATATTTACATTTTGACAACATGGCCTTAATAACCTCGATAGATTTCAATATTTAGCCATTTGGCCAAGTTTATCACACACAAAGCACCTTATGTGTCCAAGGAATGGTTGGAAGGATGCATATCTTTTATTCTTAATCTACCCCACATTTCAGCTCCACTTTACATAAAATCTACAATCGAAAACCTTATGTCCAAAATCATTGCATGATAAATAATAGACATAAAAGGAATTGTAATGCAGTTGTTTTCTTGACAGTGATTTTTATCCGAAGGCATATTACATTGCATGTTTTGGTAGGACATTCTAATATTTTTTCTTCTCCAATCTATTGCAACATGTCTTAGATCTTGACAACTGGAGCATTTGACATATTTGAAGGGTGAGATGATATTTTTGAAGAAGAGGATTTTCTTTGCACATTATTTGTCTCCTTCTTTTACTGTTGATTTTTTTTTTTGGTTTTCTTTCTTACTTATCTTGTTATTGTTATTTTATGATTTTGTTTTGGCTAGTAATAAACTAGTTTCTCCTCTGTCTAGACTGAGATTTGATTTGATTGAAGTATAATTTTTGCTAGTCCTTTGCAATTTAAGCTGAGATATTTTCTTCTCTAGATCCATTTTGAATGTCAACACTTCAAACTCCAATTTTTCACAATGATCTTCCTTTTATTTATATTACATCCTCAATCCCTCTATTCTTGCCTTCCTTCTTCGAGTGACATTTTTAATCTAATGATGTATTCCTTAAATTAACATTCATTCTTAGCAAATATTTGTAGCAATTTCTATTGCTCTTTGTTCTCAATTGTGAGCCTCATTAGGGGAAATTTGAATTTTAAAAGTTAACATTGAATTTCTACATCATAATGTGTGAGCCAATTAAAATATGTTAAAATTTAAAAGAGATAGCAGTGTGACTAGGCGTCGACAAAATTTTTAATAATATAATTTACCTACCTTAAGCGTGAATGGTGTCCAAGTGACCCAAAATTGTATTAAACATTAGAAATAAAATTAATATCTTAATCTATAACACTTAGAATATCGAGAATATTTTTAATGAAGGGTAAATCATGGGGTGTTAAATAAATTAATCTAAATATAAAGTCTTAAATCTATATTTAATTTAAATTTACTTCTTTAATTTACAATTTATTAAATCTTGTGTTAATACACACACACACACACACACACACACATGATTCGTTTTGTAAAAGTGCATTTATTTGGGAAATTTAAGTTTAAATTTAATTTAATTTAAATTTGGGCAATTTAAATTTATTTTTTATTTAAAGTTTATTAAATCTTGTGCTAATAAATTAATTTAAATATAGAATATAAGCAATTATTTTGATAACATGACATTTATCTGGGTAATTTTGATAAAAGTAAATTAATAAAAATGATATATTAAAAAATTGTCTAAATGACAGTAAATTATTGATTTCTTAATGTTTTCTTAGGAGGTCATTTTTGAGGTGAAATGTCCTCTAATGTCTAATCTTACCTTCAAGTGGTGCAATCCTGCTTTCTTCTTCACATTTAGAGTATTTTGATCTAGATTTCTCCATCTCAGTACGAGAAGCCTTTGCATTTGGAGAACCAATTTCAAATGATTGGCTATCATCCTTGAGCCCCATATCCTCAAGAGCATCACCATCAATGCTTGCACTAGGGAATGGGCATATATATGTGTAATGGCCATCATATCTACAACTAAAGAAAAATGCAATACCTAATATACCTTTATTATTGTAATTAGCATCTTTGATCAACACAAATAGGTGTTATTTATCATATACAATATTTCTAGCCTTCTTGAAACCTTTCCTCTTCTAAGACATATTATTCTTCTTTTTTGTCATAGGACCACGAACATGCACTAAAGGGAATCTACTTTGATACCATTTTTGGGAATTAGATCACCATTGATAATGGAGTGTGAATCCATAGTAATAGCACTTATTCCATTTTTAACTCTTTTCCCAACTTAATATAAATTAATATACAAAATATCATCAATAGATCAAATAATGTGACACCATGAAGGAATTAATACATATGAATCATGAAAAACATTAAAACCATGATGCAGAAGGGACATAACTCTTTCTTGTGGGAATCCTCAATGAGAGAAAACCCACCTTGTTGTTGATTCATTTCTTCTATTTCTTCTCACTAATATTCAATTTCTTTTACATAGATTTAGCAGACCATTAACTAGGGGCCACAACCCCATCTATAGTTTGCTAGCCATTACCAATTAGGAAATCCCAACTCCCTATCAATAGATTATTGGTTGCTACTAGCAAGGATCCATTACTTATACCTTGGCAAGCCACCACTTGTTAGATGCCCTAGCATCTTTAAATCTTGTGGACCTTGTTTCAAAATGTTTCACAATGGGCCCATGATATTTCAAGCTGAATCAACTAAATACATCAACCACTTACTCCAATTCAATTCCCTTTGTAAACTCAAGAAACAACACACTCTCTCTTAACCTCACTCAGCAACAACTCAAACACACTCTGCTCTTAACAATCAACAACATATAGGTTTTAGTTCACCACTACTAATATTTGACACCATACACCTTTATGACATGCATACATGTGTCATTAATGTACCTCTACAACCTAGACATGACACTAAATGACAATATATACATCCTCAATATCAACACTCACTAACATATACATGTTAGTAGAAATGAATATCTCTCATTGAAAAAAGCTGTCAACCATACAACATGATATCAACATATAGACCCTTAGTGACAACTCATAGAAATACTATTAATGGCCATAAATCAGAAACATGTTAGCATACCTAATGTAACCATTACTCTTCCATGACCTATGCTTCAAATTTTATGACTACACAATCAACGTTTCCATTTATACAACATTCTACTACACATATATGCATCAAATACACTTCAAATTTACCAATGCAATATATCCCATGCACATTTATGTTTCTCTTCTATGTACATGTGTTTCCACACATTTTTTAGCTGAAACATCTCACACAGAACTCTATCACCATCTACATGTAAATGCACCATCTCTAACAATATGATATTTACATATTAATTCAACCTAAGATCTCACCATGCACATAGGTTCCTCCTGTTCTGTGCTCTAGTTAATACACACAAACTACAATCAAATATTTTCAAACATATACTCATTCTAAACCTCAATAGTGGCACAATACACGTTGGCATGCTCTATTTCTAACGATGATCTCTACAAAAATAAACCATTGGCATCCTTTATATGATATATGCACCACGACCTCAACATCATTCCATCAATCAACACTCTATCACTTAATCATCGTTTGTGTAGGTTCACATGTCCAAAGGCTTTCAAATACCCTTTATAGCATCCAAAAATATACTATAAAAAAACTTGTGATTAATACACATACAATGACTTTAAACTCTATGCCTAACTACTCAAGAGATTAACCAAATTACACCACACACTCTCACCATCAATACTTGCTCATCATCAATGCATTACAATGATTTATTGGGACCAATTTAGTTACTCCAATGATTGTTACATGACCAAATTAACATGAATAATGTGTTCCACTACAATGTGATGACTGGATCAACCACTCTAGCTTTTTTTGTGTTCATGCTCATTTGATGACTAGATCAAACTCCATGAACCAATCAATTTACACTTTGATATGTTCATTAACATGGACCAAATCAAATCATAACATAGAGGCCAAGTTAATATAACAGATTCCCACAACTAGATAATATCATCAATAATAAATTAATTCAATCATCCATTCACATTCATTGCATGGCAACTGCAAGTTGATGACCAATTCAAACCAATACTCTATTTCTTTACCTTGGTGAATTTCCTTAGTTTAGGATTGAAGTATTCATTAAAAAAATACAACAAACAATGATAGGACTAAAATTCCACTGTGAAACAATCTGTGCAGTCATCAAATGAGCAGAGCACAACACTTCCTAAGTACCGTTGTGTGGAGCGTAGATGACTCCACCAAAACTATGCCAATTTTATTCCACATCTTGCTAGACTCCTCCAAGACCTCCGCAACTTCTACAAAACTCCAAGAACATTTTACAAACACTAGAAACTTCATTAACAAAATATTACCATAAGGTTGAAATCAATGCCAACATACAAAGTAGCTATAATTCCAACACTTGCACCATCACCAATGTTGTGGGTGACAATGATTCTTAGCTTAGTATCTTTTGATTCCTTGGGCTGCACCCCATGTGCATCACCATCAGCCATAATTTCCACCATTGTTGGACACATAAAAAATTACATAGCATCTGACACCAACAGAGCTTAACCTAGATTACATTGAACAAATAACGACTGATCAAATCATGAAAATATATATTTAGTGATCTTTCGAATATGTGGCTGAGTTGTATCAAGTTGTCAATGTAGGCCAATTTCTACACCAAGGAAAGTGGCTCACTAGGGACCAAGTTGAGTAGAAATTTTCTAATCTAATGAAGGAACTCAATGAAATGGACACCATTTCTTCCTAAGGGTAGTGGATTAATCTCTGTGGATATTAGTTGCCACTCACCTATTCCACTAGCTCATAGCTCTGTGTTCTATTTTGGTTTCTTTTCAAAAGTCATTTTGAAGCCTTTTATTATATTTTTGGGGAACCGTTCAAGTCATAGTGGGAAAGTATAATTCTATAATATGCCTTCCCAATGGGATGTCATGCACACCAAATAGAGATCATATGCAAAATGTACAACCTCAGGAAGTTGAGATTTTGACATATGCCATCAGGCTCACAAGCCTTTGGAACTTCATCTCCTAGGGTTATATTTTTGGATATTTAGGGTTTCTCACTCCTTATTTATGATAAAACAACCTTGAGGCCTCATTATAATATAGTTTGGTGAAAACATGCATTTACAACATCTCTTATTATCTACCACCATTAGAGAATATTTGCTTTCATTTTGCGTTTATTCAGTTTCATCACTTTCAATTTATTAATATAATTCAAGATTCACTATAGATTTGTGTTTTGGTGACATTATTTTATCCATGTTGTAAATTTGGATCAAATACCCAATAATTATTATTGATTAGATTGGATTTGAGTTAAAAGAAACTGAAGATGAATTGCTAAAATCTTCAACCAAGAATGAAATAACAATAATAGTGTTATAGTAATACATTAAATATGAACTATAATAGGTCAATGATAAAATAACAACAAATTATTGATGGAATAATGTCTTCAGTGAAGCATGAAATAACAAAAGTGACATTATAGTAATACATTCAAAAATGGCTCAAATGATTAGCTAGAATAGATCAATGATGATGCCAATGATTGAAAAAGTGGTTACAAAGTTAAGGTTCCTCAAATTTCAATAGTAAAACCATGTTTCAATAAAGAAAAGAAAAATATTACAAAAGAAATATCTTTCCTTATCATAGTACATAAAGACTTTTTCAAAAAAATCATTTTCATGTTTATCAATTAATAATAATTCAACCTTCCATTAGAAAGACTTTCAAGTGCTTAAGTTGAATCCCTAATCACATTGTCTGTCCTAATTGTGTTATCCATCTTTGGTCAAGTTTTTCTCCATACATGTATATGGTGAGCCCTATCCATTATAACATTTTTTTATTTTATTTTATGCATTTTATTTTAGAAAGTATCTACAAAGAGCTCCTAAGATCTCATAACTGTGTCATTTCTTACTTTAAATTTGAAGCATGTGATTTCAAATATCTATCTCCTTAATCTTATAAAGGTTAATGAAATGATAATTTAAAGCTTTCTGTAAATGTGATTCATTTCTCTTCATCTAGTTATATTCCTAAGAGGCTATGAAATGGTAAACACTAATTTCATTTATAGCTTAGTTATTACCTTAAAATTAATTTATTATTAGAGTTTGAGTGGGCCTAATGGTTAAGAACACATTTTTTTTCTAAGAGGTGGTGAAATGGTAAATTGTTGTAGTAATTTGGGTTAAGCCCAAGACTTAGCACGAGACTCCATGAGGGTGGGGGAGAATACTCCTTAAGCCTTATCACAATAGGCCATGCTGCAGGGATATTTAAAAGTGGATGGAGGGGCGAACATCCCATTTTGCCAACCACTTAGTTGTGCCACAAGAACAGGGGGATATCATACTCCAATTTGGTATCTTTTTTGGCCATGGTAAAAATTTGGAGTAATCTAGGCAAGACCCAAGATCAAACCTATCGGTTGCCAAATGTGATTCATTTCTCTTCATCTAGTTATATATATCATATTTTACATTACTATATTAAAACAATATGTGAAGAATTATCATCTTTCATTTGTTTTCCTCAAACTTGTATTATAAATATCATTATTAATATTAATTTAATTTCCATATCTACTATCTCACATGTTTTATTACTAGGACAATCACATTTACCAATATGGTTGATAAGCACAGATAGGAATATACGAAGCACATGTACAACCACATCAGTAAATGTTAACCACATTATTAATAATTAGGTTTATATTGCTAAACACTAACTATTTATGATCCTTAAAAATTATAAAAATAATAACCACCATATTATTGTATATTTATATAATTATGGTTATTATATTAACATTATATTATATATTAATATAATATAATTTTACTCTATTAATATTTATATTTCAAACTATAATATAATTAATCTATAACATAATAATATTTAATTATTATTAATAATACTTAATTTTGTTTGTCATTATGTTATAGTTAACATTTATTATATATTTATTAATATAACCATCAATCAATATATATATATATATATTAAAAATACAATCTCAATATTGTTAAAATAAATTAACAAAAGAGATTAATAAACCTCGCGATTAATATTATAAACTCAAGGGATCAATAGATCCAAAGGATTAATAATACAAATCTAAGGGATTATTAATATTATAAGCTCAAGGGATTGATAAGTCCAAAAAATTGATATTATAAAGTAAGACATTAATATTAGAAACCCAAGCGATTGCTATTATAAAACCTTGGGATTAATATTATAAATCCAAGGGATCAATAAACTCAAGTGATAATAATATTATAAATATAAGGGATTATTAATAGTATAACCCAAGGGATTAATAAACCCAAGGGTTCAATATTATAAACCCAAAGCATTAATACTATAAACTCAAGGGAGTAATAAACCCAAGGGACTATAAATCCAATACTATAAATACTAATATTAAACCCACTATAAATACTATATTATAAATTGTACTATATTAATATTCTTAACGTACACATCCTAAACTACACCATACTAATATTGTTAACCCTTGTGTTTATTATATTATTAACCATAGGGTTAATAATATTACACTATACTATATTATTATAGATACTATATTATAAATTATACTATATTATAGACCCAATAACTCAAGGAATTAATAGACCGAATGGATTAATATTATAAAACCAAGTTATTGATAAACCTAATGAATTAACACTACAAAACCAAGGGATTAATATTATAAACCATTGGGATTAATATTACAAACCCAACGGATTATTAATATTTTATGCTCAAGGGATTAATAAACCCAAGAAATTATAAAATCAAAGAATTGATAAACCCAAGGGCTTAATATTTTAAGCCCATGAGATTAATATTATAAACCCTACAATTCAAATTAAATCTTAGGAATATAAACCATACAATTATTGTTATAAACCCAATGGGCTATAAACCTAAGAGAGTAATATTAAAAACTAAGAATAATATTATATGCCCACATGATTATAAGCCCTAGGATTAATATTATAAACCCAAGGCACTACTCTAAAGAACCTAAGTGATTAATAATATAAACTATTGGTATTAATATTATAAACCGAGGGGGTGAATAAACCGCAGGGATAATAACATTATAAACCTAATTGATCTATAAACTCAAGATATTATTAGTATTATAAGCCCAATGGATTAATAAACTAGAGGGATCATTGTTATAAACTCAAACATTTAATAAACCCAAGGGATTAATACAATAAATAAAAATATCAAACCCACTATTATAAACACTAATATTAAAACCAATATTATAAAACCTAATATTATAATCTCCAATATTATAAACCCTATATGTTAAACACAATATTAAAAACCATAATACTAAAACCAATCGATTAATAAAACCTATGAATCAATATTTTAAATCCAAGGGATTAATAAACACAATAGGATATTGATATTATAAGCCTAATGGATCATAAACCGAAAGGATTAAATCTTATAAACCCAAAGAATTAGTATACCCAAGGGATAAATATTATAAACCCAAGCAATTAATAAACCCAAGGGACTAATATTATAAACTCAAGAGATTGTTAATAATATAATCCCAAGGGATTAACATTGTTGGGTTTAATATTATAAACCCTTCAGATTAATATTATAAACCCAATGCATTAATAAACCCAAGGATTTATCAATATTATAAACTCAAGCCATTAATATTATAAACCCAAAGTATTAATAAGACCAAGGGATTATAATTTATTATAAAAAAAACCCTTAGGATTAATATTATAAACTCAAGGGAGTAACAAACCCAAGGACTATTAACCCAATAATATTAATATTAATATTAAAGCCACTATAAATACTATATTTTAAATGATATTATATTAATATTTTTAACATACACATCTGGAACTACATTATATAATATTGTTAACCCTTGGGTTTATAATATTATTAACCATAGGGTTAATAATATTACACTATATTATAAACTATACTATATAATTTTTTTGTAATGCTTGGCACGTCCATCTATTTTCTATTATATATTAGGAAAATTTACACCACAGAGATTGACTGGGTGGCCTCAACTTGCCCCAAGGGGCAACCAAGTCAGTTCGCCACCGGTCAACATTATAGGCCATCCAAAAACAAAATAGATTCAGTCTTTCTAGTAAAGCTAGGTAAGTCTCACTCTCATGTCCAAATACTATATAACTTTAATAACTGACATATGCAATAGGAAATTTAAAAGCTACCTGCATAAACAAAAACTAAGCATGATGAATCTAGTGTTTCTACTCATTTTGGTCATCAGAGGTAGAGGCTACAGGAGCACGATTTTCGGTAGTTACTCCTGGAATTCCATACAGCTCCAAGATGCAACGGATGTGACGATCAATACGATCCATCCTAATGTCCTGTTTGTGTAGCTGAAATAGGATTTTCTCCATTATTTTTTATAACTGGGTAGGCCCTGCATTATGACTGCCATCCCCACAGAGATTTCTTCCATCACTTTGCTAAGAATACTTTTCATTAATAAGTACAAGTACAGGGTGTGTTTGAACTGCCTAATTCTACCTCGCGTATTCCCTGGATCAGGAACCATAATCCTCCAATCTTCTATCTCTTTGTACCGTTCACTTTCTTGTTTTATCTCCGCTTTCCAGTTGTCAATCAACTTCTGAATTACTTCATTTGTTTCATCTCAATATGTTGTTGTTGCCTCTGCTATGAGGTGCATAAGAGGCTTACAGCGCCTGCGGCCTTCCGTCATGCTTGGCCTCTTCATTGCCCGGTGGTCGAGCCCCTACTGCCACGACCACACCCTCTCCTTTTTGGAGCCATACTCTATTCAGGGATGCCCAGAGAACCATTACTAGCCCACAGCCAAGGTGCCTTTGCCTCTCTTCATCTTTGAGTCGTCTTCCATCTCCACCACAATTTTCTATTCCCTGACATGTTGAATTCCATACCCATCTCCACCACCCTAGCTTATTCCTCCCTCTACCACCTTGCCAGCCCACCAACAATGCATTCATGGCTAAGGACACCGCACCCCCTGCCTTGACCATGTGGGGGATGGTAATAGTTATTTTTCTTATACAAACCATATCACATCGAAGCCTGATGCCTCTGACACCCTCTCTTATCCTGATCGAGAGATAAACTATACTATATTATTATAGATACTATATTATAGACCCAATAACCGAAGGGATTAATACACATAAGGGATTAATATTAAAATCCCCATGGATTATTAATATTTTTTGCCCAAGGGATTAATAAACCAAAGAAATTATAAACTCAAAGAATCCATAAACCCAATAGATTAATATTTTAAACCCACGGGATTAATATTATAAACCCCACAACTAAAATTAAAACCTAGGAATATAAACCATAAAATTATTATTGTAAACCCAATGCACTATAAACCTAAGTGATTAATATTAAAACTTAGGAATAATATTATATGCCCAAAAAAATTTAAACCGTATGATTAATATTATACACAATAAGATTAATATATCAAATATAATATTAATAATATAAACCCCATTTTATTATTGTACATATTAGAGGTTAGTATTATAGACCCAATGGATTATTAAACCCAAGGGACTATAAACTCAATCCTATAAATACTAATATTAAATCCAATATAAATATTATATTATAAATTATACTATATTATAAACTACACTATATTAATATTTTTAACCCTACACATCCTAAACTATATTATATTAGCATTGTTAACCATAAGGTTAGTAATATTATACTAGACTATGCTATAAATACTATTATACACCCAATACTATGAATGAAAATATTGAACTGATTGTTATAAACACTAATATTAAACCCAATATTATAATCCCCAATGTTATAAACCCTATACATTAAACTCAATATTATAATCCATAATATTGAACAACAATATTAAAAACTCAAATATTAAACCATCTATATTAAAACTTATATTTTGACCCTACATATTCAATCATAATATAAACTGTAATATTAAACCCTAATATTATACCCAATGTTATAGCTCCAACTCATATAAACCTCACAACAACCACATTAGAAAATGTGGTTCATATATTTTGAGTAGTGTTTATTAAGCATATTTATAACCACAATAGTCAATGTTCTTGCACAATTTTATATCAAATACTATATTATAAACTATACTATATTATAAACTCAATAACCCAAGGGATTATATAATAAACCCATGGAATTAACATTATAAACCGTATGGATTAATAATACTATAAACCCAAAGGATTAACAGTATAAACCTAATGGAATAATATTATAAAAAATTGGGATTAATATTATAAACCCGAGGGGTTAGTAGTATTATGAACCCAAGGGATTAGTATTATAAACCAGAGGCACTAATCTAAAAAAACTAAGCGATTAATAATATAAACTGTGAGGATTAATATTATAAACCGAGGGGATGAATAAACCGAAGGGATAAGAATATTATAAACTTAATCGACCAATAAACAAAAGATTCTATTAATATTGTAATCCCAATGAATTAATAAACTAGAGGGATCATTGTTATAAACTCAAACATTTAATAAACCCATGGGATAATACTATAAATACAAATACTAAACCACTATTATAAACACTAATATTGAAACCAATATTATAAACCCAAATATTATAATCCCCAATATTATAAACCCTATATGTTAAATACAATATTAAAAACCATAATATTAAAACCAATGGATTAATAAAACCTACAAATCAATATTCTAAATCCAAGGGATTAATAAACACAATAGGATATTGACATTATAAGCCTAAGGGATCAATAAACCCAAGGGATTAAATATTATAAACCCAAAGAATTAGTAAACCCCAGGGATAAATATTATAAACCCAAGGAATTAATAAATGCAAGGGATTAATATTATAAACCCAACTCATTAATAAAACCAAGGATTTATCAATATTATAAACTCAAGCCATTAATATTATAAACCCAAAGTATCAATAAGCCCAAGGGATTATAATTTATTATAAACCCAAGGGATTAATATTATAAGCCCAAGGACCCAATAAGCCCATGATATTATTAAACCTAAGAGATTTATAACATTATAAACCCAAGGGATTAATAAACCCTATGAATTTTTAATAATATTAACTGAGAGATTATTAATATTAATAAATCAAAGGGCTTAATAAACCCAATCGATCAATATTATAAATCCAAGAGATTATTTTTATTATAAACACAAGGAATTAATAAACCCTAGGAATTAATATTTTAAACCTAAGGGATTAATAAACCCAAAAGATTATTAATATTATAAACCAAGGGGATAAATATTATAAACCCAAAGGGATTATTAATGTTATAAACCAAGGGGATAAATATTATAAATCCACAGGGGTTATTAATATTATAAACCCAATGGATTATTAATATTATAAACATAAGATATTTATAATCTAAACCAAAGAGATTGAAATTATAAACCAAATGGGTTAATAAACATAAGGGATTATCAATATTATAAACCCGAGGGATTAATAAACCTAACAAATTATAAACCCAAGCAGTTAATATTAAACACTAGGTTTAATATTATAAACTCTTGGATTAAAACTAAACCCTAGGAATATAAACATTAGGATTAATATTATGAACCCACGGGATTATAAAACTAAGGGATTATTATGAAATGCAATATTATAAATCAAAATATTAAACCCTAAGTTATTCGATGTATATATTTCAATGTAATGTATCATTGTGACACTGCTTGTCACACTACAACATTGAACATGTTTTCGTGCCATCCCAACATCACATTATTAATCCCTAATATTAAACGAGATATTATAAAACCTTACAATTAATATTGTAATCCCGAGTATTAATATTATGAAAGGAAGATATGCATCCATGCATATCCCTATGCTCATAAAACCTATAATTATAAACCCTAATATTGATATTTTAAACCTGGGTGATTAACAAACCAAAGGAATTAATATTAAACCCTCTGAATATAAACCCTAAAATTAATATTATAAACTCAATGGCTTATAAAAATTGCAAGTGTGATTGTGAGATTGATTAATATTATAAACGTAAGGATTAATATTATAAAGCCTATGATTAATAATATAAACTATAATATTATAAATTATAAACCCAATAGTAAACCTTCATAATATTATAAATTACAGACCCAATATTAAACCTTAATATTATAAACCTAATATTAAAAATCCCTAATATTACAAACTTAATATTAAAACCCAAATTTGTAATGTAAAAAAGTGGCATTAAATAGATTGTTGTTTAATGTAAAATTGAGGTAATGATCGTCACATTGATTGTTATATTGAGACAATGTTTTTCAAAATGCAACATTGGATATATTTTTGCACCATTCCAACATCATAGTGTTAAATCCTAATCTAAAACCCTAACATTATAAAACCCAAAATAATAAACCCTAAGATCAATATTAAAAACCCTAATATTAAACCTCACTATTATAAATTATAAATCCAATATTAATCTTGAATACTATAAACCCAATATTAAAAAATAGAATATTATAAACCTAATATTAAACACCAATTTTGTAATCTTGCCGGGACATTGAACAAATTGAAATAATATAATATTGTGATAATGATTCTCCCATTACGATAATGTTTATCACAATGTGACATTGGATATATTTTTGTACCATTTCAATGTCACATTATTAAACCGTAGTACAAAATTGCAACATTATAAAACGCAATACAATAAGACATATTATTATAGACCCTAAGATTATAAACCTTAAGTTTAACATATAAATCCCTAGTATTAATATTATAAGCCGTGGTATTAATATTATAAACCTTGGGATTAATATTATAAACACTCCGGTTAATATTGTTAACCCTAGTCATCCATTAGAAGCCTCCATGCTCAACCATGGATATCCACTACAGTTCACTACAGATCACTTAACGATAGACCATGGTTTTCAATTTAAGTATGGTTCACCATGGTAGTCATATTGACTATTGTTCACTATGATGTACATGTTGACTATCGTTTACCATGTCAACAATAGTCAACCATATATAACATGGTTATGTATAAATATGATAAACCCTAACATTTACCAATATTATAAACACTAATATTATAAACCCTTGGGTTTATAGTATTAATAATCCCTTAGGTTTGTAATATTAATAATATCTTGGGTTTATAATATTAACTCGGGTTTATTAGTCCCTTCCCTTTAATGTCAATCCCTTGAATTTAACATAGTCAACCAATTTATCTTTTGGGTTTATAATATTAATAACTTCTTGGCTTTATAAACCCAAGTGATTAATATTGAAAATGAGTGAAAGAAATATAAACTTGAGGAATTAATATTATAAACCAAAGTAATTAATAAACCTAGGGATTAATTTTATAGATCAATAAACCCAAAAAATTATTAATAATTCTAATTCTAAATAATAATATTGGTTTAATATTAATATTATAAACCAAAAGAATAAATAAACCCAAGAGATGAATGTTATAAAATATTAATATTATACTAATATTTATTTTAATACTATCATATTGATTACTATTTAAAAACATATTTTTTTTAATTTATATTAATTATATTAAAGCTCTATTTTTCTCAACTTTTTAATATTAAAATAGTTAAATATTATACTTACAATTCTATATAACAATATTGACTTAATTCTATATAAAAATAGCATTGATCATGGCTTAGTACATTAGTAAATGAAAGTATAAAATTTCATATGAATTAATATATGAATAAATAATCCATTATGGCTTAGTACATTTAGAAACAATGGATAGAATTAACAATAATGAATTATGATTAACTATAATTAACTATTAATGATTATGTCAGTCATATTAACCATTTTTAATTTGTTGACAAAATAAATTAAATTATTACATCTAATAATATTATTAAGTAAATAATTATTATATTAATTATCAATAATTATTAAATTAATTTATAATAATATTATATTAATACTAATTTTAATACTATTATATTGATTACTATTAAAAAAATATTTTTTATTTATATTTATTATATTAAAGCTCTTTGTTGAACACTTTTGTTTTTCTTTAAAAATAGTTGTGTAATATTTATAATTCTATAGAACAATATTTCCTTAATTCTATGCCACAGTGGCATTCATCATAACTTAATACATTGGTAAATGATTAAAGTATTAATACTTTATATGATTTAATATATTATGATTGACCATTAATCATTATGTTAGCTACATTAATCAATTTTAAATGGTTGATAAAATAATATAAATTATTACAATTAATAATATTATTAGATAAATAATTATCATATTAATTTATTAATAGCTTATTAATGATGTTATAAATAATAGTCAAAGGAACTTAGCTAGTGTGGTTTAGGGTTAGTGTGTTAATATAAACATTAATATAAATTCAATGATCATGTTAGTCATATTAATTTTTTTTAGTGGATTGAAAACATATATTAAATTATTACATTTAATAATATTATTAGTTAAATAGTTATTATATTAATTTATTAATAATTATTGATGATGCTATTTTTTTTTAAGTAAAATTTATCTATTAATAAAAACATAATGTACAAAGAGGCACCAGCCTCTGCGGTACTAGGTCAACTATATGACCATTTTTAATAGTAAGTGTTGACTGCCCCAGTTGGGGAAACCAGTCCAAGACGAGATAAGAAAAGTTCATTTTACCCACACAGGGGCTACAGTTCTAGAATTCAAAATTTCTAACCAAAATTAACATTGTGTAAAGACTGTAAAATTCAGAAAGGAAACCACAGTAAAACCCATAGTATAGTTCAAAATTAACCACATTATAATAGCCCAAGTGAACCAAAACTCGGAACCCGAGCTGGACGTGAGACTCAAAATTGACCATAGTAAAACAAAAATAAACAAGACCCAACTTAAAACCAGACACGTGACCTGGCATGCAGTGGCTAGATGGCTTAGGTTGGTGGCTTCTCTTCCATGATCGAACACTAGTCATATTATTCTAAACCAGTTTCTGCTGATTGCCCACCACCTAAAGTGTCCTATGGCTCATGGTCCTCCACGTGAATTCCTTTGTCTTTACGGGTGGCGTCGCCTCTCAGAGTCTGCTATCGGCTACTGGACGGATGGTCCATGTCTCTTGGCGGGTGGCTGGAGCTCAACTTCCCTTGATAGTCGACGAGAAATGGAGGAGCCTAGTTCAGTTTTGGGGTGAGCTCTGGTTTAGGGCATGAGTCAGTTACCTCTCTAAAGTTCATTGTGACAGTGGCAAACATGATTGGTCTATCCGTGGAGCAGCGAAACCGGAATTGTGCTTGCTAGCATGAAGCAATGGAAGTGGTGTGTTGGGCGATTCCACTCGAACGTCAAACCTCGCAGGTGCCCATTCTACCTCGGCCGCTGTGGGTGTCCGAGTAGCTGCCCAGGAAGTAGGAAGTGGAAGGGATAGGGGGTGGGGAGGCGAACGGGGAGGTGGAGACAGAAGAGGGCAGAGACAAAGGGTGAATGGCGCCACCTTGACTACCACCTCACCTGCACCTCATTCTATGGCGTTGGTGCATGATTCTCCGAATAGAAAGCTACAGCGAGCAATGAGTTTCAAGGTCAATAGGCAGGTCAAGAATGGTGGAGGGGATGTTGTGAGGGATAGGGGAATTCAAATCTAGGTCAGAGAGAGGGGCCGAGACCTCAAAATGTAGGTTGTAGAGAACGGACTCAGAAAAATGATGACCATTGCCTAGGTCGATGCAAGAGAGGAGTCTGCAACGCCTTCCCGTAGCGGTGCAAAGGCTCGGCTATTGGAGAGGGGTGGTAAGAGAAACTGAGAGGCCGAATGGGTGATAGCAGGGGGTTTTGCTCCACATTTATGAAATTACAGAGAATCTCTTGATTTTCACATTTTGGTTAGTGGCACCGACCGAGGAGCTAGGACCTGCCTTAATTTCCGACAGGGGAAGGCGCAAGTTGCCATAAGGATCAGCCACCTACTTGTTGAGTGACCGTTGTGCATTAACTGTTCATCTAACACCAAAATTCGAGGGTGTTGCATCCATTTGCACTAGCTTGGTGTATTCCTATTGGTGTGTGGCATCTTTTATAATTTCAAGAAAACCTGTGTATAGAGTTCGAACACTTATCACCCCTAGATTGGCTAAGAGATCAACCACTTTGTTGTCGTTTCCCTTGATGTGTTTGAAAGTGATTGTTTTATTAGTTGCAAGCAAATTCTCAATGTGTTGCAAACGAGTTGCAAGTCTCCAGCTACAGGATAGCTTGTTTATTGGAGTTCCCTGTATAATTTGTTGGGCCATGTTGATAAGGATTTGAGAATCTCCTTCTATGATTAAGGGAAAGTAGCTATGCTGCTGAGCGAGATTTAGACCTTGCCATAGTCCCTCCAATTCAACCGAATTGTTTGTGTCCCATCCTGAAGTGCCTAGGTAAAGTAGCAAAGGATTGCCATAATGATCCCTGAAGATTCTTCCGTGTCCAGCTGACCTGGATTTCCTTTAGAAGCGCCATCAAAGTTGAGCTGGGTGAATCCTAAGGGTGGAGGGCACCACTTGCTGGAAGATTGATGGGCAGGGATGGATCTATTGGGTGGCTCCTAAGTCCGGATGAGCTTGAGGTTCCAATTCATCCATATATTTCATTCTTGTTGTTTGATGGGAAAGTCCTCATTACTCCAAAATTGGAGTGCTAGAGTTTCCTGAAGGTTGTTGCACATATTATTCCATATGATTTCTATGGGGGTAGCTTGATTCCTGAAGATACGCCAATTCCTCTCCTTCCAAATTGTCCATATGAGGAGGCCTAGAATGATTCTACATAATGCATTAAGTAGGGGACTCTTGTACAGGTTTTTAGCCCAATGACAAATGGTCTTGGTGATGTCTTCTTTAACTTTGCCATCTTTTTGACATCTAAAAATTGTTTTTTTCCAAAGTTTATTTTCCAGATTACAGGAATCGATGAGATTCTGTATAGTTTTATCTTGTTGCTTGCAGTTGGGGCATCTTGAGGGGCCATGAAATTTTTTTCCTTAAGTTGTGCCAAGTAAGAATTCTTTTATGGCAGAGTAGCCATAGAAAAGTTGAGATCTCGGGCTAGATTTTAGGGGACCACACTTTGTCCCAAAGTGGGTCCTTGTTGGGTTGAGGATTTATTATAAGGTTGTATGCCTCTTGTGTGGTGAAGGTGCCACGTGGTTTGTATCCCCAACGTAATATATCCTTTTCTTTAGAAAATCTGATTCACCTATTGGTTAGCTCTGTGTCCAGCTCCTTATACATTATCTCTGTACCATTCCTGATGATGAGTTCTGCTTTGTGCCATTGTCTATATCCCTGATCGAGGGTGGGAATCCAATATTGGTTGATCGTTTCCCATCGATGAACTTCCTCATCATCTGTTGGTGGAGGTGAGATTAAGCTATTGAGTTTGGGTCTTTACTACCATGAATCCATCCAGAAACAAGAACTATTGCCGTCTCTGATTTCCCAAAAGCTATGCTGATGGATCATGTTTCTGTGCATTCTAGCCGAGTCCCAGATTAGGGAGCCCTTACCCATGTCTGTAAGCCTGATTAGTTCTTCATTCGATCTGTGGTTGGCATAGTTGTCTCTCCATAGGATCGCTAGGGTGTGTGCTGGGATAAAAGCCACTTCCACCAGATTCGTGCTCCCATGACTATGATGCTATGTTGAAGGTCCCAAAGACCGATTCCCCCAAGTTTTTTTGGGAGGCACACAGTAGCCCACTTGACCAGTGCCCATTTGTGGTTGCGTCCCACTAATCCCCATAGAAAGTTCCTTTGGAGATCTTTGATTTTTTTGAGAACCCATTTGGGTGCTGCTAAAATAGAGAATAGATAAAGAGGCATAGATTACAATACAACTTTGATGAGGATTATCTGGCTTGCCATGTTTTTGGCTCTAAAGGTCCAAGAGGTGAGGCGAGGTTCAAGCTTGTCGAGGAGAATTTGCCAAGAGGAGTGCTTGAGGGCAGAATCAGTTAAGAGGGCACCAAGGTACTTGGAGGGGAGAGAGGCAACAGAGGATCCAGACTACAAGCTATGGAGGATTGAGTTATGTTAAGAGTATGAAAAAAGAAGATCTGGGATTTAACTGTGTTAATGCTGGCACCAGAAGCGACGGAGAAATCATCAAGGAGGGATTTGAGTTTTCAGGCTTCTTGGACCGAGGGATGCCCAAATAACATGTTATGGTCCACAAATTGCTGGTGGGTAATGGCAGGGGAATTATGAAGGGAGATTCCTCTAAGCTATTGCTCTTGGAGGGAATGCTTTATGGTTATACCCAGCCCTTCAACCATAAGCACAAAGAGGAATGGAGAGAGAGGATCCCCTTGGCAGATTCTTCTTGAGGGTTGAAAGGGGGTGGAAGAGATTCCATTAACCAGTATGGAGAAGAAAGCTGAGGAGATTAAGCTCATGATCCATTGAACCCAAACAGATGAGAAAGCAAAGGTTGTTAACATCAATTGAATGTACACCCAACTCAACTTATCAAAAGCTTTTGAGAGGTTGATTTTTAGTAGCATACATACTTTTTTGTGGTGCTTGAGAGAGTGAATAGTCTCGTGGGTGAGGATGATTCCATCTATGATTTGCCTTCCTTCAACATAGCTCGATTGTTTTAGCGAGATGAGTAGGGGAAGAAATGGATTTAATTGTGAGGCTATAACTTTGGAAATGCTTTTATAGATGACATTACAAAGGGCTATAGGCCTCAATTTGTTTGGCATATTAGAGTGTTCCTCCTTGGGGATGAGAGTGATAAATGTTGCATTCTGGGAGGTTAGCATCCAATGGAGAGTTCTAGACTCTTTGATTACCTGCCAGACCTCCTCTTTGATAATATCCTAGAATTTGTTGAAGAAAGTGGAGGTAAAGCCATTTGGACTAGGAGCTTTTCCTTCTTGAAGTTTCTTCATAGCTGATTCCACCTCCTGTAAGGTTATCAGACGAAGAAGCAATTGATTGTGTTCATATGTTATCACCTTTGGGATATGAGGTAGAATCTTGTCAATTGCTGGCTGTCTATTGGTGTTAGGTTCTTGATGGACTGATTTGAAGTGCTTGATGAGTTCTTTTTCAATATCCCCGTGGTCTCCCAATCTATCTCACTGTTGGTTGTGAATTTGGTATGCATTCTCCTTTGGATTGTTGTGCGATGGAATAATTTTATATTTGTCTCTCCTTCCTTTAACCATCTTATTCGTGATTTCTGTTTCCAGAGGATTTCCTCTTGTTTTTCTCTTTCATTTATCTGAGTCTAAAGATTTTTTTCCTGTCTGTTTTGGGCTTCAGTCCTACCTTCTTTGATGATGGTTTGCTGGAGTTTCTCCATTTCCTAAGCAAGAGATTTTTGAGCTTGAAAAGTGTTTCCAAAGGTAGCACTGTTCCACTATTTGATTTGTGCTTTTAAGAACCTCAAATTTTGTTGAAATTGGAAAATTTTGGAACCTAGAGGGGGAAGAAAGATTTTCCATGCATGATGTACTAGATCTTTGAAATGTGGATGGGTCAACCAGAAGGATTCAAAGTAGAAGGGTCTTCTAGTCGAGTTTCCCGATCTTTGCCACTGAAGGGAAATTGGCCAATGGTCCAACCCTGCAAATGGAAGAATAGAGGTTGAGAGGTCTCCTCCCAGGTGAATAACATTATCTAATATAAAAAATTGATCAAGCCTTGAAGCAATCTAATGATGACTGGACCTTTTGTTATTCCAGGTGAATATTCTGTTGTTGTAGGGAAAGTCGATTAACCAATTGCGTTGAATGAACTCCTTGAAGTGCTCACTTTCATTGTCCAATCTGATTCAACCTCCTGATTTTTCCTCTAATTTGGTGATCATATTGAAGTTGCCTCCCGTGATCCAGAGTGGATGGGTTCGGTTGGCATTAAGCATTGTGAGTGTGTCCAAAGTTGTGATTTTTTCCTTAGCATCTTGCGGGAAATACACATTGGTAAGATCAACATGCACATTGGTCCTTATGATATTGAAGTTAGCTTGAACGAAGTGGTGGTTTGCATTGAAATCTATGAGCACAATAGCCTGTGCATTCCAAGCTATTTCTAATCCACCCGAGGCTCCTATAGCATCCACTGCCATTGTGTGACAACCAGGCCATGCTTTTGAATGAATGGTACTGAGAAGAGTACTATTACATTTCGTTTCTTGCATAAAGAAGATA
Source organism: Pinus tabuliformis (assembly GCA_031772625.1). Classification (NCBI taxonomy): domain Eukaryota; kingdom Viridiplantae; phylum Streptophyta; class Pinopsida; order Pinales; family Pinaceae; genus Pinus; species Pinus tabuliformis. The sequence goes on along the minus strand of CM062806.1, from coordinate 305,422,052 downwards.
TGCGGTTTCTCCTTCTATATCAAGTTTTTTATCATTTTGTATTTCCCAGGGCCATTCAACCCTCTTAGATTCCATGATGTGAGCTTTATTTTTCAGGGTTGGGGAGTGGCCTGTAGTACTTTACGAGTTTAGAATATCTTCTAGATTCTACCAGCATTTCCTCGATGAGGATGGTTTGTTGTAGATCTGTCTTTCTCCCTCTTTTCTTGGTATCCTTGAACAAGTTCTTTCCATCCCACTCACTACCTGGTTGAATTCCTAGAGATCTTTGTTGATGTGCTCTGGATAGGATGACCTCTAGACTTTCTAGCTGTTTCGCCGGGATCTTATCATATTGCTTTTGTTTGCATACCTGCTCAAGGCTAAAAATATCCAAGTCTCCTAGGTCAATGCTTTCAGGCTCTTCATCCATTTGCTTGAGTTCACTACTCTTGGTCATGATGTTCGCTGCATGCTTGGGATCAATCAGAAGGGTATCGATGTCCATACCATTAGGTTTGCAGGCCATCTCTTTAATGGAGGCGGTGGATGGGGGAGCTTGGGGTTGCTCAGGGACATGGTCAAGAGACACATATATCTGAGGGTTAGCAGAGGGCTGATGAGGAATCCATGAGAGTACATGGGGGGTTCAGGGACCACAGAGTTAGTATGAGCCAGAATATCAGAGCTATTGCTGGTTGAGGTATTTGGATTGCTAGCAGGGGTATTTTTAGGTTGAGAAGTGGGATTTTTGTGATTCCTTTTCCGAGAGTTCACTTTGGTAAAGCCCTCTTGTTTGGTATGCCCAGAGGCAGTGTTGGGGGAGGGCTTGGCATTGAGTGGGCAGTTTCGGAAGAGGTTCCCATGAGCATGGAATTTTTGACATCCAAATGGAACATGCTCATAATATAAAGTCTGAATCCATTCAAAATCACCATGGAATAAAGTTACCGAGTCCAGAAGAGCTTTGTTCAGGTGCATGTAGACACAGATGCGGGCATAGGAAGTGTATCTTCTGTGTTTTGTTTCTTCTACAACTTTTATGAATTCGCCCAGTCCGTTTCCAATGTCTTTTAAAGATTCCTGATACCATTATTCCAGCGGTAGGGAATATAGCTGGATCCAAACTGGTGCCGAGCTTAAATCTTCTTTATCCGGGTTGAATCACTCAATGTAGTCATGTAAATAAAGTCCATCAGTGTTGAAGAAGTAAGGGTCGTTGTCTAAGACCCTGTTTTGATCTTCTATGCAATTGAAGATCGTTGTGAAAAAACCCTTCGGTCCTAGCTTCAGATTGATGTGTCCTTTTGGTTTCCATTTGGTTGCTATCCATCCCTGTAAGGCTTTCTCTGTTGGCCAAAACCCAATAAATTTCCCAATAAGGGCATGATCTTTCATGTATTGGATCTGGGTGTTGATTCTCTGATTGGGAAATTCAATCTTAGGTCGTTCTGCAGCTACAGGTTTGCAGGTTGCAGAGGTTGCTTTGGGTTTCTCATCATCTCCCCATGCGTGTTGTTGCCTGTCTGGGGTATATCTTCTATACCCTGTGGTTCATTATGTGAATCAATGTTATACTGATCTGTTTGCATCTACTAATCAGAGGCATTGTCAGAGCTATTCGTGGGCCGTAGCGTAGGGTTCAGCAAAGGGGGAGGCTCAGAGTCCTCCCCCATTGGGGAAGCCATTGAGGCTGAACTATGAGCTGACGTGCATGGCTGTCAAGAGTTGCAGGGTCAATGGATCAAGGGCATCATGCTCTAAGAAGTACTCCGTTGCTGAGAAAGGTTAAAACCCTAGTTCGCCATGTTCTTACTCCTTCATTACTCTATTGATGATGTTATTAATAATAATAAAAGAAAAAAACTTAGTTCAAGTTGTGTGGTTCAAGATATGTTTCCATGTGTCTCAAGTAGTGTTGGTTCAAGCCTCTTCCAAATAAAATAGTTAATATAAAAATTTTAAATCAAATATTAAAACATAAATATTGTAACCTATTTTGTTTTACATTCTAAACTAATATAAAAACTTAATAAATATTAAAATATTGATTTCACTATGAGATATAAGAGATATTATTTTTAAAATATTAACTTGTTAATTTTGAATCTTTAAATATATATTTTAAAATTAAGAACAACATTTAACCTAAAATTAATATTAAATTTATTTATATTATTTAAAATAATAGTAAAAACTTCAAATCTATGATATTAATTTAAAAAATGCAATACCCAAATCAACCTCGGGAATGAGAGAATAGACGGTCTCGTTGGATTGACAAAAACAGACACAAATGACAAAATAGAGAAAGCTAATAATAATTGTAAGATAATATTTTGTTTTTTTATTAATTTTAAACCTAACATATTAATTTTAATATTATTTTTAAATTAATGTATTAATTTTAAAATTGTTTTTAAAAATAATAATATTTTATTTTAAAATTATCTGAGTTTTAAAGTATTATTTTAACTTAATATTAATTCTAAAACTAATATTATAATATTAATATTATTTTTAAAAATCTAAACTTAAAACTCAATATCAAATATTAATTTTAAATTAATTGGTTCTAACCTAAACTAATATTATAACTTTGTAAAATGTAATACTTTGTTATTGTTGTTCCACTCTTAAATGCTGGTTCCCCCCGAAATTGATTGGCGTAGGTCATTAGCAGCAGGAGATATGTATTAATTAAAAAAATCAAATTCGATTAAGAAATCAAAGCCATACTCATGAAACTTCAAAGCTAAAATGAGAAAAAGGATTAGTGAAAATTCAAAGCTGAAATGACAAAAGCCTTAGTGAATAATTAAAATAATAAAAGTTACTGATTTCTCGTCGTAGATATAAAAGAGTCTGCAGTACAATCAAATCTCTGAAATTACTTCTCTAAAATTTCTCATATTTTATCGCTATATATCCTCGATAAATCCAATATTAAACTAAGATCTAATCTACTTTATAGTAGCTTTAAGGATTTTCTATGGTTGGTGTTAGTATTAAGTTTGCACTTTCAGTTCATGAACATATTTATCTGTTCATTTTTGTAAAGTCATGGTTATATAAACGGGCTATTAATTTTTTTTTGTGAAATTTGTTATCGAAGTTTATGGATATGTCTAGTCAATTTTTTTTTACCTAATCAGAAGGGGGCTCAACAAAAAAAATTTGAAAACTTGGTTTTTGAGCTTCTAACGCCATTATTTCGAGCGCCCAAGTGTTTGTTCGCAAAGCCTTAGCTCTTTTCATCCATGATTTGACAACTAGCATCATTTTGTAGCCTAAGAGAGTAGCTGGAAACAAACCCTAATATTTCGTATTTACTCAAAAATAACATTTTCAACCCAGCACAGATTTATAATTTCAATGTGCAGGAAGCTTTTTGAGCGTTTTACAACATTCGACTAGGGTGTTACAAGGTTGGGAAAGGTGTTTGCAGCATCAGATCTTTTGCAATATGGGTCAATCTTGTCATGTGAAGAGGTTTGACTGTGATGCTATGTATTTCAAGGTTTGTCGAGAGATATTAGTTCTCTTCATAAATCCAGGATGGGAGCCAGTGTTTGAGAGCTTCAACGGACATAATCTTAGTTGGTTCCATGATTTCATTTATTCCTTCGATATCAACACTGCAAAAATTGGGACAGTGCAATTCTTTATCATGAAGGAATCCATTGCAAAAGAAACAGGTTTGCCAACTGAGGGTGATAGATTATTTAAAAACAAAAAGGATACATAATGTAGACTTGAATATTTTCCTCAAGGAGGAATGTTAGAATCAACATTGTAATTTAGGGGTCCTCCAAAATATGATGAATCTCAAATGGTCTACCGCCCTAAAAAATCTACAACTATTCTTCACTTGTCAAGGCAAATATTTTAAAGCCTCCTTGTATCATATGAGATTTATTTGTCATTTTGCAAGTTTTAGCAAGATTAATTTACGATGTTTCCTTCACCAAAGTTTGCTAAAGATGTGCACCAAAGTAAGAAGAATACCTAAGCTACAACCCTATGATATTTTCCATCACAACCTAATTAAAATATTATACACTCATGGTTTAAAGAAACAGGTGGAGAAGTTGAGGTAATTGAGATAGAGAAACCTAAGACAACCTACACCTAGAAGATCAAGGAGAGGCGAAACTAGAGTTTCTACACAAACCCTAGCTCAAGAAACGAAGGTAGAATCTAGTCACACCCGTGTTAAACAAAACGTTGAATCCCCTATGAAAGAACCAAAGGTTAAGTTTTATGAAAATAGGACTAGGATCCAACACAAACTAATGGTAGAAAAACAGAAAACAAAATAGAGAGAAACACAAAGAAAGAAAGACAAAGGCAAGATAGAAATAGAGGATGAAGAAGATGAGATAGAACCTAGGGCTTATGACAAAAGACCTCACACTCACCCTACTAACAATATGGGACTAAATTTGAAGGCTAAAATGAACCATAGGCTTAAATAAAAAGTGATTAATGATGTAGACGAGGAAACTATGCAAGTTTCAAATAGCAGAAAGAGATGAAGGAAAACATAACATGTTGACAGAAAGAAGGAAAAAACCCTAAAGGCCACCAAAATCACACAAAAACCTACTAGAAGGGGGAAAGGAGAGAGAACATGCTAGACCTCCTTGCTAAGCCTGCAAAAGACATGGATCAATGATAAATTTACTTCATTTGGGAGAGAAATAGACAAAACCTAGTTTTGTTCCAAAAACGCTAATGGTCCCTCAACATTTTGAACTACTGAGTTTGATCCTTTTGACAATAAATTATTTTTAATATGATGTGGTAATATATCAAAGGATTTTGTGGTTGAGGGAGTACGATTCAACATGAGGAAAGAAATCCTTCAAAGCGGAAAGTAGTTATAGAGGCAATTACACAATTTAGACATAATTTACAGGTTCATGTACCAATTTCCTACAATGAGGGAAGACGATTTTTAGTTCAATAGATCAAGCCTTCGAACAAGTGAACAACTTTAGATCCTATAATGTAGCAGTGACCTTGTCCTTGTTGCACGATACTATCAAGAGATACACATAACAATTCTACAAATTTGTGTTCACCAATGATATATGCAAAATAGAGATTTGAGTAGCTAAGATGATAGGATTATGATTATTTTTGTTAATTAAACTTTCAAATTATGTACATCTCTTTTAATTATTACTACCAAGCTTTGAGGATCTTATCTCTATTATATTTTTCCTATATATTACATGATAAATATGGAAAGAAGGTTGGTTTTTGAGAAAAGAATAGCCAGTGTCTATGTGTTGAAAGCTTTATCAGTCTACAGTTTGCCAAGATCAATAAATTTTAATCATTGAGATAAGTATTCATGTGATAGTATGTCTTAGTATGTATTCTATACATGTTTCAAGGTTTCGTTCTTTGAAATCACATTTAAATGTATGGTCTTCTAATTATTTGAATAAGATTAATTGATTCAGAACGCATCCATGGTTTGATACTTTGAGTTATAATATTAAAGTATTTTCATCTCTATCCTTTAAAGCTACTCAAAGATTCATTTTATATGTCGTACTATAGTGGATTGTCCTCCTATTTTCTCCCTCTAGCTATAACAATGACAAAGGTCTAGGAAGTGTTATCTACCTTGCCATTATCAATCTTGATCAAACAACTAGTATATTGGTAAATTGACATAAACCCTAGCTTCTTAACTCCATTTCCCAATGGAGTATATCCCTCAGGCCCAACGAAAGCCTACATCTACACAACACAACTAAAGATCTATCTCCTTTGTAAAAGTACAATTAGTTTTTGATTTTGTGATTAGACAATGAGAGAGAGCCCTCTCTGGATTGAAGGGGATAGCCTTCAATATATAAGTTTGATTGAAAAGGTTACCTTAGAAACATCTATCCTACAACAAAGAGAAAGTTTATGAGTGGTAACATCTTGGTGACCATAATGGGGATACGAAAGGTTCATCCTTCCCAAAACTTCTTTGAATATCAAATCTACTTTTTTGAGGAAAAACAAAAGGTTAGATAGCATCATTAGATGTTATTTTTTCTTTGGAAACTTCCCAATGTAAAGTTTGAGGTTATTACATTGGAAATTCTAGAATATAGAAGGATTCATACAAGGATCCATTAAGATCCTAATCCACTAGAATTATTGACAAGCCCATAAAAACTCTTCATCAAAAGGAACTATGTAAAAGAAATAGGTACCATTCTTTTAGAAAAGTATTTTTCTCCAACTAAAAAGATAAAATCTATTGAAGGCATTCAATTTAATCTAAAATTTGAGCATAGGATATTGAGAACAAAATCACAATCCAAATTGTCAAACACAGTTGTTAATGAAATAAAGCTTAAACCTTATATTCCTAGCACAAATGTTTCAGAATAAGATACAAATATTTAGTTATGGTTTTATCAATGATAACATATGGTTCAACCACTTCAAATAATTATTTATAAGTCTCCCACATTTCAGTATCTTGTTCCACCATTTTCTACTCTAACAGTTTCATTTCCATTATTCATCCCACACAGTTCTATTTCAATTGCTCCTGTTGGATCTACTATAACCACTTCATCAACTATTATAACAATGGTTTCACTTCCTCTCTCATCTGCATTCTAGAGCCTTGGTTCAACCTAATCTCATACAACCATGTTTGTTAAATATGCTCGTCTCAATCTCCCTGCTCTTATATATGATCTTCCTTTGAACTATGGTCATCGTTTACTTCAATTTGATGGTACAGGATCCCTTTCAACTCAACAACATGTATTTAAACTTGATGATTTCATTGATATGGAATGGGTAGGCCATGAAGATGTTAATATAAGAATTTTTTCACAAAGTCTCTTATGGAAGGTTAAGAAATGGTTTAGATCATTTCCAAGAGTAGGCATTTCCAATTTTCAACAATTTGAACAACTCTTCCCTGCTAGGTGGGAAGTGAAGAAAAACCCTCTGCAAATGTTGGCCTAACATGAGAATCTAGAGATAAACCCAGGGGAAAAGGTTCAGGGGTTTTCATCTAGGTTCAATAGGGATTATAATTCAATCCTTGCCAATATTAAATCCCCTTGGTTAAGCCTTGCTTCACTATCCTAGTGGTCTTGATACTGAGCTAGCTTATCAACTAAGAGAAATAAATCCTCCTACATTAGAAGATATGAAAAATAATGTTATAGGGGTGGAATAAAATCTACTGGCTAAAATGGCTAACACGAAGGTTGAGAGAAGAGTATTATTTAAGGAGGAACCATATTCATCAGACAAAAAATTTGATGTGATGTGAAAGACCATGGAGAAATGGGTCGACAAGTTGACCCCTCCCAGAAGTTAGCCTCAATCTTAAGTGATCAATCCTAATTTTAGAAGGCCGCCTGGACCTCAACCTCACCAGAAGAATCCAGACGAACAACAAATAGTGAGAGGTCCATTTCTTGAAGATGAGGAAGATAATGAAGAGACTGAACAACAACAAATAAATTTCTTTCATGATGATGAAGCATAGGTATTTTTAAGAAAAGAGGAGCATGACAAGTATATTTAATGTTGAGGAGAAAGGGATAGTAATCAAGTGATAATTGATTCAAAAATATATCAGTATGGGTATAATAATGTCGTGGCTGATTTTCGGAGACAATAAAACCTCTAAGGAAAAAATGTGGATTTTGATAAACCTCCTTCAGGGAAGAATCCAATTGAGCATAATTAGACCAAGCCCAAGAAAGTTGATGAACCTAAGAAGACATAATCAAAGAAGGACACCTTTAAAAAGGGTGATGAAATTAGAAAGGAATGAAATGTAAAGTATTTGGAGAAAATGAAGTCTTCTTGTATTTTGGAGAATGAGTAAGGGAAGGTTAGGATATCTATTCCTTTTGTTGAATTACATCTATTTATTTGTGAGCACCCACTCATAGTAGGCACCAACACCCTTTGGTTAATAAGCACCAACTCTCCAAGAGGCACCAACTTCTTTAGTATGCAGGCACCAACCTACCCTTGCCACTGTTCTACTATTTCATACAATTTTCAGACTAAAAACAGAGGCATATACAAGTAAAATACCAATAAATGGTTATTTGCAGATTCAACTTCTGCACTCTGCCTTCTATGCTCACTTGTAGCAGATATCCTCTTGCTTCTCAAATCAACACCTCCTCTCCAGTTTGCATTCACTATCAAGGGCTATTCACTTACTACTCTTCAACACTACCTTTGTAATTCTCCACACAACCCTCTCACTGCTCTTACTTATCTATTAGAAAGATTCCTCCCAGGTCTGTCGACCTCTCTATCTCAATGCGCTTTTCTCATAGCACAACCCACTCAGAATTTTGCTGAAATCCCCCATCTTCACTATTGTCGGTGATGGTTTTTGTTCCATTGAGGCACTATGCATGGTAGCCTTTCCTTTCTACCATTTAGCTGCCCAAATGTACTTAGGCATGGATATCCCTATCTCTCTTGTGCCTTTTGGTGGTTTCTTGTCACAGTACCCAAAAAAGAGGTGGCACTTGCAATTCTCCATAGTGTGACTATGTAGAGCTCCTATGATACGAAATTGATTCTTAGGTGACCTGCACACTTCTCCTAGAGACCCAATCTCATTTATTGCTCCATATATCTTTGATAGGTCACAAAGGTGCCACTCTGTTCTCATTTAATACAAACATTCGTACATGTGAAGCAGTCAATCGCTTCTTTCATTCTCTCGAATTCATATCTACTAAGAATGTAGTACTTGATTTATTATTACAATTTTCTACAAGTTTATCCCCTTTCAATATACCAACCCCTCTATTCTTGTTTTCAATTTTGTATTAGCCAACCCATATTCCTTTAACTCTCTATATTGCCTTATTGAAGAAATTCCACATCGTTGCAATGCTCTGATACTCCTTAGTTATGATACCTTTAGCTCCTATGACACTAATCTCCTTCAGAATTTATCCTCCATGGGACCGAGTGTTGAGACCTACCACTTAGCATTAAGGTTCTAGGGCTCTAGACTCTTGTCGAGGGACATTCCTCCATTGTTAAATTATTTGCACCCTTGGTTATTTGAACTCTCATGACCAAGTTCCAGCCCAATACTAGAAGCCCCCTTTATAGGATCTTTTCCAAACTCCCATTGTTCTAGAGTTTTGACATCTTCAACCTCTTAATTTTGACCTCTGATATGACACCATCACTCCATGTGGCGACTCCTTAGAGCTAACATGTGTCACTCGGTTCTGGCCCATTATACTACCTAATAAGGTTGAATATTCCTGTCACACATCCTACCGAGCTGCCATGTCATGATGGTGTCAGATGCCACTATATCATATCTTAACTAATCTCATGTTGTCATGTGTCCTGCTAGAGGAGAGACAAGAGCGCTCGCCAACCTTTGGTTTTGCAAGGAAATCCTTCATTAATATTTATTAGAACTCCTCAATTATCGTCACTTTATCGATATCACAACTTTTAAAGGTTCCTAACTTTAATAAATTATGATACTCCGATAAATGATATGTCAATGTTCTAATGTGTCGATGCTTTGATGTGTCTATTCTCCAATTTTTAAATCTTGGGGATTCTGATATCCTCCAACCTACAATAGATCCTCCTTTGATGTACCAAACCTCTCATATTCTAAATTCGTGATGTATTGATGTGGTGATACACCTACCTCTCATATTCTGATGTGTCGATGTACCAAACCTTCGATATCATGATATCGCGATGAATATGGACTAATACATTGACCTATGATATTCTGATGCACTGATATGCTAACCTTTGGGGTTCTTATATCTTGATATTTCTTCCTTCCTTAGGCTTCACAACCCTGAACTTCAATAGACTATATTTTTTGATCCAGGAATCCATTTCTAAACTTCGACATATCATTGGAAATATTTTCGAGAGCACTTTCCAATGGAGATTGTCTGATGTAGGCTTTGAGGCCTTCTACTATTTGGAATATGAATGAAAACTTCTCTTCTCATTGACTCTTTGGAGAGCTAAAATCACACCCACCATGAAGATCTTCTACATGAAGCCTGTAACTACCATGGACTTCCATATGGTTCATCATTGTAATCATCATTTTATGGCTTTTTGAATAAGCTTGCTACTATGATGATTATCTACTTAAATATTGTAGCTATTATAGGAATCCTTTGAGCCATGAATTTGTTGCAACACACATTCTTTCCAGTCTGGTTAACGCAAGTGCCAACATTCATGCATAATACTAGCACAACCACCATCAATTGTCCAACAATCTATTGAAGAAAATGTAACTAGGTTCAGAATTTACAGATGTAATTTTCATCTTTGTACTTGTTAAGAAAAAGAAATGTTATTTTTGTGAATTATAAGAATGAGTTTCTTGCTCATTTCATAGTTCTAGGAAAGTCAAAGAGTCAATGTCATGCTCTTCTTAAGCTTATATGTATTCTAAATGCGTCAACCTAGTGTCTAGATCAAGCCCTTCAAGACAAGTACAATCCCCTTGAAGAAGGAAACAACAAAAATGAATTAACAATAATTGTAATGACAACCTGCAAACAAATTAACATTCAGACTATCATGTCAGCTCAAATGCATGGGCTCACCACTATAAATATGCAGCTAGGGTCTTTGCAAAAGAACAGGTACAAAACTGGTATCCCTGTGAAGTTTTACATGGAATTTATAGTAAGGGTCTCATATGCCAGAGTGAGGAAATTTCAAAGTCCATCCATAATGAAACTTATGTATTTTTCGGATGAGTACCACTCTCTCGGCATCCTAGTTGTAGTCACTGTCTAGAAATATTCACACTCTCAACATACTATCTCTGTATATTTATAGTCTAGACTTAATTGTGATCAAGATGACATTGATGATCCTATAGTAGTACTCTAAATCTCGTAGTGACATGCTTTGTTTTCATCCCAAAATAACATGCATTAACTTGACATATAATTTGGTTGCAGTCATGATCTCAGTCTCTATCATGAATTTTTTGAATACAAAGTTATGAAATCTTGATCATGTAAAATTTCTCTGTGCATATCTCATGGATACATACATAGGAACCTCGTTGCTTTGATGGTGATCTGATGAAAGTGTAGAGATGATCTTGTTAAAGTCATAGTGGTGATATCAATGAGCAGCCATGGTGCAACAATGATATCTTGGTGAAGCAGTAATGATGACGATGATCTCAACAGCGAGAGGAGGATTTGTGTCTTATTCTTGGAGTGGCTTGATAGGTCAAGGGCCATGGTCTTGGTAGTCATAAATTAGAATCTCTATAAGAATAATTTTGTGTGGGTTTTCATCTCCATGAGGGAGAGGTTTTAGTGTTGGAAGAAAGCCAAACATCTTGTGTTCTTTTCCCTTTTTTTTCATAGTAGTTTGATAAAGAAAACACACACACTAATAAGAATAAGAATATCAAGCTAAGATAAACTGTAAAATAACTTCACAAATTTTTATCAAGTCTAGAGGAATCACATTAATCCCACTTTCCCTAGATTCTTCAACATGGTATCAGATCTAAGGTTTAGAAGTCAAAGGAAGAGAAGCAAAGATACATCCAAGGATCAGGTTTCGAGGGAATCAAAGAAAATTGAAGGGTTTTGTCAAGCATAAACGGTCAAGTATACAAAAAGAATTCTACATTAGCGAAGAACCTTTTCTCCACAATCATCATCAAAAAGGTCATCAAGAAACTTATCAATATCACTACAAAGTAAGATAACTCAAAGTAAAATATTATCATCTTGAAGAAGGTCAAAAACCCGAGAAGCAATCCTAATCTACACTATAACAAAAGGAAAACATCGTACCATTCACAGTCCCAGTGCCAGCCTCAAAATTTGGTTGTCATCACAACGCATGTCATAGCACAACAATATTAATGACTTAAGAAGTTTTGATGATTGGTATTAGACAATGCTAGAAGGCCACAAAGATCTTTGCTCATGCTAAGTCAACTCAAGTAAGGTTTTAGTACAGCAAGCAACATTGCAACAACATTACAAAGATATATAGTGACAACATACATTACAACAATATCACTTCAAAAGGAGAAAAAAATGGCACATCTCAGGTGGACATCATGACAATGCTCTCAAAATAATTTATTTCGATTCCATACCCTCATAGTCAAGGAATACAATAATCTCAACATATCATAAAAGGAACTAATGCTTGGTGCTGAACAATGGAAGGAAGTCTCAAGGAAAGTTTTGGAACTCCAGTGTACGAGAAAGCTCAAGCAAGAATCTCGTTGAAGGAGATCATTCAAGAAAGAATCAAGGTGAAGATTTCATCTTCCCATGACAAGTAAGTATATTTTCATTCTATATTCAAGTTTGGTTAAATGACTTCATGATTGCAAGAACATATACAAATTGAATGTGTTATCAAGATTCCTTGCATGAAGAAGGAGAATAGGCATAGACCTATAAGTAGCTGAAGCCATCAAAAAGGTATCCTTTGAATTTATGAAAAGGGATATTTATGAACGATTCCCACATAGCAAAATTGGAGACAACAAAATGATGTAGATGATAAACTCATTCTCTTAAGGTGCAATAAAGAAGGTCAAATGAAATCTGACCTACATGAAATTAAAAAGGCATCAAAGGATGTAGGAATTCTTCACAAGGTCTTATATATAAGATCTAGGAATGAAGACAACCATCATTGATGTACTAGAAAGGTAAAAAATATCCATGAAAAAGAAGGTTACCTCATTCAACAACTTGTAGTCTCTATGCAAGAAAGAGAAGGACAAATTGATGGAAAAAATGTTGAAGGTTAAAAAAACTCAACCATGTACAGAAAAGGAAGGTAAGGTTAGCCCTCAAGCAAGACAACATAGATATAGTTAAGATTCATTGCTATAGAAATCTTTTGGAAGCTCATGTCACTGAAAATATAGGGTGCTAAATAAAAGGGCCAATGAAAGAGGGAATACAAAATCTCTCCTATGAGTAAGATAGTATCCCTCACAAAAACATCCTCTCATAAGCTCCTAGATAGTGTGATTATGATAATAAGATGCATCATGGAATTATGGAAGAATTAGGAACAATAGCTCATGACATCACCATGGGAATCATGAAGGGAAAAATCCATGGCAGTCAAACTTGAATGATATATCTCTTCGGAGTGTCATTGGACATTGCAAGAAAGGAAGAATTTATCCAAGACAAGGCTCATCATACATCAAGAAGGAAACATTTTCCAGATGAGGATATGCAAGATCCTCAAGGTTCTCTCGTGAAATCCTCATCGGAGGGTTCACTAATCTAGAGAAGAAATAAGTGTTTCATTAGAAACTCCAACTTATGGAATTCATGGGATGATGGTATGCTAACATGAGAAATGGAGCAGATCAAGGGATTGAATATATTTTCAATCAAGGAAGTTGTTGGAAGAATCCTAGATGACCTAAAGGGAAAATGAGGTATGTACACTTGTGTTTAATATTATAATGTCATGTCATATGGTTGCAGGTAACATGGATCATTACTTCTCGCTTGAGAAGAATGATGAAGAGAAAAAGGATATCATCCTCTGAAAGTACGTAGGAAGGAATAAAGTCGCACTAAGATGAAATCAACATAAGTATGAGGTGGTTCACTACAGTTCAGAAAATATGTTTGAAATCTCTTGAAATGGAATGAGTGAGGAAGGAAGCGATCGTGAGATGTGCAACCATGATGGAGGCAATCAACATCCAATAGACGAAGAATATTTAACTAGGAAATCTCCCGGAAGGATATGAAGGCTCTGATGAAAGTATGAAAAAGATGGAGACCCTTGACCATGCATATCTTTGGGAGATGTCTCAACATGAATGCAGGATGTTGATAACTACATGAAGAGTTCATTATGAAGAGACATCTAGTAAGGCATTATTGGATTTAATATTATGTTTTGATCTCTTCAATAATATCTAGATGAGTGCATGCAGGGCTACTCGAACAAGAGTTCTAAATATAGGTATAGTTGGAATTCATGTGGTCGATGGAGATTCCTAAAAGAAGCACGATGGGAAAGAAGTAGCTATATGATGAAGGTTCCAGATATGTATCATGAAGGCCACTTTACATAAAGAAAGGAATGACATGACGAGCCAAGAAGGAAAGTGATTGATGGTTGATGCCCTACAAGAAAGAAGCTCAACTAAATTTCATGACATGAAGGAGAGAAGTTGATCAAGTAGCTAAAGGACCCACAAATAATTTTTTTATATATATAGAACAATACCTAGCTAAGAGGGAGCTCTGACAGGTCCCTCATCAAGAGGGAGTTTCAATTAATATCACCCATGATTACAAAGGATTGACAATTATGTTTTTCCATGTCATGTGTCATGCACTCGACCAGGACTAATAGCCGTAAGTCTAGATGAAGGCCATGAATGGAAATGTAGACACATGATAGACACAACATTCTTGTATTCGCTTGGGAAGAAATAATCGAAGGATCGGGTAATCATTTGGCATCTAACACTCTTTGAGGATGTGTAGGGAATCCAAGATAAGAGTAGGCAAGAGGATCGATATTCTTTAAGGGCTATGAACCCAATACAAGAATAAACCTAGAAGGTCATAGTCAGTGAACACCCAGGTGGGTATGTACCTTGAGAGACAATGATGAAGGTGTCTATAAATCATTGGTCTCACCAACATTGTAGCTCGTGTTCTTGTGGAGAAATGGAGTTTTTAGTCAAGGCCTTGCACTATGACAATGTTGATTGATATCATATTATATAGATGGGATTACCAATATCATTCTTCTTATGAGAAATTATTTAGATTGAGAATGACCAAGTACCATTATACATACCTCCCTAGTTAAGCGGGAGTGTTGAAGAAAGTTTAACTAGGTTCAAAATTTACAAATGTAATTTTCATATTTGTACTTTTCAAGAAAAAGAAATATTATTTTTGTGGATTATAAGAATGAGTTTCTTTCTCCTTTCATAGATCTAAGAAAGTCAAAGAGTCAATGTCATGCCCTTCTTGAGGTTGTATGTAATGTAAATGAGTCAACCTAGTGTCTATATCAAGACCTCCAAGACAAGCACAATCCCCTTGAATAATGAAACAAGAAAAATAAGTTAACAAGAAAAGTCATGTCAGCTTGCAAATGAATTAACATTCACACTGTCATGTCGGCTTCCAAACGAATTAACATTCACATTGTCATGTCATCTCAAATGCATAGGTTGATCGCTATATATATGTGACTAGGGTCTTCACAAAAGAACAGGTGAAAAAATCATATCCCTCTAAATTTTTGGATGCCAGTTACATTAAGGGTCTCATATGCCAAAGTGAGGTAATTTCAAAGTCTATCCATGAGGTATCTTGTGTATTTTTCAAATGAGTACCACTGTCTCTACATCCTAGCTGTAGTCACTGTCTCGTCATAATTACACTCTCAGCATACTATCTCGTTACAGTTACAATCTCGGCTTAATTGTTATGAAGAAGACTTCGATGATCCTAGAATATCACTCTCAATCTCTCAGTGACATGCTTTGGTATGAACCCACAGTAACACGCATTAACTTGATATATAATCTGGATGCAGTCATGATTTTAGTCCCTGTCATGAATATGTTGAAGACATAGTTTTGAAGTTTTGATATGTAAAATTTCTCGGTGCAACTCTCATGGATACATACATATGGACCTCGTTTTTATGGTGGTGATCTCGATCAAGGTGCAGGGATGATCTTTTTAAAGGCACAATGATGATCTCAATGAGTAGTCATGGTGTAGCAATGATGATATTGGTAAAGCAATAATGATCATGGTTATCTTAGCAGTAATAATAGGATTGGTTTCTTGGTTTTAGACTGGGTTGATAGGTTAAGGGTCATGGTCTTCCTAGTCGTCAATTAGAATCTCTAGAAGAATATTTTTGTGCGGTTTTTCCTCTCCAAAGAGGCTTTGGCCCTAGAAGAAAGCAAAATATCTTGTGTTCTTGTCTCTTTGTTTTGATATCAGTTTGATGAAGAAAACACACACACTAAGAATAAGAATAAGATCAAGCTAAGATAAATTGCAAAATAAATTCACAAATTGTTATAAATTCTAGAAGAATCACATTAATCCCACTTGCCCTAGATTCTTCAACACAAACTTCCCATTTGGAATTGATGGCAACACCATAAGCTCCCCCTCAGGCTAGGAATTGTCTACTGTGATGCCCTACTCTCATGTCAATCTTCTCCCCCTTTCATATCGATGGCAAAGAATACTTCATGAGCAATCCCCCTGTACGATTGCAACCTACTCTCCCATGAGTCCCACATGTTGAGTAACTACCACCACCTACCAAAATGAAGTCATTTGGAGGGAGGAGTCATAAATCCTATCTGCTACATGAGATATTCAAATGGTTCTCTTACGAGTGGCTCGGTAAAAATATCATCCAGTTTCTCTTTAGTGGCCACACACTCAATTATGACAGTGTTGGTTGCAACCTGTTCCCTCAAAAAATAGAATTGGATAGGGATATACTTAGTCTTTGAATGCATGACTAGCTTTTTAGAGATGCTAATGGCACTAGTGTTATTACACATTATTGGAATGGGATCCATCAACTCCACCTGTATATCTTTCTAGGTTAGTTTCATCCATAGAATATGTGTACAATAGGTAGCAACAATAATATACTCTGCTTCAGTTGTTGATAGAGAAATCGAGGCCTGTTTCTTACTGACCCACGACATGAGGCATTTTAAGAGGAAGAAAGTTTCACCAGAAGTACTATTCCTATCATCAAGGCTTCCATTCCAATATACATCCGTGTAGTCCTTCGATTTTAAATCCTTTCTCTTATCATACCACAGTCCATATTTTGTTGTACCTTGAAGATATTTGAAAATCCGCTTGATGACAACAACATGACTCCATCATGGGAATGCATGAAATACAGCCACAACTCACACTTCTTGCATGATGTATTCCCTTGAAGCTTCCAAACACAATAAGCTTCCTATCATTGGCTTGTATTCAGTATGAGTTACCAATAGTGTTTCATCTTCTTTGGACAACTTGCAACCTGTAGTCATGGGCATGCTCACTCATTTGCAATATTACATTCCAAATCTTGTTCAGGGTTTCCTTGAGATATTTTGTTTGGGATATAAATAACCTCGTGGACACTAAGTAATTTGCAGACCTAGAAATAAGGACAGTTCTCCAATCATGGAAATTTTAGAATTTGTTTGCATACACATTTCAAATTGATGCCCAAACTGTTCCATATCGCTGCCAAATATATTATCATCCACATACATAACTACTATCATTAGATGGTCACCTTCAGATTTTACACAAAGTTTATTGTTAATTGTTACTTTCTTAAACCCCTGTTGCTAAAGGTACTTATCTAGCCTTCCGTACCAAGCTCTAGGGGCATGTTTTAATCGATACAATTCCTTCTTTAGTTTGCATACCAGCCCTTTGTTAGAGGGAGTAGAAATCCTTTTGGCTGCTCAATGTAAACTTCTTGATCTAAATTTCCATTGAGAAAGGAATACTTCACATCCATCTGATATACCTTGATATTCTTATGGATTGCAAGAGAAAGGAATATTCTTATAGCTTTAAACAAGCTATTAGTGCAAAGGTTTCTTCAAAATCTACCCTTTCTATTTGGGTATACACTTTGTAGATGAATCGACCTTTTTTCCTGATTATTTGACCCTATTGATTAAGTTGGTATTTGAAAACCCATTTGGTTCCAATAACATTTTCCTCTCTCGGTTGTGGAACATGATCCTATGTATCATTATTTTCAATATCGTCAATTTCTTCATACATAGCTTTCACCCAGAACTTTTCTTCACTTTCTTGACAAAGGTTATTGGGTTCTATCTGTGATAGTAGAGTGAGATTCACATAACTTGTACTGCTAACAAGTTTCCTTTTACTTTGGGCACCATGTCTTTGATTTCCAAGAATCCAAATCTGGTGATGTTCCTTCTTTACATACCTGGAGGGTGTCATTGTCTTTAAAGTCGTGATTTCTTCCTCATCTTCACAGTCTGAATCCATTTCATTCAGATCAACGTACCTCAAATCTAAGTTTTATTCATCATTTGAGTTCATATTACTTTTAGATTATTCTGGTTGTGAACCTAAATCATCTACTATTACGTTGATGCAATATTCAATATTCTTTGTCCTCTTATTGTAACACTTATATCCTTTGCCTCGAATAGAGTACCTAAGCAATATCCCTTCATCAATGCATTATTCAAACTTCCCAGGATTCATTGCATTTCTTTTAATGAAGCACTTTCTTCCAAACACCTTAAAGTGTCTAACTAATGTAGGACTTCCATTCCATAACTCATAGGGAGTTTTATCATTATTGGGCCTGAGTTGAGTTTTGTTTGACGGATATACTGTTGCCTCAGCTACTTCTCCCAGAAGTTGCGATACACTCCTAGTTCATCTAACATTTCTCTAGCCATTTCTTGGATTGTTCTATTATTCCTCTCTATTAATCCATTTTTCTAAAGAGTTATAGCCACTGAGTACTGCCTCTTGATGTCGTGCTCTTCACAGAATTTCTCAAATTATCTTGAGTTGTACTCTCCTGCTCTCTCTAATCTTAAGAATTTTATATTTATGTCTTTCTCAGTTTCTACTTGAGCTTTAAACTTCTTGAAATGCTTGAATGCTTCCGAATTTTATTTTAAGAGTACAATCCAAGTGGCCCTAGTTAAATCATTAATGAGAAACATGAAATACCTCTCTCCTTTTGAGGTTCTTACTCTAGCTGGGCCACAAATGTCTTTGTGCATGAGCTTGAGAGGTCTGGATGAGGAAAACTCTTTCGATTTCAAATGAGTCCTAGTCTGCTTTCCAAACTCACATGACTTTCAAATTATGTTATTAGGCTTTCATAGTCTTGGTAATGCTCTCACTCCTCCCATCTTTCTTACTTTTATAAAACTGTAAAAATTCATATGCTCAAGCCTCTTGTGCCACAACATTTCTTCACTTGTTTTACATAAACAACAATTAACCCTAGAACCGTCAAACACATATACATTATCGTTGGTTCTGATTGCTTTTCCCACCAGTTTTAAACTTTTTATGTTGATTATCTCACATTCTTTAGATCGAAAATTTACATCATAGTCATTATCACAGATTTGGCTAACATTGAGAAGATTGTTCTTGAAACATTCTACATACAACACATTTTGTTCTTCTGGTTTTTTATCAAAATTATCTAAACCTTTACCCTTGATTATTTTTGGAGCATTGTTTCCAAAAGTGACATTACTTCCTCTTTCCTTTTCCTTAAGCGACATAAATTTTCTTTTATCCCCAGTCATATGTTTGGAACAACCACTATCCACATATCATTTTTTTTCTTGATTATGAGCTGATAAGGTGAGACCACACTGATTGTTATTTTGGTCTTTTAATTCTATCTCCATTTATGTTTTTGTATAGTTTTCTATCTGGAATTTTAGGAAATAGAAAGGTATTCAAACCTGCATCTACACTGACAGGCTTTTTGCCCAAAATTATTACATTTGAGGCATTCTACTTTAATTACTCAGGGAGAGAAGACATTTTGATTTCTGAGAGACAAATTTTGAGATTTAGGACAAAGAATATTGAGGATTGCATCAACTTTGTTCCTTGTACAATCAATAGATTTGTGTCCAAAGATATGACAGTTATAACAATTACCATAGAATAAATAGACATGCCTTTTATTTAAATCATTATGAGATTATGCAGGAGAATACGTTCCTTGTCTCAATCATTGGTTTATCCTCCATTGAAGATCTCCTCTTTTCCCTTCTTCTCTTTTGTATTCATTAATTCTTTCAAGAATATTCTTCCCAATTCTTTGTGATTCTTCAAATCCTACGGACCTCAAGTTTTTCTCCCCACAAAAGATTCTTGTGTCTTAGATTAGCCCATATCATTTTAGATTCTTGAGGGCCTTTCACTATTTAGGATTTCATCTAGTCTCCTTGTCCCTTCACCGAATTTTTCATTTAAGCCTTTCTCGATCATTTTTTTCTCAAGATCAATTCTTAGAGAGACAACCTCTGCCTCAAGACTCTGATAGTTCTCTTCCCACTCTCGGATCAGATCTTGAATAACCTCTTCTTTTCATTTAGCCTCCTCCAGTCTAAATTTCAAAGATAGAATATCATATTTTCATATTAGTGAGATTTTTTCCCTTTTTAAGTTGAGAAACTCATGTTTCAACTACATGTTCTCCTCTTCCCGTATATCACAGTTTCACTGTTTTTCTTCCAGTAGAAGGACTAGACTATCTTTTCTCTTGATAACTTTTTCATGATTTTCTTTTTGATAGGAAAACTCCTCATTATCAAAGTTATACATACCTTCCTCTGCACGTTATAATTGTTCCTTAGGCTTCTTATTCTTCTTAATTTCTTTCTTTAACTCATCAAAGGAACTCATGAGTTCCCCTTCAAGGTCCACTACTCCGTCTTCTTCCTCTTCAAAGTCCATAATACCTTGTTTCACAGAGTATGTTTCAGAGGCCATAAGAGAAAACTTATCTAACTCATTCTTCGATGAGTCTTCACAAAATAACTCAGGTTCTCAGCTATCCTCCTTAGAGTAGAACTCCTTCTTCTTATAGATTGTTTTCATTTGATGTGTTTGAGACTTGTTTCCAAATTTTAGATCCTCTTGCCTGTCACCGTTTTCTTTATAAGGACATTTGGAAGAGAAATTTCCAACTCTTCCATAGTCACAATAGTTAAAAGGAAACTTCCTTTTATATTTTCCTTAGCCATGATTCATTTTTATGGCTAGTCGAGCCAGATCCTGATCAAATTCACATCTGGAGCAGTCTTGATGATCTTTGTGCTCCTTGCTCTTTCTGGATATTTTGAACACCGCTTCCTTTGATTCAGAATTTTCTATTCCTACTCTCATCTCATACCATGGAGGTGATCCATCTTGATATCCTTTAAATTAACCTTTTCCTTAATAACTAAGATTTTGGTATTAAATATTATTGGTAGAGATCTTAATATTTTCTAAACAATCATCTCTTCCTTAATTTCTTCACCAGGTCCTCTAATCATATTAGTCACTTCATTAACTCTGAGGAAGTATTCTGCTATGTTTTCATTCTCATTCATTCTCAAGCTTTCAAACCTCATTTTGAAAGTCAGAAGTTTGTATTGCTTTACTTTGTCATCTCCTTCATGACTCTGGTTAATTTTTACCCATAATTCCTTAGCAGACTTACAATGCATAACTTTTACAAGTTCTAAGTGATTAAAGCCAAATATAATGAAATTATTGGGTTTAGTTTTTTCGAAATATAATTTTTGCCATCTGGATCAGTGGGAGGAATATCAGGGACATTGTAGTCTACTAGTACTGAAGTCCAAACATCTAATCCCAGAGACATAATATACACTTTGATTCCCACTTTCCAAAAGGCATAGTTGGTCCCATCAAATACTGGTATTCTACTTGAGTAAGCCTTTTGAATTTCTTTCCTATACATAATTAATTATAGATCTACCTTCCAATGATTAGACTGTTGCTAAAGGAACTTAGCTCCAATTAAAGTTGTTGAAATAAGGAATTGTTGGGGGGGGGGGGTTGCGGGGGCATTGAATAAGTAATTAAGAAACTCTTTTTATTTTCCTTATTATTCTTACAGTCCCTTCTTATATTCTTTAACTTATGATAGAATTCATTCACTAAACAATGAACCAACAATATTTGAGGCACACATGTTCAAACAATAATCACATGAGCAACACACATTGGATGCAATGTTTTTCATGTGGAAACCCATAGAAAAAATCCCACCATTTTTTTTTTGTTTATGATGTAAAATAAGAACCCACTGAATTATGTCTAGTATTTTGTGAGCACCCAGTCACAAGAGGCAATGACCCCCTTTGGTTAGAAAGCAAAAAATTGCCAAGAGGCACCAACCTCTTTAGTATGCAGGCACTAACCTTCCCTTGCCACTATTCTACTATTTCATACAATTTCCAAACCGAAAAAAGAGCCATACAATCACATAAGTAAAATAACAATAAATGGATTTTTTCAGATTCAACTTCTACACTCTGCCTTCTTTTCTCACTTGTAGTAGATATCCTCTTGCTGCTCACAACAACACTTCCTCTATGCTTTGCCTTCATTGTCAAGAGCTCTTCACTGACTTCTCTTCAACACTACCTTTGTAATTCTCCACACATCCCTCTCACTGCTCTTGTTACTCTATTAGACAGAGTCCTCCAAGGTGCTTCAAACTCTCTGTCTCTATGCACTTTTCTCACAACACAACCCACTCACACATTTTCTCAACTCCCCCATCTTCTTTGTTGTCGGTGATTGTTTTTTTCCACTGAGACACTCTTCACAAGGAAGTATTTCTTTTCTGTCCTTTAGCTACCCAACTATACCTAGACATGGCTCTCCTTGTCTCTCTTGCATCTTCTAGTGGTTTCTTGTCACAATACCAAAATAGAGATGGACCTTGTAGTTCTCCATAGTCTAACTGTGTAGAGATCCTATGTTGAGAAATTAATTTTTACATGACCTGCACACTTCTCCAAGAGTCACAATCTCATTTATCTCTCCATAGATCAATGGCAGATCACACAGGTGACCACTTTGTTCTCATTTAATACAATCATTCTTGCAAGAGAAGTATTTGATCTATTCTTTGATTTTCTCGAATTCATCTATGTTAGGAATTTTGTCCTTGATTTCTTGTTATAGAGTCTTCTTCAAGTTTATCCCCTTTCAATCTACCAGCTCCTCTGTTCTTGCTTTCAATTTTGCAGTTGCCAATACTTATGCCTTTAACTCTCTGTACTATATTATCAAATAAATTCCACATCATTGCAATTCTCTGATGCTACTTAGCTCCGATATCTCTAGCTCCTCTAACATTGAGCTCCTTGAGCATTTATCCTCCATGAGACTAAGCATTGTGACTTGCTGCTTAGCATTAAGGTGCTAAGCCTTCAGGGTCCTATTAGGGGACTTTCTTCCTTTGTTAACTTCTTTATGCCCTTGGTTCTTTGAACTCTCGCAACCATGTGCCATCCCAATATCGGAAGCCCCCTTTATAAAAGCTTTTCCAGACTCCAACTTTACTAGAGTTTTGACATCTTCAACCATCAAAATGTCGACCTCCAATATGACGTATCACTCCATGTGGCAACTCCTTATAGTTGACACATGTCACACAGTTCTGGCCCATTAGACTACCGAGTAAGCTTGAATATGCCTGCCACATGTCCTGTCATGCTTCCACATCATGCTAACGTTAGATTCCACTATAGCTTATTGAAACCAAACTCATTCTACGATGTTTCCTTTTATAAGAGAGAGAAGAAGGCCCGTCAACCTTTAGTTTTGCAATGAAATCTTTAGTTAATCTTTATCAACATTCCTCAACTATTTTTAGTACTATCAATACTTTATCGATATCACAACATTTAAGCACTCGTCACATTAAGAAGTTCTGATACTACGATAACAAATATGACAATTTTTCAATGTGTCGATGCTTTGATATGTTGATTATCCAATGTGCCAATCTCTAGGGTTTTGATATTCTACAACCTTCGATACAACTTTCTCTGGTGTATCGAATCTCTGATATTCCGATGTCGTGATGTTCTGATATGCCGATATGTTGACCTTTGATATTTTGATGTGCTGATGTACCGAACCTCTGATATTTTGATATCTTGATGTGCTGATTTGTTGATATACTAACCTCTGATATTCCGATGTGTCAATATGATGATCTATGGTTCCGATATGTCGATATTTCTTCCTTCCTAAGGCTTCACAACCCTGATCTTTTGTAGACCATATAGTTTTATCCAGGAATCCATTTCTAAACTTTCGTATATTGTTGGAAAATTTTTCCAGAGAACTTTCCAATAGAGAGGGTTAGATGTAGGCTTTAATTACTTCTACTTCTTCTAATATGACTTTAAAATTCTCTTCACATTGTCTCTTTAAACAACTAAAATCACACCCACCATGATGATGTTCTACATGAAGTCTACAACTACCATGGAATTTCATCCGGTCCATCAATGTAATCATCATTTTATGGATTTTCCATTAAGTCTACTTCTATGATGACTCTATACTTAAATATTGCAGTTATAATAGGAACCCTTATAAGCCATGCATTTTCTCCAACACACATTATTTCCAGTTTGGTTGACATCAGTGTCGACATTAATGCATGATACTAGGACAACCACCATCAATTGTCCAACAAACTCATCAAACAATGGATAGTAATAATCAAGATCGTTTGAATATCCAAGATGATTCACCTACATTCTTATTTGGTCCACATGCTACTGAGATAAATGAATATGTTCCCACTGTTTAGGTGAGGTTTAATATCCATGATATGGTTCTACAAAATAACATGCTTGATTCAAGAGCTTCACGAATTTATATGCCTAATATTGTTATGGATAATATAGAGCTAGGTATTAGTAGACCCTAAAAGGACTTTTTTTCATTTGATTATAGAGAAATACAGTTTCTAGGTTTGTTTAAAGACTAGGTTGTGAACATGACTCAAATCCTAGCAAAGAGTATACTATTGGATGTCATGGTAGATGATATACCACCATGGTTTGGAATGTTACTTTCTTATGCTTGGGAAACTAAAGTAGGTGATACTCTGCAGATTGACATGTCATATGACTCCATCCCTATTTTTGGAGAAAAAGGAGACTATATGGGGAGTTCAAATGAAATATGTGGTAAGCAGTAAGAAAGAACGATAAAATCATCCAATTTATGTTGTAGACACTAATTTGTTCTCAACAATTTTATTTAATGATTTGAATTTGGAGGAAGAAAATCACTAGCAAGTGGAAGAGAAAATTTAGACAGAAGATGAGTAAGTGGTTGACATAGATGAGACATGGAGTATGTGTTTTGATGGGTCTATTTGCAAAGTGATATCAAGAGCTAGTATATGGATCATTTCTCCAGATGGAGGCATCCGAGTGTATTATTTTAAGTTATATTTTTAGCATTCTAACAATGTCGTTGAATATGAGACTTTAGTCATTGATTTAAACATACTTAGAATGTAAATAGCTAAAAGGATTCAAATTTTTGGAGACTCGGAGATCATTATAAATCGGGTTAAACGGTGATATCATAAAAAGCATCCAAGGATTAGAGCTTACATAAATTAGGCTTGGGATTCATTTGATAGTTTCTTTATCGAGCCCAAAATTTTAGTAGCTTCTAGACAGGAAATTTACATTGTTGATTCACTAGCTAGTACAACAAGTATGTTCAAAATTCCTATTTACCCGAATAAGAAAAATCAAGTAGACATGGGATACTAACCCTCCATTCCAAACAACCTAAAGCACTTTCAGGTCTTCGAATATGATCAACAAATAGAGAGATTTTTGGAAATGACTAGTGAGTTTTCCAGCAATCCTATTAATGAAGAGAAAGGTTCAGAAAATTAGGTTGATGCAGACGACTTTGTAAATGTTATTAGAGATAGAAAAATAATCTAACTAAGAAGTAATTTCTTTCCTAACGGGTTAGTGCCTTTGGAAAATTTATTTCAGATCAATGATGTGGTTCTTAAACCAAAAATTAAGCCTCACAATAATAAATTACAAGACTGAAATTTAGGTACCAAAAAGGAACCAAAGGTTGGAAAATTTTCAAGTTTTTTAAATGAGGAGAAAAAGGAGAAATATGTTTCTTTATTGAAAGAATTTTCTGATTTCTTTGCATTAAATTATGAATATTTAAGGGTCTAGACAAAAGTATAATTCGACATACTATACCCTTAAAGGAGAATGAAAAGCTTTTCAAGAAAAAACTAAGGAGAATAAATACTAAACTATTGTTAATAGAGAAAGAGGTGAAAATTTTGTTGGATGCTAATATTATAATTTCTTTGAGGTATTTGAAATGGGTTGCAAATATTATACTAGTAAGGAAATATAATGGGGAGTTTTGACTATGTGTGGGTTTCATAAATCTAAAAATTGTTTGATTGAAGTATAATTGCCCATTTCCTAAGATGGACCACGTTTTGAAAAGTGTTGTTGGATCTTAAATATTTCAATGCTAGATGGTTTCTCAAGATATGATAAAATATTTGTGCATCCGGAAGACCAATAAAAGACAACATTTACTACACCATGGGGAACATTCATCTATTCCAAAATGCCATTTGGATTAATCAATGCAGGAGCTACATTTCAGAGGGAGATGAACATAGCTTTTGCAATGAAGAGGAATATTTTTGTGGTAATCTATTTGGATTATACCATATTATATTCATTATCTGATTTTGACCACTTAAAACATCTTAGGAAAGTATTTTTGAAATGCAGGAAATTTGGTATTTCACTAAACCCCAAAATATCACATTTTTCTATGAAATAGGGTAAGATTTTGGGTCATATAGTATCTAATAATGGCATCCAAAGTGATCCAAAGAGAGTTGAAGCAATAGAGAAACTTGATTAACCCAAAAGTAAAAGGGAGATTTAGCCATTCTTAGGTAGAGTAAATTTTCTATGGAGATTCATTCCAATTTTTTTGAAATATTAAGGGTAATTAACAACATGATGAAGAAGAAGAATGATGTCAAGAGGACATAAGTGGTCTGAAAGGAAATATCCAAAGCATACTAGCATAGTGACTCGAGGAAGAGCCACATTTATTGACAAGAAATATTTTAAAGAAATAAAATCAACAATAACTAGATATCCTATTCTTATAAGCCCATACATCTCAAATGATTTCCTAGTCTTATCATTTGCTTCAGAACATACTATCTCAGGGGTTTTATTACAGAAAAATCACGAAAATCAAGAGTAGTCGATCTCATTTTTTAGCAGAATTTTGAGAGATGCTAAGCTAAAATACGATAATATGGAAAAGCAAGCCTTTTCATTAGTGAAATCACAAAAATAGTCCATATTTTATGTTCTCCACTCTCATGTGACCACATTTGTTCCTAATGTTTTTGTAAAAGACATCCTAAGTCAGCCTGACTTTGATGGTCAGAGAGGTAAGTGTATTGCAAAATTATTGCAGTATGACCTAGAGATTAAACCAAAAATGCTAATTAAAGCTCAAGGTCTAGCTAAAATGATGAATGAAACAAATTGTGACACTTTGGGCATAATTGTTTTCTCAACTTTTCCAATGATTGAGAAGAAAGACTAGTTCTTAAAGTATCTGATGAACTTAGAAATTATCCCTAGTATAGTGACATAATCTATGTTTTACAAAATTTGGAAGCCCCACCAGGGATGGGTAAAACTAGAGAACAGTCTTTGAAGCTGAAAAGTGCCAAGTACTATTGTATTGACGGTTCCTTGTTTTGGAAAGATCCAACAAAGATCCTTTTCAATTGTCCCATTGAAGCTCAAACAAGACAAGTGGCAAAAGAAAGTCATCAAGGAGTGTGTGGAGGAAATCACAACTCAAAATTCATAGAAAAAAAAATCCTTACACCATGATACTATTGGCCAAATCTTTCTACATATGTACACAAAGAGGTGGCATCTTGTTTTAAGTGCCAAGTTTTGAAGGAAAAATAAAGTTGTTGTTATTACCTCTTAAAACAATCTTAATTGAAACCCCATTTCAGTAATGGGGGTTAGCATTTATTGGAAAAATTCATCCACACTCTTCAGGTTATCATAAATGGATATTAACTGCCACATACTACTTTACCAAATGGATTGAATATATACCTACAATACAAGCTACTGATATGTAGTGGTTTAGTTTTTAGAAAGTATCTTTTCAAGGTTTGGCTACCCTAAAAAATAATAGTAGATAATGCTCAGTCTTTTAAATCGAAGAAAGTGGTCAAATGATGTGAGAGTTATCATGTTAAATTAGGTAATTCCATAGCCTATTAACCCCATGGTAATGGACTAGCTCTGAAATATAACAAAAGTTTTGTCATAATTATCAAGAAATTGTTAGAAGAGAATAAGGCTTGGAATACCAACTTGAAGTTTTCATTACAGGTAGTGTTGGGGAAATCATATTTGTTATAATTCCAACATTAAATTATCAATATGGGACTCGTAAGCTTCGAAGCACAAGTGTAGGTAATGTAGGACTAGAGAATCTAACCTAAATTAGAGTACGAAGTCAATTTATTATTTTAGTGCTATAAAATAACACCAATTACTGCCTTAAAAGGAATTATTAAAAGAACACCTATGATAGCACTTCTAACTTGAAAGATCATATAGTAAGAAACTCATTCCAACTTAATCTATGAAAAACCTTCAATTCAAGACTCCTAATCTAAATGAAATAAATAATTCGAAAGGAAGCCCACTCTTCATAATTAGGAAACTCATAATCGAAACTGAAAAGTAAATGAAAGCGAAACCAATATACATTAAACTGATATCTCTACTTGTGCAATCAAATTCACACTTGGACTTGCTCTTACAAAGAAATAATTATGCTATGAAAATCAAGAAATCTTCTAATTGAAAAGAGATCTAATTGCTAAGTTAAATACCAGGTGATAAAACAAATCAGAAAATAAATGCTAAAAAGAAACTAGATGAAACAAATCAAAAAATAAATGTTGAAAAGAAACTAAGTAATGAAAACCTAGCTGTAGGATACCAGCTAAGCCCTATGCACTATACGTAGCTGCAGTTCCAAATTAAGACGCTAGCACAAAGAGGCACCATGCCATTCTAGGATTATAAACAATTCATTGATCTTTGTGATCAAAATACATTAAAGGATAGGGCTAAGATGTCTGAGTTCTATTTGTATATCATGGCTTTGACAGATATGAATATATGGGACACTAATGAAAAGCTAGGGGATTTACAGTTGATGGCTTTGGAATCATGGATGAACCATGAGGAAGAAATGATTGCAGAAATGAAGAGGATATTCACAAGGGAACAAACAAAGCCTCTTATGATTAGATCTGAGCAGTCCAATCCAATGGCTGTCATTAGCACACATAATTTAATTTCAAATGATCTTGAACTTTCACCAAGATATCTTGCTACCTAAGAGCAAGCCTTTACACATTTTTAGGACATATTCAGATTGTTAGGGGATAACAGCATGCAAGCTTTCCTAAGGAGATGGAATACTTTGCCATACAGTTTGAAGATCAGAGAGTACCACTCTCCTCAAAGGATGAGAGAAGCACTGAACAAGACATCCATGTATAGGAAATCCATCCAAAGGCACAAAGTCAATTGGATTTGCTTGAGACTCAGTCCACCACGTCTCTTGGGGATGTTAGAAGGAATGAAGGAAGAAGAAGAAAGAAAGAAGTGGGAGGAGGTAGAAAAGAAGGCAGGATTCTATGCAGAAGAAGAGGAAACCACAACAGAAGCATGGGATGTCAGGGAGGCCACTAGAGCTATGAAAGACATGGATGTTGATTAAGTTTCTTAGAGCATGAGCAACACTTTCAGTAGGGGGTGATGATGAGTCTCATCATTGGGTAATTATATGGGCCCTAATTCACCTCCTAGCTAGTTAAATCAACTCTTCTCACAATTTATTACATGTTTTGATTATATTTTGTTTATTGAGATGAGTTAGAGTGAGCTATTATGCCTAGTGGACTAATATGCATTGAATGCATGTTTGGAAGAGAAAATCAAGGAATTTTGGCAAGACTAAGGTTTGAAACTTAAATGGGAAAAGTGAGAGAGATTGTAGGAGGTAAATCCTCCTCATTTACTCCTCCCCCATTCAAATATTCCTTGATTAATCACAATAGCTCGGAGTGCAATTATCCAAGTCATGAAGATCAAAAAGAAACCTAGCAAGTGATAGAAAAAGAGTTAGTTCATCTTAAGTTTGGGAGCCAAGCCTCCCTATATTTAAGGAAGTATTTGGGGAATTTAGTTGTATAAGTAGAAAGGCCTAGAGCCTCATTAGGATTCGATTTTTTTTTTGTAAAAGCACTAGTTACCTTCGAGCTCTAGACTTGTGGAAGGCATTGATGTAATTTTCTATTTTGATATTGAAATTGAGATTTTTCTTGATCCAACACTAAGTTAGCTCATAGGGCTGAAGCCCTTGGTTTAGGGCCCAGTTGTATCAGCAAAGGCTCCACTTCTTGTATCTATATGCTTGGCTTAGTTTCATAGATTCATGGTTAAATTGTCTTTATAAGTATTTCATTGCAAGTAATGTAGATTTGATTAGTTGTTTATTAGTTTGGTTCCATTCATGCTTTACTTCAGTATAAGGTTAGAAGGGATAAAAGGAGCACCCCAAAGTTGTCAGTAGGTGTCTTGGTCTCACCTCTTCCCTCAGGGATCATGATTTGAAGAAAAGACCCTTATGTAGCCTCAAAAAGACAAATTTCCATTTTCTCATAAGATTTAGAGCTTACTATACTTGAACCAGCATTTGATCAGTTTTTCAAGTGTGGGATTTAATTACCATCTCTTCCATCTTCAGTCTTACACTAGATATCGTTCATGATTCCATTTTATTCAATAATTTTCCTCACGCATGAAGTAGACAACTAGTTCATTAAATTCTTCTTTTCTAGCTTGTTAGAATGCTTCTTGTTTACATGAATTTTTGGCAATTATAAATGTTTGATGCAGAGCAAGTTCTTGATCTAATAATCACTCATGAGTGATCTCAGTTAATTAATTAATGAATGAAGGTATTACAGACTCATGCGCTAGTGTGTGTCTATGTTATCTTATGCAACAGATTGATAAGATTGCAACTACACAGACACTGGAAAATGGAAAACAGTAAGAGAAACATAGAAAGAAAATACAAGAACACAACAAATTAATAAGGAGTTCACCCAATCCTCCTGGGCTACATCTCTGGTCCAGCTTTCAATGGTGGCCTTCTTTTATTGTTTCTTTAAGCAGAGTTTTTACAATGATGAGCTCAATTAAGTCTCCTGAAATAGATGATGCTTAGTAAGGTGGTTCTTGGATTCCCCAAGCCAATAGATGTACAGACTCCCCCTTTCTAAGTCTCGATCTCAACTGCTCTTGATGGGATGAGTCCAATTTGGTACTCCGTTCCTGACAGATATCCCCTCTGGGATTGCTCGAACACCTCAAGCCTTTTGTCTCATCGATGCTGCCATACTCTGCAAGTTAGCTCGGCTCTTTGTTCTCTGCTTCTTTCTTTCCTTCTATTATGTTCTCCTTTTCTTTTTCACTATCCTCTTCTCGCTCTCTATGTCTTTGTCTATTCATTCATGGTTTAAGGCCAATCCATCCTCTGACTGTTCGCTTCCTATTCGACCTCTTTGAATCGCCTATTGTTGTTCGCTTGGAATTCTCTACCTTTGTGTCATTGCCACTATGTAACGTCTCACAAGGAAGTGACCACTTGTCCCCTCATGAACTGCACTAGCTCTTCCTCAAACGGTTCGGTATTTCAGTTACTCTATGAAATGATTCATCCACCAACTCAGTGGTAAAATCAGACTTTATATATTTATCTGTCATGGCTTATTCCTCCGTTAAATCGGGTTTCCCATTGGGTGCAACCTCCGCTGTTAGATCTAGAGTCCCCAGATCCTACATTGTTCACTCTTATCATGTGGTTGACTTGCTCGGACGTTAGCCCACGATGAGAGTGGTTTTCTCTCTCATCCACTGGACACACTCCATTCATTGTATGGCATTGCTGGGCCTAATGGAAATTCCGCTTACCACCCGAAATGCCTCCGATATTCCGCCGTTTTTGGAGCATGGGACCTGCCTGTCATTTCAGTTCTTTTCCCACGATTTTCGGCTTCCCTTGTGACCAAGTGCTAAGGGTTGTTCCTTCTTAAGGGGTTTTGCCCAACGATGCGTGATTAGCGCTAATCGCGCATAAGAAACGGCCTCTGTTTTCTGATCCAGACTTCCTAACTGCTATTTTGCGCCCTGCGCAGTCTCCATGGGCCTCGGTCAGTGTGCTTTTTTTTAGGTCCTCATCATTCCTTACTGGCTACAAACTTCCACTGTCCAAAGGTCCTTCCTGAGAGCTATTTTTTCACAAGTTTATGAAGTCTCTCATGATTTGATATAGTCATAGAACTTTGATAATTTTTATGGATCCAATTCAGATTAGTTCCTCAGAAATATAAATAGATATCGTAGCAGACAACCACCTTCCAAATTCATCCATACATAACCATTCCTTGATTTCACCAAGATCTTCACCAATCTCATCATTTTACATTGAAATTCCTCCAATCATGTTGAGCGAATCCAACCATCTCCTAACCTTGGTTTTGAGTTATGAATGATCCTAGGTATCTTCTCACTCCATTGCACCCATCCAATACCTTCCCTAAGTGTCACATGGAATAAGTTGATCTTGCAGACAAGATAGACCTTCCTAGAATCTAAAGAAGACCTAATGACAAGCAAACCAATCACACACTATCTTTCTCTAAATATTCTTTTATAAACAAAGGAAAACAAGTGTTTTTAGGCCTACCTTAGGTCCAACACAAGTTTGTGGATGTCCTCGCTCCTTCGATCCAAATGAGCTCCCTTGTCGCGAATCTGCAAACACAAACAAGCAAACAAATTAAATAGCACCTGAAAAGCCAATATCATAAAACAAATTTAACATGAAAGTCAAGGAATTCATGAAACAAATGACATGAGACAATTTGTTGAGAAAAATGAGTATGATTGTATTAATTCAAATCAAGAAGAAATTTACAACATGTGCCTTGACGTTGTACAAGCTCCTCCCAGGGTCCAACAAGAAGTCTCCTCTACTTTGACAAGTTTCACTCTCTTCCCAATGAAGCCAAAAAGGTATGTGATCTCTCCTCTTAAGCTCAACTAGGAAGTCTTAATTTCACCAGCATTTACCCTCAAAAATGTTCAGCTTCTAACCTCCTTAGCAACTAGCCCAATGCTTGAATTTATAGTGCAATGGAGGGAAGTTTCTAGGTCCTCCTTCAAAGGGATAAAGACCTCCTTCAAACGGATAGCTCCTCTCATCAAGGGATTAGCTCCTTCTCTTTTGCGACGGATGAACAACCTAAGAGCGGCCAATCCACGTCAATATTCCTTCTAGAATCATCTAGAATTTACCCAAATTGAGTCATTTAGAATAAACTTGCGCCTCTTTTACTTTCACAGGGATCCGGACCCACACCTTTAGGGACAGAGTGGGCAGGTCCGCAATTTTTGTAAGCAGAAGGTGCGGGACTACAGGTAACAGTGAGAGAAAGTGCGGAACCCGAGTTTTATTGATTTTTAATGTATTTCTCTCATTTTCAAAGCTTGACTTGAAGAGCTGAGGTCTGAGACTTGCTTAGGAGGATAGTACAATTGATGATAGACCCATACTGACTGCAAATAATCATGGTGACGATATTTTTGTGTAACAGATTGCCCCCTAAAATGCGAAGTCTGTAGTAGATGAGGATTTTCTTTATCATTTAGGAAGAGTGAAGTAATTTATCATTTCGAGGATCAGCTTGTGGAGAGCCCGGTTGGAACCTGTAAAAACATTCAATGCAAGATATATATATGAGATCATATCATCACTGAGGTAGGCATTCCCATACTTAGATCAAAAATGACTTAGAAAACTAACTACTGCTCTGATACAAGAATGATCTTGTAATACACCACAAGTATAGACTCATGTGGACACAGTATGGGCGCAACCATCTGTTTATGAATAGTCCATTATATAATGAATACAAAATTCCTCGCAGCCTAGATTGTGGAAACTAGATCCAGGGTCTTCATTTCTACTTCTCGAAATAGTACGATTCTATCCATGCGAATAAATGTGTTGAAGTCGAACATGATAGAAACCACTTGATTACTAGTCAATGATGTAAATCGTTAACAAGTGTGAGAGAAACCACCAGTGATGTCAATGGCTCTCAAAGTACCCAGTACAATCCATGAGATGTGAATAAATGTGTTGATGTCGAACATGTCACGGAATCCTTTGATTGAAGGTCAATGATGCAACCTGTCATCAAAGGCGAGAAACTTGCCATTGAGGCATGCAGATCCCAAGGTACTGACGATTTCTAGATCATCTTTCTAGATAATGAGCTGAAGTCGATAGAAAGCGATCCGTCGTAGGCAAGCCCACAACACGAAATCATAGATCAAGTTGAAGAAATTTAGTTACAAGGACTGACTCAGGGATGGTCAAGATGGATGACAGATATTTTGCAGATGAATGGCTTATTGGCAGTGACCTCTTGAACACATAACGACACGACAAATGGCTTGGTGACAATTGACCAAAAGTTAATACCCAGAAACCGGCTTAAGACTTTCACTGTGGTTTGATCAACTGTTAGGCAAAGGATTTCCCAACCCAAGTGAATAAAAGTGTCGTGTTCAAGAGTGGTTACAAAGTATGACAAACAAGCTCATTTTTCTCTCTTTTCCCCCACCATTTCAGGCAAGTACCTCTTTATTTTTGACAAGCTTGAGGAGGATAACATTTGCTTGATTATAAGCTCATCCTTCGGATGAGTCCAACTTAGTTTAAATTCGAACCCTAAGAAGGAGTGGTTCATTCCTGTTTGTAATTGAACAAGTTATTTACTGTGAAATTTTAACGAGTCCAGTATAGGAGAAACTCATTGTTTTTCAATTTTAGAGAGTCTGAAAAAACTTAAGAAGACTCCAGGGTTGACCTTTTTCGTAAATTTGTGTCTCCCAAGCCTGAAAAAGTATAAAATAATACTTGAGAGAACCGCTTGATCTTTACGACCAAGGAGTACTTTTCGTAATTAGTGCCCCTGATCCAAAAAAATAAAAAAGCGATCAATGACATGTCGTTTTATAACCAATATCGAATTTGAAACAACAAAAATCTAGCAATCTTTTCATGTTTTTACGGTCAGAAAAGAGTTGTAAGTGGACCATCTTTTAGTTCCATTTTAACGAGTTTAAAAGAAAAAACTCGGCAATCTTTTCATATTTCAGGAGTCAGAAAAGAGCTTAAAGGTCACTCTAAATGTTTTTTCGTCGAAAATAATAGATTTCTCCTGAATAATCCATTATCCTGAACAAAAACGCAAACATTACTCATACCTGTTTGAAATGGATAAAAATGTTGCAAAAATACCTTTCCAAAGTGAAACATAAACAAATTTGCACTTTATTTACTCAAAAAACTTATAAAAAGGGCTTTCGTCAATTCATTTTTACCGTTTGAGTTTTGGGTGAGAAAATAGTGCTTTTGTTCAGAAAACTTCCCATGAAGATTGCGGAAAATCCAACCGTCGGAATCGAATGTCGTCTTCTCCAGGTAATCCACATCATCCTACTCTTCATTTTTAACCATTTCATTTGTTGTTTTAGGCTTTCATTCCATTTTTTGGAGGGGTTTTAGGCTTAAAACCCATGCGCGGGGGCCCACAGGTTTACCACTGCTAGCCCGCGGACCCCGACTTTTTCTCAATGGGGAAAAAGTCAGGGGTCCGCACCTTCCATGTAGGCAAGGTGCGGACCTATGCACTGTGTCTAACCCGGAGGGTGTGGTCCCCGCCGCAATGGTTTTTAACCCAAAATTTCTCAAAATTGGCCCAAACAAAAAATTTTCTAGCATTCTAATTTATCTTTTTACTTGATGCAGAGAGTACATCATGCTAGATTAGCGTGAACGAGAGCGTGAGAATGTGGATGCTGCTGTATGGAATCATCAACCTTCGCTTGATGCTTTGAAGGCGTGCAGCTTGTACAAATTCTGGGCCATACCTGGCATGAGGGCCCAGGTGGATTTCTTACAGTGGCTGGTTGACAGATGGAGCATACAGGACTAGTGCTTCTTCATTGGCAGCCACCAGCTTGAAATCGAGCCGGCAGATATATATTTCTTGACTAGTTTGCCTAAGAGAGGCAAAGACTTGACTCTATTCGAGGCTAGGCCAGGTGGCCAGTCTGTCGATAGCCTCCGGCTAGAGTTTTGCAAGGGCTAGGCTAGGGACAAAGGGATAGACATAAAAACCATATCCCTTCCTGAACTCATGGTGATCGCATTTATTGTCACCAGACTTTGTGGGAGTGCCGCATTACACATTGACATCAGATCTCAGATGCGTATGGCAATTCACTACTTTCGAGGCACCATCTTCAACTGGTGCGATGCTGTGTTGGCCAATGTGAAAGGCCAACTGACCAAAGCCAAGAGCGGACAACTAAAGGCCTTTGGTTATGGGGCTTTGGTTGTGAGATTTGGTCTGGAGAGGGTTCCCATGTTGATCCCGCAGTACCTTATTGTTGGAGATGGGCTTCCTCGAGAGCCCAAACTGATGCGATGGGACGCAGTTATGGCCCGTCATCCGGACGAGGGGACAGAGGTTGTTCGATTCAAACCTGAGTATTTCCAATGGTTGGAAAACTAGGTTTTTTCTATTCAGGACTTCCCTTACGCTGGGGTAGATTTTCGTGGTGACCCAGACATGGCTCTTCCACCAGGAGAGCAGTGGGATGACTTAGGTAAAATCATTTTCAAGATTTTTCCTATTTTAATTTTTTTTTTATTTTTCCATCGTCCCAAAACTGGTAGCAAAAGTTTCAAATGCAGATGTGGGTCCATAGCGACCAGCCTCTCTCCGGCCTTACGAGAGGAAACAACCAGTTGCAGCCGCGCCAGCCCCACAGGAGGAATCAGCAGAGGTTTTGGCCGAGTTGGAGGGTCATCTTGAGCGCTTGACAGGAGATATTCCGGAGACCATTATAGATGACATTCCTCGTCGACTTCAGCGCTATGTGATTGGGGTCCCAGGACCTTTTAGGAGGTTCCTTTGCAAGGTGGCCCGTGGAGTGGTTTCTTATCGGGATCATCACCAGTGATAGGATGATCGGCTATTGTAGGCAGATATGACTTTTTTGTTTTTTGTACTTATCATTTTTGCCGATCATAAGGTGTTTTTCAACCTATGATCGAGGACGATGTATTTTTTGACACACTCCTATATATATATATATATATATATATATATATATATATATATATATATCACTATTACCGGCTTATCTTGTTTTACATGTATGATTATTGTAAATGTCAACTTAACATTCGAGAAGCAATTGCATCTGCTAATGTATTTAAAGATCTTGGAATATGATGATATTCGATATAATCAAATTCACGTTCCAAGAGACGCACTCTCAAAAATAATCTTAATAACTCTGGATTTCTATTGGCATACACTCTATTAAGCTGTAATACAACGAGTTCAGAATCTAACCTCATTATCAAACTCCGAATCCCAAATGAAATAGATTCAGATAATAACTCAATCACTGCACTATACTCGGAAATGTTGTTCGTTGTTTGACCGAGGCTTACCCCATGCATAGATACTAACTCGTCAGAGGGCGAATAGATAACCAAAGCTATGGAAGAAATGTTCCGTGTATTATGACAAGCACCATCAGTGAAACCAATGTATGTTTGGAGAGGCATCGACATCTGCAATATCTAGCGTAAAACCAAGATAAGCAGGAATAATGATGAAAACAATGCTCTCTAAGCTAAGCACACTGTTTAAACTAAAACACACCAGCTAGAAAGAAAAACTGTCTTAACTAAAAATCTCCATACCCATTCTTTAAGCATAATACCTCTTCAGGTTACCATTTCTGGGTTTACCCAAAGAGTCCCCGTCAAAGTCTACCAATTCATAGGCCACTTTTGCTAGCTTTCGCTTGACAACATAGGGACCATGCCACATAGGAACGAATTTTCCAGTGCCTAATTTATCATTAGCTTGATCGTAAACTAAGACTAGATCTCCTTCCGAAAAATTTCGAGGGGTCACATTTCGATCATATTGATCTTTCATACGTTTTGCGTGAGTCTCGATCGCCAATGCAGCATCACGTCGATTCTCATCTAATTGAGCCAAGTATAACAAACGATTTTCTTCTTCGGAAGTGGCTGGAAGTAACTCGATGGCCATTTGCAGTGACGGGATTTCGCATTCAATGGGTAACACAGCTTCCAGACCATAGACTAGTAGGAAAGGAGTGAACCCTATTGATGTTTTTACTAAAGTTCAGTACGCCCAAAGCGCTGAAAATAGCATGTTATGCCAATTCGACCGATGAATCCCAATGATTCGTCAGATCATGATGACTAAAAATTTTTTGATTGATTCAATCAGACCGTTAGCTTGTGGATAATAAGGGGTTGAACTATCGTGACGCAAACCAAGCTAGCCTGTAAGTTCAGTCATCATAACGTTTCGAAATGATGCCCATGATCAGTGATTATTGCTTGTGGGACACCAAACGTAGCAATTATATGATTGAACACGAAAATTGCAGCTGTCTTGCCATCTGCCTCAAATGTAGGCATTTCCTTCGCCCACTTGGTAAAATAATCTACCGCAAGGATGATATACGCATGCCCCCTGGCCGAGTGAGGGTTAGATGTAATAAAATAGATACCCCATTTGGAAAAAGGACCAATGGCAATTATAGGGTGGAGAGGAGTAGGTGGAGCACACATCTTTTGATCAAAAATTTGGCAGTTGTGGCATTTTCGGAGCGCAGTAATACAATCGTTAAACAAAGACGGCCAGAAGTAGCCAGCGCGCAATATCTTTTGGGCTGTGGCATACCCAGACATATGACCGCCACATGCTCTAGAGTGATAGTCATTTAGAACCCTTTCAGCTTCCTCGTGAGTTAAGCAACGTCGAAAAACAGAGTCTGCCCCATGGCGATAAATGGTATCTCCAATAATCCTGAATTGTTGGGACTGGAATCGAATTTTCCGACGTTCTGACCTTGAAATTTTTGGCCGAAAGGATTGGGTCTAGAGATAAACGATGATATCTCCATACCATGGATCTAAAGTGCTGATTAGAAACAAGGATTCATCCGCATTGGGCTCCTCCGCCACAGTTTCCATGTCAGCACACGAGAAATCACACATTAATTCCGCAAAAACTAAAGATTTCTTAGACTTAGATTTTTCAAATTCCAAGTCAAACTCCTGCAGGATAACGATCCATTTAGAGTACTTGACCCCTAGCAATTTCTTGGTCAAAATTTAGATCATAGGGTTGCAGTCCGAAATTACTGTAGTTTTACGTAGTAAAATATAGTGACAAAAACGTTGGACAGCTTGAACAACTGCCAATGCCAATTTCTCCACATGTGAGTATTTTAGCTCAGTTGGATTTAAAATTCAACTAAGGTAATATATCACATGTTCAGTTCCGAATTCATCTTCCTGAACTAAGACCATTCCAATGGTAGAATGAGAGGCGGCGAGATACAAGAAGTAATCCCGATTGTAGTTGGGAGGATGCAATAACGGTGTATGGGTCAACGCGTGTTTGAGTGCATCAAAAGATTTTTGAGCTATCTCATCCCAATAGAATGGAGTATTCTGTTTTAACAACCGGGTAAAACCCTTTGTAACCTCGGCGTAGTTAGGAATGAATCATCGTAAAAATTTTGCTTTCCCTTGCAAACTTTGGAGTTGGCGAAGACTAGAAGGAGGAGGCAATTTGACAATAGCTTCAACCTTCAAAGGAGCGACGCGAATGCCAGATTTTAAAACTACAAATGCCAACAATCGACCCATTTCTATACAGAAGACACATTTGTGTGGGTTCAACTGAATCCGATAATGCCTACACCTCATAAAGATTGCTTGTAAATGGACGAGGTGATCAGCTCGATGTAATGAATGAGCGGGCAAATCATCGAGATAGGGTTGCACAATGTGCTTGCTGTCATGAAGCGCATAAGACATGGCCCTTTGAAAAGTTGCTTCGGCATATTTGAGCCCAAAAGGTAACTTGCAATAAGAAAATGTCCCCCATGGACAAATGAAAGCCGTTTTTGGTTGATTAGCAGGTAGAATATTGATTTCATTGTATCTGGAAAAACCATCCATGAAGGAGAATATTTCATTGCCAGCACAATCATCAATGATTTGATCGATATAGGGAGTTGGGTAATTGTCCTTTGGACAGGCTCGATTAATGTCCCTATAATCGATGCATATTCTTATTGTTCCTTGCTTTTTGTTAAATGGAACAATATTCGATACCTAATCCGTTAACGGGATCGGATAAATGAAACCTGCTTTGAGTAATTTTTCAACTTCTTCTTTAATTGCAGTAGCTTTTATTGGGTGAATCTGACGCAAACGTTGTCGGACGGGTTTAGCATCTGGGTAAGTCTTGATCTCATGAACAATCGCGGGATCAATTCCTGGAATTTCCTCATAGGACCAGGCAAGCACATCATAGAATTCTTGAAATAGGGCCTTATATATTTGAATTTCGTCATCTATACACGAGGCACCTATATGAATGTTCTCAACAATTCCAAGCTTAACCGAAATTTCAATAGGAATGGTTCGAGAGATGTTTCCCAAATTTAACTCTGAATCGGGATGTTTCATTGAATTATGAGGTTCCTTGACATATTTAGTCGTAAAAATTGATGAAAAATCATTTTCAAAATGATCATTCTCAGGTAAAAACGAAGATCTGTGATGGATATCTTCCCATGGTAAATCATCTACACATAGGATTTCATGAATTTTCTCATCAGAGTGAACAAGTTCAGAAAATGTGATTAAATCCGAGCTTGATGTGAAAAGTGATTCCTCAGGGACCACATTCATGAAGTCAATTTCGGTTGAAGATGGGTTGGTAAACGATTGGATGACCTCATACGCAATTTCATATGGACTCAAAGGCATGACATCACCAAATGAGTCTATCTCAGATTCAGAAGGAATGATCCAAGGATCATCATAAACAATGGTGTCTGATGTAATCATATGAATGGTTGCAAATGAAGACGATGCGTTGATCGAAGGAAAAGGAAAAGTTCCCAGTAAACTGGCATCTTTAACTAGTGCTACTCCAACATCCTTATACGGGATAGTCATTTTACCGACATGCTGAATACTTTCAGAAGAGGCTGGGTCGGATGAAAAGTAAGCCAGCTAGTCTATTGTTACGATCTTTCCATTGTGAGGAAACTTTATAACCCGAAAGACCGATGAAACGACCGCCGTCATAGCTTAAGACCAACTTCGACCCAAGAGAAGGTTGTAATCTAGAGGGGCATCAACCACCTCTACATCTAGATTAACGGTTTTTCCTTAAACCCCTATAGGCAAATCCTGTAGAATGCCAAAAGGCTGAAACCCATGGCCATCAAAGGCCTTTACAATCATCGGGGATTGATTTAGCGAAGGAGAACCAAGCGATCTCCAACACTGTATCGACATAATACACGTCGAGGCTCCCTCATCAATCACAGTACGATGAATAGGCATGTTTTTGACTATCACTGGAATCTGGAAAGCCATTTGATGAGGTAAACGCGCTGTACTATTTTCTAGATCGAAAATTATTAGGTTCGAGTCCTGAACGTCAACAGCTCCTATAGCTGACAAAAGTAATTTACGCTGTGCTGGACATGATTGCAGCACTTCCAAAGTCGACATTGCTGAGGGTGAAACAACTAAATCCTCAACAACGTTATAGTTCTGAGCCGCTCTCGCATGTGGATTGAAAGCCGACTTTCGAAGTATACCCTTGGCGGGCAGTTTGATTACTAAGTCTGGATTAGGTTTCTCGATCTGTAGTGGATCAGAATCGAGAGCTGAGGTGGATGGATTAGAATGAGAAGATTCTGCTTCTTTACCATCAACAGGACTTTTACTACCATAATCTTGCGATCGAGTCGCAATCCTAACATGGGACATCATCAGGATGGGTTCTTCATTGGCACTCGAGGAAGAACCTATCATCTTACTGTCTTGAGCTGGAAAAGGATCCTTCAAAACAACAGGCGTTTGGGAAACTTAAGAAAATATTCGCAACCTCTGCACGAGGAGGGCAATCTCTTGTAAAATGTTCATCGTCACAAATGAGACAAGGATAACAAGGTTTGCGTTTTTCATCATTGGATTCTGATTTTTCAGGTTTCTCCTTTGAATTTTTGTCTGTTTTATTCTTCTTCTTTCCTTTCTTCTTCCCACCGGATTTTGATTTGGCTGTAGATGACTCTACAACATGAATATCGGCAGAAATCTCTGGAAGAATCTCCTGTCGGGGAACCAGGCAAGGTTATGATAGGAGAATAATTCTTGGAAGACTTCTTCTTACTTTTAGTGTTAACCGTACCAATCATACCATCGGCGGCATGAGATCCCGAAGGAGCTGCAGCGATTTGATTTTTCTTGGGAAGATCGGGGATTTTCTCATGTAACGTACCTGACTGAGTATAGACCAAGTCAAGGTACTGTGCTTGAGCAATTACTTTCTCCTCGGTAACAACTCTGGCTTTAGCTACATCTTCAGTGATCTTCAGCAACAAAGATTTTACGAACCATTCAGCCAAGATCTGATCCGGAATAAAAACCTTCACTAAATGCCATCGACGTCTCCACTCATGAATATGATATGAAATGTAAGTGGACGTCAATTACTTTAATGAAGTTAACAATTCCGTGCCATTGTCATATCGGACTGGCAACTGAAAATGAGTTAAAAACGAGGTAGCTAACTGACTAAAATTATAAAAAGTGCCTCGCGGTAACTCAATGTACCACTTGGCCGCAAGACTAATTAGAGTGTGCTCGAAAAGTCTTAGATGGATTGAATCATCTGAAATCGAGTTAGACACACACCAGAGGTGATAAGTCATCACATGGTTCGATGGGTCCTCTCCTGATTTGCCTTCGAACTTAGGAATATCACTAGGCAACTTATTCGGCATTGGTGGCCAAAATGACAGATAATTAATGGGATCGTTCATTAGGCGTGACAAGTCAGGCAAGTCCAAAGTTGCGATAAATGGTAAGTGACGATTAGGGTCCCTAAAACTCTGGGTCATGAGACCAGCCCCAGGAGGAGGATATCCAGGATAACTAGGAATAGGAATTGAATTTGGGATATTATATCCTCCCGGAAAACCAGGATTAACCAGACTGTACTGGGGTTGTTGAGGTTGTTGATAAGTGTACCCAGGGTATGGTTGATACTGATAGATTGGCTGCTGCACAGCAGGACCGAATTGGTACTGTCCCTGGTACGGTTGATAAGTAAATTGTGGTTGACTTTTGACAACCGTACTTGAACTAGGTTGTCCTACAGGAATCTGAACTAAAGTTTGAATCGTAGATCCAGACGGAGGTAAAGATGGCTGAGGAGTAGATACAGGAATAGTAGAAAACGGAGTTGTCGATACTCCGAAAGTAGGTGGGGTAGATTGAACAGATGTTGCGGCAATTGCAGCAGTCGTTTGAGGCGGAGTACGAGGCATACCAGGCCCAGGCTAAGAAACTACCGAAGGTACGGAAGTTTGAATATTAGACTGGATTGGTTGCTGGTGTGTACCAGAAACTAAGGGTTTGTCCAGTTTGAGATGACAACTGTAGATTTGGCTGCAACACCTGTTCCATTTGCGATGGATCCCACACTATATTCATTCCGGGGTACGAACCCATAACAGGTTGAGAATATTGAGGACCATAACCGGGTTAAGGGTAAGATTGATAATTCAAAGGTACATTTCCCGTTCCTTGAACATATGATTGACCGAAGGGTGGTTGGAAACCTTGGTTCGAGTACTAACCTTGGGGTTGATACCCTTGAGGCACGTATTGATACTAGGGTTGACCTTGAGGTATAAATTGATACTGGGGTTGACCTTGGGGTACATATTGAGTCTGGGGTTGACCTTGAGGAACGCACTGTCCCGTAGGTATGTACTGTCCTTGAGGTTGCCCCCCAAATGAAAATTGGGTACCTTGAGGTTTCCCCCCAGGCGATAATTGAGGCTGGCCCCCAGGCGGTAATTGGCCACCTTGAGGTTGAGGACTGGGAATAGAACCTGACATCATGAGAATATCTTCTACACTCAACGGCTTAGTACCATTGCTTCCAGTTAATAACCCTTGTTCAATGGGTTGAGGAGATGCTCCCGAAAAAGTACCAGAGAGTGATTGATACCCAGAGAGAACAGAAGAACCGCCATACAAGAAGGATTCAGGCGATTGAGTAAACATGGATGACTGTCTTGACATATTTAATGGAGGATAATAACCTCTAGGTGTTGGGTGATAAGGAACACGAGGTGGTGAAAAACTTAACCCTAGGTTT
The DNA here is from genome assembly GCA_031772625.1 of Pinus tabuliformis. Classification (NCBI taxonomy): domain Eukaryota; kingdom Viridiplantae; phylum Streptophyta; class Pinopsida; order Pinales; family Pinaceae; genus Pinus; species Pinus tabuliformis. The sequence goes on along the minus strand of CM062806.1, from coordinate 305,377,877 downwards.
TCTAAAAAATTAGTCAAAGAAAGATACCAAGTACTGCCCCTTGGTGGACTGTAAAAAATTGATTCACGCTCCCTTAGTTCAATAACAGGTTGATTTTCAGGGATAGGGATGCCTACTTCTTCTTCCGGAGTAGCAAGTTCTTCAATAGCTATAAGTCGAGAAGGAAGATCTTGGGTGATTACTCTTTCTATCCTAGGTGAACCAGAACCACTAGAAGCTGGAGCAGCAAACCCCGATGTCAGAGTAGCAGCAAATTCACTTTCAGGTTTGGATATTTTAGGTTCCTCACCTATATCACTAGTAGATGAAAAGCTACCAGTAACTTCGGAAACAGACACTGACCGCAGATTATAATCTGCTACTAAAGCTTGAAAATCAGGATGTACCACCAAAGAAGACTCTCCTTCTTTAGGTGACCCAACTCTACTATCTCTAGGAGTTACGAGGACTTTCAGACCTTCAAGCTGGCACAGTGAAAACTCAAGAGGTTGGCCCTGAAGTCTACGGCACTTCCTCGATAATTCAGCCACGGTTAAAAACTTTTAACTACTTCACACGAAAACAAAGTAAAATCTCAATGAAAAGCACCTAAAGCCTCTAAAGAACCAAACAAATTTGAATCACACGCCTAAAGAATCTAGGAGATCAAACACACACAAACAGTAACTTTTCGTACTAAAAACACTAGTTGGTGATGAAATCCAACGTCGCAGAGTTCAATACAGAAATGGCGGTGTTGTGGGGAAAAATGCCTATGCAGGACGATCCTATCCACCTAAGGTGTGACAGTGCCTTAGCAACAAACAAGGACAACTATTCTAGTTTTCTTCCTTTATGAAATGAGAAAGAAGAGAGATAAATGGACTTACCGGTGTCTTCCGTTTGTCCCTCGATCCGGTCTCTCTTCTCTTTTGGAGTTCACAGCTACTTGCCTTCTCACTCACCCAGCTTCAACAGGTACATGCAAGATCACAAGAGAACAGCTACTTGCCTTCTCGCTTGCCCAGCTTCAACAGGTTCCTGCAAGATCACAAGAGAAGAACACTACACAAAGACAGATATTCACATTCATAACTGATTCAGGATTAGAAATGAACCAAATACACTAATGAAATCATACATCAAAGACACATCAGTATATAGGAGAAACCAAGATAGCTTTATTGATGAATAACAAGGTTCGGGAGGAGATACAACCACAAGAGGTCCAATCCAGCACCTCCTTCCCAGCAAATGAAATTCCTATCTTCACCTCCCTTCAAAGCATTAAGCACCCAATGGTTCCAGTCTCAAACCAACATCAATTCTTTGCAATAAAAAAATTCCAGCCTCTAGATCTCATGGAGAAGAGATCTATATATAGATGTTTAGAGTGAAGATGAGTCAGCTTGTGACCTGACTAGTGTCCTCTTTCTCTGTCAGTTCTTACTTCCACTTGGAGGCTAAGAGCCTCTTACTCATCACTTAGTTGAACTCATCAAGGCAAGTGTCATGGAGGAATCTTTTGGAATCTTCCACTGTCTTTGACACCTTTCACAAGAACCCTGACATTTGTCACTTTCCGCTCAGCGCACCCTGGTAGTGCTTCTACCTGCGTTGCAATGCAACTGGCCAGTGTAACCTCTGCATTTCAACGCAGGCAGCTAGTGGAGCTTCTGAATTGATCCTGAATTGACTTGTTTTTGAGAAGTTTCTGGTGGAGAACTTCTGTGAATTGCTGTGGTTTGTTGGCCTTGTCCCTCTAGGGGTAGGAACAACATGTTTAGGGACTTTGGATCCCTTGGATTATGGACATTTCATGCTTATTGCTGTAAGGCACAAAAATGTCTATAACAGTTGCCCCCTAAAGTATGAGGCCGTTTATCGGGTGAAATGATTTATTAGGAGGATCCGAAGTTCATTCATTGCTGGGAGGAGACCTGTAATATAATACAATACAATACATTATTTTCATACTTTTTTCATGATCTAGCTGAAGCAGGCATTTCCATGCTCAGCTTTATAAATTTATTTTTCTGTACATAGAACAGACAATCGTCTAATGGTAGACTGATGATTTTGATGAAATCATCATCCTTTTGGTAGGATGATCATCTGCTGCAATGCTGTACATGTCAATGTCTTTATTTCCTGAATATATATATCGTAGCCCGGATGGATGTAACTAGATCCGGGGTCTTCAATCTCGTCCGATATTCACTCTAAGTACAAGTCGATCCATGTGAGAATTTCTCTGAAGTCGAACATGGAAAGACATCGCTTGATTACCAGTCAATGATGTAAACTGTTAACAAGTGCGAGAGGAATCACCGATAATGATGATGACCCTCAAGGTACTGCAGCACAATTCACATGGTGTGAATAGAGGACTTGGTGTCGAACACCACGCAAAATCTTTCGGTCGAAGGTCATTGATGTATACCTGTCGCCGGAAGTGAGAAACTTGCCATTAAGGCATGCAAGCTTCAAAGTACTGAGGGGGGTGTTCCTAGATCAACTTCTTTAATAATGAGCTGATGTCGACAATAAGTGATCCATCAAAGGAGGGCCTTAATGAATCCCACATCAGTGACACGGAATGGAGCTAATGATTTTGATGGAGGTGAAAACAATCTGGTGATATATGATTCAGGGTGGCGGTCATGAAAGAGTATAATGTATGGTAGTGGATGGGACACGGGTGACTTCTCTGAATGACTTCTCTTGAACATATGGTGACACTGATGCGATGGACCGGTAGCATTACCCCAAATATGGATGGTATGGCGAGACCATGGTGATGTGACCGGTGAATGAAACAACCCAACCCGATTATGGTACGGAGGAAAAGTGTCATGTTCAAGAGCGACTTGCTACCATCAAAGTTTTCTTTAGTTTCTCCCAATTTTTCCCCAGTCATTGCTGACCAGTACCTCTTTATTTTTGTCAAGCTTGAGGAGGATAACATATGTTTGTTCTATAACCTGCCCTTCGGGCAAGCCCATCGCTATGTTCTAACGAGCCTAGCGATAGGGAAACTCGTTCTCGTCTAAAGACAAGTTTGTCGCTATTTAATGTATTTAACGAGTCTAACGACAAGGATAACTCGGTCCTTTTCATTTTTAGAGAGTTTGAAAAGGTACATAAAGTCAAATCCAAAGGTCCTTTTTCGTCATCTAATCCCTTAAGTCCGAAAAAGTATAAAACAATACAGAAGGGATGAGTTTTCGATCTTTTTAACGAGCCGAATAAAACAAGCGCTCGATCGTTTTGTGCAATAATCCCTCAGGTCCAAAAAGATTAAAATCTAGAGGAGGGATAGCTCTTCCGGTCACTTTAACGAGCTGGAAGGCCAAAATTCGGCAACCTTTTCATGTTTTACGAGTCAGATGAAAAGAGCTTAAAGAAGACTCGTCTTTTGAGGAACGAGTGATAAACAGGGGTAGTAGCTGATTCCAGGGATGGATTGGAATTTCCAAATCACGGTAGTGTCACAAGGATGGCTAGTGAAATCACTCTTCACAGCTATTCCTCAAAATGGGTAAACAATCATATGGAGGCGAATGATCGGCCAATGGAAAAGTGGAGGTGATGGGCAAACACGACCAAGGCTTTAACGGCTGATGATTTACACTCTCCGTGGTTATCTACCGGAATAGTTCATTTTTTAACGAGCTTAAACATTGGCTCGATCTTATGTTTATTTTTTAACGAGCATGAACTATGTGCTAAAACTGCTCGGATCTTGCGTTTATTTTTTAACGAGCATGAACTGTGTGCTAAAACTGCTCGATTATCCAGTCATAAAATAAGAATGTCTCATTAAGATTCTATTTTTTACTGGAGCTTCATCTTTAAAGCTTTGCTCCATATCCTTTCGTTATGCAAGTTCGATTACGACTAATCCTACGAGTTTAAAGGGTTAGACCTACAGGTTTAAAGGGAGGACCTAAAAATTTAAAAAATAAATAGTCGTCCTTGCTTGCACTCCAAAAGGTTTGCATGCCCCCAGGTATAAAGTACAATTTCAAGGTTACCTCTCAATTTGCAAGTAAAACATTTGTTCTACTAGGAAAGGCTTACCTCTTTCAGGCTACCCAAAGATAGTTTCGTTTGGGATCCAAACAAAACACCTCTTCGACGGTGTCTACTGAGATAGACAAAGGTGAATGACCTTGGTCGCCAAACACGTAAATTTGACAAAAGAATCCTTTTCTAGAATAACCCCTCTTCCTTCACAGACAGGGTACAGACTAGGCATATTCTCCCGCGGAAACCTACCTTATACCCAAAGTTTTCCTGCCGAAGCAGACCAGGACGCATGCCCCCTGGGTTCCAGTCATATCCTCCCGGATTACTCGCGCTCATCAGGAGGACGGACCGTGGGTTGAGACATTTCTTGAGTGAAGAGACCATTTAGGGATGGTATATGACTATTTGCGATGCGTGATCCGGGGAATGAAAGTTGGTCCACGAGCTTGACCATTCTTCCTCCGTGCGGAAAACACATTACTCTAAAGAGTGAGGAGACTATAGCTTCCATGCAATATATATAGTCTCGTCCAAGGAGTAGGTTATAATCCAAGGGTCCTTGAACGACCATCACGTTCATTTGAACAGTCTTCCCTTTCAATGTTATGGGCACATTGGGGAGGATCCCTAAAGGTCGACTGGTTCCCTTATCGAAGCCAGTCAGATTTCTCATTTCAGGCAAAAGCGCTGGCGAACCAAGCGCTTTCCAAGCAATAGAGGAAAGGATACTCACAGATGCCCCCTCATCAATGATAGTTCCAGCCATTACCATTCTATATATTTGAACGATAATTCTGAATGGTATGGCTGCTGGCAAACGGGGTCTGCCTAGTTGGTTCCAGTCGAAGGACACAACCAGGTTGCTTGGTGGTGGGACCGAATATACGGCCGGGTATGACCCTGACGAAGTTCCTTCCTGCGATAAAGGAATGGGCACATTGCCCCTCTGTTCGTCGGAGTCTGTGTTGATGAAGAGAATTTGGACGGTGTCGTCTTCCTTCTCCTCTGTGATGGTATCATTCGAGGATAGAGCCTCTGAAGGCAAAACTGGGTCAACTGCCACCTCAACCTTTTGAATTTCGTCAGGTATGGATTCAGACGGTTCATCCTCAATGATAGGTGCTTCGGCTGACCCCCTGGGCGGGCCAGCCAGATTCTCAACTGGTGAAGGACTTGGCAGGAGTTTTTGATATCCAGGAGGAAGTTGCGCTCGTAAAATCGGGCGATCTTCCAAAACTCTCTTAGCCTCGTCTAAGAAGGGACAACGGTGGATGGCATGGTTGCCTTCACACAGTTTGCAGGGAGATCTAGCTTTCCCTCTGTGTACTGTGGCTTCACTTTCACTAGTTGACGGTGTGCTATCAACATGGCTATCAGAGGTTGACGCAACTGAATTGTGCAAGCGGGGAGACCGGTCCCTTAGTATCCGAGGGATGTAGGGACAATCTCTGTGGAAGTGGTCTCCCTTTCATATGGCACATGGCGATTTAGGCCTAGTCAGTGCAGTGTGTGGATTTTCGTTAGATGCCTTTTGCTTGCCCCCAGTCGCTTTTGCCTCCTCCTTCTTCTTCTCTCTCTTCTTCTTCTCCTTCTTCTCTTTGGGAGATTGGCTTTTGCCGGCTCTACCATGCGAAGAGGAAGGAGGAGAGGAAGAGTTATAGGAAGTAGAAGGTTGGTGGGCAGCTCTTGACTGGTCTAACTGCTGATTCGACTGTTCAGGATTAGTGGTGTTTTGAACAACATTAGTTGAGAAGAGCCAGACAGGCAAGCCTATTGTCAGTCCTGGAAGTGACAATGTGGCCATATGGGGCGCTCCAACATCTCCCCAAGAGGAGAAGGGACTAGGATTTCCTCCAAGGGGAATTCCTTGGTTGGAGGGCTCCATTTTTCTCAACTGAAAGATCAACGCGGGAATAAGGGTGATTGATTATTCCGTTAAAATAAATTTTAATGACGCTTTAGACACAACTTGCTTTTTCAGTTTTAAAGAGTCGAGAAAAAGCTAAAGATGACTCTAGTTGCCTTCGATGTTTTAACGAGCCCGAAGTGACAAATGCTCGGATGGACTTTTTCTGTTATAGAGTCTGAAAAAGGCGAAAAGGAACTACTCTGGAGATCTAGGCAGAGGGTGTGCCAAACCAACCACAAAACTGCAGAATACGTTTTACGGTACGGCAGTCAATCTTCCCGAATGCTGTGTTCGGTGCATTGCGATCAGTAGGGCGGTCGACACGGCTTCCTAAGGATAAAGGTTTTAAGCCTATAGGGGTCTCCCAATATATACGCGACGGTACGTGGGAGCACAATCCGTACTGGCACTTTTGGTCTCTCAGGAGGAATCACCCACCATCAGCGAGGCCAACAGATACCAGGTTTAATGACGCCGGAACACGTCTCTATCCTAGACCTCTATGTTGTGCGTTATGTTACAAAGCGTTATTAAGTTCATTCGGTTTATTTTATGTTGATCTTTCTTAGAAGTTTTCCTTTTGAGGTTCACCACGAGATGTATAAACAACTTCCTAAATGCAGTCTAAAAGATGATAAGCAAATTTTATCTCTTTTTCAACAATGAAAATCCTAGCTACAAAGGGAAAAGAAAGACACCATCTTTTCTCAAAGAGCAATCAGCACACTCTAACAATGCACTTTTCCTAAATCAACATGCAAACTATCAAGATGTAAATGCACAATGCAAGTGTTTGTTTTCCGCTTTCTTAGTATTGATGCCTACAAAGAAAGCTTTTTGCACAACTTTGAATTTGCTTTTAAATGATCACTACAAACAAGTTTACTTTTTCGAAATTAGAAAGGGTAGAAGAGATTACAACAGTTAATGATTTTTCGAAAATGAACTACTTGTTTTGATACTTAAAAGAGACAAACTCAAACCAAGAGCAGGAATGAATGTATAACCAACATGTAAATAGCCAATGAACTCTCTCCTAAGATCACAATCAGATCTGAATCAAGGGCTACAGGATGATTATTTCACTCAAGCAAAAGGAGACTGTAAATGACGCCACAAACAAATAAAAACACTCACAGTATTTTGTACAAAAGGAGGCGGAATTTAAGCAGAGAAAAGGGGTTATCAGACTGGTACCTATGCTGGTTGCAGGCTGAAATCATCAGAGATCAAAACAAGGCAAAACATAGCAGAGAACACCAGCTGCACAAGGCAAAACTGGATCAGCGCACCTGTATAGAAGGGAAACTGAATTTCAGTGCAGGTAGCCTTCACGGGAACTGCGTTGAAATGCAGAGTCTCTTCACAGAGCCTGCGATGAAGAAACGAGAGTTGTTTCTCTGGGTTCTGGGTCACGGTTTGCTATTTAATCTACAGTTTCAGGCCAAATCAAAGTAACAAACAAGGTGCAATCAAAGGGATGCTTTTAGGGATGACTAAGATCTATCACAAAGGATCATCAAATCATTTTTGAGTCCATTGTTCAGATCATAGACAAATCCAGTGATTGGATCAGAGCAGCAGCTACTGCTATTGAGTCTATGAAATAAACAATGATAGAAACACAAATAAAATGACTAAACAAATATCCCCAGCGGAGTCGCCAATTTGTTGTGGGGAAAAATTCCTATGCAGGATGATCCTATCCACCTAAGGTGTGACAGTGCCTTAGCAACAAACAAGGACAACTATTCTAGTTTTCTTCCTTTATGAAATGAGAAAGAAGAGAGATAAATGGACTTACCGGTGTCTTCCATTTGTCCCTCGATCCGATCTCTCTTCTCTTTGGGAGTTCACAGCTACTTGCCTTCTCACTCACCCAGCTTCAACAGGTACATGCAAGATCACAAGAGAACAGCTACTTGCCTTCTCGCTTGCCCAGCTTCAACAGGTTCCTGCAAGATCACAAGAGAAGAACACTACACAAAGACAGATATTCAAATTCATAACTGATTCAGGATTAGAAATTAACCAAATACACTAATTCAATCATACATCAAAGACACATCAGTATATAGGAGAAACCAAGATAGCTTTATTGATGAATAACAAGGTTCAGGAGGAGATACAACCACAAGAGGTCCAATCCAGCATCTCCTTCCCAGCAAATGAAATTCCTATCTTCACCTCCCTTCAAAGCATTAAGCACCCAATGATTCCAGTCTCAAACCAACAGTAATTCTTTGCAATAACAAAATTCCAGCCTCTAGATCTCATGGAGAATAGATCTATATATAGATGTTTAGAGTGAAGATGAGTCAGCTTGTGACCTGACTAGTGTCCTCTTTCTCTGTCAGTTCTTACTTCCACTTGGAGGCTAAGAGCCTCTTACTCATCACTTAGTCGAACTCATCAAGGCAAGTGTCATGGAGGAATCTTTTGGAAGCTTCCACAGTCTTTGACACCTTTCACAAGAACCCTGACATTTGTCACTTTCCGCTTAGCGCACCCTGGTAGTGCTTCTACCTGCATTGCAATGCAACTGGCCAGTGTAACCTCTGCATTTCAACGCAGGCAGCTAGTGGAGCTTCTGAATTGATCCTGAATTGACTTGTTTTTGAGCAGTTTCTGGTGGAGAACTTTTGTGAATTGCTGTGGTTTGTTGGCCTTGTCCCTCTAGGGGTAGGAACAACATGTTTAGGGACTTTGGATCCCTTGGATTATGGACATTTCATGCTTATTGTTGTAAGGCACAAAAATGTCTATAACAGGCGGTTGGAACAGTTACCCTGGCAACCTGCTTAATGAATAGACTGGCACAAGTTCCTCCACTTAACTGTCTCGAGTGAAGAGAACCCCCTAGAAAATCCAAGTGAGTGTAGCCGACGTCTACTCCAGATACAGTGGGATCTTCCCGCCACTGTCACCTTAGGAAGAATCCTAAATAATATGGCCGCTAAGGTTACCAACTGAAACAAATATACCTGGGGGAATAGTCTACGATCCGATACGCACGCAAGGGCAGAGTAGCAAGCTCAATCCCGTTAAAGGATCCTTGACATAATCTAAGGTTTACCAACAAGTGACCCCAGACTCCTCGACAATGGTTAATCCGAGGTTTACCGTTTTTAATACGTGAATATCTGGCGTCGTTCCCAATGAGGAAGGATTGATTCCCACACTGGTTCGAACACGATCTCGTGCTTCTCCTTTAAGAGGAGCTTTCCCAATGCATAAATGCAACAATTGGATTTCTTCCCTACCACAAGATACAGCTACTTGTTTGTTTTTACTGTCTTGGAGAGTTAATTACTCTCCTACTCCAAGACACTAGCCTAAGCTAAGTTGGTGTATCAGAGCCCTAGAAATAAAAATGTTGCTAGATGAATTTTACTTTAAGAGTTATTTTTATTGGTCTTTGTTTAAGTCAAAAGGTGCAGAGATGAAACTCGTGGTATGAAGACTCGACTCAAAATCACTAAAAATGCACCTAAGATGATTTAAACAATCTTTTCTCGTCGATGAACTTCTAGCTAGGAAAGAGTTTGAGAATGAAAAATACTTTGTAAACACAAATCTTTCTTAACACACAAATTAAAAGAAGAGCTTTTGTCCTTTCCAATGCACTCAAAACGAGACAACTAGTTATTTCACAAAAATTTCCCTTTTCGTTTCAAAGCACTCAACCACTACAAAAACAAACTTTTTCCAAAAAGAGATTTTCTATTTTTTATAAAACACTCAAAACTATGCAAACAACTAACTTTGAGATCTATAAACTATAAAAACCTATTTGAAGTCAAAGCCTACATGATGTCTTTTTTAAGGATGTTTTACTTAGCTAGATGTAAGCTAAGGACCAATTTATGCAGAATCACAAATCAGTCAAAAACAACCAATTTTGTTTTCTTTTTAAAAAAATGAAAATACAAACTTTTAAACACAAGCTTTTCGAAGTTTTGTAAAGAGAAAACACAAAGCGGATTCCTCAACAAGGGGATATTTCATAAATGGTCAGACTCATAAGAAGGCTGGCAGCAACCAAGGTGATCTGAGGTCCCTACAGCTTCTAAGCTCAGAGCTACTACAAGACCAAAACAAAAAACAAACCCAACAAGAAAAAATCCTAGGAATTTCATCTAAAACCCTAACACTAATGAAATCAAGCTAAGGAAAGCTTTTGACAGGTTATATGCACCTATCTAGGCAATAGACAATAACTTCTAAACAAAAACTAAGCTGACTAACAAAGAAAATCTTAGGTTTTTCAAAAATTTTACACGGTCCGCAGGCCCACAGTTAACACAGGTGCGGTACTGCTCTTTGCTAAAAGCAAAAGTGCGGATAAGTACGCACTGTGTTAAAAGGATAGGGTGCGGCCCTCTACCAAAGCTATGAAAAATGTAAAATAACCTTGGATCTACAATCTCTACCCAATTTTACACACAAAAAGCCAAAAATAGAAACAAAAACACAGTTTCTCAGGTCAAAGTAAAATCAAGGAAAAAATCAAGTCCCCAGCGGAGTCGCCATTTTGTCACACGGAATAAGTCAATCTTGCAGACAAGATAGACCTTCCTAGAATCTAAAGAAGACCTAATGACAAGCAAACCAATCACACACTATCTTTCTCTAAATATGCTTTTATAAACAAAGGCAAACAAGTGTTTTTAGGCCTACCTTAGGTCCAACACAAGTTTGTGGATGTCCTCGCTCCTTCGATCTGAATGAGCTCCCTTGTCACGAATCTGCAAACACAAACAAGCAAACAAATTAAATAGCACCTGAAAAGCCAATATCATAAAACATATTTAACATGAAATTCAAGGAATTCATGAAACAAATGACATGAGACAATTTGTTGAGAAAAATGAGTATGATTGTATTAATTCAAATCAAGAAAAACTTTACAACCTGTGCCTTGACGCTGTAGAAGGTCCTCCCAGGGTCCAGCAAGAAGTCTCCCCTACTTTGACAAGTTTCACTCTCTTCCTAATGAAGCCAAAAAGGTATGTGATCTCTCCTCTTAATCTCAACTAGGAAGTCTTAATTTCACCAGCATTTACCCTCAAAAATGTTCAGCTTCTAACCTCCTTAGCAACCAGCCCAATGCCTGAATTTATAGTGCAATGGAGGGAAGTTACTAGGTCCTCCTTCAAAGGGATAAAGCCCTCCTTCAAAGGGATAGCTCCTCTCATCAAGAGATTAGCTCCTTCTCTTTTGGGATGCATGAACCACCTAAGAGCGGCCAATCCATGTCAAAATTCCTTCTAGAATCATCTACAATTTACCCAAAGTGATTTTTTTAGAATAAACTTACATCTTTCTAACTTTCACAGGGGTTCGCACCCACACCTTTAGGGACAGAGCGGGCAGGTTCGCAGTTTTTGTAAGAAGAAGGTGCGGGACCGCAGGTAACAGTGAGAGAAAGTGTGGAACCAGAGTTTTATTGATTTTTAATGTCTTTCTCTCATTTTCAAAGCTTTACTTGAAGAGCTGAGGTCTGAGACTTGCTAAGGAGGACAGTACAAGTGATGATAGACCCATACTAACTGCAAATAATCATGGTGATGATATTTTTTTGTAACACTAAGCCTTCCATGACCCCCAGCAACCATCATTTTTCTCTCGGCTATATCCTATAGATATAGAGAGAATCCTATAGGTTTACCTGTAGTGGCCTGTTTTGAGGCCGAACTAAGGGAAAACATCTAGGAAGCCACACCATGTCACCCAAAGGCCTCCCAAACCTTCCAACCATCTCCTAAACCTCCCAACCATCCACCAACATCATTAAGCCACCTACCACATCATCAAAAGAGATTAGGGTTTACACTAGATTTTCCATAAAAGGAATAAAAAGAAGAAAACAAATTTATTTCACTCCTTTACATGCATATCAATAATGTTTAATGTATTGAACTTCCATGCTTATGACAGTAGCATTTCATACATGTTAGCTTGGCATTATTGTAAAGCATAGTTTCTTAGCAGTTAGTTAGGAAATGGTATGCTTTAGCATTGAGTTTTGGTCTCTTTCATTATTGTGGTAGATAAGCTTTCTCATAGAGTACATTCCTCCTTCTTTCATTAGTTATCAAGATTCTTCTAAATCCATAGAATTATGTCTTGAAAACCCTAGTGGTCTCTCACTAACTAAACAATGACAAAAGGCAGAACCATCACTTTTACTTGTGTATACGGTACTATCACCTCCAAGTTTGTACAAACCTTGGGTTGATAAGGTAAAGGTGGTAGCTCCGAGAGTTACAACATTCTTGCTACAATAATGGTTCTCATCAACATGATCAGGGCATACAGTTGTACTTGTGGGCTGAAGTATGCAATATAATTGTTTATTTGTAGAACAAAAGCCCTCATCGAATTCTCAGGATGAGTACACCAGAAGAAAATCTTTCAAGTAATAAATGAGATGTGGCACACTTCAAGATATTTAGTTTATCAGTCTACTTTCACGTTACCAAGGATGCATGGTAAAATCTAGAGCCAACAACTGAGTTGGGTATATTTGTGTTGTACACTCATACACCTCACAACTATTGGGTGTAACTTCCATCCAATAAGATGATTGTGGTTCATAGAGATGTGAAGTTTCATGAAGAGAAGCCATGATATATTCTCGACCATGAGATATTCCCTTAAGAGGGAGCTTCAATTACATGCAGATGAGGATATTTTAGCTCCAAAGGAGGAACCTCACGATGAGGTGGAACTGCCACATGTATAGGAGAAGAGAGTGGAGACACCCACTCATGCAGATACTTCCAGAGATGGAAGGAAGTGCATGGAGAGGATGACATATTAATGCATGATGCTAGAGAGAATGTGGGAGCACCCACATCACAACACAGGAAGAGGAGGTCACCAGATCAGTACACGAGCTAGATGGATCTGATCAGCGAGAGTGTAGAGGTTGAGGCATCCTCATTCGAGGAAGTAGTGCAACAAAAATATGTTTTGATGCCATGGTTGAGGAATATGAATCCATTATCAAAAAAAATGTTTAGTAAGTTGTCCCAAAACCAGCAGACAAGTCAGTGGTGAGTTTCATATGTCTTTACGAGGTAAAGCAAGCAACAAATGGGAGTGTGGAGAAACACAATTCCATATTTGTGGCTAGAAGATTCTCTTAGGTGGAGGGAATTGATTACGATGGTACCTTTTCTCCAGCATCAAGGTACTCTTCAATCAGATCTACTATAATTGTGTCAGCACATATGGGATGGAAGATACATCAGATGGATGTCAGGACAACATTCCTCAATTATAAGGTTGAGGAAGATGTGTATATTGAGTAGCCAGAAGGAATTGAGACCTTCAATAGAGATTTGTATGTGTGCATACTCAATTGGGTGCTATATCGACTGAAACAAGGACCCCATGCTTGGTACACCAGAATTGACAACTATTTCATTAGGTTTAGCTTCACTAAAAGTGAAGTTGATGTGAACCTTTACCATATTGTGCTTGAAGGTAAATTGTTGGTTATAGTATTATATGTCGATGATTTTATTCTAACAAGTGATGATAAGATGATAGAATCTTGCAAAGAGGATCTTGCAAGAGAATTTGAGATGAAGGACTAGGGGCTCATGAATTACTTTCTTGGTATGGAAGTATAGAAAGGAAATGAGGAACTATTTGTGTTTGAGGGAAAGTATGCCAATGAGATATTGAAGAAGTTCTAGATGGAGAGAAGCAAACACATGGAGACTCCTCTAATAGGTAATTGGAGAAAGGAAGATTCTACCTTAGGTGATGTAGTGGAGGCTACTATTTATAGACAACTTATGTATTCATTTATGTAATTGGTGAACACACGACTGAATATGTGTTTTACAGTTAACTAGCTTAGTCAAGCCATGGTTAAGCCAACCAAACTTTGTTGGAAGGAAGCTAAACATGTGTTCATATACCTCAGAGGTACCGCTCAGTTTGGCCTTTGGTACAAACAGATAGAGGGAGTGAAGCTTCAAGGCTTCACAGATGTAGATTGGGAAGGGAGTCCATATGAAAAAAATAGCACATCAGGGGGAATATTCAATATTGGGCTAGCAACAAGTTCTTGGTAGAAGAGGAAGCAGAGATTAGTTGCACATAGTTCAATAGAAGAAGAGTACATGGCTACTAGTCAAGCATCTTGTGAGGTTATATGGATGAGGAACACCCTTGTTGGATTATTTGGTTAGTAGATGGATCTTATAGTGATTTATTGTGATAATCAAAGTTGCATCAAACTCTTTGAGAATCTAATTTTTCGTGATCGTTCCAAGCATATCGACATCTGGTATCACCATCTACAAGATTTGGTGCAGAGGAGAATCATGTTGCTGGAATACATTCCTACAGAGGAGTAAGATGTAGATATTTTGAAAAAGGCATTATCAAATGAAAATTTGGGTTTCATAGAGGCAAGATCGGTGTAGCAGATAATATGTTTCTTGTTGAAAGGTAGTGTTGAAAAATTCAACAACAAAACCTAATTTAATTCTTCCTTGAATTAAATTAGGAATTAAATTGTAATTCCAATTCTCATGACAACTTGTAATAGTTAAATAAGTTAATTTGACTTAGTTGGCTTAGTTAGTTTGAGATGGAAGTGTATCTAGAGTCATGTAGAGTGGTTCCAAAATTTTATGGGCTAGGTGTGTTTTTTTGAGTTGTAATTATTTAATTCAGTTTAACTCAGTTAAATTTAGTTAAACTATTTCCAACTTATGGAGGAATTAGTGTGAGATCTAGTAGAGGGGTGTAGCCTACAGTAGTGTGGTATAACCAAAACTGCTCAACGAGTAAACTAAAGATTCACTCATAATTAACTCATGCATGTTAGGTAAGAGAAAGACCCAGTTAAGGTTGGAGTTCAGGGACAATGTACTAACACTTGTATAATCATCGAAATTGTACATGTGGTGCATGCAATCAGAGGATGGCCTATGATGGATTGCACAGTTATGAATGAGAAATTTCCCAATTGAATATGGGTTAATTCCCTCGGAAACCATGCAAAGAAATAGGAGCTTGCCAAGAAGCATACTTGGCTAAGTATTCGGTAGAGCTTGTTTGTGAAGCAGTGAGATAGATTGAGATAATGCACAGGTTGATCAGGCTTGAGAAATACATTGTAATCGTCTCAGTTTTTCTAATTAATGTAATACATAGATAGAAGAGGGTTTTAGGTGTGGCTTTCCCCAAAAAATTATTGTGTTATGTGTGATTAAATTCTTTCTCTTTTATGGTCAATGATTTCATCGATCGTTTATTGTTTTCGTTGATGAATAGTGTAGATTCAAGTTCAAGTCAATTGTTTTAGCATATTACAATCTGCAGTTTGAATCTACAAGGAATTTCTACATTATTGATACAAAGGAGGAGATTGGGCAAGCTTCAAAGAGAAGAAAGAGAGAGAGGAAAACAAAGCATGTTGATAGAAAGAAGGAAAAAATGCTAAAGGCTTCCAAAATCACACAAAAACCTACTAGAAGGGAGATGAGCCCAAGAAATGAGTAATTATATGGGCTCATTCGGCCTCCTAATTCGACTTAATCCACCATTCTCATTAGTTTATTGCATTTTTTTATTATATTTATGCTAATAGAGTGAATTGGGTTAGTCATTATGCCAACAAGTCTAATGTGTGCTTTATGAAGTATTTTTGGTCAATTTTGAGACAAAATCAAAGGTTTAAATGAGCACTTGGCAACCAAATTCGCTGAAGAACAAGGGGAGGATTTGTAGGAAGGTGTCCCCTTAATTTATGAGCCCTTACCTCGAATTATCCATTAAAAACTAGAAGCACAAGAGGCAACCAAGCAATTCAAGTAAGACTGTTGTTAACTGCAAGTTTTGGCACCCGAGTCCCTAAAGTTTAGGATGACTGTTGGGGTCCTCAATTTGTATAAATAAGAAGGCTGAGGGCCTCGTTTGGATTTAGCTAGTTTGTAGTTCTATTTTAGTCAGTTAGTCATTTTGTTAGTTCGATTTTAGTCAGTAGGTTAGCTCTGCATTTTAGCACATTTTCAAGCTTTTTTCTTGTAGACAGTTTTTGGGATGTAACTATTATTTTTTGATCAATAAAGATGAATCCAGCTTTGCACCAACTCTAATATTTCTTAGGAGGCTGTAGTTCTCGGGGTTGGGCCCAACCCAAGTTCCCAGTACCTCCTTTGTGTACTTTTATGTGTCTTTTCTGCATTCTTAGAATAAAATCTGTTATTTAGGTTAAAATCTTGTTTTGTTACTTAGGTTGTTTTTTATGATTAAATTAGCTTTTCATGTTTAGGTTGATTTGATAGGTTGGTAACAGACAATATCTTCGAAAAAGGCCATTAAGCAACCCTTGATCTCACCTCTCCCTCCTTGGGACCATGAGCTGAGACCAAGGTGTCCTTGTCGCCACAAAAACTTTGTTTTTGCTTTTTCATGCAATTGCTAGTGTTAGATTCTTAGTTGCAAAAGTTGGTACTAGTTATGATTACATGCTTAGATCTGTTGTTGCTTAGTTTTCATTGTTGTTTTACATGATTTTTTTCCAATAAACTTCTGTCCATCATGGTTTCTAGTTTCTAGGTCAAAGTAGGTTAAAATAACTAGATCTTTGGTTTTTCTAGTCTTTTTTCGATCAATATTGAGAAATAGTGTGCAAAGCATCTGTAATACCTCTTTTCCTACCCTTACACCATCGATGCAACCTGCTCCATCCCCAAACTCAGATTCTTGCCCTTCATTTGCCTCATTTTCCCACTTTGCCCTAATTTCTACATTCTTGTGCATCATTGCTCCCTCCATCCTCGAACAAATCCAATCGCTCGTTAGCCTCATTCACCAGGTCCTAGACCCCTTAACATCCTTATCCAACCTCCATTTCCACTTTCCCACCATTTTTCCTCCATCAACCCTCCAAAATCCTCTTTTCGGAACATCCTGTAGAAGCTACAGAACATCCTGTAGAAGCTATAGTACATCCTGTAGAACCCTTGCAGAGTTCCTGTAGAAGCTCACAAAAGTGGTTTCTTGAGATCCGATCACTATGAAACTCTCTAGGAGGGTGCTAGGGACCCCTTGGGTCCTCTATTCACCTTCCCAACCTCCTGCAAACATTTCCTTTTGCCAATCAATCACTGCACAGAAAAAATAGTTAAAGAACATGCATAATAATTCTCACAACTTACTCAAAAATACAAAAAGATGTTTTTTCCAGATTTAACTGTAGAAGTAGCTTAGTCACATGCATTTTACCCTCCTAGATGTCAATGGCATCCATTTCCACTGCTTTCATTTCTTTTCTAGCACCAGTAGGGTTAGTTGATAAAACTAGGGTTTGCATTTCCTTTCAGCTTTCCGCTTCTTTCTGCAAGTATATTAGCCTCTGTTGAGTTAGCTTTCATCCATTAGTTAAAAGCTTCTTCTAAGAGCTCATAGAATTTGGCTTAAGATCCTAGCGGACTTGTGCCAGTTGATCAAGTGATAACCATGGCAAGAGCTAGTACTTGTGCATATAGCACCGTCGCTTCCAACTTTGTTACGAACTACTGAATTCGGTTTTTTATGAACCCAGGAAGGAATTTTTAATGTGTCCAAAATCAAATAGCAACAATTCCCTTTTTTTAAGAATGTTATCATCCAGAACTCGACTATTTGCTTATGAAAGGAAAAAATTTTGTTTTTATAAGCAGAGCACAAAGATCAAGTTTTCTTCTTAGCACACAGACAGTTATGCAAATTCAAATTTTTTTTCACACACAGGCTAGCCTCCACAGCTGCATATATCTTCCCTATGGAGAATTTTTAAAAAGGAAATGTGGAGGAGAATTTTGATGCAGAAAAACTAGGACACTCAGTGCAATACACAGGCAAACATTTTACTTCCAATACATAGGCAGATTTTTCACTGATTTTCCAATCTGATGCCATGTTTAATTCACCACCTTGCACAAACAAATCATGCACAAAGAAGTTTTCCAGAACCTACCTAGTTTTGAGTTTGAAATTTGCTGAAAATCTTGGGTTTTCTTTTGCACGGTTGTTTTCTACCTTTCCTGTAGAAGGCTCTCATTTCCTGTAGAACGAAACTGCGCTTCCTGTAGAGCCTGATAGGTGAAAGATTTTTTAAAAACGACAAAAATCTTGAAAAATCAATCAGGAATCTTATAGAGGACCACTGGTTAGCTGATCTAGAAGTGGTGGACGCATGCTTTAGTTGTGAATATCGTGAAGGTGCAGTGAAAAAAGAGTGGTGAGAGTTTCAGCCAAGCATCGTTTAACTGCAGTGTGATTCGTGCGAGAAGATGAGGTGGCAGAAATGTGTGTTGCCATTATTTGGACTATTGGTCCCTACTGCAGTGTCATCATGGGATTGGATGTTTTCTGCCTGCAATCCCTTACCATCAGTTGCGCTGGAGTTCAACATTTACCACCACCTGTTTTTTTTTTTTTAAATATCTCGTGAATGACTATACACGTGCTGGGGGACCTTCGAATGAGTGCAATCGGACTGGTTGAGGGTGTCAGGTTAACTTGCTAGCTTCCTAGCTTAATCCCACCATTTCATTCGTTTATGCACTTTCAAATCATACAGCTGCAAATAGAGGAATTGGTTTAGACACTTACTTGTAAGTCGACGTGCTGCTTGGTCCTTTTTTCTGCTACATGCTCATATTCTGTGGATGCATGCTGGTCTGTTTGCTGATACATGGCTTATTTTCTGGTGTAGGTATTCTCTGGCTAGATCTACGCTGCAGGAGCCTGCTTCAACGTTCAGATTTGCACCCTCATGCTGTTGATGCTGAATTTTTACAAGACAACAACTTGTTTTCTTGTAAATTCATTATTTTACACAGGCTTAGTCCCTATGGTTGCATCTCTCTTTTCAGAAGAAGGTGAGAAAGAAGAAGACAGACTTCGAATGCAGAGGGAAAAAAAATAACTGTGTAGAACTCAGAAAATATGCAGGCAGACTTTTCACATTTTTCAATGTGTAGGCAGACCTTTCCTATGATTTTCCAATCTGATGCCATTCAATTCACCACCTTGCAAAAACATACCATGCATAGAGGAGTTTTTTCGAGCCTACCTTGTATGGAGCTCCAAATTCAATGAAAATCCCAGGTTTTCCTGCTCCGTAGCTATTATGCCTTTCCTGTAGAAGCCTTCCTATAGAAGGCTCTCGTTTCCTGTAGAATGCCGATAAGCAGGAGGGTTTTAAAAAAAAATGGCTGAGAAAGACCAGTTCGCGGCTATGGAGCTGGTATGGAGCTTGTTGCAGTTGCAAGGACGATGATAAAATGGAAACAATGGAGGTGAGAGTTGGATTGGCTGTTTATGGAGACTTCCATTGATGGAGGGTGAGCTGGCCAAGTGCACGTTGGCCCCATGTAGGCTGTTTAAACAGCCACCACTAATCACGTCTGTCATGTTTGTTAGACTATTTGTTCTCTGCCTGTAATCATGTCCATCAATCACACTGGAGTTTAAACAGCCACCACTACCTGTTTTAAGATTTCTTCTTGAGATGGATGAGCACACGTGTCGATTGCACCCACCGAGTGCTCGTTGAATTGGATGAGGGTGGCCAGTTAGCTGGCCACCGATTTTTTTAATCACAACCATCTCATTGTTCACGTAGTTCTCAAATTACATTCATGCAACAGAGGAACGAGTTTAGTCACGTACCTATAAGTCGAATGCATTTGCTGTGAGGTGCCGTGGCCTTTCCTTCTATTGCATGCATTTGTTTCTGTGGTTGCATGCTGGCTTGGTTGCTGATTCATGGCTATTTTTCTTGTACAGGTACCCTTTGGCTGGATCTAAACTGTAGGATTCTGTTTCAATGTTCACATTTGCACCCTCATGTTCCTGATGCTGGATTTTTGCAGGACAACAACCTGTTTTCTCCATAGCTCCCAAATGATAGATCGGATTGACTTGAAAATTTATGATCATGTTTCTATCATCATTATGCACCTCCCATAGCAAAATTGTGGTCAATGGAGGCACGGATTTCGAGAAAAACTAAAATGGCTGAAGGTGACAGAGGTCAATTTCTCGAAAACCGTGCACTGGAATTGGCTGAAACTATTTGGGCAGGTTACTATCACCTATATGCATCTCCCAATGAAACGGGTTTTGAAATGGATGCACAGATATGGAGGAAATGCAAAAATGGCTGAAGGTGATGGAGGCTGATTTTTTGGAAACCGTTCACTGGAATTGGCTAAAATTGCTCGGGCATGTTGCCATCATGCCTATACATGTCCCCATAAAATTGTTTTGTAAATGGATGCATAGTTTTCACATGAGGGGAAAAACAAATTTCTGTTCTATGTATTTTTGCTTCAAAGCTTTCTGCAACTTTTTTTTGCACAGTGAGAAAAAACGAGCTTGGGCTATAATGCAGACTTGGAATTGATGGGAGAGAGGTTTGAAGATTGTAGGAGTACTTATGAACCCTTTAGGAAGCTATCATGTTCGCCAAACTACCTTTTAAAATCCATTCCTAGCTTCCTGTAATTTCTACAGGAAGTTCCTATAGAACACCGAGTTTTTAGGAAAGAAGCACAATGAGATGGAAAAAATAATGGTGAAGGGTGAGGGATGGAAACATGGATGTGTGCAGGCCTCATGGACATATTCCTAGCCTTCAGGTCCTCTTCGGAGATCAATTTTGGTTTGTTTGTAGGCTTCCTGTAGAAGAAACAGAACTTCCTCTGTCTTTGCTTTGAGCGATCCTCCTAACCTGCAATGTCCTTGCTACAACCTGCAATTATTCAATGGAAATTAGGTTTATTTTTCTTTTTCTTTTTCTCTTTTTTTTTAAAACAACTAGGGCGCCTCATGGAGGTTTTCACCCTAATTTCCTGCCCTAGGCACATCCAAGTGAGGCTTTCACCCATGGATCTTATTCTGTTTTTCTTTTCTCTTCTTTCCAACCCATTGACCACCTCATGGACGTTTTCAATCAATGAGCCAATCTGAGGAGCCTCCAAGGAGGTTTTCACCTTAGATTTTTAATTTTTTCTCTTATTTTTCATTTTTTCTTTTTTCTTTTTTTCTTTTTTTCTACCCTACCCTTCTTCAAGACAAAATCGTTTCCAAGTATAAGAATACTTCCAATGGAGCCATGTGCATATCGAGATTAGAGACAAAATGATGTGGAGGCTTGAAATGCATGCTTTGACAGGTATCCGGATTTTAGAGACCAAATGATTTAACTTTGAAGGGATCAAACATAGCTGAGGAAGAGAATACTCCTGCAACTTAGTGACCGTCTAGAACCATATCTCAATGTAGCTCTGATATCCTTGTTCTCTTTGCTGATCTGGATCATTCTTCATGTCACCTTCTATCATGACCTTGTCATCTTCCTCCTTTTGTTGATTGTTCTCTTGAATACATGGAGGATTTGATGGTAACCATGAGGGAGCTCTCTCGATCTCTGATTCTGATGTCTTCTCTTCATCAAGTGTAGCCCATGGTTCTTTGATCTCCTCTTTTGAATCTTCTTTTGCTGGATGTGGTCCTTCAATGCTGTCGATATAATCGCTTTCGTGCAATACTCTTCCTGAGCTATGGTGAATATCATTGAGCTCAAAAGCAGTTGTTTGGAAATGTTGTGCCTCAGCATTGTAATTGGGTTGAGCTACTCCAATGTGTAGGTTTGAAATTGTGGTACGAGTAGTTGAGTGGGGGTGTATATTTGAGATTGATGTGGATGGGGTTGTGGTTGAGCAAGTGGTGGAGGCAAAGGAGCGGGAGGAGAGTTGTACTGGGGCCTCCACCCCTGATGAGGTGCATTCCACTGAGGCTGTGGCTGAGCGTACGGGTGGAATGGATGAGTAGCTGGTTGAGCATGATATTGAGATGGATAGGACCAAGGAGGGGGTGTGGACCAGGAAGGATGAGTAGGGGGACCCCAAGAAAGCATGGAAGTGGTTTTATAGGGGTCGTAATAGGTCTGGGATGTCGCTTTCATTCCCTGCTGGAAAGGTATGGACCCATGTGGCCTCCTTTGGTTCATATAATAGAGTGGTTTAGTGGCTCCTTTGGCCCTCTGATATGCAGCTTTAAGCCCAGGGAAGGAATGACACTGATTTGTAGGATGGTCTTCTTCACAGACAAAACACACTTTTATAAACTGCAATGGACAATCATTCCTAGGATGCTTTCTAGTGCACCTATAACAAAAGATGGCCAAAGCCCTCTCTTCTTCCTCATGTCTTCCTTTGATATGCAATACAACCGTTTGCCTTATCTTGCTCTTGCAATCTTCCCACATTTTTCCAATTTCACCTTCAATGGATGTGTTGGAAGAAAAGGTACTGCTTCCAACATTTCTATTTTTAGCCATTTGCTCTAGAGGAATGTTTTCTTCTTCTTCTCCCCTAGAGGTTCTTCGAATATGTCTTGTTGTCTGCCTAAGGATTTTTCTTAATCACAACCATCGAAGAAGAGAGAAGGTTGGTTGTGTGAAGAAGTGGGGGCGTTGTGAAAACATTTTTCTGACTTATCTTTACTCCTACAAGGCATGAAAGGAAATCTTTTTGGTTGATTTTCGTTTTTTCTTCTTGTATCTGCAAAACTGAAATACATTGAACTAAAACTAACTAAAATTTATCTTGCTGAAATGAAAATGTGGAATTGAAATGAAAGCAGGAAAGGACTAATCTATTTTGCTGAAATGAAATTACAAGAATGAAATGCTAGGCTATGCTTGCAGAATTGAAATGATAATCTATGAAAGCGGGAAATGCTAATCTACTTTTGCAGAAATGAAATTGCAGAATGGAAATGAAACAATCTACTCTACGCTTGTTGAAATAAACTACTTAGCAGAAGGTTGTAGAAAATAGAAGAAAAGTAGCAATCACCAATACTCTGACACTTCCCCGGTAACGGTGCCAAAAAGATGGTGGGATCTAGTATTTCAGCAATAATGTTACAACTCCTAGGGCTCCCTTCTTTACTTTTATCAACCTGGTAGTTCGTAACAAACTTGGAAGCGATGGTGCTATATGCACAAGTACTAGCTCTTGCTGCGGTTGTCACTTGATCAGCGGGCACAAGTCTGCTAGGAGCTTAAGTCAACTTCTATGAGCTCTTAGAGGAATATTTTAACTGTGATGGATGAAAGCTAACTCAAAGGAGGCTAATCTACTTGCAAAAAGAAGCGGAAAGCTGAAGGGAAATGCAAACCCTAGCAAACCCTAGTTTTACCGACTAACCCTACTAGTGCAAGTAAAAGGATTAAAGCTACAAAAATGGATGCCATTGACTTCTAGAAAGGTAAAATGCATGTGACTAAGCTACTTCTAAAGAGAAATATGAAGAAAACATCTTTTTCATTTTTGAGTCATTTCGCAGAGTTATTATGCATGTGCTTTGACTATTTTTTCTGTGCAGAGGTTGATTGGCGAGAGGAAATGCTTGCAGGAGGTTGGGAAGGTGAAGAGAGGACCTAAGGGGTCACTAGCACCCTTACAAAGAGTTTCACAGTGATCAGATCTCAAGAAATCGCTTTCGTGAGCTTCTACAGGAAGTCTGCAGGGGTTCTACAAGATGTTCCGAAAGGGAATTTTGAAATGTTGATGGTGGAACGAAGGTGAAGATGTGGGTATGGAGGTGAGATAAGGGTGTGAGGAGGACTAGGACTTGGTGAATGAGGATGAGGAGTGGCTAAGGCGATCGGATTTGGTTCAGGGATGGAGGGAGCAATGCACAAGAATGTAGGGATTAGGGAAAATTGAGAAAATGTGGCAAATGAAAGACAAGAATCTGAGTTAGGGGATGGAGCAAGTTGTATTGATGGAGGAAGGGTAGGCAGGGAGATAACACAGGTGTTCTGCACGTTATTTTCCAAAACTGATCAACAAAGGTTAGGAAAACCAAGGATCTAGCTATTTTCACCTAATTTGACCTAGAAACCATAAGCATGATGAACAGAAATTTACTGGCAGCAAGTCATGTAAGATAACTATGAAAGCTAAGCAAGGACAGATTCTAAGCATGTAATGACAACTGGTATCAGCTTTTAGAATTGAGAATCTAACACTAGCAATTACATGAAGAAGCAAAAACAACGTTTTTGTGGCAGCAATGACACCTTGGTCTCAGCTCATGGTCCTGAGGAGGGAGAGGTGAGATCAAGGGTTGATTGATGGCCTTTTTTGAAGATATTTTTTGTTACTAACCTAGCAAATCAACCTGAACATGAAAAGCTAATTTAATCATCAAAGACAACCTAAGTAAAAAAAACAAGATTTTAACCTAAATAACAGATTTTATTTTAAGAATGCAGCAAAGACACATAAAAGTATGCAAAGGAGGTACTGGGCACTTGGGTTGGGACCAACCCCAAGAGCTATAGCCTCCTAATAAATATTAGAGCTGGTGCAAATCTGGATTCATCTTTATTGATCAAAAAATAATAGTTACATCCCAAAAACTATCTACAAGGAAAAGCTTGAAAATGTGCTGAAATGCAGAGCTAACTTAATGACTAAAATCGAACTAACAAAATCAATAACTGACTAAAATCAAACTACAAACTAGCTAACTACAAATGATGCCATCAGCCTTCTTATTTATACAAATTGAGGACCCCAACAGTCCTCCTAAACTTTAGGGACTCGGCTGCCAAAACTTGCAGTTAACAGCAGTCCTGCTTGACTTGCTTGGCTGCCCCTTGTGCTCCACGTTTTTGATGGAGAATTCGAGGTAAGGGCTCATAAATGAAGGGGACACCTTCCTACAAATCCTCCCCCTTGTTCTTCCACGAATTTGTCTGCCAAGTGCTCATTTAAACCTTTGATTTTGTCTCAAAATTGACCAAAAATACTTCATAAAGCACACATTAAACTTGTTGGCATAATGACTAACCCAATTCACTCTATTAGCATAAATATAATAAAAAACATGGAATAAAATAATGAGAATGATGGATTAAGTTGAATTAGGAGACTGAATGAGCCCATATAATTACTCATTTTTGGGGCTCATCATCACCACCCTACTGAACGTGTTGCGTATCCTCTGAGCAACTAATCTTTCTCTTCATCTTTGATTGGTTTGACTACCTCTCTCACATCCTAAACTTCTGATGTGGTCTACTCCTGTGTGCCATAAAATTATGCCTTCTTGTCCATGTCTTTCCACTGCTTGTGCTCCTCTTCTTCTGTAGCTATTTTGTTAGCACCTCGACCTGAGCCTGCAACTTGTCCTCTTCCTATTGTCCATCAGATGCTTCCTTGCCTAATGGAGGCCCTTCTTTCTGCTGCTCTTCTCCCTTTCTTTTAGGCTCAAAAATCTGGCCCATTTCCCCTTTTTCTTTCTGTTCTTTCTATGCTTGAATTTCTTGTGTTCCTTCACCATTAGTTTTCTCACCTTCTTAAGGCTTGATTCTTCCCTAAAATTGCATCACTTCTTTTGCAGAAACATGCAACGAATAAAACTATTTATTTATTTATTTTTAAACGGGCATAAATTTGAATGCAATTACTCTTCCTTTCAGGTTTAATCCTTCCTTAAAATGATAGCATTCCTTCCACATATTGATGATCAAGGTAGGTATGCATGGAACCTACCTCTTGAAGCTAGAAATTTTGCAAAAACCTGTGTTTTCTTCTAAAAAAGATAGCTCATTGCCCCTCCTGTAGAACGTGTTACTACTCCTGGAATTTTCGTGTTTTTCACAACAGCAACTTGCACTTTTTCCTTTCTTCAAACATTTCCAACCTGAATTTTCTTCTTAGTTTTTGAAAAGAAATCAATATTTTTGACAAATCAGAGAACAAATAACACAGTTTTTTTCTTTCAGAAACTGGACAGTCTTGTAAATTCATTCTTTCACACAGGCTTAGTCCCTATGGTTGCATCTCTCTTTTTAGAAGAAAGTGAGAAAGAAGAAGACAGACTTCGAATGCAAAGAGAAAAAAAGGAACTGTGTAGAACTCAGAAAATATGCAGGCAGACTTTTCACTCTTGTCAATGTGCAGGTAGAATTTTCCTCTGATTTTCCAATTTGATGCCATTCAATTCACGACCTTTCACAAACATACCATGCATAGAGGAGTTTTTTCAAGCCTACCTTGTATGGAGCTCCAAATTCAACGAAAATCTCAGGTTTTCCTGCTCCGTAGCTGTTCTGCCTTTCCTCTAGAAGCCTTCCTGTTGAAGGCTCTCGTTTCCTGTAGAATGAAACTGTGCTTCCTGTAGAATGCTGATAAGTAGGAGGGTTTAAAAAAATGGTCGAGAAAGACTGGTTCCCTGCTATGGAGCTGGTATAGAGCTTGTTGCAGCTAGAGGGACAATGATAAAATAGAAACTACGGAGGTGAGTGTTTGATTGCTATTTATGGAGACTTCCGTTGATGGAGGGTGAGCTGACCAAGTGCACATTGGCCCCACGCAGACCGTTTAAACATCCACCACCAATCATGTCTGTCACGTTCATCAGACTGTTTGTTCTTTGCTTGTAATCATGTTCATCGATCATGCTGGAGTTTAAACAACCACCACTACCTATTTTCAGATTTCTACCTGAGATGGCTGAGCACACATGTCGATTGCACCGATCAAGTGTTGTTTGAACTAGGTGAGGGTGGCCAGTTGGTTGGCCACCAATTTTTTTAATCACATCCATCTCATTTTTCATGCAGTTCTCAAATTACATTCATGCAACAGAGGAACAGGTTTAGTCACATACCTGGAAGTCGAGTGCATTTGTTGTGAGGTGTTGTGGCCTTTCCTTCTGTTGCGTGCCTTTGTTTCTGTGGTTTCATGCTTGATTGGTTGCTGATTCATGGCTATTTTCCTTGTGCAGGTATCCTCTTGCTGGATCTAAGCTGCAAGAGTCTGTTTCAACGTTCAGATTTGCACCCTCATGCTGCTGATGCTGGATTTTTGCAGGACAACAACTTGTTTTCTCCATAGCTCCGAAACGATAGATCGGATTGACCTGAAACTTTCTGAGCATATTTCTATCATCATTATGCACCTCCCATAGTAAAATTTTGGTCAATGGATGCATGGATTTCGAGAAAAACTGAAAATGGCTGAAGCTAACAGAGGTCAACTTCTCGAAAACCGTGCACTGGAATTGGCTAAAACTACTTGGGCAGGTTACTATCACCTATATGCATATCTCCATGAAACAGGCTTTGAAATGGATGCACAGATATGGAGGAAATGCAAAAATGGCTGAAGGTGATGGAGGCTGATTTCTCGGAAACCGTGCACTGGAATTGGCTGAAATTTCTCGGGCATGTTGCCATCATCCCTATACAAGTCCCCATAAAACGGTTTTGTAAATGGATGCACGGTTTTCATGTGAGAGAAAAAACAAATTCCAACACTATGTATTTTTGTTTCAAAGCATTATGCAGTTTTTTGCATAGTAAGAAAAAATGAGCTTGGGCTATAATGCAGTCTTGGAATTGATGGGAGAGAGGTTTGAGGATTGTAGGAGGACTTATGAACTATTTAGGAAGCTATCATGTTCGCCAAACTACCTTTTAAAATCAATTTCTAGCTTCCTGTAATTTCTACAGGAACTTCCTGTAGAACACACAGTTCTTAGGAAAGAAGCACAATGAGATGGAAAAAATAATGGAGAAGGGTGAGGGATGGAAACATGGATGTGTGCAGGCCTCATGGACATATTCCCAGCCTTCGGGTCCTCTTCGGAAATTAATTTTGGCTTGTTTTTAGGCTTCCTGTAGAAGACACAGAACTTTCTCTGTCTTTGCTTTGAGCGATCCTCCTAACCTGCCATGTCCTTGCTGCAACCTGCAATTATTCAATGGAAATTAGGTTTCTTTTTATTTTTATTTTTCATTTTTTTTGAAAACAATTGGGGTGCCTCATGGAGGTTTTCACCCTAGTTGCCTGCCCTGGGCGCATCCAAGGGAGGTTTTCACCCAGGGATCTTATTCTCTTTTTCTTTTCTCTTCTCTCCAACCCATTGACCACCTCACTGAGTTTTTCAATCAATGAGCCAATTTGAGGTGCCTCCAAGGAGGTTTTCACCTTAGATTTTTATATTTTTTTCTCTTATTTTTCATTTTTTCATTTTTCTACCCGACCCTACTTGAAGGAAAAATCATTTTCAAGTATAAGAATACTTCCAATGGAGCCATGTGCACATCGAGATTAGAGACAAAATGATGTGGATGATTGAAATGCATGCTTTGATAGGTATCCAGATTTCAAAGACAAAATGATTTAACTTTGAAAGGATCAAACATAGCTGAGGAAGAGAATACTACTGCAACTTAGTGATCGTCTGGAACCATATCTCAATATAGCGCTGATATCTTTGGTCCTTTTGCTGATCTGGATCATTCTTCATGTCACCTTCTATCATGACCTTCTCATCTTCCTCCTTTTTCTGATTGTTCTCTTGAATACATGGAGGATTTGATGGTAACCATGATGGAGATCTCTTGATCTCTGATTCTGATGTCTTCTCTTCATCAAGTGCACCCCATGGTTCTTTGATCTCCTCTTTTGAAACTTCTTTTGCTGGATGTGGTCCTTCAATGCTGTCAATATAATCTCTTTCTTGCAATACTCCTCCTGAGCTATGGTGAATATCATTGAGCTCAAAAGGAGTTGTTTGGAAATGTTGTGCCTCAGCATTGTAATTTGGTTGAGCTACTCCAATGTGCGTGTTTTGAAATGGTGGTACAAGTAGTTGAGTGGGGGTGTATATTTGAGATGGATGTGGATGGGGTTGCGGTTGAGCAGGTGGTGGAGGCAAAGGATCGGGAGGAGAGTTGTACTAGGGTCTCCACCCCTGATGAGATGCATTCCACTGAGGCTGTGGCTGAGCGTAGGGGTGAAATGGATGAGTAGTCGGTTGAGCATGATATTGAGATGGATACGACCAAGGAGGGGGTGCGGACCAGGAAGGATGGGTAGGGGGACCCCAAGAGGCATGGAAGTGGTTTGATAGGGGTTGTAACAGGTCTGGGATGTCCCTTCCATTCCCTGCTGGTAAGGTATGGATCCATGTGGCCTCCTTTGGTTCATATAATAGAGTGGTTCAGTGGCTCCTTTGGCCCTCTGATATGTAGCTTTAAGCCCGGGCAAGGAAGGGAACTAATTTGTTGGATGGTCTTGTTCACATAAAAAACACACTTCTATGGATTGCAATGGAAATTCGTTCCTAGGATGCTTTCTAACGCACCTGCGACAAAATATGGCCAAAACCCTCTCGGCTTCCTCTTGCTTCCTTTGGATTTGCAAGGTATCTAGTTGCATGGAGAGAAACTGCCTCATCTCGCTCTTGAAATCTTCCATCCCATTTGCAAATTCGTTTCTGGATAAGGTACTGCTCCCAACATTTTTTCTTGTAGCCATCTGCTCAAGAGGAATGTTTTTTTCTTCTTCTCCCCTAGAGGTTCCTCAAATATGTCTTGTTGTCCACCTAGGGGTTCTTCTTGATCACAGCCATCGAAGAAGAGAGAAGGTTGGCTGTGTGAAGCAGTGGGGGCATTGTGCAATCATTTTTCTGAATTACCTCTACTCCTACAAGGCATGAAAGGAAATCTTTTTGGTTGGTTTTTTTGTTTTTTGTTTTTTGTTTTCTTTTTGCTTTTTGTTTTTTTGTTTTTTTTTTTTGTTTTTTTTTTTTTTTTTTTTTTTTTTTTGTTGCTTCTACCTAAAAAACTGAAATATATTGAATTGCAACTGACTAAAATCTATCTTGCTGAAATGAAAATGCGAAATTAAAATGAAAGCAGGAAAGGACTAATCTATTTTGCTGAAATGAAATGCTAATCTATGCTTGCAGAATTGAAATTGCAAATTGAAATGCTAATCTACACTTGCAGAAATGAAATTGAGGAATTGAAATGCTAATCTATGAAAGCAGGAAATGTCTAATCTACTTTTGTGGAAATGAAACTGCAGAATGGAAATGAAACAATCTACTCTACACTTGCTGAAATAAACTACGTAGCAGAAGGTTGTAGTAGAAAATAGAAGAAAAGCATGAGGTGGTGGGCTCCAGTATTGCAGCAATAATGCTGCAACTCCTGGGGCTCCCTTCTTTACTTTTATCAACCCAGTAGTTCGTAACAAACTTAGAAGCGACGGTGCTATATGCACAAGTACTAGCTCTTGTCGTAGGCTGTCAGTTGATCAGCTGGCACAAGTTCGCTAGGAGCCTAAGCCAACTTCTATAATCTCTTAGAAGAAGCTTTTAACTATGATGGATGAAAACTAACTCAACCAGAGGCTAATCTACTTGTAGAAAGAAAGGGAAAGCTGAAAGGAAATGCAAACCGTAGTTTTATTGACTAACCCTACTGGTGCAAGTAAAAGGATGAAAGGTACAGAAATGGATGCCATTGACTTCTAGAAAAGTAAAATGCATGTGACTAAGCTACTTCTGAAGAGAAATATGAAGAAAACATATTTTTGCATTTTAGAGTAATTTGTCAGAATTATTTTGCATGTGCTTTAACTGTTCTTGACTGTGCAGAGGTTGATTGGTGAAAGGAAATGGAGTAGGTTCTTGCAGGAGGTTGGGAAGGTTAGAATATGGTCTAAGGGGTCTCTAGCACCCTTCCAAAGAGTTTCATAGTGTTTGGATCTTGAGAAACTGCTTTCATGAGCTTCTACAGGAAGTTTGCAGGAGTTCTATAGGATGTTCTGAAAGGGGATTTTGGAAGGTTGATGGTGGAAGAAAGGTGAAGAAGTGGGTGCGAAGGTTGGATGATGATGTGGAGGGGTCCAAGACCTGGCGAATGAAGCAGGTGAGTGATAAGGATGGTTGGATTTGTTCAAGGATGGGTAGAGCAATATTGCACAAAAATATGGAAATTAGGTCAAAGTGAGGGAATGTAGCAAATGTGAGGCAAGAATCAGAGTTAGAGGATGGAGCAGGCAGTATTGATGGAGAAGGGGTAGGCAAAGAGGTATCATAGGTGCTCTGCAAGTTATTTTCCAACTATTCAAACAAAGACTCGGAAAACCAAATACCTAGCTACTTTAACCTAATCTGACCTAAATATCAGCAAAGAAAATGAACAGAAGTTTATTTGAAACGAAATCATGTGAAATAGTTATGCAAACTAAGCAGTCATGAACCTGAGCATGTAACCACAACTGGTATCAACTTCTAAAAATGAGAATCTAACACTAACAATTGCATGATGAAGCAAAGACAATGTTTTTGGTGGCGACAAGAACACCTTGGTCTCAGCTCATGGTCCCATAGAGGGAGAGGTGAGATCAGGGGTGCTTGATGGCCTTCTTTTGAAGATATTCTCTGTTATTAACCTATCAAATCAATTTGAACATGAAAATCCTTTTTAATCATCAACAATGACCTAGGTAACCAAGCAAGACTATAAACTACTTAACAGAAATTATTTGATAAAGACATTAAAAACATATAACAGTACACAAAGGAGGCCTTGGCACTTGGGTTGGGCCCAAGCCCAAGGGCTATAGGCTTCTATGAAAAAGCTCAGAATTCATGCCAAATGAAACTTCTTTCCATTATTCAAAAATAACCATGTCACAAAGAAAGTTGTACAGCAGAAGCTACAAAATGAACTGAAAAACAAACAACACTATAGTGCAAAATACAACTGCTCAAAAAGTAAACTATGAAGGCTGGAAGCCTTCCTATTTATGCACTATGAGGGTCTCCAACAACCCTCCTTAACTCGAGGGGCTTGGCTCCTCGAACTGCCAGTGATTAGTCACTTTACACAAAACTGCCCGGCTGCCCTTGGGAATCCTTTTCAGTGGCCTGCTGAACTCCGAGATGAGGGTGGAGAATTCAAGGAAGGGGCCATTTAGTGCAGGAGACACCCTTCTTATGAATCCTCACCCTTGTTCCTTCATGCTTGGCTGTCATCTGGCTCATAAATGCTTGTCCTTGGTCCAAAATTTGTCCAAAAATCTACAATAACCACGTGTTAGACTTCTTGGTCAAGTGACTATTATTATTTGTTCAACTAACATAAATATATTCAAAAAACATGCATAAACTATGAAATATGGTGGATTGATGAAGAACAATAGGCAAAATGAGCCCAATAAGTTACCCATTTTTGGGGCTCATCATCACCCCCCTGCTAAATGGGTTGCTCATCCTCTGAGCAACTAATCTAGCGCATCATCCTTGATAGCTTTGACTACCTCTCTCACGTCCCAGGCCTCCGAGGTGATGTCTTCTTCTCGTTCAGAAATCCTTCTTTTCTTTCCACTTACTCCCACTGCCTGTTTTCCTCTTCTTCCTTAACTCCTTCCAGCAATCCCAAAAGCAAGGGAGGACTGAACTTCAGGTCGATCCAATTTGCCTGCAAATTCTGCATTGACTATTTATAGAGGGGTACCTTTTCCAATGCCTCCCTCATCTTGGTTCGAGAGTGGTATTCTCTTATCTTCAAACTGTGGGGCAGTGTGTTCCACCTCCTTGTGCAAGCATGAAGGCAGTTATCCCCGAACAGTCTCTCCATGTCCTCAAAGTGGGCAATAGCTTGAGCTTGTCATTCAATGTAATCCGATAAATCCTGAGGGCTATTGGCCAAGTGCTAGTGGGCGCTTATCAGTGTTGAGGGATCCTCCGGCTCTACTCTGATCATTAGTGGTTCACGAAGTTCCCTGTTCATAATATCTTGGACCTCTGCTGCCCTTTTTTCCTCGTGATTCAACCAAGAGTCCATGGCCATAAGTTGCAAATCTCCTACCACAGCATTGGGATCCCATGAATTCATGTTTGGAAGGGCCAAGTTGTGTAAATAAAACTCTGATAATTTAGCCTTGTCCTCTGATGAGCTACTGTCACATAAAGCCATGAATTGATGATAGTTTTGAAATGAAGTAGTGCTCCTTTGTTCCAAGGTGTTGATCTGGAACTGCAACCATTGATCCGTCAGGTACAAAGCGTATGACCTGGCAAGCTACCTACACTGTACGGCCTCTATTGCCCAGCTGGCCATGTAGGCCAGTTGGACTTCCTTCACATGTACATGTTGCCTTAGAGATTGTATCTACTCTGCTGCCTGCAAATCCTTCTCTTGTAGTTGTTTTGTTAGTGCCTTGATCTCAGCCTACAACCCATCCTTTCATTGTTGTTCATCCAAGGTTTCTTTGTCTATTGGAGGCTTTTCTTATTGCTGTTGTTCTCCTAGAAAGGAAGACCTGTTTTCCTTATGGATTCCCTCTAGCTGTAGCTGCTGTTTCAGCAACTCGTTTTCTTCCAGTAGTTTGGCCCTCTGACTGCTTTCCACATGCTTCAACATGGCCAATTCTTTCCTTGTCTCCATGAGTTATTGTTCTAGGGGGCCTATGTCTGCCACACCCTTGGACTTGGCAATCCTTATCCAAGTGTGAGTCCTAATTCTCTCTTCTTCCAGTGCAAAGAATAGTGGCACCACAAATTTCTGGGGAATTATTTTCCCAGCTTCTAACAGGTTATAATATGAGCCCAAACTGGGCTGAGGGCTTGGTTCCAATATTTCCTCTATCCTTTCTTCCTCCTGTGATCATTTGGCTGCCCTTTCCTCCAATTTCTCAGTCTCTTTTAGCTTAGCCCGAGCTTCCTGTAGAGACTTCTCAGCTTCCTGTAGAACTGTCTTTGAGTCCATTGTCTTCAGTCTCTCTCTCCAAGTGGAAGTTTTTGGGCTTCCTCGTTCATAGGTGATGGATATATTTGAAGGAGACCCTTCCTTTGGTTTAGGAGTTGTGTCCTCAATGATAATTGGCTCCTTTGACTGTGGCTGGGGTCTGCCTACTTTGATCCGTGTGCTCCTTCTTGCCTTAAAGTACATGGAGGTTCGCCTCTTTCTCTTCCCTTTTTTTTTTGGAGGTGTTTTTAAGGCGGCAAGCACAGCTACTGCCTCTCTTGCCAATATTTCCGGTGATTTCCCCCTTTTCTTTTCTGCTTCCTGCTTCCTGTGGAAGTCTCCGTGTCAACTGTTTCTGCTCATATTGCGGCCATTTTAGGATCTGTCTTTACCTTTGTTTTGGTGTGACTGCTGTCGCTGTGCCAGCCTTTACTTAGCATGTTTTTGCCTTCTCTGCTCTCCTTTGCAGTCTCTTTTCCCTTGGTTTTTGTGCTATTGTTCCTTGCTCTGTTTTAGGCTCAGCAATTTGGCCCTTTCCCTCTTTCTCTTTTTGTTCTGCTTGTGCTTGTTTGTACTGTGTTTCTTTACCACTAGTTTCCTCTCCTGCTTCAGTCTGTTCCCTTCTGCACTGCTGGATGAGGTGAGCTCCTCGGCCAAAATTCTAATATCGTCATCTTTGGATATGTTTCAGAAAATTTCCCAAGAGAGGGGGACAGTGTAGGTGTGGAGGGAATCTTCCACTAAAAGTTTGATGAGCCCATGATGGGCTAACTGATCCGGTGTCCCTTCATTCAATTTTGTGCCACATTCACTTAATGACTACAGAAGAAAATAGGGGATGCTCAACTTCTCTTCTGGAGGTAAATCCATTCCATGTCTTAGTTCATTCAGCAACCTGAAATGATAGCCGTAGACAATGCTGAACCTCCCTTCACAGGTAATGTATTTCATGATTTGGAAACTGACTTTGCTCCAGAGAGGAGGTAAGCTGGTTCTCTGGACCCCGTTCTTGTCTTCTACAGGATGTTCCTCAGGCAGGAAGAATGCTTTCTTGGTTGCCTAGCCCAATGACCTTTCTTCTTTGCTCCAAGGGATCCCTAATGGGAGACCAGTAACATGACTGATGAGATCAGGGGTAACTTATAAGTCGAACCCCTAAAATTCACTATGGCTTGTGTCTTTTGTGGAGCTCTGTAAAGGTATGTTTTTGACCAACAACTTGGTGACTTTTCGGTAGCAATTGTAACCCTTTCTGCATAATGAACTTAAAGAGATAAAGCATTTTTGGTAGAATATGTGAGAATTAGTATGAAAAGCTTAATCACTAATAATTGCTATTTTTCTATGCAGAAAAGGGTGGAAACGAGGGATTACAGTTCAAGAGAAAAAGACAAAGGAAGAGTAACTGCTGTCCCTTTGGGAGGAAACCGGATGCGAACAAGATCAAGCGAATCGAAGCAGAACGACCCGGGAAAGAAAGAAGAATTATCGATTCGGCGGAGCAGGGAAAGGAAAATCAAGGAGTAACGGCTTGGCGAATCCCTCAAGATCTTTGATCCTGAGGGATCGTTGTTTTGCTTATTTTTGCTATCTAGATACCTCCGCCAATTCTCTTATAAAAAGGGGCAGCAATGTTAAGTTGAGAGAGACCTTTTTCATATATGTAAATTTCAGTTTTAGTTGAACTTTGATCATCGACTCTCATTAAGACTTGTTTTGCTGTACGTTTGTTAATGCATTAATACGAAAGACTTGGTGCTTTATTTCATCTCTGCGTCTGGAGTAATCTAAAGCGGTGTATCCTTGGAAGCTAAGGGCCCGGCTCCGAAGTACACTTGCTTTTGTATCATTATAATTTGGTAATCTAACGTGTTTGTCATATGCTGTTCCATGCTCTGTTATGAATACTGCATTAATGGTTTCATTCGGGAGATTTATGTAAGTAACTCTGTATCGTGTAAATGAATCTCTTCAGAGTTGATTGCATGATTACTACTTAAGCCAATCATTTCTGTTACAGAGCTTTTATATTAAATATTGCTATTGGATTCATTCGAACTCTTATTCGTGGGAACCTTAAAGTAATATTATTCCATTTGGAAGCAGAAGTCATATTCTTTGGAAACATCAGATTGCTATAATAAAGTGTGTTGTACATATATGATAAATGTTGTTCCATAATTCATTTGTGAATATCGCCTCATAAAGTAAAGATCATTGGAGTTGCTTTTGAAGATTGTTATTTGATTGTGGAATGGGAGTTTAGTTCAGTAGAGCCAGTTCAGTTCTAACTCGCGAGTTCTAGTTTATCGAGTTGCTGTTCCATTTATTGCCATTCCATTTACTGCTGTTCCATTTCAAGTTTGCCGTTCCATTTTCCGTTTGCTGTTCCATTTTACTTTCTGTTGTTCCATTTCCTTGCATTTACTGTTTTGGTGTGAGAGGAGGTCGAAAGCTGTAGTGAGCCAGCAAGTCGCTGCTTAGCTCCCAGATCTTTGGTCCATACTCTATTTTCCTTCCATCAGTTTCTAGAGGGATGGGTTATCGCTTCCGCACCCTCGACTGATAAATTGCCTGGTGTGTTTCCTTTTGAACGCAAATTAGTTTAGCATCCTTCTTGTATTTTCTAGACACTGTACTACGAACATTACTCTGACGAATAGCCTCGGATTGAGCTACTCTTTGCAATAACAAAGCGTTCCCGGATTGACTTATTAATGTAGCATAACTAGAGGTGAAAAAGACCCTTGTTACAGCTCTACATTTTGGCGCCGTTGTCGGGGAAAGAGTACAGCCATTTGTCTTTTACAGAGTAGTGTACGAATCTGCTGGGGGAGAGTTGGATTTTAAAAATGAAAGGTAAGAACCTGCGTACAAAGCATGTAAAAGCCCTGCTCCACTGTCCGCTTTCCTGGCAGAATTGTGGGTTGAATAGAATTTGATAGTTTATAGAATGAATGACTAAGCAGAAAAAGCCAGAAAAAAATTATCAAACCTCCATTCAAACCCGAAAACGCCAAAGGGTTGGTAACCCTTGGCCGAACGACCTTCATAGACGAAATCTATAAGAGAACTGAATCTCCGCCATCAATAGGTTTCAGAAAAACTAACTCCAAGCAGCCTACTAGTTCCCTTCAAGCCACAGGGTCACCATCTGTAGCCTTCGCTGAGGTGCATAGTCAGACAGATGAATGGGACTTTCAAGAAATTGAAAATTCTATTCCAGAACGACTGCAGGAAGGGAATCTAAGCAATCTTTGTGAAGGAGAAGGGGAGACAGGAGAAGTTGAAGAGCCAAGATCTCCTAGGATAATCCATCCATTAGAAAGTCTAGATAAAGGAAGCGCTGTAAAAATCATTGAAGGGATTCAATCTCCTCAAGTAACAGGCGCTCTCATTATTCCAGACAAAGGAAGTGCTATTAAGATAACCAAAACCGCACCTTCTCAGCCTAAGAATACACTTTTAGAAATCCCGGAAGGGTATTGGCACATATTCGATC
Source organism: Pinus tabuliformis (assembly GCA_031772625.1). Classification (NCBI taxonomy): domain Eukaryota; kingdom Viridiplantae; phylum Streptophyta; class Pinopsida; order Pinales; family Pinaceae; genus Pinus; species Pinus tabuliformis. Next base: position 305,340,854 of record CM062806.1, on the reverse strand, counting down.
CTATGGCGCAGAATCAACCCAATACTCAAACCTCTACATTACAATATCCTATAGTGGATTCTGCAGCAAATGCTCCTATGAAAGCAATTCCCCTTCAACACATTCCGACATTTCATGGACTTACATCAGAAGACCCGGATGCATTCTTATTTGAATTTGATGTATTATGCAGGGGATATGATTACACCACTGACCCCCAAAAGCTAAAGTTGTTCCCCTCCACTTTGAAAGGAGCAGCCTTAAGATGGTTTATGGGTTTAGGTGGGGGGGTTATAAATAATTGGGAGCAGATGAAGGAATATTTTCTAAAGAAATATCAAGACTACTATAGGTCTAGAGAATTGAAAGATGAAATCTTCCAAATGATAGCTAGACCAAATGAAACATTAGAAGAATATGTAGAACGTTTTCAGTATAATTTACAAAGATCGCCTTATGCATCATTACCATTGCCTGATAATGTGTTAAAAACTGCATTAATCAGAGGCATGAAAGAGCAGTGGATCGAAACACTAAATATCATGGGAAAAGGGGATATCTATCAAGAAAATTTTGCTGACATCATCGATCTATGCATTAGAAGTTCGAGAGGCAGCAAAAGGATAAAACCAGCAGAATATGATCGATTTGTCAGAGATAACAAAACACCAACAGAAGGAGTAACACATGTAGAACTTGGCAATTTATTAGAAAATTTTAAAATTGATATTCTGGGAACATTAACTACACAACTTGATATTGTGCAGGCTAAACAGAAGCAGATTGAGGCAGAACAGAATTTGGCGATCTTCTGCCTCCGATGTAGAAGAAAACATAGCCACAAGGAATGTCCACTGGATGCAGCTCAAGCGTGTGCTATCTGTACAAAGGATCATCTTACTGAAAGTTGCCCCTCACTTCCTGGATTGAAGGCAGTATATAAGGAAGTAGAAGAGGAACCAGAATCAGCATACTTTGTTAACCAGCGTCGCCAATGGCAATCAAGGAAATCAGGTATGTTTTCAGATCCAACCTCTTCTTTTCAACCTCCACAATATAACGCTCAGCAATATAGCATGTGGTAAAACCAATCCCCATTTCCGAACTGGTCATCACAACCATTTCCTTCTCCAAATCCATGGATGAATCACCCAAGCCAATTTGGTTGGCCGAATTCTCCTTACACTCCACCATATTGGCAGAATAGCTCATACCCTCCACAATGGACCCCCCCTACTTCACAAAGTTCACCCTGGCAGAAAAATTGGCCAAGATCGACATATCAGCCAACAGGAACTATTCCACTCCCTCAACCGACTCTGCCAGCTTTGCAACAAAACCCCCAGTCTAATCTGAGACCGCAACTCCCAGCCCAACCTAATCCTAATCCCAATAATAGGCTGGTCCAGTCTCTCCAAATCATAGAATCAACAGAAATCGAACCTCAACTGAGGGAGTGCAATGATCTTCAGTTAAGATCTGGGCGAATAATAGAAACAGAGGGAGATAAAACAATGCACATTGAAGATCAGTTACCAATAGAACAACCGTTACAACAAGAGAGCGTAAATAAGGAGCAGACTCCTCATCAAATAAATGAACCCGCTCCTCCCTTCCCAGAACGATTAGTCCTACCACGACCTGTACAGCAACCAGACTTCGACATTTTGGGAGAATTACAAAATCTGTACATACGAATTCCATTCCTCCAAGCCATTCAAGACATTCCCATATACACAAAAACTATAAAAGAATTGTGCATAAAGGAAACAAGGAGGAATCCAACCACTAACCCAAGAGTCCAAGTAGTCGGTACCTTATCTGACTTGTTATCAGGAATACCCATTAAATATGAAGATCCGGGAAACCCAATAGTAATTGTTCAAATCTATGGATAGACCTTGACCAATGCTTTAGTTTATTTAGGAGCTGCCATTAATATTTTGACAACTTCTACGTGCCAAAAGCTTGGGATTACATCGGTAGAACCCACTTCTACTTTGTTAGAATTAGCTGACCGATCTGTAGTGCGACCAGAAGGAACTCTATACAACGTCATGGTCTCTGTAGATTCTTGGGAATACCTGACTGACTTCCTGGTAATTAATCCAAAAACCTGACTGGATGGACACCCACTAATTTTAGGTAGACCCTGGCTGGCCACTGCCGATGCATACATTGGTTGTCGGCAGGGGAGTATGACAATAACCAGAGGACCAAATATAAAAAATTTAGTTCTATATCCTCCAGCACAGCCAAGTCTTACAGCAATAAAAACCAACCAGCACCCGGTATCATACCTTACTGACAATATCAGATCACCATTGACTATACAAAAGGCTCTAGACTTTAAAGATATAACAGAAGATGATGCCATCAATAATTTCGTTAGTCAAACGGAATCTAGACCTCATGCACAGTGTTTTATGATAGAATTTGCATTCAAGAATGAACTGGAAGAAGATCCCTTAAAAGATACACATGACCAAACGATACCTGTAACTTCTATTGCTAATAGCAAAGTAGTGGAAATTGAACCGGGAAAAACACTAAACATCAATGCCAACCTTACACCGGATCAAGAAATAAAACTCATCCATCTATTACAAAAATATCAAGAAGCATTTGCGTGGGACTATCCTGATATGAAAGGGATTGATCCCCAATTGTGCACCCACCATATTTACATAGAAAAAGATGCAAGACCTGTCCATCAACCGCAAAGAAGACTCAACCCCCATCTAAAAGATGTTGTGAAAGCAGAACTTCAGAAGCTTTTAGATGTTAATTTTATTTATCCTATTTCTGATAGCAAGTGGGTCTCTCCACTTGTGGTTGTGCCTAAGAAGAATGGGAAATGGAGAATTTGTGTGGATTATAGGGAGCTAAACAAAGCCACACAAAAAGATCATTTTCCCCTCCCATTCATAGACCAAGTACTGGACACGTTAGCAGGAAAGAAATTCTTTTCTTTCCTAGATGGCTTCAGTGGGTACAATCAGATTCAGATTGCCCCCGAAGACCAGGACAAAATTACCTTTACTTGTCCTTGGGGAACGTACGCTTATAGAGTTCTACCTTTTGGCCTATGTAATGCCCCTGCCACATTTCAAAGGGCCATTCTTAGCATCTTTGCAGACTTAATAAATGATGGGCTTGAAGTCTATATGGATGACTTTACACCGTATGGAGATGATTTTGATCCAGCTCTAGACACTCTAGAAAAAGTCCTACAGTGCTGCATTGCTACCAGGATTTGCTTAAGCCATGAAAAGTGTTATATGATGATGACAGAAGGGCTTATTCTAGGGCACTACGTCTCAGCAGCCGGCATTCAGGTAGATTCGGCTAAGATTCAGATTCTTTTGCTTATTCCCACCCCCACTACTCAGACAGAGGTACACAGCTTTCTTGGATTTTCTGGGTATTACAGACGATTTATAGAACATTATTCACAGATTGCTGCACCTTTATATGCACTAACAGGTAATGCTGATTTCATGTGGACAGAGAAATGCGATCGCACTTTCCAGGATTTAAAGAAGCTCGTATCAACAGCTCCAGTCCTTCGAGGACCAAACTGGAATTTACCATTCCAAATCTCATCTGATGCCTCCAACACAACAATCGGTGCAGTCCTTGGACAGGAGGAGGATAAAAAACCTTATCCTATTTATTATATCAGCAAAAATTTAACCCCTGCTGAACTAAATTACACTGTCACCGAAAAAGAATTCCTTGCTGTAATACATGCTGTTAATAAATTTAGACATTATATCACAGGCTATCCCGTTGTTTTATATACAGATCATTCTGCTATTAAATATTTAGCAAATAAGCCTATTACAAATGCCAGAGTAACAAGATGGTTGATCTTATTGCAGGAATTTGATATCACGATCAAAGATAGACCCGGAAAGGAGAACCCTGTAGCTGATTTTCTCTCACGGATACCAAAACCAATTGAAGCAGCAGCAGTAGAAGACCAATTCCCGGATGAACACCTCTTTGCTATTGCTGACAAACACTCTGGTATGCTGATGTTGCCAATTACCTTGCAGCAGGTAAACTACCAAAGCACTTAACCCCTAATGAACGTAAGTAGATTGTTCAGAAGAGCACTCGATTTTCGTGGATTGGGGGCTATTTGTTTCACACAGGTGCAGATATGCAAATTAGGAGATGTATCCGAGAAGATGAAATTTTTGACATCTTAAAAGCCTGTCACAACGGACCTTGCGAGGGACACTTTGCAGAAAAGAGAACAACACATAAAGTGCTACAGACGGGATACTACTGGCTTACAATTTTTAAGGATGCGAAGAAATTCGTTCAAGCCCGTGACAGTTGCCAGTGAGCGGGACGACCTGGGCAAGCCGACGAGATGCCTCTGAGGCCACAATTGGTCATTGAACCATTTGAACGGTGGGCTCTTGACTTCGTTGGACCCATCAACCCATCATCAAATCAAAGAACATATATCTTGGTAGCCACAGAATATGTTACCAAATGGGTTGAAGCCGAAGCATTACCTAGAGCTACAGAAGATTCAGTAATTCAGTTGCTATTCCATTTGTTTGTACGATATGGCCTTCCGAGAGAAATAATTACAGATGGAGGACCTCAATTTGCCGGAAACAAATTAGCTGCAACACTTAACAACTATCACGTCCAGCACAAAATTACTACCCCATATCACCCGCAGGCGAATGGACAAGTAGAAAACAGCAATAGGGTAATAGAATCAATTTTAACAAAAACTATTGCTTCACATAGACGTGATTGGGCCACCCGACTACCTGAAGCACTCTGGGCCTATAGAACCACCTGGAGAAGTACCACTGGTTATTCACCCTATCAATTAGTGTTTGGGAAACAACCTATTTTCCCCATCGAATTTGAAATCCAAACCCTCCGAACTGCACAGGAAGTCGGCCTAGATTTAAGTGAGGCACAAATCAATCGACTACAGCAGATTAATGAATTGGATGAAATAAGGCTTTCTGCATTACAGAATACAGCACTTATTCAACAACAACGAGCTAAATGGCATGATGCACTCATCAAGAACAAAGTCTTTCATGAAGGGGACTGGGCTCTGTTATATGACTCTCGGTTTCAGGATTTCCTAGGGAAACTGCAGACTCGATGGCTGGGGCCATATGAGATCCAGAAAGTACATGATAATGGGACTATTACTCTCATTACAATCGATGGCTCTGGATATGCATTCAAGGTAAATGGCCATCGAGTTCGTCCCTATCGCAGGCCACTCACTCGGGAATCCTTCTGTGAGCAGCTACATCAAGATGCTGACATGAAAATTTTAGGAGAGGAAGTAAAATCTTCCTCACCTACAATTCAGTAAGGAACTCATTTCTTTTGACTTGTACATAACTTCTTGTATATAGGTTTTTATCTTTTTTTATTGCTCTTTACAGTTAGTATGTTTTTGTTGTTCCTTTTCTCCAAACGGAAGAGCATTTCGTGTTTTTGCTGTTGCTTTTTCAAAAGGAACAACATTTCGTGTTTTTGCTGTTCCTTTTTCAAAAGGAACAGCATTTTGAGTTTTTGTTGTTCCTTTTTCAAAAGGAACAACAGTGCGTGTTTTTGCTGTTCCTTTTTCAAAAGGAACAGCATTTTGAGGTTTTGCTGTTCCTTTTTCAAAAGGAACAGCAGTGCGTGTTTTTGTTGTTCCTTTTTCAAAAGGAACAACATTTTGAGTTTTTGCTGTTCCCTTTTCAAAAGGAACAGCAGTGCGTGTTTTTGCTGTTCCTTTTTCAAAAGGAACAACATTTTGAGTTTTTGCTGTTCCTTTTTCAAAAGGAACAACAGTGCATGTTTTTGCTGTTCCTTTTTCAAAAGGAACAGCATTTTGAGTTTTTGCTGTTCCTTTTTCAAAAGGAACAGCAGTGCGTGTTTTTGCTGTTTCTTTTTCAAAAGGAACATCATTTTGAGTTTTTGCTGTTCCTTTTTCAAAAGGAACAGCAGTGCGTGTTTTGCTGTTCCTTTTTCAAAAGGAACAGCAGTTCGAGTTTTTGCTGTTCCTTTTTCAAAAAAAGGAACTGCATTTTCAGTTTCGTTGTTTTGAGTTTTCGCTGTTCCTTTTCAAAGGAACAGCAATTGACCATTTTTTTGACAGCACTCATGATCTTAGGAGAACAACATCCCAACTATTTGCTTGTATGGATTCTTCTCTTTCAAAGGGAATACCATAAGTCATATCTTTGTCTCAGTGATGGTTCATATTGAGGATTCTTTGTCAACCATCCTCTTTCCAGTCTTTAAGAAACAGCCATGCACTTATGCCATCAACATCAATTACAACACGCCGAAGTTAGCATATCATAAAATCGCTATCTTTAGAGAGCTGATTATTGATAAGAGGACAAGAGGGGGGACATACTTACTTCTTGTCCCCGTGGTCATTGACTTATTCCCATTGCCCCGGTTGGTTATCAATATCATAGGGATTTCCTTAAAAAAAATTCTTTGATTATTACATAAGAATAAGAACAAAGGATTTTCCTGTTGGGATGATAAGACTTCTTCCGCCATTCCCACTCTTAAGGAGTGCTGAAACACCCTCATGTGTAAATATATAAGAAAAGTACTGAAAAAAAAAAGAAAAAGAAAAATGATGACGAATGTGAATTATTGTCAAATGCAGGATAGGGGGTCTCATCAAGAGCCAGCCTACCATGATCATCAGGTTGGAAGCGAAGTGGCATTCCCAGCATGGCCACCATACCAGGGATATGGTCCAAAGGTGCATTTACTAAGCAGACCTTGGAACAGGGGGTCTCATCACGAGTCGGCCTGCCCACGTTTCGTGCCTTCCTCGTGAATGGCATTATGGCTACCTAGTTACCAAGCCAGCCTAATGGTCTGTATTTTGACAAAATATTTTTATACATGCAGGATCATGGTTCCATGGGTGAAATAAACAACTTTGCCAAGGTTATGGACACCTGTTGGCAGCAGAGCTCTGTTAATGGTATCGAAGTCATAAATGGTTACACCAGCATGAATAATCTTAAAACCTCTTTGTTTCTTCTATCTTATGAATAATGCATATTTTATTCCCCGATTAACATATCGCATGAATACTCATTACTACCAATCATGGCAAAGGAACTGACAATGACCCCTCGGGACTTCGTACAAGTGACAGACGTCCCATCCCCCGGCCTCGCATCATATTACGAAAGCTCTTATGTAAAACGCGATCCATCTTTTTGCCTCGATTTCGGTATTTAGTTGTCAATCCAAAACATGGCGTAATTTTATATGCTGTTCTTTATGACTGGTAACACGATGGTTGTTGCTCCTCTATTTGACGGTTGGGGCAGCCTATCACATCGTGGAGGGGGAAGGTAATCTCATTACTCTGCAGGGTACGTGTCACCACACCATTCGGGGTAGATAATGTACGAAGGAAAGGCATGGTTTAACGGTATGATAAGTCTATTTTATGCAAAGTTGCCATCCGCAGTCTATTTTTGCTGCATGCTCTATTTTTTTCTTTTGCGACGATCACCTTCTCTGCATCCCAAAACAGCTCAAGCAGTTGCTGTTCCATTAAGAATTCCAGTAGAACTATGGGAGGTAAGGCAGTCCGAAGCGAACCCCAGGAATTGACAGCCTCTGCTGCTGCTCGGGAGATCATGGAAAAGGCTGGATGGCTAAATTATTTCAATCGCCTACAAGAACCAAACGAGACAGTAGCGTTGGAATTTCTGCAAAACTTGCAGGAAGACTATTCCACAGTAAGAGGAAGATGGATACTGGTCACCGACAAGGTAATTGCAGAAGTTTCAGGCCTACCAGCCACGGGACCTGTATGGACGCTGAAAAAAGAAAGACTACAGAAGATTATGGAGGTTTTTCAGGACGAAGGCCAAAGCTTGACAGTGAAAGGGAAGGGAATTCTGCCAGCTACATTAGGAGAACCCTGGACTGAGCTAGCAAAGATAGTGCAGAGCTACATTACTTGCGAAGGAAGGAAGGACGTGGTAAGACCTCGCCATCTTAAACTCCTAGCTGTTTTAAAAGAAAAGTGTTCTGTAAATATGCCTGCACTTTTAAATTCGCTATTGCATGATGCGGCCCAAATCCTGAAAATCGCCCAGCACGAAGACGCAGTTGTTAGCCACCATGGATTGATTCGATTAATAGTGAGCCATAGTCTCACTCAACAGCAGAGCAGCTAGGAGGAACTCATTGCAGTAATTAAGGGGGGATCGGTTGCACCACCTCCAAAACCTGAAACCTCCTCCAGCACGCTAGAACAATCAGAGAAACGGAGAGAAGTGGCAGCTGGAAAACGTGTCGCTTCGAAACGAAAGCATTCTTTAGACACACCGGAGCGACTAGAAAAACGCAGAGAAGTGATAGCAGAAGAACTTGTTGCTTGTACACCTGAACAGCCAGAAAAACCAAGGAAATCAATTCGGCTAGCTCGAATACGAGGGAGGATGGAAAAGATTCGAAACACCAGCCAACCAATTGAGATTACAGACGAACCTCCAGAACCAGAAGAAATACCTTCTGATGGAAATGCTGGCCAATTTGAGGACGAGGCTGAACAAGCCGAAGAAGGAGGAAAGGAAGGAGAAATGCACTCTGAAGGTGAACACCCCAAGGCAGTCACTGAGCAAGACAACCGGAAGGAGGAAGTAAGACAGCCAGAAAGCAGTCCGCTGCGAGACCCTGTGGGCGAAGAAGAATTGGCCACAATCCTGGCCAGCTTGGGGGAATATGGCCAACCCTCCAGCCCAGCAGGCCCTCCTGATGGACCGCCAGAGGAAGAAATACCCAAGAATTCACATGCAGAGAACTAAGGAGAAGGAAATCTACCCGTTCATGAGGAAGAAATAAGGGAATCCAACCAGGAATGACCTGTTCCTTAAGCGCCGGAGGAAATGCCAGATATAGGGGCAGATTTAAGGGCCAGCCCCAAACCCTCTGCCGAGGCAAGGGAAATCAAGAAATCGAAGACTAAACAGCAGAGGCTACTGAGCACTATAGCCCGACTCCGACAAAAAATTCGCATTCTTAAAGCGAGTTTGAGGATACAAAGGACCACACAGAAGAGGAAGAGGACCGCTACAGCAGAATCCCGTCGAACAAGAAGCCGAAGGACTTACACTCGCACTGTTGGTCGAAATCCGATTAGAAGACCTGCAGCTGTTCCAAATGATGCTGAGGAACAAACTGTTGTTCCAATGGCCACTGAGGAACAAAATGTTGTTCCAATTGCTACTGAAGAACAGACTGTCGTTCCATTAGCAGAGGAACCCCAGCAACCTTTTGTTCATGTCAAGAAAGAAAAGGAGAATAAGGAAATCCAAACAGAGGCACCGCCCTCAGGGGTGATCCGGGTTCGGAACTCTAAGCAGCATAATAAAAAGGTTCAGGTAAAACTCCCGGCCTCTACGGCCTTATGGAAAAAGGATCCAAAAACAAGAACCTTCCATAAAATGATGAAGGAATCTCAACAAGAAACTGAACAATTGAAGGAACAAACAGTCCCCCGGGAGAAATATGAAGACTTGCAGCAGCAACTTCGGAATATTAGCCAGTCCGAGAGCCAAGCCTTCGAAGGCTGGCAAAAAGAGCAGGAAAAGGTTGCAAAGGTAACTCGTCGATTAGATATTGTTGTTAAACAAATGGACACTGTGTGTTCCTTATATAATGATGTTCTAGCCTGTAGGGCTCCTGCTAAAAACTATGCTTTATTCTTGCTTGAACGATATTTATGATTAAAGATAAAAGTTGTCAGGGCAAAACAATACTCTTAATGATTTCATAGACTGTTGCAAGCATTATGGAATTAAGGTCCAAAGATTATTATGTGAATTTTACTTGCATAACCTCGTGCTAGACCAGGAAACTGATTTAAATCCTGGCCCTTTCGTTGGGGACATACAATTGCAAGCCTTTGTTTCCTTTGGGGTTAATCAGCTAAAATGGCTCAGGGCTTATACCGCTTTCCAGAGACAGGAAAATAGCCTAGATTTGTGGGTGAGGGCAGAGCCTAGAGACCTAGTACAGTTATGGAGAGCACATAGGAACCTTATGAGAACCCCGGGTGTTATGGAGACGTTAGGACCCATGCATGAGGATTTAATCAGACAAAATTTGGAATATTTTCTGACTATTAAAGACCTTGCTACCGATGCTGCAAAATTTCAATATCAGATTTCGAACCCAAACATCCAGCTCAGGGAACCATTTAGATATGAAAATTTTGAGCTGGCAGCCAGCCGTTTGAACCTTTATGGCGAGCGAATTTTGCAAGCAGGGCCATCCTGGTTAGGGTATCGATTTCGTAGTCCAATCATTTGGCACCCTGCACCCGGGTACCAGGCTTTGTATGAAATGCCTGAAGGTCAAACAAATCAGTTTCTTGATGATTTGGTTGCTCATCACGGTTGTAGGCCTCCACACGAGATTCCCTCTCCGGCCTACTCTCTTACCACTCTGCATATCAACTATAATGTTTTCATGAGGGCATGAAACAGGGTAGGCAGGGGGGTGTGTGGAGTTCTATAAAGGTATGTTTTTGACCAACAACTTGGTGACTTTTCGGTAGCAATTGTAACCCTTTCTGCATAATGAACTTAAAGAGATAAAGCATTTTTGGTAGAATATGTGAGAATTAGTATGAAAAGCTTAATCACTAATAATTGCTATTTTTCTATGCAGAAAAGGGTGGAAACGAGGGATTACAGTTCAAGAGAAAAAGACAAAGGAAGAGTAACTGTTGTCCCTTTGGGAGGAAATCAGATGCGAACAAGATCAAGCGGATTGAAGCAGAATGACCCGGGAAAGAAAGAAGAATTATCGATTCGGCGGAGCAGGGAAAGGAAAATCAAGGAGTAACGGCTTGGCGAATCCCTCAGGATCTTTGATCCTGAGGGATCGCTGTTTTGCTTATTTTTGTTATCTAGATACCTCCGCAAATTCTCTTATAAAAAGGGGCAGCAATGTTAAGTTGAGAGAGACCTTTTTCATATATGTAAATTTCAGTTTCAGTTGAACTTTGATCATCGACTCTCGTTAAGACTTGTTTTGTTGTACGTTTGTTAATGCATTAATACGAAAGACTTGGTGCTTTATTTCATCTCTGCGTCTGGAGTAATCTAAAGCGGTGTATCCTTGGAAGCTAAGGGCCCGGCTCCGAAGTACACTTGCTTTTGTATCATTATAATTTGGTTTCTGTGTGGATTGTCTGTATAATTTGGTAATCTGACGTGTTTGTCATATGCTGTTCCATGCTCTGTTATGACTACTGCATTAATGGTTTCATTCGGGAGATTTATGTAAGTAACTCTGTATCGTGTAAATGAATCTCTTCAGAGTTGATTGCATGAGTACTACTTAAGCCAATCATTTCTGTTACAGAGCTTTTATATTAAATATTGCTATTGGATTCATTCGAACTCTTATTCGTGGGAACCTGAAAGTAATATTATTCCATTTGGAAGCAGAAGTCATATTCTTTGGAAACATCAGATTGCTATAATAAAGTGTGTTGTACATATATGATAAATGTTGTTCCATAATTCATTTGTGAATATCGCCTCATAAAGTAAAGATCATTGGAGTTGCTTTTGAAGATTGTTATTTGATTGTGGAATGGGAGTTTAGTTCAGTAGAGCCAATTCAGTTCTAACTCGCGAGTTCTAGTTTATCGAGTTGCTGTTCCATTTATTGCCGTTCCATTTTCTGCTGTTCCATTTCAGGTTTGCCGTTCCATTTTGCATTTGCTGTTCCATTTTACTTTCTGCTGTTCCATTTCCTTGCATTTACTGTTTTGGTGTGAGAGGAGGTCGAAAGCTGTAGTGAGCCAACAAGTCGCTGCTTAACTCCCAGATCTTTGGTCCATACTCTATTTTCCTTCCATCAGTTTCTAGAGGGATGGGTTATCGCTTCCGCACCCTCGACTGATAAATTGCCTGGTGTGTTTCCTTTTGAACGCAAATTAGTTTAGCATCCTTCTTGTATTTTCTAGAAACTGTACTACGAACATTACTCTGACGAATAGCCACGGATTGAGCTACTCTTTGCAATAACAAAGCGTTCCCGGATTGACTTATTAATGTAGCATAACTAGAGGTGAAAAAGACCCTTGTTACAGCTCTACATCTTTGATTCAGGTTTTAGAGACATTAAGAATTCCTCCGTTATCTCATCGTCATGACCCTGAATTTTGTCACAAAAGGACATCCAATTGGCACAGGTTAAGAAGTCCACCACCTTCGGATGCTCACGCAGCTTGCTGGGATCCGAAGGTTCTTTCCTGATAAACCCCCCTGGCATGGTGAGAGTGCCCTGTTTTATGCTCTGACCAGAAAAGGGAATGTTGTTTATGGATTTCTTCCCTGAACTTTGAGAAGGGATTTCAACTATCAATTAGCACCAATTGCCTGGCTTTAAGGCTGTTGCTGCCCAGAACTCAGTTATCTGTTTATGAAGGAAGAAATTAGGTTTCCATAGGCAGAGTATAAAGCTCAATGTTTATTCCCACCATACATACAAACATGTAAATTCAAATTCTTCATACACAGGCTAGCCCTCACAATTTCGTATCTTTCCTACAGGAGAATTTTCTTTTTTAACGCGAACTGTGGAGGAGAATTTTGACGCAAAAAAGACTGAGAAATATTGTGCAACACACAGGAAAGCTACTATTTCCAACTCACAGGAGGATTTTTCTCGGACTCCCCAATTTGAGACAGTTCAACTCACCACCTTTCCGTAACATACCATGCATGGAAGAGTGTTTTTGAGCCTACATCTCTCAGAACTCCGAATTCGATGAAGAAAAGTCTAGGCTTCCCTACTCCAGAAAGTTGTGTCGTACTTCCTGTAGAACTCTTGTCGGCTTCTGTAGGATATCACTGCCCCACTAAATGAGCCTGGTACGCGGGAGAATTTTTGAAACAGGCCAAAAAACTTGGTGGAGAACGACGGGTTAACAGATTTTGGAAGTAGAGGAAACGTACTTCGGCTGAGGATGTTGCAAGTGCAAATGAACAACAGGTGGTGAGAGTCTTCAGCCGAGTATCTTTTAACTGCAGTGCAATTCATGGTGAGGGGATGAGGTGGCTAGACTGAACTGTTAATCCAACGTCACGGCCATCATTTCTCTGTGTGTCTCTAACTGCCATCACCTCCCCTCTTCCATTAACAGCCGCCACCACTACCAGTCCCGACGATTTTCCCTGACTGGACACTCCACACGTGTCTGTTACACATCTCATTAGTAAATTTCAACGTAACTGAGCTTGTTCGGATCCCACGAAGCTAGTGAGCCTCTGGAAGTGGTGGACCTCCTCACCCGTGCCAATTGGATGTCCTTTTGTGACAAAATTCAGGGTCATGACGATGAGATAACGGAGGAATTCTTAATGTCCCTAAAACCCGAGTCAAAGACATAGGCCCCAGTGAATTTTAGGGGTTTGACCCTAGAATTTACTCCTGAGCTCAGCAGTCGTGTCACTGGTCTCCCATTAGGGCTCCCTTGGAGCAAAGAAGAAAGGTCATTAGGCCAGGCAGCCAAGAAAGCATTCTTCCTACCTAAGGAACATCATGTAGAAGACAAGAACGGGGTATGGAGAACCAGCTTACCTCCTCGTTGGAGCGAAGTCAGTTTCCAAATCATGAAATACATTACCTGTGAAGGGAGGTTCATCATTGTCTATGACTATCATTTCACGTTGCTGAATGAACTAAGACATGGAATGGATTTACCTCCAGAAGAGAAGTTGAGCATCCCCTATTTTCTTCTACAGTCATTAACTGAATGTGGCACAAAATTGAATGAAGGGACACCGGATCAGTTATGGGCTCATCAAACTTTTAGTGGAAGATGCCCTCCACACCTACATTGCCCCCCTCTCTTGGGAAATTTTCCGAAACATGTCCAGAGATGATGATATTACAATTCTGGCTGAGGAGATCACCTCATCCAGCAGTGAGGAAGGGGAACACACTGAAGTAGGAGAGAAAACCAGTGGTAAAGAAACACAGGACAAACAAGCACAAGCAGGACAAAAGGAGAAAGAGGGAAAGGGCCAAATTACTGAGCCTAAAACAGAGCAAGGAATAATAGCACAAACACCAAGTGAAAAGAGACTGCAGAGGAGAGCACAGAAGGCAGAAACATCTCAAGTAAAGGCTAGCACAAGCACAATAGTCACACCAAAACAAAAGGTAAAAACAGATCCTTAAATGGCCGCAATACAGGAAGAAACGGTTGACACAGAGGCTTCTACAAGAAGCATGGAAACAGAATAGCAAAGGGGGGAATCATCAGAAATATTGGCAAGAGAGGCAGCAGCTGTGCTGGCCACCTTAAAAAAACCTCCAAAACAAAAAGGGAAGCGAAAGAGGCAAACCCCCATGCACTTTAAAGCAAGAAGGAGCACAGAGATCAAAGTAGCCAGACCCCAGCTGCAGTCAAAGGAGCCAATTATCATTGAGGACACAACCCCTAAACCAAAGGAAGGGTCTCCTTCAAATATATCTATCACCTATGAACGAGGAAGCCCAAAAACTTCCACCTGGAGAGAAAGACTGAAGACAATGGACTCAAAGACAGTTCTACAGGAAGTTGAAATGGCTCTATAGGAAACTCGGGCTGGGCTAAAAGAGACCAAGAAATTGGAGGAAAAGGCAGCCAAACGATCACAGGAAGAAGAAAGGACAAAGGAAATATTGGAACCAAGCCCTCAGCCCAGTTTGGGCTCATACTATAACCTGTTAGAAGCTGGGAAAATAATTCCCCAGAAATTTGCAGTGCCACTATTCTTTGCACTGGAAGAAGAAAGAATTAGGACTCACACTTGGATGAGGATTGCCAAGTCCAAGGGTGTGGCAGACATAGGCCCCATATAAGAATAACTCATGGAGTCAAGGAAAGATTTGGCCATGGTGAAGCATGTGGAAAGCAGTCAGAGGGCCAAACTACAGGAAGAGAACGAGCTGCTGAAACAACAGCTCTAACTACAGGGAATCCATAAGGAAGACAGACCCTCCATTCTAGGAGAACAACATCAATGGGAAAAGCCTCCAACAGACAAAGAAACCTTAGATAACAGCAAAGAAAGGATGGCCTGCAGGCTGAGATCGAGGCACTAACAAAACAACTACATCAGAAGAAGTTGCAGGCAACAGAGGAGGTACAGTCTCTAAGGCAACAGGTACATGAGAAGGAAGCCCAACTGACCTGCATGGCCAGCTGGGCAATAGAGGCCATACAGTGTAGGCAGCCTACCAAGTCATATGCTTTGTACCTTAAAGATCAATGGTTGCAATTCCAGATTAACACTTTAGCCCAAAGGGGGACTACTCCATTTAAAAACTATAATCAATTCATGGCTTTATGTGACAGTAGCTCATCAGAGGACAAGGCTAAATTATCAGAGTTTTATTTACACAACTTGGCCCTTCCAAACATGAATTTGTGGGATCCCAATGTTGTGGTAGGAGATGTGCAACTTATGGCCATGGCCTCTTGGTTGAATCATGAGGAAAAAAGGGCAACAGAGGTCCAAGATATTATCAACAGGGAACTCCGTGAAACACTAATGATTAGAGCAGAGCTGAAGGATCCTTGAGGATTGATAAGTGCCCACTAGCACTTGGCCAACAACCCTCAGGATTTACCAGATTACATTGAATGACAAACTCAAGCTATCGCCCACCTTGAGGACATGGAGAGAATGTTGGGGGATAATTTCCTTCATGCTTGCACAAGGAGGTGGAACAAACTGCCCCACAGTTTGAAGATAAGAGAATAACACTATCCAACTAGGATGAGGGAGGCCTTGGCAAGGGTACCCCTCTATAAATAGTCAATGAAAAATTTGCAGGCCAATTGGATCAGCCTAAAGTTCAGTCCTCCCTTGCTTTTGGGATTACTGGAAAGAGTTGAGGGAGAAGAGGAAAACAGGTAGTGGGAGGAAGTGGAAAGAAAAATAGGATTTCATTACTGGGAAGAAGAAATCACCTCAGAGGCTTGGGACATGAGAGAGGCAGTCAAAGCTATCAAGGATGATGAGCTAGATTAGTTGTTCAGAGGATGAGCAATCCATTTAGCTGGGGGGTGATGATAAGCCCCAAAAATGGGTAACTTATTGGGCTCATTTTGCCTATTGTTCTTCGTCAATCCACCATTTTTCATAGTTTATGCATGTTTTCAGATTATATTTAAGTTAGTTGAACGAATAAGAATAATCACTTGACCATGAAGGCTAACACGTGGTTATTGCAGATTTTTGGACAAATTTTGGACCAAGGACAAGCATTTATGAGCCAAATGACAGCCAAGCATGAAGGAACAAAGGTGAGGATTCATAATAATGGTGTCTCCTGCACTAAATGGCCCCTTCCTCAAATTCTCCACCCTCAGCTTGGAGTTTAGGAGGCTGCCGAAAAGGATTCCCAAGGGCAACTGAGCAATTTTGTGTAATGTGACTGATCACTAGCAGTTCGAGTAGCCGAGCCGCTCGAGTTAAGGAGGGATGTTGGAGACCCTCGTAGTGCATAAATAGGAAGGCGTCTAGCCTTCGTAGTTTACTTTTTGAGCAGTTGTATTTTGCACTATAGCACAGTTAGTTTTTCAGCTCATTTTGTAGCTTCTGCTGTACAACTTTCTTTGTGACATGGTTATTTTTTAATAATGGAAAGAAGTTTCATTTGGCATCAGTTCTAAGCTTTTTCTTAGGAGCCACAGCTCTTGGGGTTGGGCCCAACCCAAGTTCCAAGGCCTCCTTTGTGTACTGTTATATGTTTTTAATGTCTTTATCAAATAATTTTTGTTAAGTAGATTAAAGTCTTGCTTGGTTACCTAGGTCATTGTTGACGATTAAAAAGGCTTTTCATGTCCAGATTGATTTGATAGGTTAATAACAAAGAAGATCTTTAGAAAAAGGCCATCAAGCACCCTTGATCTCACCTCTCCCTTTGTGGGACCATGAGTTGAGACCTAGGTGTCCTTGCCTCCACCAAAAACAATGTCTTTGCTTCATCATGCAACTATTAGTGTTAGATTCTCATTTGCAGAAGTTAATACCAGTTGTGGCTACATACTCAGGTTCATGATTGCTTAGTTTTCATAGCCATTTCACATGATTTCATTGCAAATAAACTTCTGATCATTTTCTTTGCTGATATTTAGGTCAAATTAGGTTAAAGTAGCTAGGTCTTCGGTTTTCCGAGTCTTTGTTTGAATAGTTGGAAAATAACTTGTAAAGCACCTGTGATACCTCTTTGCCTACCCCTACTCCATCAATACCTCCTGCTCCATCCTTTAACTTTAATTCTTGCCTCACATTTGCTACGTTCCCTCACTTTGACCTAATTTCCATATTTTTGTGTAACATTGCTCTACCCCTCCTTGAACAAATCCAACCATCCTTATCACTCACCCGCTTCGTTCACTAAGTCCTGGACCCCTCCACATCATCATCCAACCTCCGTACCCACTTCTTTACCTTTCTTCCACCATCAACCCTCCAAAATCCCCTTTCGGAACATCCTGTAGAAACATCATGTAGAAGCCACAGAACATCCTGTAGAACCCCTGCAGGCTTCCTGTAGAAGCTCACGAAAGTGGTTTCTCGAGATTCGAACACTGTGAAACTCTCTGGAAGGATGCTAGGGACCCCTTAGACCCTCTTCTAACCTTCCCAACCTCCTGCAAGAACCTACTACATTTCCTTTCGCCAATCAACCTCTGCACAATAAAAAACAGTTAAAGCACATGAAAAATAGTTCTGATAAATTACTCAAAAATGCAAAAAGATGTTTTCTTCATATTTCTCTTCAGAAGTAGCTTAGTCACATGCATTTTACCTTTCTAGAAGTCAATGGCATCCATTTATGTAATTTTATCCTTTTACTTGCACCAGTAGGGTTAGTCGGTAAAGCTAGGGTTTGCTAGGGTTTACATTTCCTTTTAGCTTTCCTCTTCTTTCTGCAAGTAGATTAGCCTCTAGTTGAGTTAGTTTTCATCCATCATAGTTAAAAGCGTCTTCTAAGAGCTCATAGAAGTTGGCTTAAGCTCCTAGCGGACTTGTGCCAGCTGATCAAGTGACAGCCTACGACAAGAAATAGTACTTGTGCCCTTCTTGCTGCTGTTGTTCTCCCTTTGTTTTAGGGTTAGAAATCTGGCACATTTCCCATTTTTCTTCCTCTTATTTCTATGCTTGAATGTCCTGTGTTCCTTCACCATTGGCTTTCTCACCTTCTTCAGGCTTGATTCTTCCCTAAAATTGCATCACTTCTTTTGCAGAAACATGCAACAAATAAAACTGTTTGTTTTCTTCTTCTTCTTTTTTTTTAAAAATAGGCAGAAATTTTGAATGCAATTACTCTTCTTTTTTAGGTTTAATCCTTCCTTAAAATGATATCATTCCTTCCACATATTGATGATCAAGGTAGGTATGCATGGAACCTACCTCTTGAAGTGAGAAATTTTGCAAAAACCCGCGTTTTCTTCTAGAAAAGACAACTCATTGCCCCTCCCGTAGAACCTATTACTGCTCCTGGAATTTTTGTGTTTTTCACAATAGAAACTTGCAGTTTTTCCTTTCTTCAAACTTTTCCAACCTGAAGTTGATTCTTATTTTTTGAAAAGAAATCAAATTTTTTGACAGATCAGAGAACAAATAACACAGTTTTTTTCTTTCAGAAAGTGGACAATCTTGTAAATTCATTCTTTCACACAGGCTTAGTCCCTATGGTTGCATCTCTCTTTTCAGAAGAAGGTGAGAAAGAAAAATACAGACTTCGAATGCAGAGGGGAAAAAAGGAACTGTGTAGAACTCTAAAAATATGAACGCAAACTTTTTACTTTTTTCAATGTGCAGGCAGAATTTTCCTCTGGTTTCCCAATCTGATGTCATCCAATTCACCACCTTGCACAAACATACCATGCATAGAAGATTTTTTTCGAGCCTACCTCGTATGGGCTCCAAATTCAACGAAAATCCCAGGTTTTCCTGCTCCGTAGCTGTTCAGCCTTTCCTGTAGAAGGCTCTCGTTTCCTGTAGAACAAAACTGTGCTTCCTGTAGAATGTTGACAAGAAGGAGGGTTTTAAACAAAAATGGCTGAGAAACACTGGTTCCCTACTATGGAGCTGGTATGGAGATTGTTGCAGCCACACGGATGATGATAAAATGGAAACAATGGAGGTGAGAGTTCGTTTGGCTGTTTATGGAGACTTCCGTTGATGGAGGGTGAGCTGGCCAAGTGCACGTTGGCACCATGCAGACCGTTTAAACAACCACCACTAATCACATCCATCACGTTCGTCAGACTGTTTGTTCTCTACCTGTAATCGCGTCTGTCACGTTCGTCAGACTGTTTGTTCTTTGCCTGTAATCACGTCCATTAATCATGCTGGAGTTTAAACAACCACCACTACGTGTTTTTAGATTTCTTCCTGAGATGGCTAATCACACGTGTCGATTGCATCCACTGAGCATTGTTTGAACTGGATGAGGGTGGCCAGTTAGCTGGCCACCGATTTTTTTAATCACAACCATCTCATTGTTCACGCAGTTTTCAAATTACATTCATGCAACAGAGGAATGAGTTTAGTCACATACCTAGAAGTCGAATGCATTTGTTGTGTGGTGCTGTGGCCTTTCCTTCTACTGCATGCCTTTGTTTCTGTGGTTGCATGCTGGCTTGGTTGCTGATTCATGGCTATTTTTCCTATGTAGGTATCCTCTGGCTGGATGTAAGCTGCAGGAGCCTGTTTCAATGTTCAGATTTTCACCCTCATGCTGCTGATACTAGATTTTTGCAAGACAGCGACTTGTTTTCTACATAGATCCCAAATGATCGATTGGATTTACCTAAAACTTTCTGATCATGTTTCTATCATCATTATGCACCTCCCATAGCAAAATTGTGGCCAATGGATACACATATTTCGAGAAAAACTGAAAATGGATGAAAATGACAGAGGTCAATTTTTCGGAAACCATGCAGTGGAATTGGCTGAAACTACTTGGGTAGGTTACTATCACCCATATGCATCTCCCCACGAAACAGGTTTTGAAATGGATGCACGGATATGGACAAAATGCAGAAATGGCTGAAGGTGATGGAGGTTGATTTCTTGGAAACCATGCATTGGAATTGGCTGAAATTGCTCAGGCATGTTGCCATCATCCCTATGCAACTCCCCATAGAACAGTTTTGTAAATGGATTCATGGTTTACAAGTTAGGGAAAAAACAAATTTCTGCTCGATGAATTTTTGTTTGCAAGCATTTTGTAGTTTTTTGGACAGTAAGGAGAAATGAGCTTGGGCTATAATGTAGACTTGGAAATGATGGAAGAGGGGTTTGAAGTTTGCAGGAGGATTTATGAAACCTTTATGAAGCTCTCATGTTCGCCAAACTAATTTTTAAAATCCATTTTTAGGTTTCTGTCATTTCTATAGGAACTTCCTCTAGAAAACAAAGTTTTCATAAAAGAAGCACAATGAGGTGGAAAAATGATGGAGAAGGGTGAGGGATGGAAACAAGGACGTTTACACGCCTCATGGACCAATTCCCAACCTTCGGGTCCTCTTCAGGGATTGATTTTGGCTTGTTTGTAGGCTTCCTTAAAAGACACAAAACTTGCTGTAAAAGACACAAAACTTCCTATAGAAAGTGAAATCTCTGTCCTTGTTTTGTGCCATCCTCCTAACCTGCAATGTCCTTGCCACAACCTGCAATTATTCAATAGAAATTAGGTTTATTTTTCTTTTTCTTTTTGTTTTTTTTATTTTTTTCTTGAAAACAACTAGGGCGCCTCATGGAGGTTTTCACCCTAATTGCCTGCCCTGGGCGCCTCCAAGGGAGGTTTTCACCCAGGGATCTTATTCTTTTTTCTTTTATCTTCTTTCCAACCCATTGACCGCCTTATGGAAGTTTTCAATCAATGAGCCAATCTAAGGTGCCTCCGAGGAGGTTTTCACCTTGGATTTTTATTTTCCTCTTATTTTCATTTTTTTCTTTTTCTTTTTTTCTTTTTTCCTACCCTACCCTACTTGAAAAACAAAATCATTTTCAAGTATAAGAATACTTCCAATGGAGCCACGTGCACATCGATATTAGAGACAAAATGATGTGGAGGCTTAAAATGCATGCTTTGACAGGGATCTAGATTTCAGAGACCAAAATGACTTTGAAGGGATCAAACATAGCTGAGGAAGAGAGTACTGCTACAACTTAGTGACCATCTAGAACCATATCTCAATATAGCTTTGATATCCTTGGTTCTTTTGCTGATCTGGATCATCTTTGATGTCACCTTCTACCATGACCTTCTCATCTTCCTCTTTTTGCTGAATTTTCTCTTGAATACATGGAAGATTTGATGGTAACCATGAGGGAACTCTCTCGATCTCTGATTTTGATGCCTTCTGTTCATCAAGTGCAGTCCATGGTTCTTTGATCTTTTCTTTTGAATCTTCTTTTGCTGGATGTGGTCCTTCAATGTTTTCAATATAGTCTCTTTTTTGCAATACTCTTCCTGAGCTACGGTGAATATCATTGAGCTCAAGAGGAGTCGTTTGGACATGTTGTGCCTCAGCTTTGCAATTGGGTTGAGCTATTCCAATGTGCGGGTTTGGAAATGGTGGTATGGGTAGTTGAGTGAGGGTGTATATTTGAGATGGATGTGGACGAGGTTGTGGTTAGGCAGGTGGTGGAGGAAAATGAGTGGGAGGAGAGTTGTACTGGGGCCTCCACCCCTGATGAGGTGCATTCCACTGAGGCTATGGCTGAGCGTAAGAGTGAAATAAATGAGCAACTCGTTGGGCATAATATTGAGGAGGATATGACCAACGACGAGGTGTAGACCAGGAAGGATGAGTAGGGGGACCCCAAGAAGGCATGGAAGTGGCTTGATAGGGGTTATAATAAGTCTGGAATGTCTCTTGGATTCCTTGCTAGTAAGGTCTGGGTCCACATAGCCTCCTTTGTTTCATGAAATAGAGTGGTTCAGTGGCACCTTTAGGCTTCTGACATGCAGCTTTAAGTCTGGGCAAGGAAGGGCACTGATTCGTAGGATGGTCTCCTTCACAGACAAAACACACTTCTATGGAGTGCAATGGACATTCATTCCTAGGATGCTTTCTAGTGCACCTAGGACAAAAGATGGCCAAAGCCCTCTCGACTTCCTCTTACTTCCTTTGGATCTGCAAGGTAGCTAGTTGCATGGAAATAGTTTATCTGATCTCGCTCTTGACATCTTCCCACATGTTTTCAGTTTCACCTTCAATGGATGAGTTGGAAGAAAAGGTACTACTCCCAACATTTCTATTCAGCCATTTTCTCTAGAGGAATGTTTTCTTCTTCTTCTCCCCTAGAGGTTCTTCAAATATGTCTTGCTGTTTGCCTAAGGGTTCTTTTTAATCGTAGCCATCAAAGAAGAGAGAAGGTTGGCTGTGTGAAGCAGTGGGGGGTGTTGTGCACACATTTTTCTCACTTATCTCTACTCCTACAAGGCATGACATGAAATATTTTTCGCCGATTTTTGGTTTTTTTCTGCTTGTACCTACAAAACTAAAATAGATTGAACTGCAACTAACTATTTTGATGAAATGAAAATGCGGAATTGAAATGAAAGCACGAAAGGACTAATATATTTTGTTGAAATGAAATTGCAGGAACGAAATGCTAGACTACGCTTGCAAAATTGAAATTGCGGAATTGAAATGCTAATCTACTTTTGCGGAAATGAAATTGCAGAATGGAAATGAAACAATCTACTTTACGCTTGTTGAAATAAACTACTTAGCAGAAGGTTGTAGTAGAAAATAGAAGAAAAGCAGCAATCACCAGTACTCTGACGCTTCCCCGGTAATGGCGCCAAAAAGATGGTGGGCTCCAGTATTACAACAATAATGCTGCAACTCCTGGGACTCCCTTCTTTACTTTTATCAAGCCAGTAGTTTGTAACAAACTTGGAAGTGACGGTGCTATATGCACAAGTACTAGCTCTTGCTGCGGCTGTCACTTGATCAACTGTCACAAGTCCACTAGGCGCTTAACACAAATTATATGGGCTCTTAGAAGAAGCTTTTAACTTATGGATGAAAGCTAACTCAACAGAGGCTAATCTACTTGCAGAAAGAAGCGGAAAGCTGAAACGAAATGCAAACCCTAGCAAACCCTAGTTTTACCGACTAACACTACTGGTGCAAGAAAAGCGATGAAAGCAATGGAAATTGATGCCATTGACTTCTAGGAAGGTAAAATGCATGTGACTAAGATACTTCTACAGTAAAATCTGGAAAAAACATCTTTTTGTATTTTTTAGTAAGTTGTCAGAATTATTATGCATGTGCTTTAACTATTTTTTCTATGTAGAGGTTGATTGGCGAAAGGAAATTCTTGCAGGATGTTGGGAAGTTGAGAAGAGGGCCTAAGGGGTCCCTAGCACCCTTCCAAAGAGTTTCATAGTGATCAGATCTCAAGAAACCGCTTTCATGAGCTTCTACAAGAAGTCTGCAGGGGTTCTATAGGATGTACTGTAGCTTCTATAGGATGTTCTGTAGCTTCTACAAGATGTTCTGAAAAAGGGATTTTGGAGGGTTGATGGAGGAAAAGTGGTGGGAAAGTGGAAATGGAAGTTGGATAAAGATGTTAAGGGGTCTAGGACCTGGTGAATGAGGCTAAGGAGCGATTGGATTTGTTCGAGGATGGAGGGAGCAATGATGCACAAGAATGTAGAAATTAGGGAAAAGTGGGAAAATGAGGCAAATTAAGGGTAATAATCTAAGTTCGGGGATGGAGCAAGTTACATTGATGGGGTAAGGGTAGGCAAAGGGTTATTACAAATGCTCTGCACACTATTTCTCAAGACTGATCGAAGAAAGACTAGAAAAACCAAAGATCTAGCTATTTTAACCTACTTTGACCTAGAAACTAGAAACCATGATGGACAGAAGTTTATTGGCAGGAAATCATGTAAAACAACATTGAAAACCAAACAAGAACAGATCTAAGCATGTAATCATAACTGGTATCAACTTTTGCAACTAAGAATCTAACACTAGCAATTGCATGAAGAAGCAAAAACAATGTTTTTGTGGCAGCGAGGACACGTTGGTCTCAGCTCATGGTAGCGAGGAGGGAGAGGTGAGATCAAGGGTTACTTGATGGCATTTTTCGAATATATTTTCTGTTACCAACCTATCAAATCAACCTGAACATGAAAAGCTAATTTAATCATCAAAAACAACCTAAGTAACAAAATAAGATTTTAACCTAAATAATAGATTTTATTCTAAGAATGCAACAAAGACACATAAAAGTACGCAAAGGAGGTACTGCACACTTGGGTTGGGCCCAAACCCAAGAGCTACAGCCTCCTAAGAAATATTAGAGCTGGTGCAAATCTGGATTCATTTTTATTGATAAAAAAATAATAGTTACATCCTAAAAACTGTCTACATGAAAAAGCTTGAAAATGTGCTGAAATGCAAAGCTAACCTAGTGACTAAAGTTGAACTAACAAAATGACTAACTGACTAAAATCAAATTACAAACTAGCTAACTCCAAATGAGGCCCTCAACCTTTTTATTTATACAAATTGAGGACCCCAACAGTCCTCCTAAACTTTAGGGACTTGGGTTCCTTTACTTGTAGTTAACAACAGTCCTACTTGACTTGCTTGGCTGCCCCTTGTGCTCCGAGTTTTTGATGGATAATTCGAGGTAAGGGCTCATAAATGAAGGGGACACCTTCCTACAAATCCTCCCCCTTGTTCTTCCATGAATTTGGCTGCCAAGTGATCATTTAAACCTTTGATTTTGTCTCAAAATTGACCAAAAATACTGCATAAAGCAGACATTAGACTTGTTGGCATAATGACTAACCCAATTCACTTTATTAAGTCGAATTAGGAGGTTGAATGAGCCCATATAATTACTCATTTCTGGGGCTCATCAAAGGGTGACAAGAAGTCAGAACAATCTAGACTTCCTTGCTCAGGCTGTAGAAGCCATGGGGCAATGATTAGTTTGCTTCACGTGGTGGAGAAATACACAATATCTAATTTTTTCGCATAAACACTAGTTTTGTTGCACAAACCCTAATGGTCCCTCAGCTTTTAGACCTACTCAGTTTAATCTTTTTGATAGTTTATTAGTTTTGATATGTTGTGGTAAGATTTCAGAGGCTTTTGTGCCTGAGGGACATGGGGAAAGAAATCCTTGAAAGGAGAAAGTAGTTAGAAAGGTAGTTACACAATTTCAACATAATTTACAGGTTCATGCACCAATTTTCTACAAGGAGGGAAGACGAGTTTCAATTTGACATATCAACCCTACAAACAAGTGAACAACTCGAGATGCTATAATGAAGTAGCAACCTCATCTTTGTTCTAGGATACTAGCATAAGATACACACAACATTTTACAAATCAGTTTTGACCAATGATATATGCAGATGGAGATCTGAGTAGCTAGGATGATAGGATTATTTTTATTTTTGTTCATTAAGCTTTCAAATTATGTACATATCCTGTAATTATTGCTACCAAAATCTAAGGAACTTATGTCTATTGTATTTTTCCTATATATTACATGACAAATATGGGAAAAGGTTGGTTTTTGAGAATGGAATAGCGATTGTTTGTGTGTTCAAAGATCAACATATTTCCGTGAGTAATATAATGATTCATGTTGTAGTATGTCTTAATATGTATTGTATTCTTTGTATGTTTCGATGTTTCCTTCTTTGTAATCTCATTTGAATGCATCGTCTTATGCGGATTTGAATAAGAGTAATTAATTCAAAATTCATCCATAGTTTGATGCCCTCACTTAAGATATTCAAGTATTCCTATCTCTATCCTTTAAAATTACTTTAGGATTCATTTTATATGCCTAATATAGCGGAATTTCTTGTATTTTCTCCCTCCATAACAAAGATCTACGATGTGCTATCTACATTGCATTTATCAATCTATCTTGGTAAATCTTGATAAATTGACATAAACCCTAGCTTCTTAACTTTATTGCCCCATGAACTATCTCCCTAAGGCTCAAAGAAACCCTACATCTACACAACAGCCCAACGAAACCCTACATCTACGCAACGAAACCCTACATCTACACAACTCAACTGAAGATCTAGTCACGGTGTAAAAGTACACTCAGTCGTTGATTCAATGATTACACTGTCTACACTCAGTCGTTAATTCAGTGATTACACTGTCTCTCTCGATCGAAGGAGCCAACCCTGAATCTATAAGTTAGATTGCAAATCTCACCTTAGAAACTTCTCTCCTACAACCAATGCAAAGCTTACCTTAGAAACTTCTCTCCTACAACCAAGACAAATTTTCTGAGTGAAAACAGTTCGGTCATTGAGTTGAATGGACAAACTGTCATCGTCCATTTCTCTCAACTGCAAAAGAAAATAGGACCAATTAACGTCCATTTCTCTCAACTGCAAAAGAAACTATGACCAATTAACGGGTGAATTTATAGCAGAATTTTTTTTAATGGAAAATGAAATGAACACGATATAAATCATAAAATGGGTACAACTTTTTTTCCAGGATTTCGAAGCGTCATACAGTTTGTATATAATCTTCGTTGTAATCCTCTTGTGGATGGTTCAACCTTATGTGCGAAGCATCGCGGTTAGTCAGCAGTGAAACACAATTCATAATGAAATCCTATTCTAAAACCATATATTCATGGTGAATCCTTAATACTTATGTGGGAAGCATCGCGATTAGTCAGCAGTGAAACACAATTCATAATGAAATCATATTCTAAAACCATATATTCATGGTGAATCCTTAATACTCGAAATTTGTTCGCACATAATTTCTTGAGAGAGCAACACCTTAGAAGCATGGTATTTGTAAACAAAATAAAAATAATACCGAGGACAAGGAGGGGAAAGAACAATCAATAAAGACGCCATCGCTCCGTAATCCCTTTCGTCCCATTAAACGACACCACTGTTGGAAATTTCTGCTCATTTCAAACACACATAAAAAATATCACAGAGAACAACGCTCTGGTTTTCGCCACAGGATCTTTATTAAAAACAACAGAAAATAAAACTATTAAGAAAAATAGTCTTCCTCAACACAGAGGGATTTACAACAGGAACTTCAGTTCCAGAATCTAATTCCACTATCTCAGAAAATTAAATCTTCAGCACTGTTGTGCGTTGCAGAGAAGAAAGAACTCTTCTTGCTAATACTCTCTCTCGCTCTACACGTCTCTGTTCTTTGCATTTTTTTTTTATATTGAACAACACAAAATATCTTTACAATACGTGTTGCTTTTCCCACTTCCGTGAAAATAAAAAAATAGTAAAATTTATGATTTCACCTACATTTACCAACCCTAGTAAATATCATTAATTACACGCATAAAAATATTTTGTTGGAATTTAATGCATGGCTTATCACACCATCGCATCGCAAGAGGAGAAAAGATTTTCCACCGCCTCTATCACCTTTAAATCGTGCGATCTGCGATCATGCGATCCGCGATCATGCGATCTGCGATCGCATCGCAAATATCGCATCGCAGAAAATAGAGGCATGCAACGAAGGGTGATGAGGGAAAGTGCGATATGCGATCACATCGCATCGCACGGAAAGTCCATCGCTGTTCAGCTCGCGGCAGTTTAAAATTATCATTCCAACACTCCCCCTTAATTTTAACTGCTGGGTTTTTTCTACATACCCAGGCATTTCCTGAAATGATCAAAGCTTTTCTTTGTCAATGGTTTTGTCAAGATATCAGCTAGCTGATCCTCTGTTCTGCAGTGATGCAAAACAATCTCACCATTGTTAACCAATTCACGTATGAAGTGAAATTTGGTGTCTATGTGCTTTGTCCTTTTATGAAAAATAGAATTTTTAGACAATGCTATTGCTGAGCTATTGTCGCAGTAAATGGTTGTGCCCTTTTTCTGCTCATGACACAAATCTCTGAGAACTTTTCTCAGCCACACTGCTTGGCATGTTACTGCTGTTGCTGCCACATATTCTGCCTCCGCTGTTGATAAAGCTACGACTGGTTGCTTCTTGGAAGCCCATGAGATGGCTCCCGATCCCGTATGAAACACATATCCCGATGTGCTTTTCCTATCATCAACACTTCCAGCCCAATCACTGTCAGTGTAACCTGTCAACATGAAACTTTCAGAAGAGGAGTATAAAATACCAAACCCCTTCGTTCCATTTACATACCTTAGGATCCTCTTGGCTGCCTGCCAATGAGTCTCTTTCGGTCTTTCCATAAATCTGGAGATTAAACTCACAGCGTGCATAATGTCCGGCCTAGTTGTACTCAAGTACATAAGGCTACCAACTATGCTCTTGTATAGTTTTGGATCAAAATCCTTGCTGCTATCTTCTTTTGTCAATTTCAACCCCACTACAGTTGGAGTCACAGCTGCCTTGCTGTTCTGCATGTTAAATCTCTTCAACACTGCTTCTACATATTTATCTTGAGAAATGAAAACGCCATTTTCACTTTGGTCTACTTCAATTCCAAGAAAATATCTTAAGAAGCCCAAGTCAGTCATTTCAAATTCACTTTTCATGACTGCTTTAAAATCAGCAATGAGAGAAGCATCATTGCTTGTAAAAATCAAATCATCTACATATAGAACAACAATAAGTATCTTACCGTCATTCTGCTTTATGTAGAGTGTGGGTTCACCATCACACTTGTCAAACCCATTCTCAATCAGGTAAGCATCTATTCTGCTGTACCATGCTCTTGGAGCTTGCTTCAGCCCATAAAGAGCCTTCTTCAGTTTACAAACTTTATGCTCTTGGCCTTCAACTTCATAGCCCGGAGGTTGATCAACGTAAACCTCTTCTTTTAACACTCCGTTCAGGAATGCAGATTTAACATCCATCTGATAAATCTTCCATTTGTGTTGCGCTGCAATAGACAACACTGTTCTGACTGTTTCCATCCTTGCTACAGGTGCAAAGGTTTCATCATAGTCTTTGCCTTGTTGCTGCTTGTAGCCTTTCACAACAAGTCTTGCTTTGTGCCTGTCAATCTTGCCTTCAGCATTGCTTTTGGTCTTGTAGACCCACTTAACTCCAATGGCATCTTTGCCTTCAGGGAGGTCCACTAACTCCCATGTTTTACTCTTCTCAATTGCACCAATTTCTTCATTCATTGCTTCAATCCATTTATCTTCATTTATCGCATCTTCAAAATGGACCGGGTCATCAACATGACAATATAAAGCGAATAATGAATTCAGATCGGTATTGTTACTTACCTCTCCTTGTTCATAAATCTCATTCAGATTTCTGAATCTTGGTCTTCTTGGTGTGCTTGGAGTTCCATCCGAACTTGAGGGTATTTCTGATCCCTGTGGTGTGCTTGGAGAAGCACTTCCTTGACTTCTTAAGGCTGTTCGGATTCCAGTTTGTGGTGTGGATTGTTGTACTTGCTGTGGTGTAGGAGGAACCATTAAGGAAGGATTATTTGCTGCTGTCCCTTCCTCTTCTTCTTCGTGAGACACAATTGTCTTCACATTCACTGTCTTCTCTAAGCTTCCATCCCAAGCTTCATCTTCAATGAACTGCACATCTCTGCTTACTATCAATTTCTTGGTGGATGGATTATAGAGTTTGTATGCTTTTGACTCATCACAATAGCCAATAAAGACACACTTCTCCCCCTTACTATCAAGCTTCTTCCTTAGCTGATCCAGTACATGTGCATATGCCACACAACCGAATACTCTCATGTGAGTGACAGTTTGCTTTTGACCACTCCATGCCTCTTCTGGTATTCTGTTCATGACAGCTTTAGTTGGGCATCTATTCAAGATGTAAACTGCGCAAGTAACAGCTTCTGCCCAATACTCATGCGGCAAGTGTTTTGCCTTTAGCATACTTCTGACCATGTCAAGAATGGTCCTATTCTTTCTTTCGGCAACACCGTTTTGCTGAGGTGTATACCTTGCGGTGAACTCCTTTCGTATGCCATTCTCTCTGCAAAAACGCAGAAAGTCTTGGGAGATGTATTCTCCTCCTCTATCTGTTCTGAGCACTTTGATATAATGCCCACACTGCTTCTCAACAAGAGTTTTGAAGTGACGAAATTTCTCAAACACTTCACTCTTCTGTTTTAGCATATACACCCATGTCTTTCTGGTGTAATCATCAATGAAAGTTAAAACATATTTATTTCCGGAAAATGATGGTGTTTGCATCGGGCCACACACATCAGAATGAACAA
This sequence comes from Pinus tabuliformis, assembly GCA_031772625.1. Taxonomy (NCBI): domain Eukaryota; kingdom Viridiplantae; phylum Streptophyta; class Pinopsida; order Pinales; family Pinaceae; genus Pinus; species Pinus tabuliformis. The sequence goes on along the minus strand of CM062806.1, from coordinate 305,310,603 downwards.
TTTCCAATGGTGCTTTTGCCCTTATACTCTTTCCTGTTGGAAAGATTTTTCTGTGTTGCTTGCCCAAGATGCAGCCTTCACAAAGGCTGTCCGGTTTCTCAATCAATGGTAATCCCTTTACCATTCTCTTTTTGTGCAACAGATTCAGGCCTCCGAAATTGAGATGTCCAAATCTCAAATGCCACAACCAATTCACATCTTTCACTTGTTCTTGAAAGACTTCTTGTGTTACAGCCGCAATAGTTCTTCCTTCCTTCAAATCTGCCATGAGTTTGAGAGGAAACATTCTATTGCTGGTCATCTGCACCTGTGCAATGATCTTCTTGCTTGGAGGTATGTCTTTGATAGTACACAAATCATCTTTGAAGAACACATTGTAACCTTTGTTAATGAGCTGTCCAATGCTCAAAAGATTACATTTCAGACCAGGTACATAGTATACCTCTGGCACAATCATCTGTTCTCCATTTTTTGCTCGGATACTGACTCTGCCCTTACCCTTGACAGATATCGTATCATCAGTCCCTGTTGTTACCTCAGATTTCACATTTTCATCCAGATTGGCAAACATTTCAATATTTCCAGTCATGTGATTACTGCAACCTGAGTCTAAGAACCAAAAATCTTCTTGTTTGTCTTGTGCTATGTTACATGTTAACAGCACATTCTTTAGGTTCTTATCTTCTTCATTTGCAAAATTAGCATTCTGCCTATTATTCATGTCACTTTTCTTTTTCCTACATTCATTGGCATAGTGTCCATATTTCTTACAATAATGACATTGGACTTGGGATTTGTCATACCTTTGTCCATGAGCTTGTTGTTTGCTTGAACCTTCATCTTGGTTCTGATTGCAGCTCCTTCCGCTTGTGCTTGCAGGATAATTTCTGCCTCTATTTTGGCTTCTTCCACGACCTCTGTTATTTTCTCTGCCTCGACCTCTTCTTTGGCCAAAAGACATCTGAGTCTTAAATGCTTGCTCAAAAGAGGAATCTGTTCCTCTACTTATTCTGTGTTCATGAGACAACATAGAAGCACTCTGTTCATCTACAGTGAACTGTGAGAGATCTTTTGTTTCTTCTATTGCTACCACAATAGACTCAAACCTTGAGGGTAAACATCTCAAGGTTTTCTCTACAATCCTTCTTTCTTCAAGAATCTCACCATGAGATCTTATCTGGGTTATCAGGCCAATAACCTGAGTGAAGAATGAATCTATTGTTTCAGATTCCTTCATGCTGAGATTTTCAAAGTCTTTCCTCAACATCTGCAACTTTGCAGTCTTCACCTTCTCCATGCCTTGATAGGCAGTCTTGAGAATATCCCATGCTTCTATGGATTTTGTTGCTGTTGCAATCCGTGGAAAAACACTTTCATGCACTGATTGGAAGAGGAAAAAGAGGGCTTTGGCATCCTTCTTCTTGTCGCTCTTCAACTGGTCTCTTTCTGCTGCTGTCAAAGCAGCCAACGCTGTTGCATCTGCCGGTTCAGCATAGCCAGTTTCAACCAGCTCGCATAGTCCTTCAGAAGCGAACAATGCTTTCATTGTTATGGACCAATAACTATAGTTTTTCCCATTAAACTGTGGCAGTTGGGGATTTGTCAAACCAGTTCCAGAATCTGCCATCTTAACTTGTGAAAAAAAGAGATACTGGGTGTAAAAATAAAAACAGGCAAAAAACTTTTCTGCTGGAAAAAATCTGCTCAACAAGCTTCTTACAGCTCCTACAGTGAAAAACAATCTCTGTGTTTGAATCACCGAGTGCCTAGACAAGCTCTGATACCATGTTGGAAATTTCTGCTCATTTCAAACACACATAAAAAATATCACAGAGAACAACGCTCTGGTTTTCGCCACAGGATCTTTATTAAAAACAACAAAAAATAAAACTATTAAAAAAAATAGTCTTCCTCAACACAAAGGGATTTACAACAGGAACTTTAGTTCCAGAATCTGATTCCACTATCTCAGAAAATTAAATCTTCAGCACTGTTGTGCATTGCAGAGAAGAAAGAACTCTTCTTGCTAATACTCTCTCTCGCTCTACACGTCTTTGTTCTTTGCATTTTTTTTTTATATTGAACAACAAAATATCTTTACAATACGTGTTGCTTTTCCCACTTCCGTGAAAATAAAAAAATAGTAAAATTTATGATTTCACCTACATTTACCAACCCTAGTAAATATCATTAATTACACGCGTTAAAATATCTTGCTGGAATTTAATGCATGGCTTATCACACCATCGCATCCCAAGAGGAGAAAAGATTTTCCACCGCCTCTATCACCTTTAAATCGTGCGATCTGCGATCGCATCGCAAATATCGCATCGCAGAAATAGAGGCATGCAACGAAGGGTGATGAGGGAAAGTGCGATATGTGATCACATTGCATCGCACGGAAAGTCCATCGCTGTTCAGCTCGCGGCAGTTTAAAATTATCATTCCAACAACCACCATTCCAGTTACGTACCGCACAACCTTTGTATTGTGCTTCTACTGATGAATCTCTTTTTAGGCTTCACAAATTTTCTTCTGGCTAGCACACGGCCTCTGCAGTGTCTTGCTACCAATGAAGTCTCTGCTTCGCAAATTTTGTTATCGGCCTTCCTGCATATTCATTCCTCTTTATATTGTTTATACAATAACTGAACCCTACCTATCATTTATTCATAATCATTATACTATTTATAAATGCAGGTTGTTGCATTAGGGAAGGAAGTCGAGATGGCTCGGATAGAATTGATGAACACGTCTCACCATTTAACAACAGTAGCAATACATGGAATTATCTCTATAGGACATGTGTGTCTTTGCCAGCAATAACAATTCAACCAACGATCGCATGACTTCCAGCAAGAAAAAATATTTATGATATAAGGAGACCCTACTGTTTATTCATCCACGTAACTCTAGCGAACTCTTATGCGTTTTAGAAAAGAAATTGAGACATGTTTTAGAATTCAAAGATCCAGAAGTTTAGAATTCCATTTATGTTTCTTAAATTTATTTTCAAAATTTTCTAACTAAGTATCATACCGGTTCACTAATAACAGGCACAATGAATTTTAATTACAATATGGTAAAAATATATTTTAAATATTGTTTAATTATTTGATTTAGATAGGTAAAGAAGTTATCTTTGTATATTTTATCATTTTTTTCAATTTATACTATTTTATCTATAAAAAATTAATTAACAAAATACATCTTTCAATTTACACCATCAAAAAATCAGCAAAGTGATTAAAATACCTGATTCCAATAAAAAAACAAATATATATCTAAAATATCACACATTTTATTTTAAGCTAAACATAATACTATCTCAAACATTTTATCTTATTTCTATACCAATATAAATATTACAAATATAATCTTTATCTCAAAACGAAAAAAAGTGAGAGTGATCAAATCATGTGTTACAAGCTTGTGGTAAACTACAGTTTTGTGGTCGTTCACTGCAGGAAAGAAAAAACATATTGAAAAGTGTGAAAATGATGCATTTAGATTCACATGCTTTATTTAATTAATTAATAAATAAATAAATAAATATATATATCTCGATTTTAGCAGGGAATACATTGTCTTAGCGATATTTAATTTTCAAAAACATCCCAGCTCGTTGTAATCGTTCCTTGGTGGTTGTTCACAACATTAGAGTACTGAAAAATATCAAAAAGCTTTGAAAAATATCGAAAACCCATCAAACCGATGCACTTAGTTCTGTATGGTTTCATGTATATTATTCTAAATTATTAGCGATTTTCAATTACCGGATACATTTTTGACAACGTGTAATTCTCAAAAACTGCCTGAGCATAATATGGAAAAGTCATATGGAAAAGTCAGGAACAGAGTTGTCACTGTACGCAACCTCCATCGTTCTAAATAAATATTAGGGAGAAAGTGATTCTCCAAATTTGTTAAACATGCTCAGTTATAATGACGACAGCATATCGTTTGAATAAGCCGATAATTTCAAACTCTGAAATCATCATATGGGTGACGAGGCTCCTTTTATCGTTCTCATTTTTTAGTAACTCTATCGACACATCAATATCAATCAATCCCAGAGGGATTGCATTTCTTTTAGAAAGAAAACAATGCGACATCTTACCAAATACAAATCGGATAAGATTAAAATTAGACCAGAAGAATTATATACGTAGAGTCCACGTCAACTGCCTCGCTGTATTCTCGGAAGACTCCTCTACATTTACGATTTCTGCAACATCAAACTTAGCACTTCTGGCAAACGTATTACTCATCTGATTTGCTTAGAATTGTTTCAGTGAGAAAGAAAAGAGGCCCAGTAGCGATTTAGAGGAAGATAGCAACCAACCAAATTTGATAGGAGGCAATGGTATACAGCTCTTGCTCTTTGGAAACTACATCTTATTTCACAGGAGACTGCAACGAATAGGATGTGTTATTTGCGTTCAGACATGATAGTTGTATATATATAGAATTTGAATTTAAGTAGATGTAAAAACACAAGTGAAATTTAAAAGATATTAATTTGAATTTAAGCGGATGTAGAAATAAAAGTGAAATTTAAAAGATATTTCAGGATTGGATTATTTTTTTAATAGAAATTTAATTTTATTATTAATAATAATTATTAATTGTTTTAGCATATTTTTATATACTCACATGTTAAAGTATTTTAGGAATAATTGCGGTTTTTTTCTTTTTATACTATTATAATAATTATGATATAAAATGAGAAATGGGTTTTTGTTTTATTAAGGCATGCCTTATCAATTGTTATTTTACCATGTTATTGTAACTATATATATATATATATATATATATATATTAAAAATATCTATGATAATATGTTTTTCCACACATTTAATTTATATTGCTACCATAGTAAATGTGATGCTATGATACTGAATATATTTTAATAAAAATATAAGGTTTTTGTTGTTTGGTTAATTTGTTTTTGGTTTGTAGGATTAATTCTTAGTGTAATAAAACATTTATCTAGAAAATATTGAAATAAATCATTTTCTTGCTTTTTTGAAAATTTTATAATAAAAACTAAATCTTAAATATTTTAATCAAATTATTTAAATAACAAATATCTTTAATTACTTATAATTATATATTTTGAAAGAGTTTGGAAAATTTTAATTTAAGAAATACAGGGTAAAAATTTAACCTTCATTAAATATTTTTAATATTCTTAAAAGTAATATTTATATTTAGAAAATAATGATATTCTTTGTTTTTTTAATTAAGTATATTATTTAAAATAATATTATATCAACCAATGTATTGTTAAAAATTATGATATTTTTAACTAATATTATCAAGAAAAAAGTATCATATTTACCTATTATATTATAATAAATTTTATTTAACAAATCTTATTTATTCAGATATTTTATATATATGTATATATATGATCCGGATTTAAACAGTAACGCAACAAATCACAGAGATAACCATATACACAAAGATGCAGCAGAAATAATACTTCATTTCATTAATGGAAAAATAATGAAATATGCTTACAATCAGAAATGGAAATAAATCAGCTAGGGCGATGGATGGTAGCTTATCTCTGAGAAGAGATGTGATGGCTACATGCCTCTGAACTGTGTTACAATGAGGGTCGAAGGCCTATTTATTGTTGAGAAACAATGGAACAACCCTTTACATTCCAAAACCTAACCCTTGGAGATGAAACGCCAAAATGTGGGCCCCGTTTGGGGTAAATTGGTACATCAACTTCGCGGGGTCGTAACTTTGGCATATGATCTCCGTTTGACGCGTACAATAGCTCGTTAGAAAGATCTATCCGAGCACTATCATTGTTGGAATGGGCAACAGCGGTCCATTCTATGGACCTATGTTGCCCCCGGATTCCCCAAAAAACATCGTTTAGGGCCTCAAAACGGCTCCGAAAGTTCAGGACCCGAAAAACTGCTAAAAATAGTAAGTTGTGCTACAATTAAGGAAACTGAAAATGCTGAGAAAAGCAATGGTGGGGGTCCAGGTAGACTTGGCAGGTGGCCACTAATATCCAACTGGATCAATATAATTTATAATTTATGGTAAATAGTAAATCTATTTCTGAATTGTTCAGAAGACTATCATAAACAAAACCTGGGATGGAATCTATCATATACAAAACCGAGGATTGAATCTTTGGTATAGGAGTAGATAAGGGATGCTTATGTTGGGCACAAGCTATTGCTGAAGTTCTAAACAATAGAACTTCGGTCCACGTCGTCTAACAATTCCCACTACCAGGATTGTCAATTAAGTAGAATTCAGGAAGACATCCATGCCCTTTTCAAAGGCTTTCGGTTATTCAACCAGTTCTCCAATTTTTGTATGTACTTACACTAGTCATTTCGTTCTCCATCCTACTGAAGTTTATTGTACTATGCTCAGGACATCTTTAATATTAATATTAATATGTATGTTAGTTCTCCTTCTTACTGAAGTTTATTGTACTGTGTTCAGGACGTCTTTAATATTAATATTAAGATGTCACTGTTTAATTCAATATCAAGATATCCCAGTCTAAAATAAAAAAATTACTATTCATTTCAATATCAATATATCTGCTGCAATTTTATATCTGTTTCTATCTTTATTGTATTAGAAGATCTTCTATCCAAGATTGAATTACAATAATTATCATAATTCCCTTGCCCTTAGAGTTGATAGGAAATATCAACTAGGCCAAATTATTTTCAATTTGTTGAAATTTTTTCATCCTATCATGTATTTTAAAATAAAAAACCCATTAACCACCGCTTGACCTACATTCTTTTGAAAATTTAAATATAAATGGCTAGCTAGTAAATATGGATAGAAATCAACCGAACCTTAGAAACCAAACATTTATTTCATTATAAAATTAACATGGGTTAAAAACAGTTATAACTTTATTTTAAATTATTGTTATTAATATTTAGAAAATAATAATATATAAATAAAAAAGAATATATAAGAATATGAGACAAGATAATTAATAGTGGAGATTTCCTGCCACTTTAGTATGGAAATTCATAATTTGTAAAAGGTTTTTGTTACAATATCGTGGAAGAATACCATGGCTTATCAATACCACAAGAGCAAAAATCCTTAACTCACTTCATATGACACTTGTTTATACTATTTTATTTTTAATTAATCGATTTTATTGAAAGGAGAACAAGATCATAATTACATTGAAGATAAATGTCAACCTTTAATCTAAGTATATTATTATGAATATTCAAAAATATTTTGTGGGTTAAATTTCCACCATCCACTTAATAATTATTGATAATTAAATTAAAATTACAAAAGCCCTATTGCAAAATAATCATTCCTATTGCCATCATTATATATTAATTATTTTTATAACAATGATAATATGAGTTCAAGATTTTTTGGTTCATAATGTTTTGATGTAATCCTAAGGAACAATTTTTGAAAGGTTACATCAAAAATAAAAATAAAAATAATGTAAATGAACATATTTGTTTTGGAAAGAGACTTTCAAAATTTTACTTTAATTATCAACAATCATTAGGTCAATGGTAGGTGTCCATGTGACTTTGGATTTAAGATGCACTTCTTTCTCTAGGTCAAGGTTAAAATTCCATATTCCCTAGTGTCATCTTAAAATGTTATGATTTTATGAGATTGCCTTATATATACCAATTAAAAATATTCATGATAAAGTGGCTTGATAAACTTGTTACATATATTATATATATATATATATATATATATATATATATATATATATAGATATATAACTTATATATTAATTCATTTTATGATTAATAATAATAATAATAATAATAATAATATTTAATTTATAATTTAATTAATTTTTATGATATTTTTAATTTTAGCAATTTGTTGTGTACATAAATAAGATTTTTAATGCTTATTATGGATTGATGTCTATTAATATTTACCAACCATTTAGTTTATGTAATAATAATAATATAATTCATTTTAATACAAGTACTATGTATTATTGATTGATGTTGAGGTACATTTACAGTCTACTTGATTTATATAAATAAAATAATATGTAATGGAGTAAAAAAAACAAGCATAATATAGAATGTGTCTATCTTTATCATTTTACTTTTTATTGATAAGATATGATATTGACTCATATTATTATAACAATTTATTTACAAATTAAAAAAAATTATGATAAACTAAAGTAAATTTTAATAATTGAAACATTTTTTTTCATATATTAAATTTTTTTTATGATAAACTAAAATGAGTCTTAATACTTGAGAATTTTGATTGATATATATATGATTGATGATAATAATAATTACTTTAAATAAAATTAGAATTCATTTTTAAAAATTTTTAAACTTTAACCATATATTTTATATAAAGAAATAAGTATTTTGAAAATATTTATTGTTTTAGAATAAATTAATAATTTTTTAAATAAATTATTTTAATATAATTTTTAATTATTGATTAGTAAATTACATTTACTAATATGTTTAATTTATAACAGTAAAAGTAAATCTATTTAATAAAGAATATTTACATCTTTATCATTTCACATCGTATCGTAAATCGATATATTAAAGAATGTTCCAACGTCTATCATTTCACATAGCATATATTAAAGAATGTTCCAATGTCTATCAGTTCACATCGCATGTTAATTTTTTGTTGGGGAACCAATAGTGATGGCTATCAGGTCGACCTTACTCTAATTTCACTCTAAATTCACATTCAAATTACGAAAAAAAACTTTGCAACATCACTGTAAATTCACGATTAAATTACAAAAGAATTTTAGCTTTGAACGGAAAATTATCTTTTAGCGTCTTTGAATTTTTCTTTAAAATCTTTTATTTCTTGTGAAACAATTAGTAAAAGAGTATTCGGAATCAAAATGAATTGCTACTCGTCAAAACATGATTCACGATTGCATTTCTCAATAAAAGAAACAATGATTCCGACGTCTTCAAGAATACCAGGCGAACTTTAAAAATAAACCACAAAGATTATATGCGGTATAATAGTTTACGCCAAAGAATTCTTTGCCCTCACGGCTCCGTCGCTGGGAAACGTCGAAGTTTGAAGCATGTTAAGTGCCGAGAATTGCTTCGTAATGTTCTCCGTTTTGCTCCCTCGGACTCTGCTCTGCAGAGAATAATCGCAACCATCTGCGCAGCTCTATTCCAGTTTGAATCGTACGTAATTGGATTCAATTTTTCTCAACCCTTACCATCTGCCTTTGATAAAAATTGTTGCAATGGGAAACAAGATAGCTCAAGTACTGTTTTTCAAAAAGTTCACGAACAAGTTTCATAGGGTTTGCAATGCGCGTAGGGCATTCGGGAACACCTTCTTTCACCGAAAAGACGCGATGTGTCATTTCACAGGGCACGGTAACGAAAGCGAGGATATTCATCCCAGCCTTGCAAGAAATGTTCGCAAAGGATATTTTGCAGTGTACGTTGGAAGCGAGCGCAGCCGTTTCATAGTTCCTATTAGTTATCTGAATCATCCTCTATTCCAGGAGCTGCTGGAGAGAGCAAAGGAAGAGTATGGATACCATCATCACATGGGGCTCGCAATTCCATGTAACAGAGTTGATTTTGAATATGTAACGTCTGCTGTGGGAGAGGATTCAACAGTTGCAAATATGGAGGCGAAGACATATCAATTTCAGATCAACATGGACGGTACTGATTCTTGGCGCCACACTCTTAAACTGCAAGGGATTGTAAATATTGTTTTAGGAGTATAATAGAGCTTGATTTCTTTTGGCTATCTAAAACCCAGTCATTGATTTTGTATATTGATATTCTGAGAGCTGTGATCAACCCGTGAAAGTTTAAATTTATATCTTGCAGTGGAGTGAATGAATTTTTGTACCCTTGATGTTTCCCATATCCCAAACTGGGTTTTCTTCAATTCCATGTGTGAATATGAATTGTGATCGAGCAGTGAAACTTCGACCGTAGGTTTTGCAATATTTTATGTACACGACATAGTCACAAAACATAGCGTTATATGTGGATAGTAATTCCTATTTGTTATAAAGAGGGCAACATTATATCAATTCCTTCGCCTCAGCGCCAGGATACTAGTCTATAATAGGATGTTTTGACGTTTCGTACGACTTTTTAATTGTCCATCCATCCTTCTCTGTTTGAGTGTTTTGGCATTTCTGTTGCTCCTGCAGGAGGAGGGTAAATTGCTGAGGTTTGGTTTGCTGCCTGATCGTTTTAGGAGATTCGTATCCATATGGGTCCGGTTTGTTGCGTAATCATATTAGGGATAAATTTCAGATGGATTGGATATGTGTATGGACTAAAAGTTTATATGTAAAATTTAATGTCTGACATCAAATTCATCCAGTGGTGTTAAAACGGACTGTACTGTGTATTATTTTTATTATTTAAAATGAGTTTGAATGTGTTATTTCATAAACTTATGTATAAATGTCTAAGGTGTAAAATAGTTTGAATGTGTTATTTCATAAACTTATGTATAAATGTTTGTAGATTTCATTAAGGTTTTTTATTTTTTGGAAAGTTATATTCAAATAATAAAATAAAACTTATATTAACTAACTGAAAATTATTAATAACAGAAATAGACGTTAAAGTAGGTTAATTTTAGTTAAAAATCATATAGAAATTAAATAATAGGAAATTTTAGGGCAGGGGAGGATTCTGTGGTTGGAATGTCTACTAGAAAAGTTGGAATAAAAATGATAATTATATGTATAAATGGGGAAATATATGATTACTTAGATTTCTATTTTTAGTAAGAAAGAAATGTTGTTTTAATAAAAGAAAGATGCATAATTTTTTTCTCTACTTTTTAGTAAGAAAGAAATGTTTTCTTAATAAAAAAAATACATAATTTTTTTCTCTCTCGATATAAAATGGACATAGATACTTATAATAATATTGATATTATAATGAAATATAAAATAGTTGTGTAATTCGTTCCATAATTGCTATCTAACACACTTAAATAAATAACCAAAGTATATACATTTTAACTTCCAATTTATATAAGGAGGAGAAAGATAAAAACTATGTATAGAGGTTTAAACATTTTTTCGAATTATATATAAAAAATCTTTTACACTATGGATTTTTAGTTTTTGAAAATTTCCTTAAAAATATTTACATTAATTAAAACTCAACATTTTTTAACTTTAATTTATAACTATTTAATATTTAAATTAAAAAATATTTACATCTCAAATTTTATATTAAAAGAAAATAAATATTATATTATTATTGCTTAATAACTTTTTAATATTTAAAATAAAATTTAAAAAGGAAATTTAAATAAATTTTTAAAGGGAAAAATCTCAAATTTTATATTTAAAAAAATACATATTATATTATTATTGCTTAATCCATTAAATAAAAATAATAAATATCTAATACTAATATAAGAAGCCAAAGTCAATAACAAAGAAACTTGTGAACTATTGCAGAGAGATATACCACAACATAAGTTGTAACCATGTAAGTATACAATAAAATGAAGTCTTTGTTGTGTGGAGAACCATCAAAGATAATAGCCTGTATGGAAAAAAAATAATGCATCATGATGAGATGTAAATGGAGTAATTTGTTGATAATTTAATAATGCTAATAACTTATATGAAGAAAAAACAGTGGATCACTATGAGATGTAAATGGACTAATTTGTTGGGAATTTAATAAAATATTTATTGAGTGTTTGTTGTGTTTGAGATGGAATGATGTAATTGAGTAAAAGATGCATGATCTTTTGTACCTAATGCTTCAAAATTTTGATCCAAATTGTAAAAGTTTTTATTTTGTAAGGTGTTTTGTAAACCATGTTAGTTATGAATACATATATTAATATGATATTACATATGATCATGTAGCATTTATCCCTCTTATGTACAGAGGGAATGTGACATTTTGTGGAATTAACTACTATGGTAGGTACAAGGCTCGAAAATGTAATCATATGTTAGCTTCATGTGGAATCCTAGAGATGAGTTCTTTGCTTAAGGGAGGAATGTGATATGGACCAAGTTATGGCTTGGAGAGAGTTTAACATGTTAATGAACCATGTAGGTGAAAATGATTACAATTAGTACTCATGTATCTTGGTAGATGGATATGGACATCAACAATTAGTACAATGGGTGACACCCATGTATCTTGGTAGATGGATATGGACATCAATAATTAGTTGTTTATAAGAAGAAACAAAATATTTATGAGTGCAACTACAAAATAATGAAAAATTCCAATAATAAAGAAAGCACAAATGAAAATGTGATTTCTATATAACATGAAAGAAGAACTTATAATAATTTTTGAGAAAATAACATTAGTGAAAGTCAAAATAAATAATGTAAATTATTTGAAATAAAATTAAACTCATAAATATACTATAAAATGGTCTACACATCATAGTTATACAAATATATGTGTCAAATTTTGTTATGAAATAATATTCCACAAAAAAATTGTTACTTGTATATCTAAAACTGGAAATGAAAATGGAAATGGAAATAAAACTGATTGTATTGATATCTTTGTAACCTGCAATGAAAATGAAAATAGAGATAAAATTTATTATATTGATATGTTTGTAAATGAAAATTATTGTATTGACATCTTTGTGACATGAGAAAGAAATATAAAACTATCACATACTTTCATCTTTGTGCAAATTTTATAAGATATATTATCAATATTCATTTGATTCGATTTCGATATCTAATACTGTGACATACGTTTTATTGTAAAGTAAACAAGGTCTTATGTCAAACATTTTATCTTAAAACTCATATAAAGCAAGCTTGTGGTAAACCTAGTTTGTTGCTGGTTCACTATCATAAAATGAAAAAATGTTGAAAAGCGTGAAAATGATGGATTTTGATTCAGATGCTTTCATATATAGTATATTAAAGACGTGGCTATTTTATAACAGCGAATGCGTCTCCTTGCCACTTGTAATTTCCCAAAACGTCAAAGCTTCTTGTATTCCTTGTTTGGTGGTTCGTGGCTGTTCATAACATTGAAGTATAAAAGTATTGAAAAGCTGTGAAACCGAAGCATTTAGGTTCGGATACTTCGTATATACTATTGTAAGTTCGTAGCGATTTTCAAGTACTGATTTATTATCCTCAAAACTTGTATTTTTCTAAAACTCCATAATATGGAAAAGTCAGGTACATAGTTGTCACCGTAGTCAACCTCCATTATTCCAAATATATATTACGAAGAAAGTCACTCAGGCATTTTTTATCAAAAGATTATCAGTTTTATGGAGGATAAAACATAGTTTGAAATGGACAAAGTTTTTAATATGGTTTTTTTTTTTTTAATTTTTTTTAAAATTTTGTAGGAATTTATTGAAATCACAAAATTAATGGGTAATTTTGTATAATACGGGGTTTTTTTAGGTCATTGAATTTATATATACAGTCAAAAAATTAATTTAAATAATACAAATCAAAATTTACCTCAAATTTTTCCACCACTAAAAAATAAAAAAAATCATACTAAAAAACTCCATTTAAAATAGGCCGAAAATTTCAAACTCTAAAATTGTTATATTTTTAGTCAACTACTCAACAACATCAATCAAACCGGGGGATTGCATGTGTTCAGGGGTTAAATTTGACGCAGTTTACAAGTTTTCTGCCCTTTTAGAAGTCAAATACTTTTGATTTCAAAATATACACTTACTTTTTACACCCCAATAATTTTTTAAAATGTAGTATTGATGGGCATGTGAAAAATTGACAAGTTTCAATCTTAATATACATATATAGTTCATGTCCAGCGTTACCTTCGAATTTTGGAAGCGGACGCCTTCCAGCCACGTAGACTGCAAGAGGTTGTTTGCATAGAGCGACACCGTTGGAGGGTTCTTTCCTATTTTATTGCTGGATATTTTATTTTTGCTTAAATTTGGAAAACGCTAGTTCATAATCTTTAATGCAAACTTAAATAATAAAGAAAAAACCTTTTAAACGTGTGTATGTAAATTGAAGTTCAATCGTACGAAATTAGCTGTGACGCGTGTTAGAAAAAATAAAATTTACGGGGAAAGGCGGAGGGTAGTAGAGGTTTTGGCTGCTATACAGAGGGTTAAAACCACAGAATTTTCCAAGTAAAAGAAAGAAAAAGGTTTATGGTGATTTACATTTCACTAAGGGTCGTAGTAACATACAATAAAACATAAGTTTTTAAGGTGTCTATCAAAATTTTCTCCACGATATTTTCTTTCTTAACTCTCTTTGATACAAAAATGACTTATCTTCCCTATCTCATAAACTCTTTCTAATACAAAAATGATTTTTACATTCATATCTATCTCAACATACAATTTGGCATCAATACATGGCAATACCAAAATAATTAATACATTGTTGTTGCTGAGTGAGGACAATGATCACGCAGGTGTCTATAGAATATGTATTTACTAAACGTCATTAAATTCCTTAGGTTTTGTGATGTGATGTGTTGTGGAATGGTTCGCGCGGTATTTCTGTTCTGGCTTTAGTCCTTCCATCTTCAAACAAAGACGCGACCTGCAAAAATACCTCTAACAAGTATAGCTGATGTCAGGGTGTTTAACGCGGTGGTTGGGATTAATATTTCGAACACTTCCCCTTAATCACAATTTCTGCCATTGACAATTCCTAAACAGTTTCTAAGATAAACAAAACTTTCACATGCAAATGAATTTGTGAAGATATCAGCTAATTGTTCCTATGACCTGCAGTGCTGCAACCAATTTCATCATTGTTAATCAACTTTCTAATAAAATGATATTTAGCATCAATATGCCTAGTCCTCTTGTGAAAAACAAAATTCTTTGATAATGCAATTGGTGAGGTGTTGCCATAGAAAATAGTTGTCGTTCGCTCTTGGTCATGACGAAGATTCCTCAACATTCTCATCCAAACTGTGTGACATGCTGCTGCTATTTTGCGACATATTCAGCTTTTGTTGTTGATAGTAACACTATTGGCTGCTTCTTGCATGCCCATGAAATGGCTCCGGAATGCAAATTGAAAACATATCCTAATGTCTCTTTCTGACATCAACACTTTGTGCCCAATCACTGTCAGTATAAGCAACTAGCCTGAAATCACTTGTTGTTGTATACAGAACGCCATACTATTTTGTCCCATTGACATACCTTAGAATCATTTTCGTTGCTTGCCAATGTGTCTCCTTGGGTGTCTCCATGAACCTCGACACCAAACTTACTGCATACATTTATCTGGCCTAGTGGGAATCAAATACATCAAGCTCTGTATCATGCTTTTGTATAATGTCGGATTGACATTGCTGCTGCAATCTTCTTTGCTCAAATTGAACCCCATGACAGTTGGAGTTGGTGCGGGCTTGCCGTTTTGCATTTTAAACCTCTCCAAAATGTCTGCCACATACTTCACTTGAGAGATAAAATGCCTTTTTTTGTTTTCTTCACTTCTATGTCCAAAACATATCTTAACATTCCCAAGTTATTCATTTCAAATTCACTCTTCTTGACTTGTTTGAAATTCGTGATGATGAAATCATCACTTCCTGTAAAAATCAAATCATCTACATATAGGACAACAATAAGAATCTTACTATCACTCTCTTTGATGTAGAAAGTAGGCTCACCATCACATTTGTCGAAACCATTGTCCAACAAGTAGGCATCTATCCTGCTATACCATGCGTGCGGTGCTTGCTTAAGCCCATAAAGAGATTTCATCAACTGATAAACTATGTCTTATTGCCCTTCTACCTCATAATCAGGTGGTTGTACAACATACACTCCATCTTTCAGCACTCCATTCAAGAACGTTGATTTTACGTCCATTTGATACACTCTCCATTTATGTTGCATGACAATCGCCACAACTACAACACTGCCTCCATCCTCGTCACTGGCGTGAACTTCTCCGCGTAATGTCTTCCATGTTACTGCTTGTATCCTTTGACAACTAGCCTTGATTTGTGCATTTCAATCTTTCCCTCATTGTTGATTTTGGTCTTATAGACCCACTTCATTCCAATGACATGTTTTCCTTTTGCAAGGTTCACTAACTCCCATGTGTCATTCCTTTCTATTGCTTCTATTTCTTCCTCCATTGCCACAACCCATTTTTCTTATTTGACTGCATCCTTAAAATGGATTGGGTTATCTAAATGATAAAACAAGGCAAATAAGGAATTCAGACCAGTGCTACTATCAACTTCATCTCGCTCATAAATATCATTTAAATTTATGAATTTTGGTCTTATTGTGCTTGCTGAAGATGGGCTTGACATGCCACTTCTTGTTGCGCTTTGCAGCATTCTTGGAGAAGAAATTTCTTGGCTGCGCGACACTGATATGTTATTTGTTGATGGTGTTGCTTGCTGCCTACTTTGTTGTGCTTGAATAGGAGTAGAGGGAGTCACTGTTGAGGAATTACTTGTTTTTCTTAATTCCTCTTTGTCCTCATGTGATATACATGCTTTGACATTGACTGTCTTCTCTAAACTTCCATCCCATGCTTCCTCTTCTATAAGTTGCACACCTTTATTGATTATGACCGTCTTGGTTAATGGATTCTAGAGTTTGTATGCCTTGAATTCATCAATGTATCAAACAAATATACATTTCTCCCCCTTGTCCAACTTATTCTTCAACTCATCGGGGACATGTGCATATGCCACACATCCAAAAACTCTCATGTGAGTGACACTAGGCTTTCATCCACTGCATGCTTCTTAAGGAACTATGTTGTGGACAATTTTGGTTGGAGATCTATTCGAGATATATGTTGCACAAGCAATAGCTATAGCCTAATAATCATTTGGCAAATGCTTTGTCTTCATCATACTCCTTGCCATATCTATAATGGTCCTATTCTTCCTTTCTCACACACCATTTTGCTGAGGTGTATACCTTGTTGTAAATTATTTGTGAATTCCATGCTCCCTACAAAATCGAAGAAATTCATATGAGATGTATTCTCAACCTTTGTTAGTCCTGAGGACTTTTATGTAGTGTCCATTTTTCTTCTGAAAAAGCACTTTGTATTGGTGAAAGCGCTCAAACACTTCACTTTTATGTTTTAAGAAATAAAACCATGTCTTCCTTGTGTAGTCATCGATGAAGATAAATAAATAGTGGCTTCCACCAATTGATGGTGTCTGCATTGGTCCTCATAAATCTGAGTGGACAATCTCCAAAGGTTCCTTTGCCCTATTAACTTTCCTGCTGGAAATGTCTCTCTATGTTGCTTTCCCAAGATACATCCTTCACATAGGTTGTCTGGTTTTTCTATGAGTGGTAGTCCCTTCACCATGCCTTTCCTATGTAGCAAATTCAAACCTCCAAAGTTGAGATGTCCAAATCTTGAATGCCATAACCAATTTTCATCTTTGACCTCTGCTTGAAAGTTTACTTGTATGACACCTGCATATTTTCTTACATCATCTTGTGAGTTCATTGAGAGTTGTGCTTTTGCACCTTCTCTCTGCAAATCTAATCTTCTTTTCAAGGGAAACATTCTATTGTTTGTCATCTAAACCTTTGCAATCAATTTTCTGCTTGGAGGTCTTTCCGAAATTGTGCACATGTAATTTTTGAAAAAGACATTGTAGCCCTTTTGTATGAGCTATCCAATGCTCATGAGGTTATGCTTCAAATCGGGGACAAAGTAAAAATTTGTCATGTACTTCTTCTCCCCCATGCTTGTTAGGATATTAACTCTTCCATTTCCCATGACAAAGACTTTTCTATTAGTCCCTAATGTAACGTTAGATTTCACACTTTCATCTAGATTGGAAAAGATTTCTATGTTTCTTGACATGTGATTTCTACACTCTGAATCTAGATACCATATATAACTTGGTTTTTATTGACTTACATTAGAAGCTAAAACGATGTTATCATGGTTTTGACTTTCTTTTGTGAAATTTACACTTGGTTTGTTACCAATGTCATATTGCTTCTCTCTACATTCATTTGCATAGTGAGCATACTTCTTACAATAATGACATTGAACTTGATATTTATCATACCTCTGAACTTGTGCTTGATTTTGGCTTGGGCCTTGACTTGGATTTGATTACTGTCTCTTCCATTTGAGCTTGAAGGGCTGCTTCTTCCACCTTTGTGTGGGCTTCTTCCTCTTCCTCTAGCACATGGTCTTCCTCTACCTCGACCTTGACCAAATGAAACTTGTGACTTGAAGGCATTCTCCAATGAAGAGCTTGTTTCTCTATTCAGTCTATGTTCATGAGAAATCCGTGATGCGTTAAGCTCATCCATTGAGAATTGTGAGAGATCCTTTGTCTCTTCTATGGCCACAACTATGGCATCAAACCTTGCTGGAAAACTTCTCAAAACGTTTTCAACTATTCTTATTTTCTCAAGTGTCTCACCATGAGACCTGATTTGAGTAACCAGACCACTTACATGTGTAAAAAATGTGTCTATATTCTTAGAATCTTTCATACAAAGTGTTTCAAAATCTCTCCTCAACATTTGTAGCTTTGTTGTCTTGACTTTTTCCAAGCCTTGATAGGCTGTCTGGAGGGTGTCCCATGCATGCTTGGACTTCGTTGCTACTGCAACCCTTTGGAAAATACTTTCATGAACTTCTTAAAAAATGTAGAAGAGGCCTTTTGCATCCTTCTTCCTGTTGTCTCTTAACAAATCTCCTTTTGTTTGACACAAGACATTGTATGCTGTTGCATCTGCTGGTTCTTCTAAATCCCAAATGTCTTGAGAAAAAAATAGGGCCTTCATTGTAATATCCCAATAATCATAATTTTTTTCGTTAAAATGAAGTATTTGAGGATTATTCAAGTTTGTGCTTGATGTTTCCATTTCAGAGTGTAAGAAAAAAACAATCTGCCCTCAAAATAATTTTAACTGCTAGTAAAAACACTTATCTTTACATTAACAGAGTTTAACCCACTCTGATACAATCTTAGAAAAATTAAAATTTATGTGGAGAGGCAAAGGGTAGAGGTTTCGTGAAGCTACACAAAGGCTTAAAAGCACACGGCAAGAAACACAGAGTAAAACAGAGTAAGCTTGGAGTAACACAATAAAAGTTAGGATTAAACTTGTTTCATGAAAATAAATTCATATCTGATCCAGATTTAAATACGAATGCAACAAATTAAAAAGATAACCATAAACAAAGAGATGTAGTGGAAATAATACTTCATTTCATTAATGTAAAATACTGAAATATGCTTACAACAACAATGGAAATAAACTAGCTAGGGTGATGGTAGCTTATCTCTTTGAAGAGATGTCGTGGCTACATGCCTTTGAACTATGTTAGAATGAAGTTTAAAGGCCTATTTATAGTTGAGAAACAATGGAAAACCCTTAACATCCCAAAAACTAACCCTAGAAGATGAAATGCCAAATTGTGGGCCCCGTTTGGGTAAATTGGTACATCAATTTCCTGGGGTCGTAACTTTGGCACCTGATCTTTGTTTGATGCATACAGTAGCTCATTAGAAAGATCTATCCGAAAACTATAACTTTAGGAAGAGTAAGATCGATCCATGGACCCGTGTTTCTCCCAAATTTCTCAAAAAATGTTGTTTAGGGCCTCAAAATGGCTCTGGAAGTTCAAGACCCGAAAAACAGCTAAAAATAGTAAATTGTGCTACAATTACAAAAATTGAGAAATTGAAAGAGATAGTTGTGGGGTCCAAGTGGGATAGGTGGGTGGCCACCAACATCCAATTGGATCATTACTCCTCCAGGAAGCAATGGTCCCATTGCATTGAGTTCCTCCCTGACATGAGGAAGCTTCTGCTGAGCTGGGTCTCTAGTGACCTATTTTGCAATCTTTGATGTGTCTAGTAATGGTGGGAAGCATTGTCGATGGCGGTCCACATTGAACACTCAGTGCAAGAAAAGGAATGGAGGAATGCTGTGCTTCAAAGCATTATTTCCCATAGCCATAGTAATGGTGTAAGGACCATGTAGGCGTGGTCAGAGCTTCTGATGGGCTCTTGTAAGGTGTTCTTTCCGTTGATGCAACCAAACTTTGTTGCCCACCTGAAGCTTGTGTGGTATCCCTGTGGGTGAGGAGAAGTTGTTCCTATGTTCTGTCATGATAGTATTCCTTTGCTACTATTGCTGAGTGGAGGAACCCTTCGCAGGGGTCATGGATGTGGTGGCAATATTCCCCTTACTTTGGGAGCGAATCAGACAAAAAATGAATTTCCTAGTCTAGGAGATGAGCTTGTTGCCTTTTTTAGTAGAGATCAAAGAGGTGGTCGTAGGTAAGGCTATATTTGGTATCCTGTGTAATGAATTATCCAAAGAAATAATGATAGCATGAGGCCTTGACTCATACACAACATGTCACCTCCACAACTATGGCTGGCCTAATAATACATCACAAACATCCAGAGGTGTAACATCACATAATACCTCGTCTGCGAAGGGCTTGATGGTGTAGGGAAGGCGGCACTGTTGGCGAGCTTTCAGATCTCATCCTTCATGAAGCCACCCGATATTGTATGGCTACTGCTGTGGTGTAGTTGGTAGGCCCAACCACTTCATGACCTCTACTGAAATGAGGGTCTATTGGCTACCACTATCGACAATGAATTGTAGCGATGAACCCTTCACCCACATCTGTGAGTGGAAAAGACGTTCCCCCTCCTCTGGATCTTCAAGCTCATTCTTCTTGATCTTGGCGGTGGCAACAATGATGTTGGGCTCTACATCAATGATCTACTTTCCTTTGTCGTTCGCCTTGTTGGGTTCTGACTTAGGGTCAGAACATGCATCTGATTCTGAAGCCTTCAACTCAGCCACTAACGACTGTTTGGTCCGACACTCACTTGTGTTATGAGTGGGACTCTTGTGGAACTCACACCACTTTCTTCTGTCCTTCTTTAACTTTGTGGTGTTTTTCTTTTCTTGTGGCTTCAACAGGTTGTCTTGGGTCACCTTGCCTTGGCTTCGTCCTTTGGTCTTTGGATTTGCAGATCCAAAGTCTTGCTTCTTCTATTTGAACTTTTGCTCGATTTTGACTGCGTATCGGTACACCGTGTTGAGTGAGGAGATGTTTAGGAACTCCATCTCTTCCTAGATGTATCTTTGTAGGTAGCCACGGTATTTGAGTACCAAATGCAGCTCAGAGTCCTTGATACCCAACTATGTGCGAAGGGTATGAAAAGTTTTTGTGAACTCTGGCAACTCTTGGTCCCTTCCCTGCTGTAGTGTAGTCCATTTGATGTATTTGTCCTCATAGCTTTTGACATGGTAGTACTGCTCCTTGATGGCATCTTGGAATGAATCCCAAGTGGGTACGGTTGAAAATAGTGAGCCCGTATTTTCATTCTTTTGCTCACAGTAGGTTTCCCACCAGTTCTTGATGTGGGCGGCTACTTTGAGAAGAGAAAAAAAAATCTTTTCCCGACTCGAAAATTCATGAACAGAAAAATACCCTTCTAGCATATTTAACCATTTATCTATGACATCTGCGTCTATCTGACCCTCAAAGATGGGGATTTCAAAATTAACTTGTACCTTAAATAGTGTGGCATTTTTAGAGTAGCTGTTGGAAGCCGAGCGTCACCTCTGGGTAACTATTGAACGATCTGGGCAAAGCTGTCCATCATTGCGTTCCTTTGTTGCTCCAGGGCCTCTTCGAGCAAGATTTTGATAGGATCTTCTGCCTCCTTGTCTTTATTTTCATCCGCTATGGGAGGCCATTGGGATTTGTGAGGCTGGTCTTGCAAAGGTTCAACCAGTTCAAGCCCTAACTCGTTATATCCCGACCTCGTTGGGCACATGCAAAGAAAAACATAGAAAAAGAACACCGCTTTGATACCACTAATCCAGATTTAAACAAGAACGCAAAAAATTACAAAGATAACCATAAACATAGAGACGTAGTGGAAATAATACTTCATTTCATTAATGTAAAATACTAAAATATGCATACAAACAACAATGGAAATAAACCAGCTAGGGTGATGGTAACTTATCTCTGAGAATAGATGTGGTGGCTACATGCCTCTGAATTGTGTTACAATGTGGCTCAAAGGCCTATTTATTGTTGAGAAACAATGGAAAACCCTTAACATCCCAAAACCTAACCCTATAAGATTAAACGCCAAATTGTGGGCCCCGTTTGGGTAAATTGGTACATCAATTTTCCGGGGTTGCAACTTTGGCACCCAATATTTGTTTGCTGCATACAATAGCTCGTTAGAAAGATCTATCCAAGAAATATGACTTTGGGAAGAGCGACATTAGTCCATGGCCCTATGTCGATCCCAGATTTCCCAAAAAACGTTGTTTAGGGCCTCAAAACGGCTCCAGAAGTTCAGGACTCGAAAAACTACTAAAAATAGTAAATTGTGCCACAATTACGGAAACTAAAAAGCTAAAAGAGATAGTTGTGGGGGTCCAAGAGGGATAGGTGGGTGGACACTAACATCCACCTGGATCAATATGATACTATGACTCATTCACCAAGTAAAAAACAAAGGTGTACAGTGATTTAAACTTCACAAGGGGTTGCAGAGTAACACATAGTAAAACAAAGTAACTGTTGTTTTCACGTGCCCACCAAAATTTGCTCCATGATTTCGTCCTCTCTATCTCGAACACTCTCTCTGATACAAAAATGACTTTTACATTCATAGTTATCTCAACATAAAATTTGACATTAATACATGACAGAGAAAAATAATTAATACGTTGTTGTTGTTGAGTGAGGACAGTAATCATGCAGGTGTCTATGGGGTATTGGAAATAGTCATGCAGTAAATTCTTGCCCATATTTACAAAACTTCATTAAATTCCATGGATTTTTTGATGTGCTGTGGAATGGTTCTCGTGGTACTTCTGTTGTGTCTTAAGTCCTTCCATGTTCAAACAAATATGCAAGCTACAAAAATACTTCTGACAAGTATGGCTGCTATCGGGGAGTTTAACACAGTGGTTGGGATTAATATTTCCAACATCACAATAGACTTAATTCATTTCAATTATTTGTTACCACGGTTTTGGTGAAGTTCTTCACCTCCACAACAACTCAATTATCTTATTGCATAGCTCAAAATCTACAACTTGCAAGTTATTGGACTGTGAATTCATGTGTGGGAGAAGGGGGCATAGGCAACACTAAGCAAGGATATAGAAGTTGGAAATCATGGAATGTGGAGATCATACACTCATAAGCTCACCCAAGGAGAGAGGTATTGTGAACTTGCTAAATTTGTATGGTGAGGTATTCTGTCTTCACCATCTACATGTTCCATATTTGCAATAGGTACCCACTGGGGTTTGCTAATTATGGTGTGGATCGGGGCTTATTGGAACATGGTAGATGTTGGTGGACTGCTCATCCAAGGGTTCAGGCTGTTCTACTGGTTCTTCTATAGGGTTGTCAAAGATAACCTATTAGGCCCCTATACTACTAGTGTAACCCCTTGTTATTAGTACAACCCCTTTATTATATTGTTTTATCCATGTAGTCCCCATATTGTTATTATTGTGCCCCATAAAAGCCCACTATTGTTATTATTGTGCCCTTACGTTATTATTGTTATGTTGGCTTTGATTATATTATGACCCCTTAAACTCCTATATATAGAAAGGAAGTCTTGATGATTGTATCATCCAAGAATTTTTCATTTGTGTAATGTAAAGGAGGTTTCCACCTCGCAGAGGCTGAATTCTAAGGCATTGATCTATAATTTCTATCTTTTTGTTAGCTGGTTTCATAACATTTTGTATCAGAGCTTTGGATTCTAGGGTTTCGCTGCTCCAAATAGGTCATCGTGGCATTTTCACTATAACGTTTGTTCTGTGATGTTTCAAAAGCTAAAAAAAAAACCACTTGATAAGAAATCACACTGAACCTGTGGTCCAAATTTTAGATCTTGTCTCGCTATATTTTTGGATATATGATTTGGGGAATTCAGGGTTTCTGTAGGCTCATGAATTACATCGCAAACATCTGACCTAGGGAATATCGTCATAACTATCTCTCTGAGCATCAGATTAAAATTTCATAAGAAGTTATAGAAAGAGGAAGGATTGTGGTTTCTTATGTATATTTTTCAGATCCGAAGGTCAAAATAGTGACATGTGGTACTTCATACAAGTTCACTCTTCTGAAAAGGTATATAATCAGGTCATCTTGGGTGATTGTGCATAACTCTTTCTTGGAGAATCCAATTTTGATCAGACTGGTGGCATTGGAAGGAGGACACAGAGAGCTACTGCAGATCATGATTTTGGAACTGGAAGATCCTGAATTACAGAGTTACAATCGTTTCAAGATTGAGATCCTAAAATCAAGAAAAAGCGATATGAGGAAGTTTGATGGCAAGGATCTGGTAAATTGGATACTAAAGATGGAGTAATATTTTAATCTACATGAGGTGTAACTATTACAAAAGGTACGTATTGCATCTTCATATTTAGAACCGGATCAATTTTTATGGTATAAAGGGCTTTGTTCTGGTAAAAAACTTGTTACGTGGTCAATTTTCACGGAGGAAATGATATCACATTATGAGGATACAAAGAGAAACACATTCTTTAACCAATTGAAAAATCGCAAACAAAAGTGTTCAATGGCAGAGCACATAGAGGAATTTCAAAAATTGAATATATGGGTAAAAGATATTCTAGAGAAGCAAAGGATTGATGTCTTCATAGGTACTTTAAATGATAACATTCAACATGAGGTTCATCTTTGGGAACCTGATTCATTGGAGAAGGCATTCAAGTGAGCAAGAAAAATTGAAAGTGAAATTATAGGTACAAGGAATCACACCACTCACGACTATAATTATGGAAGTGTTTTTTCTCCTAGCCTTCCACAACCTATAAGGTTGACACCACAACAATTGGAAGAAAAAAGAGAGAAGGGCTTTGTTAGAATTGTGATAGCAAATGTTCTAAAGGCTACAAGTGTGCTGATAACAAATTATTTTAGATAGATTATGAAGAGGAGGAAGAAAGGGATCAAGAAACATCAAAATAAGAGGATATACACAAGGAATCAACCCCAGAGAAAGAAGAAATGAATTTGAGCATATCTTGTAAAGAATTGGCAAGAATTACCACTCCTCAAACTCTCAAGATAGAAGGACATATCAAGAATAAAAGGGTTCAAGAAGTGAAAGATCACATCGGGAAAGAAGAAATGAATCAACCATATCTTGTAATGGATTGGCCGGAATTACCACTCAAACTATTAAGGTAGAAGGACATATCAAGAAGAAAAATGTTCAAGAAGTGAAAGATCACATCGAGAATCAAGAAATGAATCTGACCATATTTTGTAAAGCATTAGAAGAAATTACCACTCCTAAAACTCTCAAGATAGAAGGAGATATGAAGAAGAAAAAGGTTCATGCAGTGAAAGATCACATCGAACATCAACAATAAGTTTTCCAACTTTTAAAGGATAATGCCACTTTGGTGCAGAATCAAATGAAACAACAGGTATATCAACATCACAGTGAAATTTTTTTTGATGTAGGTGATTAGGTATTTTTATGGCTACATCTCAAGCAAGCTATTTATGAGAAGGAAATGTTGGAAATACTACAGGCACTTAAGAAATGGCGACCTTACCCAATAGGAAGACACTTCAAGGTAAGAATGGATCATGATAGTCTTAAAAACCTTTTAGGACAAATATTATCTTTAGAAGAACAAAAAAAATGGGTGGCAAATATGTTGGGTTATGAATTTGACATCATCTACAGAAAAGGGAAGAAAATTTTTGTTGCAGATGCACTCTCAAGAAAGGATGAGGATGTGGAAGCATTATTTTTTGCTATTTCTATTATCTAACTAGATTGGATAAATGGAACAAGGGATGAATGGAAGAAGGAAGAAGAAGTGTGGTTGCTCATTCAAAAGTTGTAGAACATCCCAATTCAAACAATATTGCTATAACTTGAAGAGGAAGGAAAAATCATATTGGAACTTGGAGTAGTCGCAGAAACAAGAACCCAACAACTACGAAATCAATCAATTCTAGAGTATCTCGTCAAGTAGAAGAACTTACCCACTGAAGATTCCACATGGGAGGACAAGAATTTTATACAAAAGCATGATGAACTAATCTAGCGTTGAGGACAACACTTTTTGAAGGAGAGGGGCATGTTAGGCCCCTACACTACTATTGTGACCCCTTGTTGTTATTAGTACAACCCCCTTATTATATTGTTGTAACCATGTAGTCCTCATATTGTCATTATTGTGCCCCATAGAAGCCAACTATTGTTATTATTGTACCATTACATTATTATTGTTATGTTGGCTTTGATTATGTTATGACCCCTTAGACTCCTTTATATAGAAATGAGGTCTTGTCACTTGTATCATCCAAGAATTGTTCATTTTTGTAATGTAAAGGAGGTTGCCCCCTCAAAGAGGCTGAATTCTAGGGCGTTGATCTATCATTTCTATCTTTTTGTGAGCTGGTTTCATAAGACAACCTGTTGAATGATCCTTCCTTCTCGATCAAATAATTCCTGTTCCGAAACAACGTTGGCATCGACACTTCCTCCTTCTTGTCTTAGACCTACATATCGATTAGCAGCATTTAAAACAAGTATATTGGTTGATCCAAAAGTTATAGGAAATTTACAATTTGAAATAAATCTACCTTTATTGTCCCTAGGTCTACCTGTACTTCTACACATAAAGATAAAGGAAAATAGAAATCAAGGACAAGCAACGATCGGTCAGACTTTAGAGCAACCCCAACAAAAGTGGATGCGTGGCTCTTCACTCATGTCTTACCGTACCCTCTTCGCCCTATGGCAGTCCTGCAAAAGCTTCAAACTTTGATAATAATGGTTACCTGAATAAGAAATGACAACTTCCCTGGCAACGGCGCCAAAATGTTGGGAGATTTAAATGGTCAGACTAAATCCCTTAATATTAATTGTCAACCCGGGGTTCGTAAGCACGAATTTCCTTGCACTCTCTTTGTTAAGGTCTAGGTTAGAGTTTAATCATTTCCTTTTCAAAATTTATGGAGTAATAGCTATTTGTAAATCAAATCATCTAACTGTCAAGAGCAAATTAAAAAACCAAATCTAAAACCTTCACAAATTGTAGTATTCAAATCTATACTCAACTATGTATTTCTATTGATGAAAATAGACTTTTATCCACATAAAAATAGTATCAATCAAATCTCTGAATGCTAGTACCAGACCTTCTATGTGAAAAACCATTCAATCATTCCTCAACAAGCATCCTATGATGATGGCAGTTCTGACTTGAAATAATCAAAAAACATGTACTAATAACTACCCAACTTATTAAACTCTTGATGTAAATAATAATTCATTCCTAAAGAAATTTATAACCATCCAACTTGTAAGAAAATGAGTAATCTATCCAGTAGCACTTCGATCAAACAATCGTTCTATACTTAATGTTCGCTTATCAAGACTCAGGAGTTAAGTGCTAATTTGGAGGATTTACTCTCTCTTACTCTATCACTTACTTACTTATTGTTCCATCCTCAAATCAACTACTTATAGGATTTGATTAATGAAAGCAATCTTAACATTGATTTTGCTTAACACCTAGTTATGTAATCACATAAATTCAAGGAACTGTACTTAAATATTTTTGGGGATCACACCAATCGTGACTTATGAATATACTTACTCACAACCAATATGTTGTTGCAAATTTAAGCAGTGATTTAACTACACATTGGATAACTGGAATATTATGAACTAAGAGAAAGACCAATCATTCAAATGAGACTAATTATTGCACAAAAATAGGGCAGAGCAATCATCTCAGTCATCTGATGAAATTGGAAATTACATGAATAGGGGAGGCAAGCTAAAGAATTGGCCTTTGGTAGCAAAGCACACACCAATCATCCCCGCAACCCACAACGCATTAATACGATGCTCTGTCGAATGAAGTGAAAAGAAATGAAATCCAATCAATCATCTCTATATATAATGCATCTTCATGCCTTGGTCACTAATCTAATTCATTCCAACCAAATATGCTATAACATCTGAATAGTCGATGCAATGTTCGCCTATTTTGGGTTGCCTACTCGATGCTACAGTTTAGTCAAGGGATTGATTCGAGTTAGTCCTCTCAGAGAAACAAAGGTATACTTGGCGAATAAATCGAGCCTATCTTTAATCAAATAAGATCGTGTTAAAGAGTTTAAAGACTTATTCCGACGTCGTCAACAGGTACTAATTCAATCTACTCAGCAAGTGACCATACGATGTATCTGAGATGAGAGTAAGTCAAGGTAACGACACAACTCTGGTTTGGAAGGCACACAAATTTCACACCAAAATCTAATTGCCACTATGTCAATAATAAGAACCTCTTAATTATTCACACACCTGTATGCACTAACCAATCAAACGAAACAACGTAATTAAACTGACTGATAATGGAAAAGGGAACTAACTGTACTAGTTTCACAGTGACAGTGTCAATGAAAATACAGAGAAACCCCAGATGGGACAGTAACGAAATGGTGGCAATCACAGTTAAAACATGAGCATCAACATCCCATTCAACATATTCAACTAGAATTTAAAGCAAGAGCATCATAATAGTCTTCTACTAAAACTTAAGTCACGGTTACACAGCAAAATACTTGAAAGGTTCAGCATGCTACCTCACATATTACATCCCTGCCTTTTATAGGCATTTGATTACAGTTAGACTTTAAACTTAAAAATACAAATTTATAATAGTTGAACAACATTATTCGTTCAAAACAAGTTGGTTTGTAGTGCTGACTGAAATTGAAGAACAACCTTGTAACCAAACCCCAACTTAGTGTGTGTTGTATCTAAAAGAAGGAGAGTGGAAATCTTGGGATCGAATGCATTATTTTCATGGTTGGCTCGATCTACTCATCCAAAAGCGCGTGATTCCTTTCCCATTGTGTTGTTTGAGTGCTAATCCGCTTGTAGACTTTGAGTACTGAAATAAAGAGTCATGGTTCCTCAACTGCTTCTTCTCGTATTGTCCTGCACATTTTGCAGAGAAGTCTACAGTCGATTACAAGAATGAGTTAGTTTAATAATATGCTACATATATTCACTTAAATCTACCAACAAATAGCCAAATGCAATCAGAAGATGATTTTACCTTGAATGAGGATTGCGACTAGATTAGGACAATAAACTTAGCAACGAGGTAGGTTCCATAGTTCCAAAAAGAGGTCAAAATGGTGATTGAACTGATAGTAATAGGGACAAAATAGGGGATCAACAAAAGTGTTTCAAAATCTTTTCTTAACATTTGTAGCTTTGTTGTCTTGAATTTTTCCATGCCTTGGTAGGCCGTCTGGAGGGTGTCCCATGCTTGCTTGCAATTTGTTGCTGTTGCAACCCTTGGGAAAACACTTTCATGAACTACTGAAAAATGTAGAAGAAGGATTTTGCATCCTTCTTCCTATTGTCTCTTAGCAAATCTCTTTTTGCTTGAGACAAGACATTATATGTTGTTGCATCTGCTAGTCCTTGAAAACCATTCTCCACCAAATCCCAAATGTCTTGAGAAAAAAACAGGGCCTTCATTGTAATATCCCAATAATCATAATTTTTTTTCGTTAAACTGGGATATTTGAAGATTATTCAAGTTTGTGCTTGATGTTTCCATTTTAAAGTGTAAGAAAAAAACTTTCCACCTCTTGGTAAATATGCTAAAAAAAATCTTCCCTCGAAACAATTTTAACTGCTAGTAAAAACACTTGTTTTTACATTAATAGAGTTTAACCCACTCTAGTACCATGTTAGAAAAAATAAACTTTATGTGAAGAGGCAGAGGGTAGAGTAGAGGTTTCGCGGAGTTGATTTCAAGAAGCTAGATTTTGCAGAGCTATATAAAGGCTTAAAAACACATAATTCAGTTACAACAAAAACCACATAGGAAAACAGATTAATCTTGGAGCAACATAATAAAAATTAGGATTAAATTCTAATTCATGAAAATACATTCATATGAGAGTGTGACTGATTTGATCGAATGTGACTAGATCCAGAGATTCTGAGTGTGAAAAAATGCAGGAGCGACGAGGGAGCGACTAGGGTTTGAAGTTTTCTCAAGAATTTTTCCCCATGGATGGATGCAGAGGAGGGAGCTCCACTCCCTCCTACAAGGAGGAAGTGGCTAACAAGTGCAAGAAACCTCTGGAGAGAGGCAGAGTTAATGCTGAAGAAGGAAGGAGAATCGGGGAAGAGGAAACAGACGGTTCCATTCCAAAGGGGAATGATAATACAAAAGACAAGGAGGAAAATGACAGAAAACAAGGAACAAAAGACAAAAGACAGAAGGGACCGTGCAAACCCAAGGCTGAAATCACTCCTACAGTAGTATTAAATGATACAGAGCTGCAGGCGCACAGGGAGCACTTGTAAACTTATGCAATCATATGCAAATTCATGGGGCTATGGCCCACTGAAAAAGCGTTACAAACCTAGATCAGATACCACTAGAAGCCTAAAGGAAGTATTGATCTTCATCTAGAGTCCAAGGGTTTCTTCACTATAGTGTTCACCAACATTGAGGATAAGGACAAAGTGTTTGAAGGCAGGCCCTACTTGTATGCAATAGCAAGACTCTATAAGAGGCCATGGATGATGAATTTCGTTCCAGAGATGGAAACTTTTACTTCAGTCGCGGTTTGGGAAAGACTCTATTCTCTACCTCTTGATTATTGGCAAATAGAATTGCTAGTTGCCGTAGGAAATAAATTAGGAAAGTTTGTCAAAGTTGCTGAAGCCACAAGGAGGGGAAAATATACCTCCTTTGCAAGGATTTGTGTGGAGATGGATCTATCTGGAGCTCTTTCGGATGAAGTTATCTTGGAGGTTTTTGATGAGGAATGGGTGCAGACAGTAGACTACGAGCACATTCCATTTAGATGTCGTAGATGCCATGAACACGGGCACCTTCTAAGGGACTGCCCTCTCACTAAAGCAGAAATCAAAGGAAATAATTACACAACGAAAGAAACAGACAATTTTCACAAAGTAGTTCATAAAGGAAAAAGTGGCAAAAAAGGGCCAAAGCAACGCCAAGCAGGAGGAAAAAAGGCTAGTCAAAATCAGTTCCAAGTTCTTGAAGAGAACGAAGAGATAATAGTAGAAGATCAAGTAATGAAGGAAGGTTATGAGAAGAGGGATAAGGAAGAAAATAATGACGATACACAGGAAAATGAAAAACAAAAAGGAAACATGATGAGTGATTCGGAACTAGAAATTGATTGGGAAATGAACCAGAGTGAGATGAAAATGGAAGACAATGAGCTACAGGAGATTCTTGACAGAGAAAACCTAGATCTAGAAGGGTTCTTGAATTAGGGAACCATGGGCGGGGTAGAATCACTACCACAAGAAGAGATCAATAGAATACAATAGTTATTCCTATGGAAAACTTAGGCCAAGGGTTTGGAGGAAGTAAATAGCACTGAAAGACAGAGCAATGAAGGGGGGAAATCAATAAAAACAACTCCAGGGTTAGCACCTAGAAATCCGGGGAAAAAAGAGGCAGGAAAAAGCAGAACGAGCTCCTGATGGAATGTGTCAAGCTCATGGTAGACTCAGGTAAGATTAAATATCTAACCAATTACTCCTTTACCAACATTTAATTATGAAGTTCACAACTTGGAATATTAGAGCTATAGGCAGCAAGAGAAAAAAAAGAATGTTGAATAAAAAAATGCAGCAATAAGCCCCGATATAATTTTTGTCCAAGAAAGAAGTTATCTATTCAAAAGTTAAGACAAATCTATATTAAATGGCTTATCAGATTTGAGTTTCTAGAAGTTAAAGCTAAAAACACAGCAGGTGGCATCCTCACTCTCTCGAATCCACAAAATATTGGAATAATTGATGCGGAGGCATCAAGGAAGTATTTATCAATGGTCATACAGCCTGTAGGATATAGGGATACTTATCTAGTCACGAATGTTTATGGCCCCCAAAGGTTAGATGACAAAATCTGGTTGATAGACTCCTTGGTGGATCTCCGAGCTAGGCATGTAGGGTTACCTTGGGTCATAGGAGGAGAATTCAATATTATCAGATCTCTCTCGGAGAAAAATGGAGGTACAAGAGCTTTAAATAAAGATTCCTCAACCTTCCACATCTTTTCAGAAAGCATGAAGCTTGTTGACATTGACACAAATAATGGCTTCTGCACTTGGAATAATAAAAGAGGAGGGGACTCCCAGGTAGCCTCCAAGTTAGATAGATTCATGAACTCTGAAGATCTCATGCTTTTAGAAAAGGAAATAATGGCTGAAATTCTACCTCTTGGAGGATCAGATCACTGGTTGGTTCAAATGGAGATCAAAGGCATAGGCACCCTAAGAAACCGACCTTTTAGATTTGAAAATATCTAGCTTTCACACCCAGATTTTAGCAACAACATTGAAAATGGTGGGTGGAAGATTTGCATATTCAGGGATCAAGAATGTTCCTGCTTCACAAAAGATTAAAGCACATTAAGATGAACCTAAAAGACTAGAACAAGAATTAATTTGGAAATACTTTTGTAGGTAAGAAATCGGTTGAAAAAAAAATACTAGAGCTCAACCAAGCTCTGATCAAGGATGGATTTGATAAGAAAAAAAATGATTAGGTAGAGAAACATCATCAAGAATGGGAAAAGTTGTGCAAATAAGAGGAAATTTTTTGGAAACAAAAATCAAAAGTTCAATGGCTAAAGGAAGGAGAGCGCAACAATAAATTTTTCCACTGTTCCACCATTGCTTAGAGGACTCACAACAGGATATCTTTGATCAAGGACGAGGATGGGTAGATTCGCCAATCCCATGAGGATATGGAAGCTGTGTTAGTTAGACACTTCAAAGGTATTGCCCAGGAAAACATGTTAGTAAGGGAACCTTTCATCAAAGACTTCACTAAACATATCCCTAAGTTGGTATCCAGAGAGAACAACTGTAATTTAAATAGACCAATATTTGAAAGGGAGGTCAATGAGGTACTCAAGGAAATGCAAATTGGCAAAGCTCCGAGTACGAATTGATTCAATGTGGATTTCTTCAAAGTTTGTTGGAATATTGTCAAAAAGGATATTCTAAGGGTTGTGGAAGATTCCAAGCTGAATAGAACTATTTTGAAAGCTCTCAACACCTCCTTCATCGCCCTAATTCCAAAACAAGATAATGCACAAATTCTAGAGAGCTACAGACCCATAGCCTTATACAATGTAGTCTACAGGGTAATTTCCATGGTAGTGGCCAATAGACTCAAACCTTCACTGCCTACACTTGTTTCAGGGGAACAATCTGGGTAAGTGGAAGGCAGACAAATTCTAGATAACATCATTCAAGCTCATGAAGTGGTTCACTCGCTAACTAGTAAAAGGAAAGCGGGTATGATAATGCAGTTGGACATAGCTAAAGCTTATGATAAAGTAAACTAGACATATAACAGGAAAGTGCTCGGCGCGTTTGGTTTTGATCATAATTGGATCAGATGGGTCATGGTGCTCGTGACTTCCTCCAGCTTTTCAATTTTAGCTAATGGCTCCCCCTCTGAAATTTTTCTTCCTTCTAGAGGACTCAAACAGGGTGATGCACTCTCCTTTTCTTTTCATCCTCATGATGGAAGGGCTGGGGCAGTCCATTAAGCATGCCAAGGTAATGAGCAAAATTCAAGGACTCCAACTATTGGAGAATGGTCAAGTTCTGACCCATCAACAGTTTGTAGATGATAACATGTTACACAGAATCCCCATAGTCAAGGAAGCACTTTCTTACAAACAAACCTTGATTGACTTTGCAATGAAAACAGGTATGGAGGTCAATCTTTCCAAATCAAATTTTTTTTTCTTTAACACCCACATTGCCATTTAGAGAAATGTCTGCATAATTCTTGGCTTTCAAAGAGAATCCCTACCCTCTAAGTATTTGGGAGTTCCTCTAATAGCCAAACATTTGCATAAGAGCATTTGGGAACCATTAATCATCAAGATGCAAGATAAGATCAGAAAATGGACAATCAGGTCTTTAAATCTGGCTAGTAGATTGGTCCTTACAACGGTTGTGCTCTAAGCTACGCCAATCTTTATGCTATCAGCTCTCCCAGTTCTAAAATGAGTCTTACAAAAATTTAGAAATATACAAAGAGACTTTCTTTGGGGCAAGGAGGAAACCAGGAAAAAATGGACTTTAGTGTCATGGGAAAAGATCTGCAAACCTAGGAACCAAGGTGGCCTAGGATTGGATGATCCAGAGATTCTCAACAAGGTTCTTGGGGCCAAGCTTTGGTGGCGGTGGGTTAAGGATCCTAAGGCTCAATGGGCAAGCATCTGGAAGGAAAAATATGCCAGCTCCTAGAATTTTTCTTAGCTAATAAGAATGACTAGAAATATAAAGGAGTCTCCCATATGGAACAAGGCCTGCGAGAACAGAGGGGTGGTTCAAAAAAATAGTTTCTAGGAAATCAAAGATGGGGATCTTGCACTATTCTGGGAGGATAAGAACCAACACTATTGAAAGAGGAATTTATGGGCCTCAAGCAAGGGACAAACAACCAAGGTTTAGTAAAAGTAAAGGACTTCTGGGATCATGCTCACAATATAGGAAAATGGAGAAGATGGAAGGAAATAGATGGCAGAGAGGACAATTTCCTCAACAGTAGAGCAGAGACCCTAAAGTGGATGATGGATCAGAGGATGATTCTTGTTACTGAAGGGCATGATCAACTAAGATGGGGTAACAACAAAGCGGGTAACTTCAACATTAAGGAAGAAAAAGGTATTCTCCTGGGGCTGGAATCCCAAGCTCGAGTCAGAATTTGGCAGAAGATATGGAGAAGAAAAAGTTGGATGAAGATCAAACTCTTTATGTGGTTGGTTCACCATAGGAAAATCCTAACCTGGGACAATATTGGAAAGAGGGGTATGCTGGGACCCTCCGAATGCCAGCTCTGTGAAGCACAAGAGGAGACAATGGAACATCTTCTCAACACCTACATTCTCACCTCAAGGTTATGGGATTTTTTTGCCACCCTCTTTAAGCAGTCTAACAGAGACAAAGCTAGAATCACTAACATCCTAAACAATTGGAGGAATAATGTTTTGGATAATGATATTCTTAACTATGCCTGGGCTCTCTTGCCAAGTTTCGTAATATGGAATGTGTGGAAAGAAAGAAACAAAAGAATTTTCAAAGAAGAGAAGAATTCCTCTCTTCGCCTATTGGAGCAGATCTTGAAACAGTTAAAAGAGACAGTAAGAACAATAGTTAGGGATCTCCCAAGAATCCTCCCTCAAAAATAGATTTGGGAATACTCAAGTAGTTAGACATGTAGGGGTTCATTCCATAAGGTCTGGATAGGAAAATAAGTATGAAGGAAAAGTTTAAAGAATTCTAGAACCCCCCCCCGGGAGGCTTTTTGAAATATAACATCGATGGAGCATCAAAATATAACCCAGGAATAGCTGGCTTTGGAGGAGTTCTACGAGATGAAAATGGAAGCATCATCTCCCTTTTCCATTGTCATTTAGGAAAAGCCACCAACAACATAGTGGAGCTTATGGCATTGGAGCAATGCTTAGAACATCTGAAACAGGAAAACTACCAAAATGTGATAATAGAAGCTCACTCAGAGTTAGTAATCAATGTAGCCAAGAAACTTAATCACGGAACAGGGCCGGAAAAAGTTACAAAATGTTGGAGGTTAATAAGAGTGCTCCATAAAATTCAGGATCATATTCAGGGACTACACACACTCAAATTCATCCATGTGCATAAAAAGGCCAACAAATTGGCAGACATTTTAGCCAACCAAGGTGTCACCTGCAAGGATAGCAAAATTTCAACGAGTTGGCTTGCAATGCAACAAAGCGGCCTAAAAGAACTTTGCCATAACTAGATGGAGGAGGATAAGAGAGTGTATCAGAAAAAAACTAAGGAAGTCAATACGCAATGGGAAGATTGATGCAGGACTTACATTTTTTGTTAGAGAGGTATTCAATAGTTAGCTCGCCAGGGGCGGCCTGAGCAACTATGGCTATCACAAGAACGAAAATACCCGGAGGGAGGAGTTTGGTTCTCACAGTCAGGGGAAAGGATAAGAAGAATAACCGATGGCCCTGTTCGGGTGACATCATTTCCCATTTTTTCCAGCGTTGGGAGATAAAACCACTTCTCAGGTGGTTTTGGTGTGATCACACCGCGTTCAAGCCGAAGGCAATTTTGAATTCGAGGCAGTGATACCATACAACTATTGACACGTGGATGAGGGCAGGGTATGAAAACCACCCTTATCGCACATTAAACTT
Organism: Pinus tabuliformis; assembly: GCA_031772625.1. NCBI lineage: Eukaryota > Viridiplantae > Streptophyta > Pinopsida > Pinales > Pinaceae > Pinus > Pinus tabuliformis. Next base: position 305,274,288 of record CM062806.1, on the reverse strand, counting down.
CGGTTATTTCAGGTGAGCGATTATTAACGTTGTCGTCTGATCTTTGCAAGCTCGATCAACGATCAGGATGGGGCGAGTGGTTTGGTGGGATTGGGGGATTAAACTTCTGGCTTCTTTTTGGAGAGATATGCATCTCCACCGTCAGGTTTAAGTAGAATCGTGGACGGCAGCACTTGTTTTTGAGGCAGGCTAAGGGTTTGCTGGTGTGGGTATTTGTGGGGAGAGTTCTTGTGCACTGTGACTCCTGTCGCTTGGTTTTGTTAGTACTCAAACATGTTTGGCGAGCACTTTTTGAGGTCGGAGGGCCTAGATTCTATAGGACATCTTTCTTTTGTGATTTACACCACTCTGTGGGGAGGAAACATGTATATATTGTAAATTATGTTTAATTTAATGAAATAGAAGGCACGATTTTTGCTTCAGCAAAAAAAAGAGAGTGTGACTGATTCACCAAGTAAAAAACAAAGATTTATAGTGATTTGCACTTCACGAGGGGTTTTGGAGTAAGACACAGTAACTGTTGTTTTCACACGCCCACCAAAATTTGCCCCACGATTTTCTCCTCCCTACCTTACAGACTCTCTCTGATACAAAAATGACTTTTACATTCATATTTATCTCAACATACAATTTCACATTAATACATGACATAGTAAAATAATTAATACGTTGTTGTTGTTGAGTGAGGGTAGTAATCACACATGTGTCTATGGAATATGGGCAATAGTCGCGCAGTAAATGCTTACCCATATATACTAAACTTCATTAAATTCCTTAGCTTATGCGATGCGCTGTGGAATGGTTCGCCCGGTACTTTTGTTCTGGCTTCAGTCCTTCCATCTTCAAAAAAAGAACCTACAAAAATACTTCTTACAAGTATGATTGTTGTTTAATGTGGTGGTTGGGATTAATATTACCAACATCATGACAGACTTAATTCAATTCAATTATTTGTTACCACGGGTTTGGTGAATTTCTTTACCTTTTGCAACAACTCAATTATCTTATTATGTAGCTGGAAATATGCAGCTTGCAAGTTATTCGACTATGAATTCGCATGAGCGAGAAGGGGGCGTAGGTAGCACTGAGCATGCATATAGAAGTTCGAAATCATGGAAGGTCGATACCATACACTCATAAGCTCACCCAAAGAGAGAGGTATTGTGAAGTTGTTAAATTTGTAAATTTGTTCTTGTAATCAATAAAGACAATATTTTATGTTTGGTTTTTTTAATGGTTTCAATTTTCAACTCTTTCTGAAATAGTGAACGAACACATCCAATTTTGGAAATAAAATTTAGTTGAAAGCAAATTCGTAGCTTGGTTGCAGCCATCATTAACGTCAAAACTCAATATATGAATCATTAAAAAAGGCATAGTGTTGTACATGCTACTCATCTGAGACTATCAAGCTTAGAGATTAGATTTTCATGAAAATATATTGTCAAATTGTTTGTAGCCATTCCAGAGGTATAATTTCAAAGTTAAATAAGTTACAATAGTGGATGATATTAGATATGAAAAGTTCACTCTACTGGCCAAGCTTAGGGAAAGAAACACTGTCATTTAATTGGATATAGAATTAAAACCTTATTTAGTTTGTTTTTTCCTCGTATCGTGGGGATTCTCCTTTCTTCATTGTGATTATCCAAGACCAAATTGTAAATGAGTAAATTTACTCGTACCCATTTTGAGATAGAACCGGTGTAAAGATCTACCAGGGATTTCATGAAATTAGAGAACCAAAAAAGCCAAGGCTGAATAATATATTATATTATTCACCTTATTATATTATTCACCTTATGTATACCTATCTTCTGCTAAACTTCCAACGATAAAATTATAATGATAAACTTCCAACGATGCACCCCTTGCTAGGTTCACTAGTTAAAACCACTATTTGCTACGCGCTAAGTTACAACATTGCATTCATCTTAAAAATATTTTCATGCCTCTAGGCTCGAAGACTTTAGGTACCTTTGTGTGGTTTACATATTTTGAGAGGGAAACATATTCGATGGGTGAACGATTTATCTAAACCCACCGACAGTTGACAATCATTGTGTATATCCACAATATATCTATATTTTCTGTGTCTATACATAGAATTAAGCATCTGGGGCTCTTTCTAATACATTTATTTAACAAACCACTAGGACAAATAGCGGGTGATGGAAATTATATCCACAATATATCTATATTTTATGTGTCTATACATAGAATTAAGCATCTGGGGATCTTTCTAATACATTTATTTAACAAACCACTAGGACAACTAGCGGGTGATGGAAATTAGTCACACAAGTTACATGGGTTGTGAAAATGCCACTTAAAGAGGTTTGCAAGTGAGACCGTACTTTTTAATAGTTATTGGCCATTTCACTATTACCTAATACCAACTTAGAAGTCTCTTGAAAATAAGCATAGGACAAATCCTTATGTAAAAGCTAGACGGTGAACAGTTCAAAGGGTGAAATAAGGTTCATTGGTAGCCAATTATGGAAAATGAAATTGAAATAAGGTTCAGTGATAAAAATAAGCGAAGAACTGTATCTTTCACATGTTTTTTAATATAAAAAATCACCCACTAACCACAATTTGACTTACATCCTTTTGAAAATTTAAATATAAATAATTAATTAGTAAATGTAGATAGAAATCAACCAATGCTGAGAAACCAAACATTTATTTCATTATAAAATTGATATTGGTTAAAAAAAATTATAATTTTATTTTAAATTATTGTTATTAATCCTTATAAAATAATAATATATAAATAAAAACACACATATATAAGAATATGAGACAAGATTATTAATAGTGGAGAGTTTCAACCACTTTACCATGGAAATTCATAATTTGTAAAAGGGTTTTGTTACAATATGGTGGGATAATACCATGCTTATTAATACAACAAGCACAAATAATCCTAACTCCCTTTATATCACACTTGTTTATATTATTTTATCAGCAATTAATTGATTTTATTGAAAGGATAACAAGAGCATAACAACATTGGACATAAATCGGATAATACCATGACTTATTAATACAACAAGCACAAATAATCCTAACTCACTTCATATCACACATGTTTATATTATTTTATCTACAATTAATCGATTTTATTGAAAGGAGAACAAGAGCATAACTACATTGGACATAAATCTTAACCTTCAATTTGAGTATATTACTATGAATATTCAAAAATAATTTGTGAATTAAATTCTTACCATCCACTTAATAATTATTAATAATTAAATTAAACTTACAAAAGACCTATTGCAAAATAGTCATGCCTATCACCATCATTATATATTAATTATTTTTAATAATAATATGACTTCAAGCTTTTGTGATTCATAATGTTTTGATGTAATCGTAAGGATCAATTTTTGAAGAGTTACATCAAAAATAAAAATAAAAAATAATGTCAATGAGCATATTTGTTTCGGAAAGAGTCTTTCAAAATTTTAATTTAATTTCAATAATTATTAGGTCAATGGTAGGTAGATTGAGGATGTATTATTAAGGAACTACTTTGTCTAGGTCAGGGTGAAAATTCCATATTCCCTAGTGTCATCTAAAAAAGGTTATGATTTGAGGAGATTGTATTATTGATAAGTCATGAAATTTGCGGCTAGTATTGTAACAAAGATCATGTACAAATTAAGAATATTCATGATAAAGAGGGGTGATAAACTTGCTACATGTATTTTTAAAATGTATGTATATTTAACTTATATATTAATTCCTTTTATGACTAATAATCATCAAAATATTATTTAATTTATATTTTAGTTATTTTTTATGATATTTTTAATTTTAGCAATTTGCTATGTACATAAATAAGAGCTTTAATGCTTATTATTGAATGATATCTATTAATATTTACCAATCATTTAATTTACATAATAATAATATGTATTATTGATTGATATTGAGGTACATTTACAATCTATTTGATTTATATAAATAAAATAATATGTAATGGAGTAAAAAACAAGCATAATATAGAATATAATTGTCTTTATCATTTTACTTTTTATTGATAAATTATGATATCCACTCATGTTATTTTAACATTTTTTTACAAATTAAAAACTTTACCATAAACTAAAATAAATTTTAATAGTTAAAACAATAATTTTTTTATATATTAAATTTTTTTATGATAAACTAAAATGATCTTAATACTTGAGAATTTTGATTGATACATATATGAATGATAATAATAATAATGGCTTTAAATAAAATTAGAAATATTTTTTTTTATTTTTAAACTTTAACCATTTATTTTATATAAAGAAATAAGAATTTTAGAAATATTTATTAATTATTTAATTTCTTTTAGAATAAATTAATAGTTTTTTAATATAATTTTTAATTAGTGATTACTAAATTACTTTTAGTATATGTTTAATTTATACAAGTAAAAGTAAATCTATATAATAGTGAATATTTCCATCTTTATCATTTCACATCGTATCGTAAATCGATATATTGAAGAATGTTACAATGTCTAACATTTCACATGGCATGTTAATTTTTTGTTGGGGAACCAATACTGATGGCTATCACGGCAATCTTACTCTAATTTCACTATAAATTCACATTCAAATTACGAAAAGAATCTTTGCAACATCACTGTAAATTCACGATTATATTATAAAAGAATTTTATCTTTAAACGGAAAATTTTCTTTTAGCGTCTTTGGAACTTTCTTTAAAATCTTTTATTTCTAGTGAAATAAAATGAATTGCTACTCGTCAACACATGATTCGCGATTGCATTTTTCAATAAAAGAAACGATGATTCCGACGTCTTAAAGAATACAAGGTGAACTTTAAAAATAAACCACAAAGATTATATGCCGTATAATAGTTTACGCCAGAGAATTCTTTGCCCTCACGGCTCCGTCGCTGGGAAAAGTCGAACTTTGGAGCATGTTAAGTGCCAAGAATTGCTTCCTAATGTTCTTCGCTTTGCTCCCTCGGTCTCTGCTCTGCAGAGATTAAATCACAACCATCTGCGCAGCTCTATTTCAGTTTGAATCGTACGTAATTGAATTCAATTTTTCTCAACCCTTAATGTAATATCCCGAGATTTTATAAATATTTTATTTACCATTAAAAAGAAAAGAAACAAGCTGATGGATGATGATTTTATATGCTATATAAATTGATATTTTGTTATGAGTAAATAAATAAATGAGTTACTAATATGGTGTAACTAGAGGGAAGTTATGTTCTTTTTTGTTTGTTTGTTTTTTTTTTTTTTTAAATAAAAGACACATTTGAAAACCCTAACTACCCCCTCCGCACTGGGGTGACTTCGGAGATCACTGTGCGGTAGAGGACCGACATAGGGCAGGAGAAAGGGAGCTTGCCAACTCTGGTGAGAATCAGATGGTAAGGGCACAGAGCGCTATCCAAATGTCAAAGACTGCTTGGCTTTGAGTGAGCAAGGGGAGAGACTGGTCTTGAAGGATAGTATCACGGTCGGGAGGTTGGCTAACTGTAGAAAGCAGATGTGATTATTTCTTGGAATTATTTTTGGACAGAAAAACCAGGTACGAAGTGTTAACTGAATTTCATTAGTATTTACAATGGACTGAAGAATTTTCCTTCTGTAAATCAGTCTCAACAAAGAACTTCAATTAATAGTTGTACTAAACTGGAAGTTAACTTTCGTAAGTTAGTTTATTCAAGGTCATTAATCAGAGTTATTGTGAAACTCGGGGTTTAAACATTGGGGTCGTGAGCAGGGTTTACCATGCATAGAATCATAACAACATCTCAGTGTTTTAAACTAATTAAAAGTGGTTTACGGAATTGGCAGTAGCCATCACCGGGTTTTCGCTAGGGTAGATATAGACCAAGGAAACTGCGGCAAGGAATGGACCCCAGTATAGACAATGAACAGTGCCATGCAATGGAAATAAACAAGAGGAACATTGTCTGCAATAATAATTACATTCAACAGTGCCGTAAGAAAAATGTGCGTGACATAGAAAGATGTGATTAATCCAATCTAGAAATTATTATGCTTGTAACATTGACAACAATTGACATTCTCAGAACCAAAGATATATTTTTTTATGAATGATATAAATAAAGACCTATATTTTTTTATGAATGATATAAATAAAGACCTACTGTGGAAATAGAGTCCTGGAACGTTGTAGCCAACCCTGGCTATGATGCCGTGGGACAACGATTCAAGGGCAACATATGAACCTAATAGGCCAGGCAGCAAGCGTTAGGCGGACAAGATTTGTACCCTGGTATTGTAGCCTCAGGGTAAATATCTTAAGCAGACTCCAAGAAACCAAATGAAAAATCGAGCAGCATGTATTAGGTCTATAGTAGTAAGGGGGGTTCGAAACCGAAATCCAATATAAGTTAAATCTACAGAACGATGAATTACGAATAGATAATAAAGCATAGTTATAAAGTCTACAGTTGGTCGAACCCAACATCCGAAGAGGAAAACTTCACACTCAACTAATCACAAACTATAACTTCAGAGTATGCAGTATAGGAACGATATAGAACAACATCCATATTTGAATTTAACCAACGTATTTAGTTACATGGCAGTAGCAAGAGAAAAACATTCCAGGGCATGAATATGTACAGTCGTGTCATAATTCCAAGGGCTGGTTAAGAACTAAAGTTATGGATTAATGCTGAGACTCCCATGATAAAGGAGATAGAGTTATACATATAAAAAAAGAAACTCGAGAACTATCATATGTCCTGATGGGGACAGAGCGAAATGATGACCCCTCAATAACCCTCCATCTATCAATAAACAAATACTGTCCATTCGGGGCTTGGCTGAAGGAATTGCACATACTTGGAACCCAAGGCCCGGTGTAAGGAGGGTTACCCTTAATTTGAAGTAGGCATCCAACCTGAGGCCAAACAACCAGTACATGAAACCAAAATTAGGAAGAGTGAGTTGGTATAATAAATAGAAAACTGTGACAGTTAGAAGTGGAAATATCTGCAATGACACGAAAATTACCTGAATCAGGAGGAGCCGTCATGTGCCAGACCCGTCCTTCAAGGCGGCAATGAACTGCCACCCTCAAGACTTGAACTCTGCAACCAAAGACTTGAACATTGCAACGAAAGAAGGGACGAGGACTCAGTTAACGCCAATCTGGGGTAATACTTGCTTGAAAATAAAACCCTTAGAACAATTTCACCACAGAAATGGTTACCTGAAGGGAACAGTAGATCCAGAATCGCCAGCAGTGAACCAGTACTGAGAGGTCGGCACTCCGGGTGGCATGGATTGAGAAGACCAGAGCTGGCTACGCAATGAGCAACCTCTCCAAATGAGCTCCACCACCCTAGACCGAGGCATAGAATGAAACCCGGGAGTCTGAGATAGCTATTGGATAGAAGGGAGAGATCTCCACCGTCGATTATGGCGGGACTACCACGGTAATGGGACTCAACTGCCAGCCTCATACCAGACGGTCACCTAGATTAATGGCACCTCACCCAAGCCATGTGAACGGGAAGGGGTTACCTGACATTCTGCTGCCGCGTGGACAACATTTGCATGTCACCAAGCGGCAAGTAATTGATCCTCGGGATTAAAATCTAAAATCCGTAACCAAGTATGTGCCATAATTAAACATTAGAACTTTTGATGGTGAACAAGATTATGTCAACAAGTCAAGCAAGCGAGTGGTGGGGGTAAATCTTACCTGAAAATGATAAAAAAAAATGATTTACACGAGTTGGAGTCTAAGTATGGGGGTTTTACGCAGTGCATTATATTAGATATCATTTTGGGATTCAACTGCGTTAAGTAAGATCATTCACGTATGACCATTTCCATGAGAGGTAGTCGTAACTGACTAATTTCTCATGATTTTTGAATAGTTCACTTAGCACTCATTTACACGAGTTGGAGTCGTTACAATTGGTATCAGAGCCAAGTTTAAAAAATTGTGGCCTTTGGGGAAGCGTACATACATATTAAAGGATAGATAAAAGTAATATATTTTTTTTTCCAGCCTAATTTTACGAATTGTGTGGCTTTTCAAAAAAAAAACAAAGAAAAAAGTTAAAGCATTATTTATCTTTCTGTCACTTTCCTTATGTTGAGAACATGGAAACAATAGACTGCCAAGATGAGAAGAGAAGAAAACATCTCACACAAGTTTCCAGGGGGTCAAGGGCCTGTAATATGTCCTGAGAACAACCCAGAATTATGGGTGCAACTGGGAGAGGAGGCTCGCATTATGAATCGTGCAATACTTGAGACTGTACAGGAGTTGAAGAATGAAATGGCCCGTCTACGTGAAGATAGCGCTAGGTTAACCTTAGAACATGAAAGAATTATCAAAAGCGTGTCTGACAAGCAAAAATTGCAACCACTGAATCCAAGTACGGAGCAGCAAAGGGAATCTGAGGAGCGCGGTCACCATATAGGACCTGAAGGGATGGAAGGAAGGGAAGAGGAATAAGAGGAACGATCTGATAATGTTTCTGAGTAGCACACCTCCAAAAGGCAACGAATAGACTTGTAAAGGGAATTTCGTAAGATTAAACTGCCGCATTTTGATGGAGAATTGGAGGAAGCTGCTGAAGCATGGTTGATTAATAAGAATAAATATTTCCAACTATACGAGTATGACCACAACCTCAAAGCATGGTTGGCTATTTTCTAGTTGTAGGGAAAAGCCACCCTATGGTGGGAAGAAGTTAAAATTGTAAAAGGTGTAAGTGAGTAGAATATTACTTGGGAACAATTTCAGAGGTACTTTAAAGAAATATACTTGACTGAGCTTTTCTATGACGAAAAGGCTAGGGAGTTCCATGACTTGCGATTGGGACAACAAACTATGGATGAATTTATTACTCACTTTACTTCCTTACTGCGTTATGTGCCCCATATTCGAGAGGAATAGGTAAAAGTACAGAGGTTTGTTAGCAGTTTACCCCTAAGCATGAGGGAAAGAATTGAATTTGATAATCCAAAGACCATGGATGAAGTAATACACAAAGCCAAGATTTATTACCAACAAAGTAAAGAAAAGGGAGAAATTTCAGGTAAGAAATGGAATGATAAGAGAAGCAGAAAATGATTGCAAACAGTAAAGGTAATCACGGTAGCAGTAACAAGAGTTTCGCCAAGGGGTAGAACAACAAAAATGCACGAAAGAATTTGCTGAGATCAAAGCCTACTAATGAGTCCAGAATCAGTGAACAACTAGGAAAGATGGATGATGGGACAATTAGACCTCCGGTGTAGTGTTGGGGCTGTGGTGGGCCTCACTACGTTAAAAACTACCCACAGCAGAAGGGGACCGAACAGGTTTCCCAGATCCCAGAAGCATCTATAGTCGGTGATAAAGGACACAGCCTACCAAGAATTAATGTGGGCCTAAAGGATCGTCAGGTAGAATACCAGCCGACCATGGTGGAATTCGAAGGTAGAATCTCAGACCTTACTGTAACTATTTTAATGGAACCCGGAGCCACGTTAAGTTACATTATTCCTAAATTTATGGAGCATTGTAAATTGCAAATTGTTAAATTTAGGAACCCATGGTTAGTACAACTAGCTACAAGGGCCAAGCAAAGAGTAATTACCAAAGTCGATAACTATCCCTTAAAGATAGCAGGACAGTCAATAGAGGCAGATTTGAATGTACTTCCCCTTGGTTCTTACGATATCGTTATTGGTATGGATTGGTTGGAGAAACACTGGTCCCTAGTCAACTGCAAAACAAAGACTATCTATTATAGAAATGAACTTGGAGTGAGGCAGGAGCTGCAGGGGATTAAGCAGTTAGTACAGATTCGGCCAATAAAATCCTCTCAGTTAGCAAAGTGCATTAGAAAGGGGTGTCATACGTATGCCATCCAAGTGGGCTGTGCTAACTCGAAAGATAAAATGGCCACATTGGACAACATCCCTATGATACAAGAATTTGCTGATTTGTTTCCAGAGGAGATTCTCGGATTGCCACCTAAGAGGGATATATAATTTACTATCAAATTGATACCAGGGGTGGCACCGGTATCCCAAGCACCTTATAGAATGAGTATGCCTGAGTTGACAAAATTAAAAATGCAGTTACAGGAATTGCTAGATAAAAATTACATTCGTCCAAGTGTGTCGCCTTGGGGGCCTCCAGTGTTGTCTGTTAAGAAAAAGGACGGGACCCTTCGCATGTGCATATATTACAATCATTTGAGTAAGTTGATCATCAAAAACATGTATCCCTTACCCCGGATCAATGAAATCTTTGATCAAGTGAAAGGAGCAACAGTATTTTCCAATATCGATTTGCGATCTGGTTATCATCAAATCTGGATTAAGGAGGAAGACATCGCTAACACTGCCTTTAGAACAAGGTACAGGCATTACGAGTTTGTAGTGCTACCCTTTGGGTTAACCAACACCCCAACAAATTTTATGTGTTTAATGAACAACATTTTTCATCAATACTTGGAAAGATTTGTGTTGATCTTTATTGACGATATATTGATATATTCCCGCACCATGGAAGAGAATAGGGAGCACCTCAAATTAGTGCTACAAACCCTCCGGGAACATCAGTTATATGCCAAGTTCAGCAAGTGCAACTTTTTCAAGGAAGAAATACAATACTTGGGCCATATAATCATGAAAGAAGGGATCGCAGTAGATCCCGAAAAGATAAGGGCTATAATGGAATGGCCAGTACCAAAGGACGTGGCAAACATCAGATCCTTCATAGGATTAGCCGGTTATTACAGACGATTTGTGGAGGGATTCTGAAGAGTAGCATATCCTATCACCTCCTTACAGAAAAAAGGGAGAACCTTCAAATGGACCACGAAATGTCAAAGAAGCTTTGAGCAGCTGAAGCACTTGCACACCACTGCCCCCATTTTAAGCATAGTTGACCCTAATAAAGAGTATGTGGTGTGCACAGACACAAGCAAAGAAGGTGTAAGAGGTGTGTTGATGCAGGAAGGGAAGGTAATTACCTACGAATCTAGGAAACTGAAGGAACATGAGCATAAATATTCTACCAATGATCTAGAATCGGCATCCGTTATTCACACCCTGAAGATGTGGCGACATTACCTTATGGGCAGAAAATTCTTATTATTAATAGATCACCGTAGTCTAACCAATTACTTCAGTCAACCCACCCTGAATGCTAAGCAAGCACGGTGGGTGGATTTCCTAGGTGGTTTTGATTTCGAGATCGAACATTTGAAGGGAAAAGAGAACCTGGTGGCAGATGCCTTGAGTCAGAAATTAAAAAGCTTATATGAAATTTCATCCAGCAAGTGGACGAGCCCCTTTGCAAAGATGATTCAAAGGGTAGTAGAGCAGGATATGGTGTATTGGCAAATAAGACAACAAGTACAACATTCTCCCAGTGAAGAAAAATAGCAAGATTACACTATGGATGCTGTTGGAATGCTGTATTACAAGGAAAGGTTGTATGTGCCTAATCAAAACGGCATTCAGAATTTAATTTTGGATGAATTTCATAGAAGTCATTATGTCGGGCACCCGAGATATCAGAAAATGATCACAGCGTTGTGGAGAGAATACTACTGGCCAGGTATGAAGAAGAATGTGGCTGAGTATTTGGCACGGTGTTTGGAGTGCCAACAAATTAAGGCAGAACATCAACACTCGGCAAGTTTATTGCAACCGTTACCCATTCCGGAATGGAAGTGGGAAACCATTTCTATGGACTTTATAATAGAGCTGCCTAAGACAAGAAAGAATAATGATTCTATTATGGTGGTGGTAGACAAATTGAGTAAAGCAACGCATTTTATACCTATGCATTCCACCTACAAGGCAGTACAAATTGCCCATATTTTTATGCAAAACATATTTAGATTGCATGGGCTACCAAAGACAATAATATCGGATCGTGATGTGAAATTCACGTCAGTTTTCTAGAAACATTGTTTACGGAGTTAGGGATACAGCTGAATTTCAGTACACCATACCACCCCCAGACCGATGGACAAACGGAGTGAGTAAACCAGGCGGTGGAAGACATGTTAAGGGCATATGTGATGCAACAACCCACTAAGTGGGAGGAGTATTTGCACTTGGTTGAATTTGCATACAATAACGGCTATCATGCCTCACTACAAATGAGCCCCTTTGAGGTTTTATACGAACAGAAGTGTTGCACCCCCTCAACCTGGGGTGGACCAGAAGACAAACTAATGTTGGGGCCAAAAATGTTCAAGGAAATGGAGGTTATGGTCAAAAAAGTGTGGTCTAACTTGAAGCTGCTCAGGATAGGCAAAAGAACTTTGCTGATCGGAAGAGAAGGTTTAAAGAATACCAAGTCGGCGATCATGTGTATGTGAAGATTCAGGCAAAAAAGAGTACATTGAAATGGAGCGGGAGTGCCAAGTTGGCACCTCGATATTGTGGGCCATTCCAGGTCTTAGCAAGGATCAGGCCAGTGGCTTACCAGCTCACCTTGCAAAGTCACATACGAGTCCACAATGTCTTCCATGTCTCTGTATTAAAAAAATACATGTATGATATATGTGATTAGATGGTAGGATGTACAGGTGAGAATTGTTTTTGGTAGATCGACCTAAAGATTATCTTTAAAAGAAACTAATTCAAGATGTTGCATGATGCAGGTCGAACTAGAAGGAGAAATCTTGGTCGAGCCATTGAACATTCTCGACCAGACAGAAGTGTTGCTACGGAAGCGAGCTATTACCCAAATTAAAGTGCAATGGCAACACTTTGGGCCTGACGAGGCCATTTGGGAGGATGAAGAATTCATGAGACAGGCTTATCCAAACCTGTTTATAACTGAGGGACATTAGGATGATGTCCAACTTTAGGGGGGAAGATGTAATATCCCTAGGATTTTATAGATATTTTATTTACCATAGTTAAAAAGAAAAGAAAAAAACTTGATGGATGATGATTTTATATGCTATATAAATTGACATTTTTTTATGAGTAAATAAGTAAATGAGTTCCTAATCACGGAAAGATGGTCTAATTTCTGAAGAGGGAAGTTATGTTCTTTTTTGTTCTTTAAAAAAAAAAAAAAAAAAACAGTTGAAAATCCTAACTGCCTCCCTCCCCACCGAGGGTGACTTCCGAGGAAAGGAAGGAAAGGGGGATTACTGTGCGGTAGAGGATCGACATAGTGTAGGAGAAAGGGATTTTGCCAAGTCCGGTGAGGACCAGATGGTAAGGGCACAGAGCGCTATCCAAATGTCAAATACTGCTTGTCTTTGAGTGAGCCAGGGAGGAGACTGGTCTTGAAGGACAGTCTCACGGTCGGGAGGTTGGCTAACTGCAGAAAGCAGAAGTGATTATTTCTTGGAATTATTTTTGGACGGAAAAACCAGGTATGATGTGTTAACTTGAATTTCATTAGTATTTACAATGCACTGAAGAATTTTCCTTCTGTAAATTAGTCTTAACAGAGAACTTCAATTAATAGTTGTAGTAAACTAGAAGTTAACTTTCGTAAATTAGTTTATTCAAGGTCATTAATCAGAGTTATTGTGAAATTGGGGGTTTAAACATTGGGGTTGTGAGCAGGGTTTACCTTGCATAGAATCATAACAACATCTTAGTGTTTTAATCTAATTAAAAGTGGTTTATGGGATTGGCAGTAGCCATCACTGGGTTTTCGCTAGGGTAGATACAGACCAAGGAAACTGCAACAGCGAATGGACCCCAAAATATACAATGAAAATTGTCATGCAATGGAAACAAACAGCAGAACATTGTCTGCAATAATAATTACATTCAACGGTGCCGTAAGAAAACTGTGCATGACATAGAAAGATGTGATTAATCCAATCTAGAAATTATTATGCTTGTAACATTGACAACAATTGACATTCTCATAACCGAAGATATTTTTTTTTATGAATGATATAAATAAAGACCTACTGTGGAAATAGAGTCAGAGAGCGTTGTAGCCAAGGCTAGCTATGATGTCGTGGGACAGCCATTCAAGGGTAGCATTTGAGCCTAATAGTCCAGGCAGCAACCCTTACGCGGACAAGATTCGTACCCTGGTATTATAGCCTTAGGGTAAATATCTTAAGCAAACTCCAAGAAACCAAATGAAAAAACTAGCAGTAAGGGGGATTCGAAACCGAAATCCAACATAAGCTACATCTACAAAATAGTGAATTACGAATAGATAATAGAGCACAATTATAAAGTCCACAGCTGGTCGAACCCGACATCCGAAGAGGAAAACTTCACAATTCAACTAATCACAAATTATAACTTCAAAGTATGCTAAATTTAACCAGCATATTTAGTTACATGGCAGTAGCAAGAGAAAATCATGCCAGGGCATGAATATGTACATCTGTGCCATAATTCCAAGGGTCGGTTAAGAACTAAACTTATGGCATAATGCCGAAACTCCCAAAATAGAGGAGAAAGAGTTATACATATAAAAGAAAAACTTGAGAACTATCATACGTCCCAACGGGGATAGAGCCAAATGATGCCCCCTCGCTAACCCTCCATCTATCAACAAACGAAGACTGTCCATTCGGGGCTCGGCCGAAGGAATTGCATATACCTGGAACCTGAGGTCCGGTGTAAGGAGGGTTACCCTTAATTTGGAGTAGGCATCCAACCTGAGGCTAAAGAACAAGTACATGAAACGAAAATCAGGAAGAATGAGTTGGTATAATAAATAGAAAATTGTGACAGTTAGAAGTGGAAATATCTGCAATGAGTCGAAAATTACTTCAATCAGGAGGAATCATTGTGTGCCAGACCCGTCCTTCAGGGTGGCATTGAACTGCCACCCTCAAGACTTGAACTCTACAACCAAAGACTTGAATGCTGCAACCAAAAAAGGGACGAGGACTCAATTAATGCCAACCTGGGGTAATACTTGCTTGAAAATAAAACCCTTAGAACAATTTCACCACAGAAATGGTTACCTGAAGGGAACAACAGGTCTGGAATTTCCAGCAGTGAACCAGTACTGAGAGGTCGGCACTCCGGGTGGCATGGATTGAGTAGACCAGAGATGGCTCCGCAAGGAGAAACCTGTCCAAATGAGCTCCACCACCCTAGACCGAGGCATAGGATGAAACCTGGGAGTCTGAGATAACCGTTGGATAGAAGGGAGAGATCTCCACCATCGATTATGGGGGACTACCACGACGATGGGACTCAACTGCTAGCCTCGTACTAGACGGTCAGCTGGATTAATGGCACCTCACCCAAACCATGTGAATGCGGAGGGGTTACCTGACATTCTACTGCCACGTGGACAACATTTTCATGCTACCAAGGGGCAACTAATTGAGCCTCAGATTAAAATCTAAAATCCATAACCAAGTATGTGCCAGAATGAAACATTAGAAATTTTGATGGTGAACAGGATTATGTCAATAAGTCAAGCAAGCGGGTGGGGTAGGTAAATCTTACCTTAAAACGATAAAAAAACATTGATTTACTCGAGTTGGAGTCATTACACTTAATAATCTGCCTTGATCAAAATTGTTTGAATGGGAAACAAGATAGCTCAAGTAGTGTTTTTGAAAAAGTTCACGAACAAGTTTCATAGGGTTTGCAATGCACGTAGGGCATTCAAAACTTGTATTTTTATAAAACTACATAATATGGAAAAGTCAGGTACATAGTTGTCACCGTACTTGTTAAACACACATGGGAGCAAGAACAATATGAATGATAAATCATGAGAGTACATTTTTTATTAACAAGAGATATACATTTATTGTACAATATGTGATCGTTGGGTTTCACATCCCAAGGTCTTTTGGACTCCTTTTGCCCATTTGGCTTCCACACTAACCCATTGAGGATTAGGTGTCCAACATTCCCCCCTTTAATCCGAAGGGTTATGTATGAGTCCAAGAAGAGAGCTGTAATACAAAATGTGCAAATATGCATGGCAGCATTAGGTTGAATGTGCTCTATGAAATGTTGGTATAAATGGCAGTGGTTTAAGGATGAGCACCAACACTGGAATGCTTAGTGCAGTTCCCAGAACTCTTCCAAAACTAGCAAGAAGCTGAAATCTTTTGCTAGAGGAAGTGCTCCTATTGTTTTGAAGAGGGAAACCTTCAACCAATAAAGGGAGGTCTTACCCCACATAAAAGGGAGAACTTCAACCTGAAAAGGGAAGTCTCAACCTGTGATGGTTTAAGGATGACCAACAACTCTGGAATGCTTAATGCAATTCCTGGAACTCTTCCAAATCTGGCAAGAAGCTGGTGTCTTATGCTAGAGGAAGTGTTCTCAATTTTGTTCCTGGAATTCTTCTAAAGCTGGCAAGAAGCTGAAGTCTTCTGCTAGAGGAGGTGTCCCAGATTTCCAACTGAAGGCATGTTCACGGGCATCTTTGTCTCTGGCTACAACTTTGAAATTGGTTTGGCAGGTTCTGGCTCAGGATTTCTTGATGTGGCTTTGAAGCTTGTAGATGACCATCATTTCCCCCCCTGTCAGATACAAGGTGAGATGATGGAGAAAAATCAGCTGCAATACTTTTTAATACTCTGGAACAAGTTCTGACATGTGTTTGGAATATCTTCTTGGCTGTTGATGCCCATTTCCAAGAAGCAATCCATCCAAGATGAATCTTTTTTCTTGCAGGACGCTTGCTTTTGAAGCACCTGTGTGAAGGATGGCTAGTTTTATGACAATGCTTACATGGATGAAGATCAAAACAGTGATCTTTCAAATGGCCAACTCGATCACAGTGTTGGCATTTCACAATCTATTGTTGAACTGTTGTTGCGGTGGAAGAGGAGTAGAATCTGGAACAGCTGAAGTTGAATTGTCATGAGGAGTAGGTGAAGTGTCATGAATGAATCCAACACTTTGAAACTGAATGGGCTTGGCATAGTCTGGAATATGAAAGGAAAATTCCTTGTCATATCCAAGACAAGTTATGTGCTTGTTGTGGACAAGCTCTTCCCAAGGTCTGATAATGGGCTTGGGAATAACAGACTGAGTTTCTGCATCTGCATGTACAACTACTTCTTTATGGGGAACTAAATTTGAAAGAATTGTAACATTATTGTTTTTCTATTTATGGGAATCTGTTTCAATCTTCTCAACAGAAACAGGTTCAGAATGATGACTCCACTGCTGTAATTCTTCCTGCTGTAGCTTAGATTCAAGCTGCAAAAAATCAATCTTTTTCTGTGCATTTTGTAGACATGTCTGAATTTCTGAGACAGATCCTATGCTGATTTGTAATGTGTCATCAACAGTAGATTGTATAAGAGTTTTCATGAACTCTAATACTTCACTGATTCTGGCCATTTTTCTTCAATGTCAGATTTACACCTTAAAAACTGATCACAATTATTACTTAATGCAGAAATGTAATATCCACTCACAGTACACAGCAATATCTTGTATAAATGTGCAGCAAATGAATTAGGTAATCAATGCATATATATGTAGACATAAACTATAATGGGTTTTAAATACAATGCCACAATTAGGGCAGCAACAACTGCAAACTTGCTTGGATCCTTCATGTACCCTTCACAGTTTCAGGAAAACCTCCAGGAGATTAGAGAATACTTGCCCCTGCTTCAGATGTATATGTAGCCAATAATTAAGGAGATTTGACTCTTTGACAGTGATAAAATATGCCCACAAAGGACAACTCAAACACAGACTGATAGAACTTGATTTGAAGATGCTTTTAAAACATTTGATTTTAATAATATATCAGCCTGCAACGTATATTCCTCCACAATATTCCTGGTACACCCCTTTATATCCATAGGAGAACCATTGTATCAACGTATAAAAACTATAGCTTTCTATAGAAATGATAAAAACCTTTAGAAATGATAGAAACCATTGCTTTCTTCCATGGGAGTCGATATTCCTTGCTGCATTTACCCAGAGTTTTCAATTCCAACTTGTATAAATGAACAGTTCTTCATATATGCATTCAAAATTCAACACAAGAATGTCCCTACCATACAACGCAGTCCTTCTCAACGCACACGTGGAACATTTCAAAGTAGAGTTTGAACTTTTCAATGCAATAGGAATCTTCAATGCACCAAGCGCACTATACAACACTCACCATAAGTCATTACACACAACACACACTGTGAAATGCACCGTGCCTCATGTCGGGACCATAATCAACAGAGGAGCAAAAATGGCATAGTTATTCAATGGACTAGCTAACAAGACGCACCGAAAGATAGAATGAAAAGGGACAGAGTACAAAGGGATCTCACGGTTCTTTGAATCCAGTGTATAAAATTATAATTCAAAAACATTATTTTACAGTACGCTTCATGTCATGTTCCCTGGAATGAAAATGAATATGATGGTAGGAATTTTCGTACCCAGAACCATAACACTGACAACATCAGGTGTATGCCTCAATTGGAAAGGCAAAGAAATGAATATGAACCTGCAGAGAATGGCAGCGAATTCACAGATATGACAGACTACAAAAATCCACAGATGGGAGTTATAAGAGTATAAAGAGAAGCTAAAAATTAAGGAGTTGGCTCTTCAAATGAAGCAGCAATTCTTCGACCCTTCCGTAAGCTAGTCATCTATCACCATCGCCACGCCGAAACAAAATCAAAGGAAGCGGAAGATTTTAGTAACTTTCATAAACTCAGAGAAACTCAGCATCGGCAGCCGACTTATCAAGGCTTGCTGCCTCAACAACAAGTTAATGTGTTGGACAGTGTTAAAAATGGGCAGCGTTAAAATGTTGATACCATTCAACAGCGTTACCAAACGCATTCAAACTTCCCACTCATTACAACAATTCTAAGGAGAGTAGCATCCCTCTAGAATCGCCATGCTCAGAGGGACAACTGCTCCTTGCACACCATCACTCCTTATCTTTAATTGTCTGAGCTGCAAGAGAACTCCTTCAGTGAGGTCAAAGCGTGGATGCAGGGGTTTTCCTTCTCTTCTATTAACATTCGTTCTATTTGTTGTATCAGAGACGCAGTAGATGAGATAAATTTCAGCCACAATCAATGCAATATGCATTCAAACTTCGAACATAACCAAATGTTGATACTATTCAATAAACCAAACGTTGACACTGGACAACGTTACACATACTATTCAATAAACCAACCGTTGATACTGGACATCGTTATGCATACCATTCAATATCGAACCATAACGCATTCAACAGGAGCTGGACCTTCATCAATGATGGTGTGTCAGCCTCAGCGCTAAAACAGGAAAAGACAATGCTATGATTTAATATAAAGCAGTGCTCATACCAGCGTTCAAACATTGCTCATACCAGCGTTCAATTATCAACATGTCAGGTCAGTTCAAGGCACAACATTAATATTCAACAACCATTCAATAATGATACCAACACAACACTAAAATTCAACACCATTCAAACGCACAACATTAATATTCAAACGCATTCAACTATTATGGGACAACGTTAATATCATATGGATAGCATTCAAATGGAAACACATTCAAATGTTATGGGACAACGTTAAACAAATATGGACAGATGTGCAGCGCTGGCAGAGGCAGGTTATCGCAGGACAGAGCACATGCAGTGTCAGGAGCAGCTAATTATATGGAGGAGCAGTGGAGGCATTGTCAGGGGTATGGAGGTGCTCTATATGGAGAGCAGACACCAGCAGCAGTATAATGAAGTTGCAGCTAAAATTGAGCTAAAGAAATATTCATGAGAAAATATTCATGAATTTCATGGCAGAAATAAACTGCACAGAAAGGCCATAAAACAAATGGCTCAAATTAATTATGCAGGGCAGGAATACGCCTGCTCTGATACCATGTTAAACACACATGGGAGCAAGAACAATATGAATGATAAATCATGAGAGTACAATTTTTATTAACAAGAGATATACATTTATATTACAATATGTGACCGTTGGGTTTCACATCCCAAGGTCTCTTCGACTCCTTTTGTCCATTCGGCTTCCACACTAACCCATTGAGGATTAGGTGTCCAACAGTACTGAACCTCCATTATTCCAAATACATATTACGAAGAAAGCCATTCTGCAATTTTGTATCAAAACATGAACAACTTTTTTGACAATAGCACATAGTTTGAAATAGGCCGACAATTTCAAACTATCAAGTTGTTATTTTTTAGTCAACAACTCAACAACGTCAATCAAACCCAGTGGGAGTGCATGTGTTCATGGGTTAAATTTGACGTCGTTTACAAGTTTTCTGCCTTTTTAGAAGTCAAATACTTTCGATTTCAAAATATACACTTATTTTTTACTGCCCAATAATTTTTTTAAATGTCATTTTTTTTTAAATGACCAGTCTTAATATTATTATATTATATTATATATATTATATATATATTATATATTATATAATTATATATATTATATATATATATTATATATATATATATATATATATATATATATATATATATATATATATATATATATATATATATATATATATAGAGGGAGAGAGAGAGAGAGAGAGAGAGAGAGTTCATGTCCAACGTTTCCTTCGAATTTTGTAAGTGGACGCCTTTCAGCCATGTAGACTCCAAGAGGTCATGAAGGAGAAAGAACCATGGTGGGGGCAACGCCTTGTTTGCATAGAGCGACACTGTTGGAGGGTTCTTTCCTCTTTTATTGTTGCATATTTTATTTTTGCTTAAGTTTGGAAAACCCGAGTTCATAATCTTTACTGCAAACCAAAATAATAAAGAAAAAACATTCTAGATGTGTGTATGTAAAATTGGAGTTCAACCGTAAGAAATTAGATGTCGCGCGACAGACTTAATTCGTTTGAATTAATTATTACCACGGGTTTAGAGAAGTTCCATACGTCGGCAACAACTTAATTATCTTATTGCGTAGCTGCAAATCTGCAGCTTGCAAGTTATTGGACTGTGAATTGGGGTGGGGGAGAAGGGGGCATAGGCACCACTAAGCAAGGATATAGAAGTTGGAAATCATGGAACATGGAGATCATACACTCAGAAGCTCACCCAAAGAGAGATGTATTGTGAACTTGTTAAATTTGTAAATTAGCTCTTGTATTCAATAATGACAATATTTTATGTTTGTTTTTTTTAGTGGTTTCAACTTTCAAATCTTTCTGAAATAGTGAACGAACACATCCAATTTTGAAAATAAAATTTAGTTGAAAGAAAATTCCTAGCTTGGTTGCAGCTATCATCAACGTGAAAACTTAATATATTAATCATTGAAAAGGCCATAGTGTTGTACACGTTACTCATCTAACTGTCAAGCTTAGAGATTGGCTTTTCACAGAAATATACTGTCATATCATTTGTAGCCATTGCGGCGGTATAATTTCAGAGTTAAATAAGTTACAATAGGGGATGGTATTAGATATTAGCAGTTCACCCTACTCGCCAAGCTTAGGGAAAGAAACGTTGTCATTTAATCGGTTATAGATTTAAAACCTTATTTTGAGGGTTACAACTTACCATCTCTTTTTCAATTGTTTTTTCCTCGTATCCTGGGGTTCTCCTTTCTTCATTGTGATTATCCAAGGCCAAATTGTAAATGAGTAAATTTACTCTTACCCGTTTAGAGATAGAACAAGTGTAAAGATCTATGAGGGATTTTATGAAAATAGAGAGAACCAAAAAAGCCAAGGCTGAATAATATATTATATTGTTCACCCTATATGTATACCTATCATCTGCTTAAACTTCCAACGATAAAATTAAAATTATAAACTTCCAACAATGCACACCCTATTGAGATATTAATCTCACTATTAGTAATTGTTGATTAGGTGTGATCTTAATTGATTTCTTGTCTGCTTTGTGTCATAAGAATCTTAGTCTTACTTTAGTTCTAGAGTTTTACTTCAGTTATTTATTATTGATGTTTACAATGTAACCTATTTAGTCATTCACAATATTGAGAATAGCAATCTCTGCCCCATCTTTCAGTTTCATTACTTTTCATGGTATGAGAGCTCATCTTGTGTAAGACTCCTCGAGCAAAAAAAAGAGAGACGAGTTTGCATAATACTCCGTGATAGCAATAGAGAGAGATGAGTTTGCATAAGACTCGTTGAAAGAAATAGAGAGAGACGAGTTTGCATAAGACTCCTTGAGAGCAATAGATAGAGACGAGTTTGCATAAGACACCGTGAGAGAGCAGTAACTTGAGTGAAGAGAAAGCATAAGCCTTTTTGAGAGAGCAGCAGAAGTTTGAAGAAGTAGCAAGAAAATAGAGAAGCCAATGATGGGAAGGCCAAGGGGAAACTGATTAAAAAAATTCTATTTGAAGTTAGAAGTTTTTTTTTTCAAAAAAATTTAGCGTATTAACACACTCTATATCATTAAAGAGAGTGTGCTAATGTAGCACATAAATTCGTAGAATGCATTAGCGTTACTAACACTCAACACTACAGCAAAAAAACACATTAATTTCAAAATGTGTTGGGATACACTTCAGACTGCATATGTAGAACCGACTCAAGAAGCATCAGTGGGCATGACTAATAATCAGAGGAATGCAATGAATGAACTCAAAAAGAATGAACATAGAGCCAAATTTTGGGCTCAAAAATCAACAGATGACTCTGTTTTAGACAAGATAAGAGGGTCATCCACAACACATGAAGCTTGGGAAATCTTGAAAGTTTCGTATCAAGGTAATGATACAATGAAGAAAGTTAAATTACAAACATTGAGATTCACAGTTTGAAACCCTAAAGATGACCGACACAGAACATGTGGATCAGTTCATGGCTGGATTTGTGGGAATAGTAAATCATATCAAGCTCATCGGTGAAACTATTTTAGATGAGAAAATTGTTTAGAAAGTCATTTGAAGTCTACCCAAGAAATATGGCATGATTGTAACAACCATTTTGGAATCCAAAGATCTTACAACTTTCTCAATAGAATAGTTGACTGGATCGCTTCTCGCACACAAAACAAGACTCAACTTGACAGAAGATTCTATGGAGCAAGCTTTCAAAGCACAAATCTCTTTTGGAAGAGGCATAGGTAGAGGATATAGAGGCAGAAACAAGTGAGGCAAAGGCCGAAGCAGATGCAGATGAGAACATCATCATGAAGCAGAGCAGTGGTGACCTCCACAAAATCAAACTTAAAGAAGCAGATCTTGGAGAAAATATAATGTCAAGTATTACTACTACAAGAAATTTGGGCATGATGAAAGTGAATGCAAAAAGAAATAGTCAGATTAGTAGAGAGGTAATGTGCATCTCTCCAACAATGAAGGAGAATCCTCTGAAACAATGTTTCTTTAATGCAATTTTTCTAAAGACACTCACAACAAGGGTCTTTGGTTGTTGGATAATGGTTAAAACAATCATATGACAGGTAATAGAAATCTTCTTTCTTATCTTGATGCTTCCATAGCAATAGAACTTACTCTTGGAGATCGTTATTGCATTAAAGCTCAAGGAAAAGGTATTGTTCCTATTCTTACTAAGTAGAATCAGCAGAAATACATTCTTGATGTTTATTATGTTCAAAATCTAAAGCATAACCTCATTAGTATAGTACAATTGATGGAACATGGTTATGATGTAATATTTCAAGGAAACACATGTTATATCTATAACAAACCTCCCAATAGAAGATTGATAGCTAAGGTTGAAAAAACTAAGATTAGGATGTTTCCTTTGACTCTTAGAAGTCGAAATGTTTCATAGTTTTTTGTACATAATGTGTCAAGAATAAATGAGTCTCACCTATGGAATTCTAGATATGGACACATACCATTCAAAAGTCTAAGTCGATTTCAGAAACAGTCAATAGTGATTGGTCTCCCTAATATGAATGAGAAAGACTGTAATTGTCAATCTTGTGTTGTGTCCAAGCATAAAAGAGACAACTTTCCTACATCTTCCTCTAGACCAAAAGAGCCTTTAGAGCTTGTCAATATAGATATATGTGGTCCAATGCAGACACAGTCTATTGGTGTTAGTCTTTATTTTCTAACATTCATTGATCATTATAGCAAGAAGGCATGGGTGTATTTTCTAAAAAACAAATCAGATACATTCTCAAGGTTCAAATAATTCAAAGTAGAAGTAGAAAAGTAGAGTGGAAAGCCTTTGAAAGTACTCAGATTCGAAGGAGGAAGAGAGTACAACTCCAATCACTTCAAGGCATTTGTCAATAGCAGGGAATCATAATTCATAACATAACAAGATATACTCCATAGCATAATGAAGTAGCAGAAAGGAAAAATCAGTCAATCATGAACATGGTCAGATGTATGCTTTGTGAGAAGAAGTTGTCAAAAAATTATTCGGTAGAAGTAGCTTCGACAAAAAAGTACGTTCTCAACAGATCTCCAACAACCACTCTCCAAGATACAGTACCTCAAGAAGCATGGGATGGTAAAAAGGTAAATATATCTCACTTTAGAATTTTTGGATTGGTATAATTTTCACATGTTCCTAAGAAGCTTAGAAATAATCTTGATGATATGAGTGAAAAACATATTTTGGTAGGCCATAGTGAGTAGTGAAAGGCCCGCAAACTTTATAATCCAGTTACAAAGAAGTTTGTTTTAAGCAGAAATGTAATTTTTTTTGAAAATAAATGTTGGTCTGATGAAGTAGATGAAGCTTCAAGTTAGTTTTTATATCCACCACAACCACCAAGATTGTAGGTTGAAAAAGAGCCATGCCATTCCGAAAATGGTACATCTTCAAGGAATGAATCCACCAGTGATTCAAAATTTCAGAAGGCAATCAGAAAACAAGAAGCATTAGAGAAATATATGAGCGGAAGCATGAGTTTGACCAACAAAATATGTTTTCATTTATTTCATCTCATCCAACTCATTTTGAATAAGTGGTGAAAGAAAATCATTGGGTAGAAGCAATAAACCAAGAAATTGCTGCTATAGAGAAGAATCAGACTTGGGAATTAGCTGATCTTCCAAGAGACAAAACCAAAATTGGTGTAAAACGGGTATATAAGACCAAGCTAAATGAGAAAGGAGAGATTGAGAAACATAAGGTAAGTTTGGTTTCCAAAGGATTGTCACAACAGTTTGTTGTCGACTATGGTGAAACCTTTGCTGCAGTAGCAAGGTTAGACGCTGTCAAAACCATTCTGTCCACAAGAGATTAGCACAAATGGAAAGTCTATCAGGTTGATGTAAAATCTTCTTTCCTAAATGGTAGATTGCAGGAAGAGGTTGATGTAGAGTAGTCTTCTAGTTTTGAAGTTCTAGGACATGAACATAAGGTATACAGATCAAAGAAAGCCTTGCATTGTTTGAAACAAGCTCTAAGAGCTTGGTACATTCGCATTGACACATATCTCATCAAAAACGGTTTTTTTTAGAAGCAATAATGAACCAACTTTGTATACCAAAATGCATGAAGGTAAAATTTTGATTTTATGCCTTTATGTAGATGATCTTCTTTATACAGGAGATGAGGTTAGAAGATTACAAAGAAGCAACAAAAAAAGAGTTTGATATTACAGATCTAGGAGTCATGAAATACTTCTTAGCAATGGAAATTCACCAATCTTCTAAATGGAATTTTTGTTGGTCACCAAAAATATGCCAATGATATCTTAAAAGGATTAGAATGACCAATTGCAAACCTGTAGATACACCAATTTCTCAAGGCACAAAACTGAGAAAAGAAGATGTAGCACCACGAGTTGATTCCACACTGTATAAAAGTCTAGTTGGTAGCTTGTTATATCTCACTTCAACTAGACCTGATATTATGTTTGTAGCAAGTGTTGTCTCGAGATTTATGCAGTCACCTAAGATTTCTCAATTGAAGGTTGTAAAAACAGATATTAAGGTATATTGTTAGGACAATCGATTATGGTTTGCTTTATACACATTCTGAAAATCGTTTACATTCAGTTTATATAGACAACAATTATGTAGGGAGTTTATATAATCACAAAAGCACCTCAGGGTATGCTTTTAATCTTGGAACCAATCTGATTTCATAGGCATCCAAGAAACATGCAATTGCTTCAACATCTTCTGCAGACGCAGAATGTGTAATGGCAAATTCAGTAGCTTGTCAAGATGTGTGGTTAAGAAGATTATTCAAATATATTTGAAATATTCAGAACGAAAAAACTCTAATTTATTGTGACAATAGTTCCACTATTTCTTTATCAAAAAGTCATGTATTCCACAAAATGGGAAAGCACATTGATGCTCATTTTCATTTCATCTAGGAGCTTGTCAGTGATGGAGACATAGTAATTCCTTTCTATGGTTCCAAAGATCAACTAGCAAACATTTCCACAAAGCCATTGGGCACAAATGTATTTTAATTTTAAAGAAAGCAACTTGGCATTGTAAGAGTCACTACATGTAACAATTGAGATTAGGAGGGGATGTTGAGATATTAATCTCACGCTTATTTAGTTGTTGATTAGGTGTCATCTTAATTGATTTCTTGTCTGCTAGGTGTCATAAGAAGCTTAGTCTTACTTGATTCATACTCCATAGGTGTTGAGTTTTACTTCAGTTATTTATTATTGATGTTTACAATGTAACCTATTTAGTCATTCAGAATATTGAGAAGAGCAATCTCTGCTCCACCTTTAGTTCCATTCTTTGTCACCCCCTGCTAGGTTCATAGGTTAAAAAACCATGATTTTCCACACGCTAAGTTACAACTTTGCATTCATATTAGAAACATTGTCATGCCTCGAGGCTCGAGTAATTTAGGTACCTTTCTATGGTTTACACATTTTGAGAGGGAAATGTAGTCGGTGGGTGAGTGATTTATCTAAACCCACTAACCATTGACAATCATTGTGTTTATATACATAATATATTTATATTATATGTGTATATATATAATATAGCGTTTGAGGCTCTCTGTAATACATTTACGTAGCAAAGGACTAGGACAGATAGCAAGTGATGGAAATTAGTCACACAAGTTACATGGTTGTGAAAGTGCCACTTAAAGAGGTTTGCTAGTGAGACCGTACTTCTTAATAGTTCTTGGCCATTTCGCTATTACCTAATACCAACTTGGAAGTATATTGAAAAGAAGTATAAGACAAATCCTTATGTAAAAGGTGGATGGTTGTAAGGGTGAAATAAGGTTCATTGGTAGCCAATTATGGAAAATGTAACTCGAATAAGGTTCAGTTATAAAAACATGCAAAGGAGTGTCTCTTTCACCACCCATTCTTTGTATGTATGAGTTTGTTTTTCTTAATTATTTAAAAAAATCACTCCCAAACACATTAATTTATACATTTTAATTTAAATATAATATTATATGGTTATGTGAACTAGCCTGACGAATTAGGTAGGAGTTGCGAATTCTATTGGGACCACTTGAGATGATTCTTTTAATGAAGAATTGGTACTAGGTTGCTACTACTTTAACTTGAGTCATGACAATGAGTGAAAAATTGTGAACAATCAGCTTATTCAATTACTTACTCTTATATATTGACACCAAAGTCATGAATAAATGTATCACTGATTACATCGGCCTGCATAAAGCTTAAAATGCTAAATTTCTAACCGAATACATTCATCATGTGGATATAAATCTCTATTTCTCTTATTAGAGTGTACCATTGTGTAAGGTAGTGCACACTATTCATGGTGTCTGACCAAATGTACTACATGAATTGTGTGTCACAGATAGTGTGTCCCTACTTTATTCGATGCTTTCCACCCTTTTCAGGTTTGGAAATGACAATCGAATTTCACCATTTAAAAGCTTCTCCTATTGAATCGCGATAGATATGGGATCCATGGTTAAATTTAACAAGATTTGTTTTGTATATTGGTAAAATGCACCTCCTTTTTGCAAAAGTAGAATATGTGTGATGTATTTTTAGTTTTGAAAAATGTGTTAACTATATTTACTTAATTCTATTGAAGGATATAAGGCCAATGGAATGGATCAATTTGGAAATTAGTTTCGAAGAAAAGATTTGTGTGGAGAAGGGAGGTCCACAAAGTGATACCCAACCGATCCAATCAAGTCACATAGATGGGACACACATAATTAGTTTCTCTTGCAATTTGGGTGACCAGCTAATTTTTGGTTGTCTTTTATGTTTAGAATCCATAACACATGCATGCCATGCTACCTTTTATTTAAAAACCTAACAAAAATAAGGGATCTAGTTATACATGATAAGATGTTTATGTGTTTATTCTTATTAATTCACATTTCGATTTTACATAAATCGAGAAGGCTTCTCGGGCCAAAATAATAGCTATCCTAGATCTTTGTTATTACATGCGATAGTTTATTGGCACACAGATCTACAAAGTCATTATAAAACCGTCATTTTTTTATTTTTATTTTTTAATGATGGGTAGAGGCACCCGTCAAATTTAACCCTGCATGTCTTTAAAAAGAAAAGAATCTGGCACCTTACCTAATGCAAATTGGATAAGATTATATGAGAAACATTATATACGTGAAGTCCACGTCAACTGCCATGCTGCATTCTTCGAAGAATTCTCTACATTTACCATTTCTGCAATATGAAACGTCGTAATTTGATTCCAAATATTGCATCCCTTTTCTCAAATGTATTAGTCTTCTGCTTTGCTTAGAATTTTTCAGTGACAAGCAAAATAGGCCGGGTAGTGTTTTTGTGCATGATATAAACAAAAATACATACGACACATTATCATACACCTGTTGCCCTTCAGAAAACACGATATGTTATTTCGCAGGAGATTATGCCCTTTAGAACCACGATATGTAATTTGTCAGGAGACTGCAATGATTAGGAAGTGTAAATTAAATATATATATATAGATTTGTCTATTTTGAAATAAATTTGAATTTAATTATTAACATTTATTAAGCGAATGGTAGTTATTTAATATTTATGAATAAAATTAATTATTTTTTATTATTGTTTTAATTAAATTGATTAATTAGAAAAAGTTTCATATTAACAAGTATTATATGAAAATTGTTATTGTTATTTTGGTCACTTGGTATTTAAATTGTTATTGTTATTTTGGTCACTTGGTATTGATAACAAATAGTAACTATGCATGGTAATGTAACAAAAAGTATTTATGAATTAAAAATCTCATGTCAATAGTATGTATGTTTTTTGTGCCTTTAAATTAACTTGATTAATTAAAAAGATATCATATGAAATAAGTTATGGTTTTTTGGGCATGTGGTGTTGATAAGCTTTGGTATTTGTCCATAGTATTCTAATAAATTATATTTAGATATTAAGAATCTCCATAGTATAGTAAGATGAATCTCCATGTTTAAGAATCTTGTTTTATATCTTTTTAAACTTAAACACATTTAAATTATAAATAAATATTTTATGTAACTAAAAATAATATTAATAATAATATTTTTTATATTTTTTGTGAATTTAATATGGTATTGTCTCAAAATTTCAAAATACATATACCATTTATACATTGTTTTTCTTGAGTTCACAATAAGCGGCCTCAATTTTCCACAAGGGAAACTAGATACCTTGATCGCTTAGGGAGGAGTAAGTTTGACCAAAATTCTACTGGGTTTTGGTTACAAACAAGCCTATCATCTATTGAACTACATATAAAAGAAAGAAGGCTACTGCAAGCCATAACATAAGGTCTTGAGTTCATGGAAGTCACTAAAGCTAGGTCATAGGCACCAGTCCCTTGTGGAGTTGAAGGATTAAGTTCATACTAGACTTGGCTCTCCACATGGGCTAGCCATGCATTGAGGATTGCCAAGCATGAATGGTAATAACACTAGACTTGCACGATTTCATTTAAGGAAGAGATTATGTCATTTTGGTTCTCATTGTTTTGTTTTTGAACCCATCCTAGAAGGGTTTTTATCTACCAATGAATGGTGATGGAGTTCAAGTGTTGGATTCATCTCCCCTTAGTGTGGCTATGGTTGAGAACCCGTGGGCTATCTCCTACAAGATTTCATAATTTGAGAAAGATTGAAAATTATGGGGAGTGAGGGTCTGAAGAGGCAAAATCTCTTCATGAATTTCCAAAGGGGTCGTTAAATGGAAGATAGTTTCAACCTCCTATTCCTATGCTTGGGCTTCGGGTATTCCATTCGGGCAAGAACCATGCCCCCCCAAGGCTAATGCATGTGCATTTCTAGAAAATAATGCATTGGTAAGGGTGGAAATAATCACAAAAACTAAGGATCAACACTCTATGAGAGAAGGTACATAGACTGAAAATGCCAAAAGGTGAACTAAGTGAGATTTCCTAAGTGGCTAGGTCAGACTAAGATGGGTGGAGATGATAGTATAGAGAAACATGGCTACAAATAAATAACTTTTAGTAGGATCACTCTTCAACAAGTGGCCAACACAAAGCAGGATGTCATGCCAACCACCAAAAGGCATTGTGAAAGAAACTAAATTGTAGCAGATAAATGTTGAATGTAGAGAAATATAAATGAAGGCAAGAGTAATAAATAGTACCCACATGGTAGTAGCCCACATTGTCCTAGTTGTCATTGGAAATTGCACTAAAGAGGGGGTCATGATTGCTATAATAATAACTACCATCTTAAGAGAATGACAAATAATAGAATGTGTAATTCCTTCAACATAGTAGCAGGCGACCGCTAAACTTCCATTCAACTTTCATTGTGTACACAAGGTGCTTTTGAATACATAAATTAGTTTGAGGCACATGTAGACCAAAATTACCTCATCTCAATTGTTCGGGAAAGAAAGCGCTACTTAAGAAAGTGGCAAAGATGTAGCCCATGTGTTTACAAATAATTCACCATACTTATATCCCTCATTGTTAGAAGAAAAAATAAGTAGTCCCATATCTAGTAGGGAAGGCATCGTAGTATACCATAAAGGCCAGAGAGGAGAATATCTACATACAGAGTTATGAAATGAACAGAGACATTCCATAGTATTGAATTTTGAAAGGATCTATTACATGCAATGCATGGGGTGGGTTGGCCATGCTACCCCTCCCTCTTAAATGTGGTGGGTGGTAGTGTAGTAGGCTAGACACTCCATTCCTCCTTTTTAAATGTAGTGTGAGATAGAGGGGTAGTAGGCTTGGAAAGCCCCAACCTCATGTGTATCTTCAAAAACCACGCTGATCAAGGGACTTCTATTCTCATCCAAAATGTATTGTAATGAATTTTTCTAGCTTCACTGCCCCCCCTTTAGGCCAAATTACATAGAGATAGATGTCAATGTCATTACAATCCAAGTTAGCAAGGAAATTGGTAGTTTTGTTACTTATTCATTGAGAATGCGAGGCAATCACATAATGGGTGGAATGGATCAATTTCTGAATGTATAATATCAAATTCTAAAGTGTCCCACTCTTAGAATATTTTCTAATGCAACAAGGGTGAGGTGGTGGATTTATTTTGTTTAATACCAAGCTCAAAGAGAAAAAGACCCTAAATCAAACATAAATTTTAAAAACCTTGCAGTAGGAGATCCCCCTATGACTTTGGTACGTAATTGGTACATATAATAAAAAATTAAACCCAACTATGGTGAAATGCCTACAAAACATTTTTTTTTTTTTGGTCTGATCAATAGCTAGTCGAGGCTCAGTTTGAATACACTTCTCAACAAATATATCGAGAACCTAACCTCGTAGGTCCCACCTAAGGCAAAGGGTTGGGACTTCTCTAAATCCCGAGTATCCTAACTCAGGTCAACCCCTACCGACTAACTTTGAATATATAGGTTATTCCAACACTTAGTCAAGTTTCAGAATTGGTCAGAGTTAGGGTTAAATACTCCATGCCAAAAAGATGTCGATCACCCAAATACATTGATTGAGGTCGTCCATGACTAACCTAACTTTGAATCTGGTTAAGATCTTCTCTCTTGTAGGGCCTGTCTAGGGCAACCTTCATCGAACACTAATAATAATTTCTCTATGTGATAAGTAGGATTTTTACCTTTTTTGGATGTGTTCCTTAGGGGTTAGACACACCATCCTATAGTTGATGAATCAAATCACTTCATTGTAGCTTCCAAACATCCAAACAAATATAGTCCCTCTGAACTAGGTGCATTTATTCAATACTCGTGCTCAAATTCATTCATCGGTAATTATTCAAACTTCTTGATCAATAATATTGACTGATTATCATTCCAAAGCCAAAGCTCCATACATAAATATTACACCATGTAACATGCCATCAAAATCTATTCCCCCCATTTGGGAATCATTATAACACTAGAGAATTCACTGGCATCAATGTCATTCTTCAATAAATACCTCAAGACTTGAAATATCTACCCTAATAAATTATTCAAATGGCGTTGACACCTCAGTTAATAGGGACATGGCACCATACTTTAATTATTGAATTCACCATTCACCTCACACAGCAAGATTTAAAACTTATTCACAAGACTCTAGTCTCCTTTCACTAGTTCAATCTTCTAGGAATTATAACATGCACAACATAGAATATCATAGAAGAGGATTATTGAGGCATTTACACAAAATATTACTATGAATGTACAAAAAGAAACATGAGGGACCTTAATTATTCTAACTTCATGTTTAAACATTTACATAGCATGCATAGTTTTTAGGAATACTCATTTTCCTTCCCAAGCTCTCTCCCACTCTGGGCTCAAAACACTTTCAAGCTACACAAATAAATGCTAAAACTACCTAGAATATATCATAACATAATGAAAACTATTTTCACCTATGTCTCAATTCTAAACTAACTCATTACATTTGCAAAGGCCTAATTTCCCAAAAAACATGAATTCATTCAACAAACCAAAAGCTTACTAGTAAGAGATTCCTTTGGAATCAAGACCGTTGGCTCTACACTAAATTTTTACTAATCATAATCTATACAAGTTTACAATTGGAGGAGAAATTATTTCCCCTTTGAAAATTTTAGGATCCCCTTTCAGGTTCTTAATGAAAGTGGGATATCTAGGGATGATTCTCTTGCATCAAACATCCGAGGTGGAAAAATAATATCACCTCCTTGTCATATGCCTCTTGTATCCCAAACTTTATATTGTTATTGAGTTCTTACTCTCATGTCCTGTTGCATGGCTTCTGTCATCTACCACTCGCCAAGATCCCAATATCTACTATACATCTCTCTCCCTTCTTTGTTGATGTAGCTTTTTCCATTCAATCGTAGTCTACTAGAAAATATCCTTCTCCATCCAATATACCTCCTTTGAGGCACTTTCATCTTCAACCTCCTTACTTCTCCAATCCCTATGTCTAGCTTGTCCTTTGGTTTGTACATACTTGGTACATTGTTGCTACTCCTTCATTGAATTGTACAATTTTTGTTCCTTACTAGTCATTGTTACCTCTCTCTTTGTTGAATCCCATACACATGAACCTTCGAAGGTCAATTGTTTGATGTCATTAGTCTTTTTGAATTAATTATGTTGTGGTCGTGTTTTATTGTCTTGGTGTCCATGACTCTTCTTCTTTAGTGTTCAATTTATTCATATGTTGGACCAAGATGCTAATACTGTACACTTGCATCACCTTCAAACAATCAATGAGTTCAATAGGCATTTCTTCTCTTCCCTCAGTAAACACAGGCTTCCTTAACCGTTCATCAATAATTTCTTTGTCCACTGGTGTATGGCATTCATCCTGGCCTTATTTTTGAAGCAATGTTGGCTCATCCCCTATTAGAATTAAATTCTTATTTTTAGTTCCTTAAGAATGCATTTCTTCTCATTCCTTCTTCTCCATAATAGTTGTAGATGATCACCCTTCACCATTTACAAGATAACATGAAATCATACATGAAATGTTAGGTTCAAAACCATAAGAATATTTGATCTCGTTTAATCCATTTTTCAACATCCCATTATGTTGATATGAACTCTCCAAGGAGCTCATGAGACTTCTAGAAAGTCCCTCATCTTCCTTATGAGACAAACTTGTCTCATCCTCCTCCATTGTTGTTAATAGTTCCTTCCTTGATAAGCAGTGCTCATATTCTGCTCTTTTGGATAAAAATATTCAAAGGCTTCACCTACTGTAGTTCCTTCCTACTTGTACCCTTTCTTAATTTTTGGGCAACCAACCAATCCTATGTATACTTCAAATCCTCTTCCAACTCCAATAACCTGGTGTCTGCATGCATTCCTTCTTCTTTTGCAAGATTGTATTCAATGCCCTTTATAATTTTCTCCTTATTCTCATTCTCCCTACGTGAAATCTATTTATGCTTTTGGATTTTAAAAGGTGACGATCCCTCACCCCTTTCTTCTATAGTAGATTTTTGGCTCTTCTCTTCACTCACACTTACTACGAAAACTTAAAGTAATTTCCCTCCTTCCTGATTTGTACATAAACAAGTTGATTAGTTTTAAAAGAGTGAGACTCTTGAGCCTTCATTGTTGGTTCTAGAGCCATCTCCACATTTGGACTTATTTGACAACACATGAGACCTTTAGCGCATCCCATATTTACTCCTTCATCATCGTCACTAGAAAAACATGAATCCACACACAATTTGTTAGTTTAGAAAATGCAATGTTTTCTAGCCTCATGCTTTATCAACTCCTTCTTATTTGGACCTTTCGTGAATCCCTCCCACTTTATCTCTAAGAAATGGTCCTTCTTTGGGTTCACAATAACTACTCATTCCTTAGGTTCAATTGCTCTAGGATCTTCTTCTTCCATCCATGATTTTATAAAAGGCCTCATTCTTCTTTTCCCTAGCTCTCTAGTTTTGGGGGATTTCTTCCTAAAATCCTACAATCATATAGGTAATTTGGTATTTTTTTCTCATGTCCCACATTTGTTTCTAGAATTATTCTCTCTCTTTTTAGTAACTGGATTATGATGTTAAGTCTCTCCTTTAACTCAAAAATCTCCCTGTCATATTCTTGTTTATGCCTTTTGTCTCAGTTTTATTTCATTCCTTGAATGTCAATTTCACTTAAACCATTAACATGGCCAATAATGGTCATTTCTTTCTCGATGGGCTTTTCCATGCTCAGCAGCAGATGCAACCTAGCCCTGTGACAATCCTCACCTCACTTGTTACCTAAAAACATCACCTCACTCTAGCTATTGTTGTTTCTCTCCTTGCCTCCATTGGAACCTCTTGAGTACTGCTTTCTCTTTTAATTGTTTCCCTACTACTCACCTCTTGATAAGTTTTCTTGTTCTTTCCTCCTCCCCCTTGGGAATTCATTTGTCCCCTCCTCTTTTCGACCTTAGAAAGAAACTTCAAGTGCACCCCCTACACTATAATCATTCCTTTCTGCCATAGTCCTTTACGGCTAAGCATGCAATATTTACATTCACATCATATCTGGCTCTATGGGCTACTACCTACAATTTTTCATTTCCTTACTAACTATGTTAAAGCTTAAACACTAAATTTACTTCACTAATTCTTCAATTATGAGAATTCAATCCTAGTCTCCTTAGTATTCCTTCTGATAATTCTTCTTTCATTATTTTCCTCTGTGTGTGATCTCCTCAATCCTTGGTTTCTCATTTTTATTTCAATCATGATTTCATAAAATTAATACACTATTAATTATAAGATATAATTTTTATTACCTTTCTCTCAACTCCAAGAAAGTAACTCAGCTTTGGTTCCTCTAGTGAGTGAATCTTGCACTATGACACCAATTGATGCTCCAAAGGTAAGGAAACATATTTCTTTTATTTAATACCAAACTCATAGAGACAACAGACCATAAATCAGATGTAAAATGTAAAATCCCTACAAATAGATGTTACCCTAGCACGTTTATACCTAATTGGTATATATAATAACAAATTAAACCCAACTATGACCAAATGTCCATAAAAGAAATTGTTTCTTTAGTCTGACAAATATCTAGTTAGAGTTTGGTTTGAATACAACACTAAAAAAACATGTCGAAGACCTAACCTCGTGGGTTCCACTTGAGGTCAGGGCACAAGAATCCTTTATATATCCACTACATCGGCTGAGGTCAGCCTCAACTGACTAACTTTGAATCTGTTGGTTGGGCCTACACTTAGTCAGGTTTCGAAATTGGTTGGGGTTAGGATTAGATACTAACTGCCAAAAACATGTCAAGGGCACAAGTACATCAACTAAGGTTGGCCTCGATTGCCCTACTTTGAACCTACTCAAGTTGTTCTCTCACGTAGTGATTGTATAGTGCAACCTTTAGCAAACCACAACAAGAATTTCTCCATAGGTTAATTAGGATTTTTACATTTACTGAATGAGCTCCTTTGAGATTAGATGCACCTTCCTACAACTAATGCTTTGAACCTTTTTATTGTAGCTTCCAAACCTCCAAAAAAATTTGATCCCTCTCAACTAGGTGCATTTCTTCAAGACTCGTGCTCAAATTCCTTAATTGATAATCACATGAAATTCTTGGACAATAATATATTGACTTATTATAATTCAAGGGAAGGGGATCCATCTTGATCTCATACTCCATGTCGTGCACCATCAAACTCCATTTTTCGTCGTTTTAGAATCAACAAATTACACTGGAGAATTCACCTTTGGAATTGAATTCTCCCCATTAATAAATTATTAAGATATTTTTGATCCCTCAGCTAATAGGGAAATGCCACCATACTTTGACCATCAAATACATTGTTCATCTCACCCATATAGCTTTAAAACTTCTTTAAAAGACTCTCATCTCCTGTCAATAGTGAAATCCTCTAGTAATTATAACATGGGTAACAAAAAATATGACAAAAGAGGAATATTGAGGCATTTACACAGAATATTACTTAAATGTATAAATAGAAACTTGAGGGCACTTAATTATTCTAAATTTGTGTTTACAAAATTTAAAAACAATGCATACCTTGCAGGAATACTCCTTTTCCCTTAAAATCTCTCTCCCACTCTAGGCTCAAAACTATTTCAAGCTACATGCATAAAAGCCAAAGATAATGTAGAATATTTGATAATTGAATGAAAACTAATTGGACATCTATCCCAGTTATAAACTAAGTGATTAAATTTGTAAAGGTATAATTGGCCATAAGTCACCAACTCATTCAACAAACTAACAACTTACTAGTCCTAGATTCCTCTCGAATCATACACTTGGCTCTACACTAAATTTATTCTAATCCTAATTCATACAAATTTAAAATTATTTGGAAAGTTATTTCCCCTTTAGAAATTTGAGAATCCCCTTTGGGGGTCTTAAACAAAATGGGATATCTAGGGATGATGCTATTACCTCATTTTCTATAGGGGATCCATTGATGAGTTTTTGGGTAGTTGCAATGACTAGATAGGAATCCCCATCTATTTGTAATTTAGAATACCCTTCATCAAGGAAATTCCTCATACCTCGTTATAAATCAAGGAATTACACTAAATTTTTGCTTATGATACTACTGTTTGAAAGATACACCTTGAAATTATTAATTTACCAGTCATGAAAAATCCCACCATAATTGGCTAGACTAAGGTTATTTTTGGAAGTTCCATCAAAATTAAGATTTATAAAACCTAGTAGAGGATGATTGTAATAAGAAGGGGAAGGTTGTTTAGGAAGGTGGGACTTAGGGGAAGCAGATAAGATCATAGAATGAGATATTTTTAATTTAATTAATATCTTAACCTTGTGATGCTTTTTTTCCAATCATGCTAGAACTAAGTTTATGAGGGTATTATTTCACAAATATTTTTTTTATAACTCTCTATACCATGTATTAATTCTCCTTTTGCTGCTCAAAGGTAATTTTTTTATGTTCCCTCCATAATTGCAACAGAACAAAATAGAAAACTAGTTTCTATGATCAATTCACCACTAGGTTTTTAAACTAACTAAGTTGTCATTGCTCTGATGTTTCCATTGGCCTATTAAGGGTATGATCTAGATGGCCGAAGAGAAGTAAAATCCATCATAAAATAGACACAATGAAAGGGAATACATTCAAGATATGGTCCATAGCATCTTCTTGGTTCCAACATAGTTTGCATAGAGACGGCCCCTGAAATCATTATTTCCATAATTTCTTTGACATCAGTATCTTCCATATCGCTATCAGTCAGGGGAATTGGTAGACCTTAGGAAAAAACCATTGGACCAACTTTTTAGCCTAAGAGAATCTATGGGGAGATTTGATGACTAGCTAGCAAATAATAAGCCTCCTTAAGCATGTACATCCCTTTCATTATCCATGTACTAAGGAATGGGGATTTTAGAACCTCGCAACTCTTGACTTAATTAAGTGGTCTAAGTAGTAAAGGTTGGATGCTATGGTCAATCATCCTTTGTTTTCCATTCATGCCATAGTGTAGAATCCTTAGTGGCTATGAAAAAATACATAGATATATGCCCTAATGGTTCAAAGTGAATGATTCCATCTCTCTAGGATCTATCAAGTCCCCAAGACATGGTAGTTGTTGCTAGGAATATTTTTAGAAGAAATTAGTTTTTCTATTCATAATCTTCGAGAAGGCATGATTTCTAATTATACATTGGTTTTCCTAAGCTAATTTCCTAATAGAGGAGCTAAAGTGGTACACTGTAACTCGTATCTTTTATGAATGAAAGGAGGAATGGCTTCAATTATTATCCCATATCTATTTCCATCACTCCTATACTCCCTAAGCCACCTCCACCATAATTTTTTACCTATGGATTCATTTAAAATGTTTGGATATCTCAAGCCTAATCCCTCAACCAACATGGGAATACACAACTTCACCCAAGCCACAAGAAACCATATCTTAGATTTCTTTGCACCTTTCTACAGAAAGTCTTGGCGAAGGGAAATGATAGTCTTGAAGCTAATTTTTGTGGTTTCTAGTGCTAATAATTTGTACATAAGATGAGTTTAGACAACTAGCTTGAGCAAGATTATTTGTCCTTCTAAGTTTAGAGATCAAAATGCCTAGGTGTTGAGCTTGTTGGAAATCTTTTATATGATTCCTTACTGTTTTTTTTCTTCCAAGGAAATTTCAACCAAAGGGCCTCCCAAGTATTTAGCAGGAAGGCTAATTATTTGAAAATTGAAGAGTCGAACTAGATTTCCTTCGACTATTACATTTGTATTAAATGAGAAGACATTATATTTTCTGCTCGTTTATCATTGTAGTAGAGGTTTATATAAAATATTTGAGGATGGATTGAATGCCACAGTGTCCCACATTGAGGATAGGAATAAGAACATAATATCATTAGCAAATTGGTTATGGGTAATTGGAAAATCATTCCTGCATATAAGAAGACTGTTAATGATGCCCCGATGACTTACATCACTAAGATATCTATCCATCCACTTAGATATAAAGATAAATAGAAAAGGAGATATAGGATCACCCTTACTAAGGCCACAGGATGGTTTGAAAGTCATGGTAGGAGAAGAGTTCAAGATAATCAAGTAAAAAGGAGTACAAATTAGTCAATTGTTCAATGAAATCCACTAAAATGAAATACGAAAGGATGAAGCAGTAGGAGAAGATAATCCAAAATTTAATCTATTACCTGTTTTAGAGGGTGGAGAATAATCACAATACCAACCCATTTTATATATCATTAAAGAGTGTATAACCTCATGGGTATAAAAATTCCCTTTGATGATTGTTCATCCTTCCACATAGCCTTATTGCTTCAGAGAAATGATTATGTTTAATAAGGGATTAAGTTGATTCGCAATAATAGAGGATATAATTTTATAAACAACATTACAAAGGGTTATTGAAAATAATCCACTTGGTTTATAACCTTTACCAGTTTTAGCAATAAAGTTAATTAAATTAGAATTTTATCATAGCCATACCTATTTAAAATATCCATATTCTTCAACACTATCATGCACCTCAGGTCTAATAAATAACTAGCATGATCTGAAGAAGTTTGTTGTAAAGCCATCAGTATCCGAGGTATTATTTTTAGGCATCACCATAACCAACCCCTATACCCCGTTAAAATACTTGTCCCATAGAAATTCCTCCCTCTAATATAGATGAATGAGGTCAGGAATATGTGCATTGACGTGATGAATAGTATCTTGTTTGTTGGGAGTCATATTTATAAGCATGTTGTGATAATATGATAAAGGTTCTTATTCCAAATCCTCATGTTGTAATAATCATTATCCATCACAAGAGGAGAGGGAGAAAGTCCTATTATGATGGAGATGTTTAATTATCTATTTATGAAAAAAATGGAGTTATGCTCTTGTTCGTTCAACCATTGCACCCAATATTTTTTCTTCCAAAGAATTTCCTCCTATTTTCACCACTACAAAATTTTGTTAATAAACTTCCATTCCTCCATGATTAACTCCTATAAGCACCCTTCCAGTATCATTCGTTGTTGTATCTATTGCATGCATGTTTCCAGTGCCTATTTTTCTATGGCTATGTGGCTTAAATCCTTTCAATTCCAATCATTTAGTTTAAACTTTAATTCCTAGACTTTGATCTAGACAGTGTGCATAAATTCCAACATTGGACTTCTATTTACTTCCACCAATTCTTTGCTTAAACATAAATTTAGAATATTGTATAGGTTACCTCTCGAAACCAAAGGGGTGATTATGAAAGACAACTTTTAGGCTAATTATAGATGCGTTGGCCATTGATATGATCCTATGAATTGAAGTATGATAGATTATGCAAATAAATCATTACCTAGAAGAGTCCCCGATATTAGAAAGTTGTCCTATTGACTATCCACTTAGTGCTTCCTTCCCTCGTAGTTTTTACTAGTGAAAACCTCATTTATGGTGTTGAGATCAACACTAAGAGGTCATGAAGAATAACAAAACTTATTGCACCTCTAGATCAACCTTGTTTTATGGATAAATTAATTATTTAAACAAAAGAAATCTTCCTAGACCTAGAAGCTTAATATAAAAATATCCAAGACAAAATTTCAATTCTTTCCTTACATGTATTTGAAATATGGAACAAATTCATACTTGGAATCATATTCAAGCTTCCTCCTTCTCCTAGCTTCTTAGCTCTAGTTCCAACTCCAATTTATATAAGTGGAACCTATAAATTCATGAAATCATCCAAAATAAGCAATAGAACCAAAAAATACAAATATCATATTAAAACAACTATAAATAAAAAGCCAAGCATTCATGTTCTACATATGCATAAATAAGACATATGTATAGGAGAAACAATCCATTTTTGTATTAATAAAAGTAGGGAAATATTAAAAAGCTTATAGGCCTTGGCCTTGTGAATCTCTCCCAAATATCTTGTCCTTCCTTTTCCACAATGGTAAGCCTTCAATCACACCTCAAGCACATGGGTGCATTATGGACATCTAGACACAAATGAGAAACGCAAGGGCATAATTTAGAGCCTCCAAAAGCCAACCCAGACTCTATGGGAGCCAACGGATTTATAGGTTAAATAAGGTGGTTTTGGATTTACCCTTCTAGGGTTTAGATCCACATTAGAGGGAGGTATGTTCTAGGAGATAAGAGATAAGACCTCAATATTGAGTTTGATATCTAATCTAGTACTAAATGGTTAAAACTACTTCTGAATCTTCTAGAGAGAGAAACTTCAAAATTAATTTCTTATGTTTTACTCATTTCATGCTATCATCACACATTTTTATAAACCTAGACATTTTTATAGTTGAACCTGCGTCAGCACAATCTATCTTAAAGGTAAGTGCGATGATACATAATAATAGGGTTTTTAGCCCATGTAATCCATGATTCTTGGAAATTATTAAAAGGCAATTCTTTTTTCTTTTTGGGGGATGATTTAAAACTTATGTGAATGGATGATGATTGATTTGGATTCATGGTCGTTTTCTTCAATGTGAAAAAATGACCTATAAGAAATTGATCCCTAAAATACAAAGTCAAAAACTTTGGCCCAAGACTAAAGTGCTTTACCATGCGAG
The DNA here is from genome assembly GCA_031772625.1 of Pinus tabuliformis. Classification (NCBI taxonomy): domain Eukaryota; kingdom Viridiplantae; phylum Streptophyta; class Pinopsida; order Pinales; family Pinaceae; genus Pinus; species Pinus tabuliformis. The sequence continues at coordinate 305,232,455 of CM062806.1, read as the reverse complement.
AAGTTTGGATCAAGAATCAACTGGTTAATATCACCAATTGAGTGTGACAATACATTATCATCATGATATCACCGCTGAGGTAGGCGTACCCATACTTGACATATATCACCGCTAAGGCTGGCATACCCATACTCAACATATATGCCATTTTAAATGTACAATGATCAAAATGATGTCCATTGATTACATTTAGTGGACACATGCTCGAATGAATTTATATAGGATCATAGCCATCATATTTTGTAAATATTGATGCATCTTGAAATTGCAGCTCGGATGGATAAAAATAGATAAAGGGTCTTCTACCTCACCACTTGATAGTACAAATATAACCATGTGGAAAGATGTGTAGGATTCGAACATGGTAGACACCATATGTTTACCAAAAATTGATTAAAGTTGTTAACAGATGCATGTCATACCATCGATAATGATAATGGATCTCAAGGTACTACAATGCAATCTATGAGGTGTGAATAAATGAGCTGAAGTTTAACACCACATAGAATCTATCAGTCGAAGGCCAATGACAAGAAAGTTATGTCGAAAGTGACGAGACTTTCGATTGAGGTATGCAATTTCTATGTCACTAAAGGGAGTTTCTATGTCGAATACCAACATAATTTGCTGAGGTCAATAGGAAGTGACCCATCACAAGAGACACTTAATGTATCGCTTATGAACAACATGAAATCGCTATCGATATTTGAGATGGAATGTGATGAATCATAGCTAGTTTAGGGGTGACAACAAAAAATAATGCTTAAGGTATTGTAGCACATGCCAACTTAGAGTGGAATTTATCTTTAACATATGCAAGACACTTTTATGGTGTTGGTAGCATTAACTCAGAAACCCATCATGAAGGCTTTGAATAAGGTGTGATGAGAAGAGAGGAAAGTGTATTCCCCAACCTAAATTAGCTAGAAAGGTGAAATAGTGCCTTGTTTAAGAGTGAATGGCTACCACAAATAGGTTTAATGTATTATTTCCCAAATTTCCCCATCAATTCTTATAAGTATGTCTTTATTTTTCACAAGCTTGACAAGGATAAAATATGCTTGATCTATAAGTTCATCCTTTGGATCAATCATTATTATTACTTTTAAAAAACCCTAATATAGAGTAGTTTGATGTCATCATGCTTGATGAGTCCTATGTTGTTTATATTTTTACGACTCTAGCGAAGGTGTAACTCGACTTCTTTTTCATATTTAGAGAGCTTGAAAAAGAGGTGGAAAAAAAACTCCAAGAGGTTCCTTTTCATAAATTTAGTCACTTACGCCCAAAGGGGAATAGAAAATACCTCGGAGAAACATTTAGCAATGTTTGACTAAAGTTTTCGTTTTTCATAAATAGTCCATGCAGTTTGAAAAAAGGTTAAACTCATACTGGGAATATGTCCTTTCATTTACTTTAATGAGTTCGAAAGAGACAAGTGCTCAGCAATATTTTCATATTTTGGAAGTTTAAGAGGAGACTAAAGGAAACCCTCATGAAGGAATGAGTGGTATAAAGGGTAGAAATTGGTTTTGGTCATGATGGAACTAATCAAGACATGTAGAGGTCAAGAGGCAACCTAATAGGACCACTCATTACAATGATTCCTCCAAGAAGGGTAAAACACCAAGTGAAATGGAATAACTAGAAAGGAACATGGTGATGATGGAATGAGAAATCCAAGGCTCATATTATAGAAAAAGGTTGAAAAAAAGTGGATATCATAAGGGATACAGTATGGAATCCTTCTAGAGGGTCTCGTTTTCGTAAGTTTTATCAAGCCTAAAAAAGTGACAAAAGTATACTCAGTAACTTATTCTCATGTATTTACAAGCACAAGAAGGAACAAATAATAAGCTTGATAACATATTCTCTTGTATTTATGAACACAATAAAGAACAAAGACTAAGTTTACAATGGAATAGGTTTAATTTTTTACCACAAACTTCAAACAAAGAAAAATTATTCTTCATAAAAGTACATTTCCCCCAACATAATGATGGAGCATGGCCCCCCAGCATCGTTTTAGCTGCCACCTCTTCTAATAAAATCATAAAATGATAGTTGCTCGCAGAGATATATTCACCAGGAAGGAAGGAAGAGGATCATGTGATAGGATGAAACATAGGTGATAAAAAAATATAACTATTTTCATAGGCTTTTTTCATGTTTTTTTGAGATTGAAACATAGAAGGAACTATGCTCATGGTGACTTGTTTCATTTTTTACTTAGATTGAAACAATAGAATAACTATGCTCTGGGGACTTGTTTCATTTTTTAATGAGCTTGACACAGTAAAAGAAAAATGCTTACAGAACCATGTTTCATGTTTTATTGATCTTGACACAAGAAACATAACTCTACTCATGTAAACTTGTTTCATTTTTTAATGACATTGACATAAGAGAAGAAACTATTCTTATGGAACCTTTACCATGGCCCCCAAGAGGACATGGCCTCCAAGAGGTTTTCATTAGATGGAAGAACAATGATCTGGAAGGAATCAAGAGATCCAATGGAAAGATTACTAATTCTCGTAGGAAATGATTCATCGTTTCACCTATGGGATCCATATCAGAAGAAGCCAAGCAAACAATGATAGGATCTTCATTATTAGTAGATGTAGGAATTGGATATGTTACCACATATTTGACCTGTGGTGGGGTAGATATCACTTGCGTATTTGGAACATTTATGGAACTTGGATGATTGGAAGTCAAATAAAGGCCAATGACAGAAATATGGTCAATAGCCACAATTTTTCCATCATTTGGGAAAAACATCAGTCAAAAAAGTGTGGACATGAAAACATTCATGGAATAAACATAATCTCTCCCCAAGAGAAAATTGTAATTGAAGGGGCCTAGTACTACCATAACATCAACATATACAATTTTTCCTTCCAAGATAATAGACAGGTGAGGAAGGATCCATAAATTTTGACTCGTTATTTTGTTAAAAGATAGCAAATGGTGGGTAACTGACACAAGATTATGGGAACCGAATGTCTACAAAGAAATCAAGGATAAAGTGATAACAAAAGCACCCTCTTCAATGACAATGCGATATATATTGTTATCACAAGACTTGACCATGAATTAGAAAGGCATGTAAGAAGGGAGGTGAGGTTATGTCAATTGATTCAAATAAGAGGAAATGACCTGATTTCTTATAGGGGGTTTCATGCCAATAGGATAAATTCCCCCTTTTTTGACATGATCTAAAGTAAAAAGAAGAATCTGAGTAGTATGAACATCACTCTCTAAGGTGAGACTAGGATCAGCTAAAGGTGGAAGTGATTCGTCCTCTTTATTATCCAATGGATAGCTTGAAACAAATTCATGGGATTAACGTTCAGAGAGAGTTAGATTAACTGTAATCGAGTCAGTCACTTCATCACCTAATGAGGGATTGGGGGAAATCTTATGGTGTCTAGTTAGAAGTCGTTTCTAAAAAGAAGTAAGGCTTTCCTATACTTTGGATGCTTCATCTATATGAGGGAAAAGGTGAATTGGATGATTCCCTTCACATAAACTACAAGGAAACTTAAATTTAACCTCTTTCCCATCAACCTTATTACTAGTTGACGGATTGTCACAAGAATGATCTCTAAAGGCTAATGACAAGGGTTGATTTGGGCCTATGGACCACGCTTCTAATATCTAGGGGATTCTAGGAGAATCTATAAGAAGATGTTAACCCTTACAATACATGCAAGGGGATTTAACTTTACGGGGCTTATTGGAAGTTTCCTTTATATCAGTTGCATTCATAGAAATCGTAGCTTGATTTACCCCTTACTTATTTTCCTTCTTCTTCTTATCTTGTTGGTTATTAGCATTAGTACTTTCACCAGGAATGGAAGAAGAAAGGGTGGAAGATACATTGAGAAGAGAAGGCAAAGGGTCAACTTGAGGTTGATGTTATTTAGGAGGAGTACTTAGTTGTGAAGGAGTTTTAACATTTGGAACCAAAGAGGTAAAAAAACCAAATTGGTAAATGTATGGTAAATATGGGAAAGGACACTGTAGCCATATAAAGAGCACCAATATTTCCAAAAGAAGTATAAGGACCAAGATTTGCATTAGTTGTGTTCCGGTGACTAGTGCATTTCAGAATTGTTGCCATTAGATTCAACCTAAGGTCTACTAAAGATTAAAAAGTGAATTAACTACTTCATTTTGAAAATTAAAAAGACAAAAAAATAAAGATGGATAACTAGGCATATAAGGATTATCAAGTCACTTTGAACTACAATATATGGTTAAGTATGTGTAGACAATATCCATGAATGATATGTTTGATGTATCACAGATGACAAGGTGTTTGACTCAATTACCTATGGTAGGTTTGCATCGTAATGGGTACTTCCAAAATATACCTGGAGGTACGTGGAAGCACAGTTTCTAGTAGTGTCTTTTAATGTGTAACCATACGATTGGGGTGTTTCAATATACTCATTGAATGTGGTGCGCCATCCTATATACCAAAAGGTATGTGGAAGTAAATTTTCATATACTCTGATGTACGTGGAAAACCAACCATCACCGAGATGTAACACCAACAAGTAATGAGAAATCCTACGTTTAGAGATGCCAGAACACTTCCTCTTTCGTAGACCACTAAATGTGTCTTTCATGTTTATAATTCTCCTTAGGTTTATTAATAAATTTTAATGTTGATATTAATTAAGATTCCAGTTTCAAGGATCAAAACAAATTCACTTGAACCCATAAAATACAACTAGCATGAAAAAATTAACTATTCTCATTCAATGTAGATCTAACTAAAGAAGGAGTGGAGTTTCAAACAATGATAGAGAAAACAAGAACTTCCAAACAAGATCTCCAAATTCACTATTCCAATGAAAATATTCAAAACCCTAATGCATGAGAAATGAATTTTTTATTTTTCTTTACTTTTCAATTTTTAAATGCAAATAAACTTGAAATTATGACAAGAATATTGAAGAAAAAAAAATTCAAACAGATTTATACTGAAGTATGAAAAGTTTTTATCTTTTTTCAATTGATCAATAATCAAGTCAAGCTATAAATAATTCAAACTAAAAAAGAAAAAAAAGTATTCTCCTACAAAAGCTACCAAACAATCAAATTGCACACAACCAAATGTCTTTACATAGAACTTAAACAGATTGGAGACATAGAGAAACATTGCCACTAAAGTTAACTTCAGAGAAAACATAAGGGAATTCAAAATTTCAAAGTTATGGGAATCATCATAGGTAGCATAACTACACTATATATATGCATCGCGCTTAACACACAAGAAAACTACAATGCATTGCACTTAATACATAGAAAAATTGCAATGAACCCAACCATCACACTTAATACACTAGAAAACTATGATGCATCTGCATTGTATCACATTTCCTGAGAAGCAAAATGCAATGGGGCTAATTTTTCTTAAAAAATTCAAATTAAACTCTAACAAAACTCAAAATAAAGCTTTACTAAGTCCAATAAATGTCTGAATATGACACATAGAGTCGATTTTGTAGGTCCTAAAAGGACATGAAAATAAAACCACTAAATAACATGTTGTTCCCTACTATGGTTGCCAACTTGTTTCATGACATAATAAATCCCCCTATACCTAGTGGTTTAATATAGAAAAAAACAAATACAAAATTGCAATGCTTTCCTTAGAGATGTTTGAAATATGGAAGGAATACCTACTTTTAATCCAATGTACGCTTGCTCCTTCTCCTATATTTTTAGCTCCATCTCCAAATCCAATTTCTATAAGTGGAACCTACAAGTCATCCAAAACAAGAAAGGGAAAAAAAACATACAAATATCATATACAAACAACTCTAAACAAGAAGTCAATGACTCATATTCTACATATGTATAGATAATACAAAATTTTTGGAGAAACATTGCATTTTTGTATTAATAAAAGTAGGTAAGTATTACAATGCTTGTAGGCCTTGGCCTTTCCAATCTCTCCGAGTTATCTTGTCCTTCCTTCTCCACAATAACAATCCTTAATTCACACCTCAATCACATGGATGGATTATGGACCTCTAGAAACAAATGAGTAGCATAAAGGAATAATTCAAATTCTAAAAGAACCAACTCACACTCTATGGGAGGTAGTGAATTCATAGTGTAAATGAGCTGGTTTTGGATTTACCATTATAGGGCTTGGATCTGCATTAGAGGGAGGTAAGTTCTAGGAGATAAGAGATAAGACCTCAATATTAGGACTTTGGGATCTCATCCAACAGTAAATGGTTAAACCACTGATGAGGCTTCCAGAGAGAGAAAATTTAAATCTTTTTTTTCTTCATTTTTTACTCATTTCCCACAATCATCACACTTTTTGAGAAAGAAACTTGTGCTAGTGAGAGCAGTTTCGATGTGTGCAACCTGCGTCACCACAGTATGTCATAAAGGTAAGTGTTATGATATAGAAAAATTTAGTTTTAGTGAATATAATCTGGGATTCTTGGAACTTATGGGAAGGGTATTCTTTTTTCTTTTTAGGGGATGATTTCAAAGTGTTAATGGATGATGATTGATATAGATTCAAGACCATTTGGTTGAATGTGACAGAATGACCTGTAGCAAAACCACTTGATCCCTCCCTTTCTTTTCTCAAAATATTTAATGAGAGTAAAATATCTAATGATGATCTAAAGTTAATCATGATTAATGGATCAAATTGGTTCAAATTCTGATAGAAATCCTACCTTTTGTATAGGAGAATGAGATATATACATGATTATCAAGCAAGCTAACATCTTGTTACTCATATAATGAAAACTACAAGAGAGTATGTGTGGGAAGGAAATAAACTCCTATAAGGTCACTTCAAGGGTGTTCTACATGATAGTTATACCCTTGATACTCACTTTAGCATCCAAAACCATTGTTTCATATCCTTTCTAACATTGATCAACAATTTCCTCAATCTCTTTACTTGATTTTTTTTCTTCTCTGTAGGATTAAAATTGAAGAGTTTTTCTTGTTTATTTTATCTTTAATATAGCTATACTTACCATTGTTGTTGAGGCCGTAGATATCCTAAGAGATAATATTCATTTGGTATAGTATTTGGTGGATGAAAACACCTTTGATAGTGCAATCACTAGGACAATATTCCCTAGATGCTTTGCAATAATGTGGATTGAATCTTTCTTGGTTCTTCAATGTATTTCCTTAATCATTTGTCCCTTAGATTTTCCTTTTTGAGTTTTAACACCCAACACCATGGTTGTAGATCTAAGCTCATGTTCTCCTACCATTGCTTGGCTCCTCAACTTGAGATAACCTGGTGACATTGTACTTTATGGTTCTCTCAAACGGTACTGAACTCGTTATTTTCCCACTATTTGAGTATATGTGCTACTATTTTTTCATCTCCACTTAGAGCCTTAGTGTTCTTCTCGAATATCCATTCCAATCACCTCATTCATGGATGGCTTCTCCAAATCTAGGTTTACAATTGAAGCTTCTAGTGTATTTCTTTTTGTAAGAGATTTTCCTATGGAATCTCCACATTTGATCCAAATTCATCATATCTTCAATAAAATCGATGTTTTCATCCATATTTGAGATTGAAAAATAGTTACTTTGAGCCAAATCATTGGCCTCTCACTGAACAAAATGATTTTTAGGGTTTCACCTTTTGTTTCGTACTTTTTGAAACCATTAATAATTACCATTTTTGTGTTTCCTCCAACAATTTACCTTACTAGATTGGGAATTCTTAGAATAAGTGGTTTTACTCATGACAACATTGGCACCATAATAGAACATGCTCATAAACCAAGGGTTGGCATGACACATCATCATGGTAAGAAATTCCAGTGGACTTTGGTAGAGGATGTGATATTCTCATGTACACATAGTATGGAATAGGAGGTATACCAAACCCTCATCATTAGTTCTGATATCTTAATAAAAGATCTAATTAAGCTTTTGATTTCTTCGAGAATTTATGGATCCTAAAATTCTTTGGGTAGAGAGAAAAGTCTCACCCAAACTATGGATGCTAAGAATATCTCTCGCTGGATTATAACATTCCTCGCAAAATCTCATAAAGAGGCCAAAGCTATTAAAAAAACATGAGGACCATTTTTGAAAACTTGGGCCTTGTCTTCTCGGATGGAAATGATTACCTTAAAAATCCTTTGTCACCCATTTCCAAATCAATTTGTCCTTTGGGTTTCTATTTTGTGTAGATCCATTTCACAAGATGCTTCTCAGATGGCCATATCCTAATAAACATAGAGATGAGGGCATGATCTTTCATATGTTATCCATACGCTCCCAATTTATTGGGCCAAACCACGTATTCAGGGTTTATTGCTACTTTAGGGAACCATCTATTCTTGAAATGAGATTTGCATAGTGATTCAAGAATCCGATTCTATCGAGTACTTTTGTCACCATGTGTCCCTGTAGATTAACCTACATTGTGTTGGTGTTCACGAGTCACTACTTTTTGGTAGGAGGGGCTCATGCCTCCAACCCCCCGTGGCCCCTCATTATATCAATTTCCTTGTTGGAGGATGTTAGCTGTCAGTAGGAGATGGTGTATTAAGAAAATTGTGCATAGCCAAACCCTAACCATAGTAGACCACTAAGGGGGACATGACTATAATATTAATAATAATTTAAAATAAAATTTTAATATGGTGAATTTTTATGGTTTATATATATGAATCATCAAATGATGATTTTGAAAGTTTACCATCCGTTTACTTAGGTGGATTGATGTATTTATTTTGGAATAGTATTTAGAATAATTTAATTCAATTATGAATAATTATTAGGTAGATTGTAGAGACTTAACCTCCATGAAACATTTTAGAATATTCATAATAATATAGACAAATAAAGGTTGACATTTCTCTCAAAAGTAGTGATTTCCTTTTTTTCCATTTTAATTAAATTGATTATTTAAAAAAATATCATGTGCAAAATTGTCATATGAAGTGAGTTATGGTTTTTTTGGGTACATAGTATTGATAATTCATGGTTCTGGTCCATATTATTATAACAAAAAAATGGTTAAAGATTGAAATTCTGAAGTAAATATTTTGATTCTTAAAAATAGATTAATATTTATAGATACCATCCATTAATTTATATAATTAACAACCTATTTAATTTTTTTTAAACATCATAAATCTAGCCCTATTTCTTGCTATTATCTTTATTTATTTATTTAAATATCACGAATGGAACCATTTTTCCGGCCAACAATCAATAATAATGGTTATCCTTGAAATCTTATTGTAACCTAACCGTAAATTTGATGAAAAAGAGTCTTCGCAACGTCACTGCAAATTGACGATTAAATTATAAAAGAATCTTATTTTTACATGGAAAGATGTCATTTTGCGTCTTTGAATCTATTCTTTTAAATATTTAATTCTAGTTAAAGAAATGCCTGTAAAAGAGTATTCGAAATTAAAATGAAAAGCTGCTCGTCAAAATATCATTCACGTTTGCACAATTATTCTCACGTCTTCAAGAAAACAAAAGATTAGCTACCACAAAGATTTTGTGTGGTAGAATTCTTTCCCTTCACGGTTCCTTCACCATAAAACGTCGCCCTTTGAGGGAGTCAAGTGCCAAACATTACTTCCTATTATTCTTCGTTTCCCCCATCCCAAACTGTTTTTTCCTCAATTTCAACTGTCATTATGAGTTGTGATAATGCCTATTTTTATATAAATGCCGCAATATTATATTAATTACTCCTTGGTAGGTAAGCGCAAGGACACGTCTATAATAGGAGTACGATTTCTAAATTTTGCATCAATCCTTTTCTGTTTGTTTTTGCATTTGTCTGTTTCTGCAGCATTAGGATAAATTGCTCAGATATCGTTTGCTGCTTAATCATATTAAGGGTTAATTTCGTATTGGTTGGCTATGTATGTTACGGAGTAAAATTTAATACGTAAAATTTACCGCATAACTTCCAATTTATCAATTGTTAAAATGTTAAAAGGGATTGACAGTATCGTATACTAGTGTTATTATTCAAAATGAATTTAAATGCATTGTATGGGAAATTTGCCTATAATTTTGTAAAATTCGAATGCTTATTAACATTATTTATAACTAGCATGGAGAGAAGATAATTTTCTATTTATTACATTTAAAAATAATATTCGCTTTAGATAATAATAATAAATTTCAATTTGATGATTACTACAGTATTTCACTATTTCAATGTTTAACTTTGTTTTTCATAAAATTATAAAATTTATATAAGGTAGTAGAAAATAAAAAATATTATAATTTATTTGTAGAGATGTTTTTTTAGTCTTAGTTCATGGGAACTTTATAATTCTTTCATTGTTCTATATGAAGTTGATATATGCAATTTAATACAAAAGTGATATGCGATCTGCAATTTATTTCTATTAACATATAGGATTTCTCTATCCCCGCACCCCAACCACACACACATGTGATTTTCCATGTTGAGTAGCTAGTTTATGATGTAGTTATATGTACATATACATTTCGAGGGACTGCTTGCCTATCTATTTATGTTTTATACTTTGAGGGCCAACATGCTCTCGGTTTTCATTAAGTGGCCAGAGGGCCAAGGTTGTAAATATGATCTAATTGTTGTACATATTTTATGATAATATAATATAAATCTCACTTAACAGTAAAGAGTATTGGAGGTTTTGAGACTCCATAGTGATATGAAACAAGGTGTTAGTAATAGAGAGAAGCCATGTTGTGGCATAGAGTATATATTTTTCTAGAGAAATGATGGGTTATTATTGTTCATCAGTATTTCCATTCTAATTATTAATTTGACGAGGAAAACAGATGGATGTTTGTTCTGATCTACTAGCAGGTGAGATTGGACTAGCTATGAGTTATTTTGACATCTGCCGAAGAGGGTTCCTAAAATCCATGAAGCAACATGAGCTCTTGAAGCCCTATGTTGAGAAGTTTTGTGGCCATAAGTTTCCCTAGAAAGTATGCATCGTGGAGGGAGTAGTAGGTTTGAGAGAAGGCTGTACCACTTGGGCACAAGTTCAGGGAAGCAAACTGCCATGACTAAATTCATGGTCTTTGGGTTGATACCTTGGCTATGAATATGTTGTTTTTTCTAGTTTACCATTCGCTATGGATTTGTAGCCCTTGCTCAAGGGTGTCCCATGGATCAAATTCAAGAACCACTTGGTCTGTGGTTAGGTGGAACATGGAGAGCCTTTATCGAGTTACCCTTTTTACTCAATATAAGTGTTCCCATTATTCTTTGTTGATTTATGGAATTATACTTGGAACCATAGATTTATGGGTCTTGTCTCAATTATTGTATTTATTCATATATTCAATTGTGTACTGATGTGAAATACCTACTATTGTATGTTGTTTTCAGTGTATGCTTCTTCATTGTAAACCCTATTATGAGCTTTATGCTAATATACTAAAATTTTGTCAAATTTTCATTTACATTGTGAAATGTTGTAGTTATGGTTTATATGTGGAATTAATATTATGAGCATTATTTAATTACATAAATGTAACCAAATTACTTCTAGGCATAGAAATAGTCTTGTTAGGGTTAGGTGTAAGTAATGCATTTATAAGTGTTGTGGTTGAGGTAGCCTTGCCTCGTAAGGGGTTGGGAATGAGAACAAGGTGGTACCAGGGCTTAGTTATAACATTGGACTTGATTAGGCCAGGATTAGATATGAAATGAAAAGTAATAGTGTGTCCACTAATGGCTTGAGAAAAGTCTCACTTATGAGAATAGACAAAATCCATCTCAAAAGGTGGCTCAGGAGGAAGAAACACTTAGAAAGAATTAGATGAGTGTAATGACAAAGAAAAGATGAAAAAAGTTGGATAAATTATAACATTGAGAGATAGATTTATGAACATATAACATTTTTTATATGTTGGGGAAGATTATTTATTTATAAATATATAAAATAAATAATAACTCATGGGGAAACATTCTAGAATGGAACTTCTTCTTTTCTACTCCACTATATGTGAAATATAAACATGTTCCATAAGTATATAGGATATAATATTTTATATTATGGGGGTAGGGTTATGAAGCATAATCTGTGCCAGTCTTAATGAATGCATTGTATAGTCAACATTTATAAATATGTGCGTGTGTAATTTTTTGTATATTTGGGGTAGGGTTTTTGAGAAAAACTCTTATCAACTCCATGGAGTGCGATTCACAAAAAAATGTTACAATTCCGAAGCGCTTCAACATATCGTGATGGAGAGGTCTCTAAGTAGAGAGGTCTGGCCCAATGTAGCGAAACAAACAGATAGTGGAGTAGGCTAAAGTTTGAATTTCATTGAGTGCACAAACACACTAAAGTTGCACACTATGGTGACTGAGTGAGAACACCACGTCAAGATGCTAGCTACAAGAGCATCCAAGTTTGAATTTCATTGAGCCTACAAACACACTAAAGCCACACACCATGATGACTGATCAAGAACACCATGTCGAGATGCTAGCTACAAGAGGCATAAGATTGATTGATCAAATTTAGAAGATCACTAGTGGAGGACCATATTATAAGAAATTATATGGTCGGATTAACGAGGGTCCAATAATTCGATGGGTGGGGCTGGCCCTTGTTACGAAGATTACATGGCAATGCCATATTGGATATCAGGCCTTAAGGAATTCCTTGGAAAGTACCCTATGTTTGGTTTGGTTGTTCCGATTGAATATAGGTTCCAACACTTGTTTACTTAATTTTTTTGACATCAGCCATATCGACATGTTATAATATCCTCACCCTTGGTTCCCCTCTCTCCCTACTATTGTTGGGGTCAAGAACCTTTTGTTAAGATTTCATACGGGAAATATATATTTCATTAATTAAATATGATATTAAATAAATAGATGAGTATTATCTCAAGATAGGAAAACTATCTTGGACATACAATCTATTTGTTGAGAGATTATTTCAAGCACACACAAATCTAGGAAAAAAATAGGAACAGACTCCTCCAGATAGAAATAATCACGAGTGAGACAAGTGGGAACTACATATTCCAATACACCCCCTTAATGAGTACTTGTCTCGATATTGATATGCAAAGTCTAGTTGTGGTCAAACATAAAAGAATATGTTGATTTCCATATAAAGGAAAAACCATCCACCGGTGCTAACCACTGTGATGAGCCTCATCATTGGGTAACTATATGGACCTTAATTCACTTCCTAGCTTAATCAAATCAATTCTTCTCATAATTTATTACATGGTTTGATTATATTTTGTTTAATGAGATGAGTCAGAGTGAGATATTATGTTATGAAACCAGCTCAAGAAAAGATAGAAAAGATAGATCAACGCCTTAGAATTCAGCCTCTTCGAGCGGGCAACCTCCTTTACATTACATAAATGAACAATTATTGGATAATTCAAATGACAAAACCTCCTTTCTATATATAGGAGTCTAAGGAGTCACAATATAATCCAGCCGACCTAACAATAATAATATAAAGCCACAAAAATAACAATAGAGGGATTCTATGGGCACATTAATAACAATATGGGGGGCAATGGGGGCACAACAATATAAATAAGGGGTATAACTACAATAGTAATGGGGTAATCACTAGTATTATAGGGACCCAACATGCCCCTCTCCTTCAAAAAAGTGTTGTCCTCAACGCTTGAGTAGTTCTGGATATTTCTGCATAAAATTCTCATCCTCCCATGTGGAATCTTCAGCCGATAACTTCTTCCACTTGATAAGGTACTCTGAAATTGATCGATTTCGTAGCTGTCGAGTTCTTGTTTCTATAACTGCTTCCGGTTCCAATATAATTTTTCCTTCCTCGTCAAGTTCTGGCAATATTGTTTGAACTGGGAGCTTGTCACCTATAACCTTCTTTAAGCATGAAACATGGAAAACTGGGTGCAATCGAGAAGCTGCAGGAAGCTCCAATTCGTATGCCATAGTACCAATCTTTTGCAACACCTTGTATGGACCATAATACTTTGGTGATAATTTATTATCCTTCTTAGCTTGCTTGAGGGACATTTGCTTATATGGTTGTAGCCATAGGAATACCCAATCACCTACATCAAAACTTCTTTCACTGCGATGTTGATCTGCCTGTTGTTTCATTCTATTCTGTGCCAACACAAGGTTATCCTTTAAGAGTTGGAGGACTTGTTGTTGATGTTCGATGTGATGTTCCACTGCCTGAACCTTAGAATTTTCTCTTAAATATGATGTGATGGATGGTGGTTGATACCCATAAAGTGCCATAAATGGGGTCATTTCTGTTGCTGTATGAAAGGAAGTGTTATACCACCATTCAGCCAGAGGCAACCATTTGACCCATTGTGTCTGTTTATCAGATACAAAACAACGAAGATATCCTTCCAAAAATTTGTTTACTATCTCAGTTTGCCCATCAGATTGAGGATGATAAGATGAGCTATGAGCTAACTGAGTGCCAAGACGAGAAAATAATTATGTCCAAAAATTTCCAGTGAAAATGGGATCTCTGTCACTTACAATAATCTTTGGGTTTCCATGTAGCTTTTGAATTGTTTCCATAAATGCAGTAGAAACTGTACTGGCTCTAAATGGATGTGATAATGCACAAAAGTGTGCATACTTGGTAAGTCTGTCAACTACCACCATGATGACACTCTTTCCCTCAGACTTGGGTAAACCTGTGATAAAATCCATTGATACCTCCTCCCAACGTTGGCTTGGAATGGATAAAGGTTGTAATAGACCCGGTGTCTTAATTTTTTCAACTTTATTTTGTTGGCAAACCAAACATTCTGCCACAAACTTTTGAATATCTGATTTAAGGCCATCCCAAAAAAATTCCTTCTTAACCCTGTGGTAAGTTTTTAAAAATCCTGAGTGCCCTCCTAAGGGAGAAGTGTGCAATTCCATAAGAATCTTTTGTTTTAGCTGGGAATTCTTACAGAGGTATAAGCGATCATTGTACCATAACGAATCATTTTTCCAGCTAAATGTATCAGACGTACTGGAATCTTGTTGTAGCTTTCGAATAAGAGCCCACACTTCTTCGTCATTCTTCCATTCCTCCCTTGCTTCATTTATCCAATCTGGTTGGATGATAGAAATAGCGCACAACAATGCTTCCACATCCTCATCCTTTCTTGAGAGTGCATCTGCCACCACATTTTGCTTCCCTTTTTTGTAGATGATTTCAAAGTCATAACCCAACATCTTTGTGACCCACTTTTGTTGCTCTTCAGAGGATAATCTTTGTTCTAAAAAGTATTTAAGGCTATCATGATCCGTTTTTACCTTGAAGTGTCTTCCCATTAGGTAGGGTCGCCATTTCTTAAGTGCATGGAGTATTGCCAACATTTCCTTCTCATAAATAGCTTTTCTTAGAAACTTTCCCTTGATTGGACGACTTTCAAAAGCAATGGGTCTTTAATCTTGCATTAGAACAACACCAATTCCATTTCCTGAAGCATCACATTCCACAATAAAGGTTTTTGTGAAGTCTGGTGTAGCTAAGACCGGTGCTTGGCACATTGCCTCTTTAAGATGTTCAAAGGCCTTTGTTGCTTCCGGAGTCCATGAAAATGCATCTTTCTTCAATAATGTTGTTAGAGGTGCTGCTATTCTCCCATAATTCTTAACAAACTTGCGATAATACCCTGTCAACCCAAGAAATCCACGCAAATGCTTTATGGATGTGGGGATTTTCCATTCCTTAATGGCTTTAATTTTGCTAGGGTCTACCTTAACTCCTTCATGAGATACAATATGACCCAAATATTACACCTCCTGGACTCCAAAAAAACATTTGGATCTTTTGGCATATAATTGTTTCTCCTCCAATAGTTGTAGCACCCTGTCAACATGTTCAACATGATCCTTCCAAGACTTGTTGTAGATAAGTATATCATCAAAAAATACTAACACAAATTTTCTAAGGAATGGTTTGAAAATTGAATTCATCAAACCTTGAAATGTTGAAGGTGCATTGGTAAGGCCAAAAGGCATGACCAAAAATTCATAATGACCCTCATGAGTTCTAAATGCCGTTTTTGGAATGTCTTCAATCTTCATTCTGATTTGATGATATCCTGAACGAAGATCCAACTTGGTGAAGTAAATTGATCCATGCAATTCATCTAGTAATTCATCAATGACAGGAATGGGGAACTTATCTTTAATAGTGAGCTTGTTGAGCTCCCTATAATCCGGACACATGCGCCATGATCCATCCTTCTTGTGCACCAATACTACTGGAGCAGAGAAAGAACTTTGACTCGGTTGAATTATACCAGCCTCTAACATTTCTGCAACCATACGTTCAATTTCACTTTTTTGGACATAGGGATATCTGTACGGCCTGATGTTTGGAGGAACACTTCCTGGAATCAGATGAATAGCATGATCATGATCACGCATAGGTGGGAGACCTTTGGGAGTCTCAAATACCTTGGAATGATTGTCCAGGACTTTTTGGAGATCTGGAGAAATAGATGATTCCAATGTGGAAACATCTAGCGAACATAATTGTGCAATTACACCTCTTTGCTCCTTTTTTAGAAGCTTTGTCATGCCATTAGAGTTGATTATCTTTCCTGGTTTCCCTGCAATACCCCTTAATTCAACTTCCTTCCCTTCCACAGAAAATTTCATGAAAAGTTCTTGAAAATTAAAAGCTATTGTACCCAAGGATTGTAGCCATTGGACTCCTAGTACAACATTAGCACCTCCCATTGGAATGGAAAGCATTGGGATTGTCAATACATATTCTCCCATGGATAGCTTGATATTATGGCACTTTCCAAAACAATTTATTGTTCCTCCATTTGCAATCATCACTTGACACTCTGGTGCTGGATATAGGAAGCAATTCAATTCTTTTGCTACCCTACAATGAATAAAATTGTGGGTGCTTCCTGAATCAATCAACACTATTACCTTTTTCTTCTTGATTTTTCCTTCTATCTTGATGGTTTGAGGAGTGGTAATTCCCGCCAATGCATTACAAGATATGGTCGGATTTATTTGTTCTTCATCTAGGCTTTGTTCCTGGAATATATCCTCTTCTTTGGACCTTTCTTGCTCCTTTTCTTCTTCCTCTTCACAATCTATGTAGAATAATTTCTTCTCAGCACACTTATGACCTTTTGTGTATTTGCTATCACAATTGTAACAAAGCCCTTTTGCTCTTTTTTCTTCCAATTGTTGTGGTTTCAACCTTGTAGGTTGTGGAAGACTATGGGCAACAACACTTCCGTCTTTATAGTTGTGAATGGTATGCTTCCTAGTTGCCATAATTTTGCTTTCCATTTTTCTTGCTAACCTGAATGCCTTCTCTAATGAATCAGGTTCCCAAAGGCGCACATCATGTTGGATATTATCCTTTAAAGAACCTATGAACACATCAATCCTATGCTCCTCTGGAATATCTTTTACCCTTATGTTCAATTTTTGGAACTCCTCAATGTGCTCCATTATTGAACCCTTTTGTTTGAGACTTATCAATTGGCTAAAAAAAGTGTTGCTTTTTGTATCCTCATAATGTGCTATCAATTCTTCCGTAAAAATTGCCCAAGTGATAAACTGTTTACGAGAACAAAGCCATTGATACCATACAAACTGATTTGGTTCCAAATATAAAGTTGTCATACGTACCTTTTGTGTGTTTTGCACATTATTGAGATCGAAGAATTGCTCCATCTGTAATATCCATGTGGCAGGATCCTTGCCATCAAACTTCCTCATATCGATTTTTGGAACATGGTGAGTCTTTGATCCAGCATTAGAATCTATGGAATCATGATTAACATTTCTTTTGTTCTCATCATGAGTTTCCTTTAGTACTCTTTCACCCTTAGTGACCATTTCTTGTAGCAACTTATTCATATTTATCTTCAATTCTTCCATCTTATCATCCATGCCATCCATTTTAGCGTCCATGCCATTCACCTTAGCTTCCATGCCATCCATCTTAGCTTCCATTCCCTTTATCTTAGATTCCACGCCATTTATCTTAGCATCTGTTAGCTTTTGTGAGCGTGACATTTGTTGCACTTGTTCTTGTAATTTTGATATATCATGTAGCATTTCTTCCTCTTCTTCATGAGTCATGCTAGAGCTTTCAGGTTCCTTACTAGGTGTTTGCATTTTCTTTCCTCGGGGCATCAGTTACCGATAATAATGCTTTACTATTCCCTTTGAATTCCTTCAAACCAAGCTTATGCAAAAGTTTAAAAAAAACTACACACCTTTTTTTTCTTTGTAGAAGCCTGATATTGAATCTGATGTATCTCTGTAATTTCGAATCATCCAGTTCTGAAATTGCGACCTGTAGTAGCCTTCTATATCCTCTTTCCAATGCCACTAGTCTGATCCAAATTGGATTCTCCAAGAAAGAGTTATGCACAATCTCCTGCAGTGACCTGATTATAGACTAGTTCAGTAGAGTGAACTTGTATGAAGTGCCACGTGTCACTGTTTCAACCTTTGACTCTAAAAAATATATAAACGAAAGCTACAGTCCGTCCTCTTTCTGTACCTTCTGACAGAATTTCAATCCGATGCTCAGAAAGAAAGTTATGACGATTTTCCCCATGTCACCTGTTTTGAGTGTAATTCAGGAGTCTGCAAAAAGACCAACTTCCTCAGATCATATCTCCGAAAATATCACGTGAAAAGCTCTGACATTTGGACCCAAGGTTCAGCGCGATTTCTTCTCAAATGGGTTTTTTTTGCGACTTCTGAAACGTCACAGAAAAAACGTTATAGCGAAAATGCCACGATGACCTGTTTGGAGCAGTGAAACCGTAGAATCCAAAGCTTTGATACCAAATGTTATGAAACCAGCTCAAGAAAAGATAGAAAAGATAGATCAACGCCTTAGAATTCAGCCTCTTCGAGGGGGCAACCTCCTTTACATTACATAAATGAACAATTCTTGGATAATTCAAATGACAAAACCTCCTTTCTATATATAGGAGTCTAAGGAGTCACAATATAATCCAGCCGACCTAACAATAATAATATAAAGCCACAAAAATAACAATAGAGGGATTCTATGGGCACATTAATAACAATATGGGGGGAAATGGGGGCACAACAATATAAATAAGGGGTATAACTACAATAGTAATGGGGTAATCACTAGTATTATAGGGACCCAACATATTATGCCTAGTGAACTAATGTGCATTTAATGCAGGTTTGTGAGAGAAAATAAGGGATTTTGGCAAGATTAAAGGTTGAGACATGAATAGGATAAGGAAGAGGGACTGTAGGAGGTAAATCCTCCTCATTTAATCCTCCATCATTTGAATATTCCTCCATCAATCACACCAACTCAAAGTATAAGTAGCCAAGTCATGAAGATCAAAAGGCAACCGAGAAAGTGATAGTGAAAGGGTTAGTTTATCTCGAATTTGGGAGTCCAGCCTCCCTAGATTTAAGGAAGTCATTGGAGACTTCAGTTCTATAAATAAAGAGGCCTAGAGCCGCATTAGGATTTGATTTTTTTCTGTAAAAAAACACTAGTTATTTTTGAGCTCAAGACTGGTTGAAGACATTGCTATGTAATTTTATGTTTTCATAATGAGAATGAGATTTTTCTTGATCCAACATTAAGTTAACTTAGAGGGCTGAAAATCTTGGGTTAGGTCCAAACCCTAGAAAAATACACTCATATTCTTTTATCTTTATTCTTAGATTGATTTCATAGATTCATGGTTAAATTGTCCTTAGAAGTATCTCATTGCAAGTGTTGTAGATTTGATTAGTTTATTTATTAGTTTGCTTCCATTTGTGCTCACTTCTGAAGTATTTTAGAAGATATAAAGGAACATCAAAAAGCTGTCAATAGGTGTTTTGGCCTCACTTCTTCCTTCAGGGATCATGATTTGAGGAAAGGACTTCTATGCTGCCCAAAAAAGACCAAATTCTACTTCCTCATAGAATTTAGAGCTTTCTGTACTTAAGGCAGCATTTGATGAGTTTGCAAAAGTATGATCTAGTTATCATTTCTTCCATATTTAGTCCTACAATATATTTCATCAATGATTCCATTTTATTCTGCAAGTTTTCCTCATACATGAAGTAGATAGTTAGCTCATTAAACTCTGTTTTCCTAACTTATTGAAATTCTCATTATTTACATGATTTTTGGGCAAATATCAATGTTTGATGCAATGTAGGAGTTTCAAAAGTAAAGAGAGATCACATAGCCAACAAACCCCTTCAAACATCATCCATCCATGATCATTCCTTTCTTTCAGTAAGTCTCTCACCAATTTCATCATTTTACAAGGAAACTTCTCCAAGCATGTTGAGCAAGTCCAACCATCACCCAACTTTGGTTTTGAGTTCTATTTTTTCATGCATCATTTCATCCACCAACCACCTTCCCTAAGCAAAGGTTTCTTCAAAATCTACCCCTTCTATTTTTGCATATCGTTTGTAGACGAATCGAGCTTTTTTCCTGATTACTTGACCCTATGGATTAAATTGGTTCTTAAAAACCCATTTGGTTTCAATAACATTTTTCCCTTCTTGCCTTGGAACATGATCCCATGTATCATTATTTTCAATCTCCTCAAGTTCTCCATACATAGCTTTCACCCAAAAATTTTCTTCTCTTTCTTGGCAAAGTTTATTGGGTTCTATCTGTGATAGTACAGTCATATTCACATAACTTGTACTGCCAACAAGTTTCCTTCTAGTTTGGATGCCAGATATTTGATTTCCAAGAATCTGACTCTCATGATGTTCCTTCTTTACATACGTAGAAGGTGTCATTGTCTTCAAAGTCATGCTTGCTTCCTCATCTTCACAATCTAAATCGGTTTCATTCAGATCAAAGGTCCTCAAATCTAATTTTTCTTCATCATTTGAGTTCATATTATTTTCATATTATTCTTGTTGTGAACTTACTTCATCTACTATTACGTTGATGCAATCTTCAATCTTCTTTGTCCTCTTGTTGTAACACTTATATCCTTTGCTTCGAATAGAGTACTTGAGCAATATCCCTTCATGAATGTGTTAATCAAACTTCCCAAGATTCATTTCATTTATTTTAATGAAGAAATTTCTTCCAAACACCATAATATGTCTAATTGATGTAGGACTTCCCTTCCATTTTTTTTTTGTGTAAGTAAGCTTTGATATTAACATAAAAATCATATATTACAAAAGCTCTGCCGAAGCAGATTACTGGCCGCTTTGAAGCAGGCCTCGCCTGGAGTTACTAAGAAGGTAGGGCTGAGAAGGTGATGCCAAGAGAGGTGGCCCATGTAAAACATAGAGTCTGAGGCAGCCAAAAGGAACCCCGCGCAGGGTGGTTCAAGCCAGAGAGTGCCATAAGTAATAACATCGAGGAAAAACTGATACATAAAGAGCGTTGAACAGAACAGAGGACAACAAGACAGAGAGCAAACATAGCAAAATAGAGAGGACTACCGCAGCCACTGAGATCAGAAAAGAGAAACAAGGACCAGAGGAAAACTAAGCCTTTGGTGGTCCCCCCTGATTTGGTCCCTGATGCTTGTTGTCAGACTGAATGACTTTCTTGAGGAGCTGAATAAGTTCAGTGAGCTTGTTGCTGACCGAGCCCAGCTCCTGGTGAATTGCTGAGAGTTTGAATTCGCTGCTCTCAACCACGGCCATATGGTCATGAGTCATGGTGGCCGCAAAACTTTGAAGGGTCCGCAGCTGCTCCGCTTGTTCAGCTTGTACGTCCATAGCCTTCGCCAGGATAGTCTTCATGCGCCAGGCTTCCGCCTGGGTGCGGACGAATTGGGTCGCCCGGGTGCTGTTAGTGCCTGGATTCTGCAGCCAATCCACTTCCTGGCCGAGTTGCTGGTCAGAGAGTTTTCCTTCGTCCTCTATGGCTGAAGTTTCCAAATCTATGATTCTGCGCTTATTTCGCGCAGAGGTTCTGGACTCATACATGTCTTTTGCCTGCTGCAATTCTTTGTTCGCAGCATTGTTTCTGCATCCTTCACTCGCCATCGAACTAGAATTCTGGGGGAATAAGAGCTGGGGGAAATTGCTGAATGCAGAGACCGGAGAGAAGGGCTTCAAAATGATGAGGAGCAAGAGGAAGCAGGGCGGGATTAAATGGATGAAGGTGGGGTGATTTCGAGCGAGGGGGCGGGACGGGGCAATCAAATTGTTTGTCCGATCACCATAAATGCTTGGATTCAGAGTTGAGTGAAGCGAGGGGGGTGGGTAGGAGAAAATTTGGTTTCCTTCGTCTGCGCTACTGGTGAGACTCCACGTGTCCCACTGATCTTTGTAGCTGCTGTGGCCAATATCATCCCCTGTCGTGATGCTGTACAAAATTGTGTGAGCTGCTGTATCCATAATTGCCTTCCACCTCGAGGTGCTTTGAGGCCTGCAGTGTGATGGAAGCTTACGATCCTTTGTCCTATCCATGAGGGGGGAAATGGGTATTCATTCTGTCCCGTCCTCAGCCACCAAGTCCAAGCGTGCAAGGTGGGAGCACCTTTCCTTGAGCTGAGTGTGCGTGACCTGGCTCCAACAGCTGTCCACAGTTCCGTCTGGGTTATCAATCCCATGATTTGCCAGGTGGTCTGCTACTGAGTTGGCTTTCCTCCTTATCGATTGAAAGACAAGGCCTGTCATGCGCCCCAGAAGATTTCCTATACTTTCTGTGACCATGGATAGACGCCAGTGTTTAGTAACTTTACTGATCGGAGTGCCACCATAAATTTTCCTTGCTACCATAATTGCAATTTCAGAGTCACCTTCGATAATTGCATTGCCTGTCTGATTTCTGAGCAAGATTTTTAGTCCTTTTTCCATAGCAGTAAATTCCATTTCGTTATTTGTGGCTTTCCCCAACGCTTGGCTGTATATGTGGAGAATTTCTCCTTGCTGATTGCGAATGAGACCTCCAATGGCCGCTGGACCCGGGTTGCCTCGTGAGGCCCCGTCGAAATTCAGTTTTAGGAAGCCCTTAGGAGGGGGGGACCAGGAGTTGGGCACTTTTCTGGTATGAGGCTGAATAATGGGGGTTTGATGGCTTTGCTCAGCTCTAATGTTGAAGGCGTTCAGGATTCCTCTGTCCTTCTCGGAGATGTTGCTGGTCGGGTCCAGGGGGCTCTTGACCAGGATCAGTTGCCGAATGTTCTCCATTAGGGTATTTTTCAAATGCTCGAGGTCCCTATGCTCGTTTTGGAAGATTCTTCTGTTCCTCTCTTTCCAGATTGTCCATGTGATGAATCCAGGTAAGGTTTTCCATATGCTATTAGTTTGTGGATTTTCCGAATAGTTACTTGGCCAATTGATAATTGTGCTATGAATTGAGTCTAAATCCCTGTTCTGATGCTTCATGATACTCTCAATCTCCAGCCATATGTGATTTGCCCAATTGCAAGAATTGAACAGGTGGTTCATTGTTTCTTCCTCTTGCATGCACATTGGGCAGACAGAGGGTCCTTCAAAGCCTTTTTTCCTTAGGTTTTCCCAGGTGAGGGTCTTTTTCCGCATGAGAAGCCAGAGAAAAGTTTGGATTTTTGGCCAAAGTAGGGGATCCCATACCTGGTTAAGCCACGGGACTGGCTCCCTTTGCTCTGCGAGTTCTAGTTGTTTTCTTGCTTCTTTTAAGGTGAAATTTCCATTTCCTTTCATGCCCCATCGCAACTTGTCTACGCCCGTGGATCTCCTGATTTTCCTGCTATGAATAACCTGGTGAAGATCCTGGATTTCGTTGTGATTTGCGTTGTGATTGCCTCTGTCTGGGAGAGTCCATTCACGCCAAGATTGGTCATGGCCATTGTGATTCCAGTAATGCTGAACTGTGAGAAGTCCCCTGTTCTGGCACTGTAATTTGTAGTCCCCAAGGTCTGGGCTTTCCAGTTTGGGGTGTTGTTGCCATGCGTCTTCCCAGAAGAGGGCTGTTTCGCCATTACGAATCTCCCAGAAACTGTGATCCTGGACAAGGCTTCGGTTTCTTTTGGCGAGGTTCCAGATTGGGGATCCCTCTGGCAGCTCCTGGAGTCTAATAAGATCCTGATCCCTGTAGTTGGGTGTGTATTTCTCCTTCCAGTGACGAGTCCAAGGGAGGTGGGTCTCTTTGAGCCATCGCCACCACAGCTTAGCGCCTCCAGTTTGATTGCATGTATCAGGATCTATTAGGTTTAATCCTCCTGTTATTTTCGGTTGGCATAGCTTGTCCCAGGCAACAAGGGCCCATTTCCTTTTTTCTGTGCTGCCACTCCAGAGGAAGGATCTTTGGATGGTCCGAATTTGTTGGAGGATAGCTTTAGGTGCTGGGAGGATAGATAGCATGTATTGAGGGATAGCCTGGAGAATAGCTTTGGTTAAGACAAGGCGTCCCGCAAAATTTAGGGCTCTGTAGGTCCAATGCTTGCTCTTTTTTTCCAGGTTTGCTATGAGCTTCTCCCAGTGGATCTTTTGCCATGGCTTGGTGGTGAGCGGAGCTCCCAGATACTTCGAGGGGAGGGAGCCTTTACGAAATCCTAGGATTCCTGTGAGGTGATTTTGAATAGCAACATGAGTATTGAAGAAAAAAATAGTTGATTTAGCCTGGTTAATTTCCATACCTGAGGCCTTGCTGAAGAGAGATAGAATTTCCTTGAGAGCCTTAGCCTCTTTGACGGTGGGAGCTCCATGTAGCATAGTATCATCGGCAAACTGCTGGTGTGTGGTTGCAGGAATGGAAGTGAAGGGGCGCAGACCTTTAATTGATCCTTCTGACTTAGCTTTGTGTATGTATCGACTCAAACCTTCCATAAGAATCACAAAGAGGAATGGGGATAGCGGGTCGCCCTGCCTGATGCCTCGGGAGGGCGAGAAAGGAGCTGAGGGGGAGCCATTGACAAGTATAGAGAAATTTGTTGACTTAATGAGGGCGAGGATCCAGTTGATCCATCCCGTGTCAAAACCAAAGGCTTTTAGAGTAGCCTCCAGGTAATTCCAATTGACTTTGTCAAAAGCTTTTGAGAGATCTAGTTGAATCATCATTCCAGGGATTTTTTTTGATTGCAGAGTGTGGATCATCTCTTGAGCCAGCAGGATGTTGTCTAAAATTTGTCTACCTTCCACAAAGCCCGATTGTTCCTCCGAGATGATGTTGGGGAGGATAGGTTTTAGACGGTTGGCAATGACCTTAGAGATGATTTTGTATATTACATTGCACAGGGCTATAGGCCGGAACTTTTCAAGGGTTCGAGCTTCCTCCTCTTTTGGAATCAGGGCTAGGAAGGTGGAGTTCAGGCCTTTGAGAATTGAGCCGGAACGCCGAGAATCTTCCACCACTTCCCAAACCTCAGTTTTGATTGTTTGCCAACATGATTTGTAGAATTTTGTTGTGAAACCATCAGGGCCCGGGGCCTTATCATTTGGCATGTCATGAACTGCTTCCTCCACCTCTTCCATTGTGATCTTTCTTACCAAAGATGCGTTCTGAGCTGGGGTAATGAGTTGAGGGATAGCTTGCGTTATTGCCTCACATGCTTCCACTCGATCTTCTTGAGACTCCTGTGCTATTCGTTTGAAGTGAGTGGTAAGTAGAGACGAGATCTCATTGTGGTTCTGAGTGACTTCTCCAGCAGCATTAGTTAGCTTGAGGATTTTATTTGCTCCTCTATAATCCATTGTTGATCTGTGAAAAAATTTGGTGTTTCGTTCTCCCTCTTTTAACCACTGGATGCGGGATTTTTGCTTCCAAAGGATTTCTTCCTGATGGGAGCGGATATGCCACTTCTGCATTAAAACCTTTTCCTGTTCGATGGAGTTTTCTTTGTAAATCCCAGAGGACCAATCCTTGTGGATTTCCTGAAGTTGGTCTTCTAAGTTTTGTTTATCCTGAAAGATATTGCCAAATTCAGTTGTATTCCACTCCTTTATTTTGAGTTTGATGTTCTTTAATTTAGACTGAAGTTTAAACATTTTTGTCCCTCTGACAGTACAGGGTTCATTCCACCATTTTTTAACCAGGCTCTGGAAGTTTGGGTGAGTGAGCCAGAATTTCTCAAACCTGAAGGGCCGGTTCTTGGGGGATTGGATGAAAGCGGCTTCCAGTGCAATGGGCCAGTGGTCTGATCCCCCACTGGGGAGAATGTCAGAGGTGGCTGTTGTCCCTTCGAGTAAGATGTTTTCTGAAACCAAAAACCTGTCAAGGCGGGAGGATATCCTGGCTACTCCTCCTCTTCGGTTGTTCCATGTGTAGAGCCCATTGTTAGGGGGGATATCCACGAGTTTGACCGACTCCATGAAGTCAATAAAGAGCTCTGAGTCTTTGTTGAGGCGTCTGAGACCTCCTTTTTTTTCCAGGAGGGTGGTAATCATGTTGAAATCTCCTCCCATGATTGTTTTGGAGTTTTGGTATCTCTGCTTTAGTTTTGTTAGCATATACAGGAATGAAGCCTTATCCTCTAGGCGCTGGGGTCCGTATACA
Source organism: Pinus tabuliformis (assembly GCA_031772625.1). Classification (NCBI taxonomy): domain Eukaryota; kingdom Viridiplantae; phylum Streptophyta; class Pinopsida; order Pinales; family Pinaceae; genus Pinus; species Pinus tabuliformis. The sequence continues at coordinate 305,206,014 of CM062806.1, read as the reverse complement.
TTTATACAGAGGTACTTTTCAGAGTTACCTGTTAATTGAAATTCAGTGGCAATGTAGGATCGAGTAGCTTCCATAGTAGTAATTTCGACAGTTCTGGAGTCCCAGAGGGTTACAAGGCCTCCTTCCCACCCATGACTTGCACTTTCTATGTATTTGATAGAGGATCCTAGCTTTCTGGAAATGACTTCCATCTGAGCTGGGGAGCACTTAGTTTCTTGAATGAACATAATGTCTGGCTTCTCCTGTTGTAACTTCCTTTTGAGAAGTCGTTGTTTAGTGAGGCTGTTGAGCCCTCTTATATTCCAGGATGTGATTTTCATTATAAACAGGGAGGTTATTGGCTAAACAGGAAGGAATGCAAGTCCTTTATCTTCCCTGAGTTGATTAGGAATATGCCTAGATCCTGGAGAACCTCTGCATCTGTTCTTCTTCCTCTTTTTTTGTTTTGCTTACGTCCTGATGAAAAAATGGAGAGATTTTTAGGATGCTTACCTGTGCCCTTTGTGATCCCCAATCTATTTTGTTGCCTGTCCAGTACTGCTTGGTGTGTTGCAATGAAAATATCCCTGACTTTTCTGATTTCTTCCTCTGGGATATTGTCTGGTCCTTGGGTTTTCCATTGTTCTTCTATGGCCGGCAAATTGACCCCTTCTTTTTCTAGAATTTCATTGAGATCCATGTCTTCGCTTCCCCCATCACTTGTTAGCATGTCTGTGTCCTCTGCTGCTTCCTGGGTTTGAGTCTCTGTGTCTGTGACAAGTTCCTCTGTATTCGTGGCGCCTTGGGTGGATATATGTCGAAGAGGAGCTTCAGGGGGTGTATTTTCTTTTTGGTTGTCTTCTGAGTCTGCTTCTGATTCTAAAACAGCGAACGGATTGAGGGTTCTGCTTGGGCCCATTGCTGCTTTACTGTTTCTTTTCCTGTATGCTCTTTGGCGGGGTTTTGGTTTTTTAAAGGTCGCTTGACCCTTTGCTGGCTGCTCAGGTTTAGCCTCTTCGACTGGTTTGTTGAGTGGACATTCCCTGATCAGGTGGCCGTGCTCATGACATTTCCTGCAGCGAAATGGGATCTGCTCGTAGTCAATGGCTTGGAAGTAGTCTTCGTCTCTGAACTCTAGCCACAGTCCGTCGTGCAGGGCGCCTGAGACATCCATTTCCACGCAGATTCGGGCGCGGGAGGTATATTTCCTTTGTATGGTCGTCTCTGAGGCTTTGATGAAGGTACCAAGTCGATCTCCAATGCACTTGAGGGTGGCAAGGCCCCAGTAGTCTATAGGTAGGGAGAAGAGCCGGATCCATACTGGGACTCTGTTAAAAGTTTCTTTCTCAGGCGCGAAGTTTGCTTTCCAGGGCCTCATATACAGGCCGGCGGAGGAGAGGAAATACGGGCCTCCGTCAAATATTCTATCCTTATCTTCTAGGTTAGAGAAGATAACAGTGAAAAAACATTTAGCTCCAAGGTGGAGATCGACCTCACCTTTAGGTCTCCAGTGTTGTTTGATCCAGTTGCAGAGGGCTCGTTCAGTGGGCCACAGGCCCATAAATTTGCAGATGATGGCATGCTCCATCATATGATCCCTGAATGCTTGGATTTCTGGGTCGGAGAAAACTACTCGGAGTGCCTCTTTTTTCTTTGGTTTACATACACCTTGTAGGTTGCTCTTGGAGCTGATGTTGGAGGCTTCTGCTTTATCCTCATTTGCTACAGATCTTGTTTCCTCCCTGTGATGCTTGTCGTCTTCTGACGGTTCGAGTGCTGGGCTCGAGCTATTCTTTCCTGCTTCCGGTTCCTTTACGTGCGTTTTCTTTTTGTTTCTGTCCAGGTCTGACATGCCTGATCCTTGTATTGGACCTTTCTGTCCTTGGGCTGCCATTCCAGTGTTATTGCCTGAGCTGTCTTTTTTTGTTTCGTAGCCTGGGATCTTGAGACCTTCCGCCTTTTTGTTCATATGGATCACTGCGTCCCGAAAGGATGGGGTCCCCATGGACCCCCCCTCTGTCATCTGTCGGGCCAGGACCCGACCTCTGTGAGAGAGGACCTCGAATCGATGCTGGTGCGCTGCCAGGGTTTGGTGGGAACGGACGAAGAAGCTGGATGGAAAACCTAGGACTTCCCTTCCATAACTCCTCGAGAGTTTTATCATTATTAGGCCTGAGTTGAGTTTTGTTTGACATATATACTACTGCCTTAGCTACTTCTCCCCAGAAATTGTGAGACACTCCTACTTCATCTAACATTTCTCTATCCATTTCATGGATTGTTCTATTATTACTCTCTATTAATTCATTTTCTAAAGAGTTCTAATCACTGAGAACTGCTTCTTTATGTTGTGCTCTTCACAGAATTCCTCAGATTATCTTGAGGCGTACTCTCCCACTCTTTCTGATCTTAAGAATTTTATATTTAATTCTTTCTCAGTTTATATTGAGCTTTAAACTTCTTGAAATGCTTGAATGCTTCCGATTTTTCTTTTAAGAGGACAATCCAAGTGGCCCTAGTTAAATCATCAACCAGAAACATGAAAAACCTCTCTCCTTTTGAGGTTATTACTGTGATTGGGCCACAAATCTCTGTGTGAATGAGCTCCAAAGGTCTGGATGAGGATAACTCTTTCGATTTTAAATGAGTCCTAGTCTTCTTTCCAAACTGACATGACTTTCAAATTATGTTGTTAGGCTTTCGTAGTCTTGCTAATCCTCTCACTTCTCCCATCTTGCTTACTTTTATAAAATTGTCAAAATTCATATGCTCAAGCCTCTTGTGCCACAACCTTTATTCACTTATTTTACATAAACAATAATTAACCCTAGAATAGTCAAACATATATACATTATTGTGGTTTCTTATTTCTTTTCCCACCAGTTTTCCATTTTTTATGTTTCTTATCTCACATTGTTTAGATCGAAAATTTACATCATAGCCATTATCACAAATTTGGCTAAAACTGAGAAGATTGTGCTTGAGACATTTTACATACAATACATTTTTTCTTTTGGTTTTTGATCAAGACTAACTACACCTTTACCCTTGATTATTGTTGGAGCATTGTTTCCAAAAGTGACATTGCTTCCTCTGTCCTTTTCCTTAAGTGGCATAAATTTTCTTTTGTCCCCGATCATATGTTTGGAACAACCACTATCCACATATCATTTTTTTCTTGATTATGAGCTCATAAGGTGAGACCACACTGATTGTTATTTTGGTCTTTTAATTCCATCTCCCTTTATCCTTTTAAATAGTTGTTTCTCTGAAATTTTAGGACATAGAAAGGTATTCAAACCTACGTCTGAACTCACTAGATTTTTTCCCATAATTATTACATTTGAAGCATTCTACTTCACTTAGTAAGGGAGAGAAGACATTCTGATTTCTGAGAGACAAATTTTGAGATTTAGGAATACGATGCATATTATATCTAAGATTTTCATCTCTTTTAACTTTGGTCATTGTACAATCAATAGATTTATCTCCAAAGATATGACACTTATAACAGTGACCATAGAACAAATAGGCATTCCTTTTATTTAAATCATTATGATATTATGTAGGGGAATACCTTGATCATCTGAATGGTTGGTTCATCCTCCATTGAAGATCTCCTCTCTTCCCTTCTTCTCTTTTGTATTCATTAATTCTTTCAAGAATATTCTTCCCATTTCTTTGTGATTCTTCAAATCCTACTAACCACAAGTTTTTTCCCCACAAAATATTCTTGTGCCTTATATTAGCCCATACCGGTTTTGATTCTTGAGGGCCTTTCACTATTTAGGATTTGATCTAGTCTCCTTGTCCCTTCAACAAATTTTCCATTTAAGCCTTTCTCAATCATTTTTTTCTCAAGATCAGTTCTCAAAGAGACAACCTCTGCTTCAAGACTCTGATAGTTCTCTTCCAACTCTCGAATCAGATATTCAATAACCTCTTCTTTTCATTTAGCCTCATCCAATTTAAATTTCAAAGACAAAATATCATCTTTTCATATCATTGCTTCTCACAACAAAACTTCCTCTATGCTCTGCCTTCATTGTCAAGAGTTCTTCACCGACTTTTGTTCAGCACTACCTTTGTCATTCTCCACACATCCCTCTCACTATTCTTGTTACTCTATTAGATAGAGTCCTCCCATTTGCTTCAAACTCTTTGTCTCTATGAGCTTTTCTCACAACACAACCCACTCACACATCTTCTCAACTCCCCCATATTCTTCATTGTTGGTGATCATTTTTGTTCCACTAAGACACTCTACGCAAGGAGGTATTTCATTTCTATCCTTTAGCCACCCAACTGTACTTAGTCATGGCTCTCCTTGTCTGTCTTGCATCTTCTGGTGATTTCTTCTCATAGTACCCAAAACATATATGGACCTTGTAGTTCTCCATAGTCTAAATCTATAGAGATCCTATGTTGAGAAATTAATTCTTACGTGACTTGCACAGTTCTCCGAGAGTCACAATCTTATTTATCTCTCCATATATCTTTGAAAAATCACATAGGTGACCAATATGTTCTCATTTAATACAACCATTCATGCAAGAGAAGTAGTCGATCTCTTCTTTCATTCTCTCAAATTCATATATGCTATGAATTTGTCCTTCATTTCTTGTTATAGAGTCTTTTTTAGGTTTATCCACTTTCAATCTACCAGCTCGTCCATTCCTACTTTCAATGTTGCAGTTGCCAACCCATATGCATTTAACTCTTTGTACTATATTATCGAATAAATTCCACATCGTTGCAATGCTCTGATACTCCTCATCCCCAGTATCTCTAGCTCCTCTGACGTTGAGCTCCTTGAGAATTTCTCCTCCATGGGACCGAGTGTTATGACCTGCTGCTTAGCATTAAGGTGCTATGCCTTCAGGATCCTATCAAGGGACTTTATTCCTTTCTTAACTTCTTTGTTCCCTTGGTTCTTTGAACTCTCGTGACCATGTTCCATCCCAATATCAGAAGCCCCCTTTATCAAAAATTTTACAAACTCCAACGTTACTAGAGTTTTGACATCTTCAACCATCAAAATGTGGACGTCCAATATGACGTATCACTCCATGTGGCAACTCCTTAGAGGAGACACATGTCACACAGTTCTAGCCCATTAAACTACTGAGTAATGTTAAATATGCTTGCCACATGTCCTATCGTACTTCCACATCATGCTGATGTCAGATTCCACTGTATCTTATTGAAACCAACCTCATGTTGCCATGTGTCCTTTTATAAGAGAGAGAAAAGGGCTTGTCAACCTTTTCATTTGTTATGAAATACTTAGTTAATATTTATGAACATTCCTCAAGTATTTTTAGTACTATCAACACTTTATTGATATCACAACTTTTAAAGGCTCCTCACATTAAGAAGTTTTGATACTATGATAACAAATATGATAATGTTTCAATATGTCGATGCTTTGATGTGTTGATGCTCCAATGTGCCAATCTCTAGGGTTTTGATATGCTGATATTTCTTCCTTCCTAAGGCTTCACAACCGTGAACTTCTATAGACCATATAGTTCGATCTAGGAATCCATTTTTGAACTCCCATGTATCATTGGAAATTTTTTTGAGAGAACTTTCCAATAGAGAGGGTTGAATGTAGGCTTTGATTCCTTCTACTTCTTGGAATATGACTTTAAACTTCTCTACTCATTGTCTCTTTGAACAACTAAAATCACACCCATCATGATGATCTTCTACATGAATTCTATAACTACCATGGAAATCCATCTGGTCCATCACTTGAATCATCATTTTATGGGTTTTCCATTAAGTCTGCTGTTATAATGACTTTGTACTGAAATATTTTAGTTATCATAGGAATCCTTATAAGCCATGAATTTGCTCCAACACGCATTCATGCATGTCCGGTTGACATCAGTGCCAACATTGATGCAAAATATTATTACAACCACCATCAATTTTTCGACAAACTCATCAAAAAATGGATAGTAATAATCAATATTATTTGAATATGCAAGATGATTCACCTACATTCTTATTTTGTCCACATGCTACTGAGATAAATGAATATGTGTCCACCATTTATGTAAGGTTTAATATCCATGATATGGTTATGCATAATAGCATGCTTGATTTAGGAGCTTCACAAATTTATATGCCTAATATTGTTATGGATAATCTATGGCTAGGTATTAGTAGACCCTGAAAGGACTTGTTTTCATTTGATTCTAGAAAAAGAGAGTGTCTAGGTTTGATTAAAGACTAAGTTGTGAACATGACTTAAATCCTAGCAAAGAGTATGGTAATGGATATCATGGTAGATGATATACCACCAAGGTTTGGAATGCTACTTTCTCCTTCTTGGGCAACTAAAGTAGGTGGTACTCTATATATTGGCATGTTATATGACTCCATCCCTATTTTTGGAGAAAAAAAGGAGACTATATAGGGACGTTAAAATGAAATATGTGGTAAGAAGTAAGGAAGAACCATTAAATAATCCAATTGATGTTGTAGACATAGATTTGTGGTCATCAATTTTATTTAATGATTTGAATTTGGAGGAAGAAAATCACTAGCAAGTGGAAGAGAAAATCTAGATAGAAAATGAGCAAGTGGTTGACATAGATGAGACTTGGAGTATTCATTTTGATGGGTCTATTTGCAAAGAGATATCAAGAGCTAGTATATGTATCATTTCTCCAGATGGAGTCATCCAAGTGTATTCTTTTAAGTTATATTTTAAGTGTTCTAATAATCGCGCTGAATATGAGGATTTAGTCATTGATTTGAACATACTCAAAAAGTAAAGAGCTAAAAGGATTCAAATTTTTGGAGACTTAGAGATCATTATAAATCAAGTTAAATAGTTACATCAGACAAAGCATCCAAGGATTAGAGCTTACATAAATGAGGTTTGGGATTCATTTGATAATTTCTTTGTTGTGCCGAAAATTTCAGTAGTTTATAGACAGGAAATTTGCATTGTTGATTCATTGGCTAGTACAACAACTATGTTCAAAATTCATATTTACCCAAATAAGAAATATCAAGTAGACATGGTATAATAACCCTCCATTCCAAACAACCTAAATAACTTTCAGGTCTTCGAATATTATCAAAAAATGGAGGAATTTTTGGAAATGACTAGTGAGTTTTCCAACCATCCTATTAATGAAGACAAAGGTTCAGAAAATTAGGTTGATTCAGATGAATTTGTAAATGTTAAAAGAGATCAAAAAATAATCTAACTAAGAAATAATTTCTTTCCTAATGGGTTAGTGCCCTTGGAAAATTTATTTGACATGAATGATCTCGTTCTCAAACCAAAAATGAAGCCTCACAATAATAAATTACAAGGCTGAAATTTATGTACAAAAAGGGAACCAAAGGTTGGAAAATTTTCAAGCTATTTAAATGAGGAGAAAAAGGAGAAATATTTTTCTTTATTGAAATAATTTTCTGATTTCTTTGCATTAAATTATGAAGATTTAAGTGTCTAGACAAAAGTATAATTCAACATACTATACCCTTAAAGGAGAATGAAAAGCTTTTCAGGAAAAAGCTGAGAATAAATACTAAACTATTGTTAATAGAGGAAGAAGTGAAATTTGTGTTGGATGCTAATATTATAATTTCCTTGAGGTATTCATAATGGGTTGAAAATATTATACTAGTAAGGAAAAACAGTAAGGAAAAATAATAGGGAGTTTCGACAATGTGTGGATTTCAACTATGTTACATTGAAGGATAATTCCCCATTTCCTAAGATGGAGCACATCTTGAAAAGTGTTGTTGGATCATAAAATATTTCAATGCTAGATGGTTTCTCAAGGTATGATAAAATATTTTTCCATCCAGAAGACCAACAAAAGACAAGCTTTACTACACCATGGGGAACATTCATCTATTCCAAAATGCCTTTTGCATTAATGAATGCAAGAACTACATTTTAGAGGGACATGAACATATATTTTGCAACGAAGAGGAATACATTTGTGGTAATATATTTGGATTATACCATATTATATTCATTATTTGATTTTGAGCATTTAAAACATCTTAGGAAAGTATTTTTGAAATGTAGAAAATTTGGTATTTCACCAAACCCCAAAAACACCCATTTTTCTATGAAATGGGGTAAGATTTTGGGTCATATAGTATCTAAGAATGGCATCCAAAGTGATTCAAAGAGAGTTGAAACAATAAAGAAACTTGATTAACCCAAAAGTAAGAAGGAAATTTAGCCATTCTTAGGTAGAGTAAATTTTCTATGGAGGTTCATTCCAATTTTTTTTTGAAATATTAAGGGTAATTAACAACATGCTGAAGAAGAACAATGATGTCAAGAGGACATAAGTGGTTTGAAAGGAAAGATCCAGAGCATACTAGCATAGTGACTCAAGGGCGAGCCACATTTATAGACAAGAAATATTTTGAGGAAATAAAATCAACAATAACTAAATCTCCTATTCTTATCAACCTAGACTTATCAAAGGATTTCATAGTCTTTTCATTTGCTTTAGAACATACTATCTCAAGGGTTTTATTGCAGAAGAATCAAGAAACTCAAGAGTATTCGATCTCATTTTTCAGCAAAATTTTGAGATATGCTGAGCTAAAATATGGTAATATGGAAAAACAGGACTTTTCGTTGGTGAAATCACTAAAATATTTCATATTTTATGTTCTCCACTCTCATGTGACGACAATTGTTCCTAATGTTGTTGTAAAAGACATCCTTAGTCAGCCTAAGTTTGATGGTCGTAGAGGTAAGTGGATCACAAAATTATTTGAGTATGGCCTAGAGATTAAACCAAAAATCTTAATCAAAGCTCAAGGTCTAGCTAAAATGATGAGTGAAACAAATTGTGACACTTTGGGCATAATTGTTTTCTCAATTTTTCCAACGATTGAGAAGAAAGACTTGTTCTTAAAGTATCTAATGAACTTAGAAATTCTCCCTATTATAGTGACATAATCTATGTTTTACAAAATTTGGAAGCCCGAACAGGGATGGGTAGAACTAGAGCACATTCTTTGAAGTTGAAAAGTGCCAAGTACTATTGTATTGATGGTTCCTTGTTTTGGAAAGATCCAACAAAGATCCTTTTGAATTGCCTCATCGAAGTTGAAACAAGACAAGTGGTAAAAGAAAGTCATGAAGGAGTGTGTGGAGGAAATCACTACTGGAAAGCCATAGATAATAAAATCCTTAGGCCATGATACTATTCAACAATTATTTCTACATATGTACACAAAGAGGTAGCATCTTCTTTTAAGTGCCAAGTTTTGAAGGAAAAATAAAGTTATTGTGATTACCTTTGAAAGAAATCTCAGTTGAAACCCCATTTCAGCAATGGGAGTTAGCATTTATTGGAGAAATTCATCCACATATCATAAATGGATATTCATTGCCACATACTACATTACCAAATGGATTGAAGATATACCTACAAGACAAGCTACTGATAGTGTAGTGGTTTGGTTTTTAAAAAGTATCTTTTCAAGGTCTGGCTACCCTAGAGAAATAATAATAGATAATTCTCAGTCTTTTAAATCGTAGAAAGTGGTCAAATGATGTGATAGTTATCATGTTACATTAGGTAATTCCATATCCTATTAACCCCATGGTAATGGACTAGCTCTGACATCTAAAAAACGTTTTGTCATAATTATCAAGAAGTTGTTAGAAGAGAACAAGGCATCGAATACCAACTTGAAGTTTGCACTACGGGAAGTGTTGGGGAAATCATATTTGCTATAATTCCATCCTTAAATTATCAGTCTGGGATTCGAAAGCTTCGAGGCACAAGAACAGGTAATGCAAGATAAGAGAATCTAACCCAAATTAGAGTACAAAATCAATTTATTATTTTAGTGTTATACAATAACACCAATTAATGATATAAAAGAAATTATTAAAAGAAAACACCATACACTTGTTCGAAAAGAACACCTATGATAACAATTCTAACTTGAAAGATACTATTAAAGGAAACTCATTACAACTTAATCTATGAAAAACCTTCAATTGAACAATCTAAATCTAAATGAAATAAATCATTCAAAAGGAAGCCCACACTTCATAATCAAGAAACTCATAATTGAAACTGAAAAGTAAATTAAAGCCAAATCAATCTGCATTAAACTAATATCTCTACCTATGTAATTGAATTCACACTTGGACTTGATCTTACAAAGAAATGATTATGCTATGGAAACCAAGAAAGCTTCTAATTGAAAAGAGATCTAATTGCTAAGTTAAATCTTGGGTGATGAAACAAATCAAAAAACAAATGCTCAAAAGAAACTAAGTAATGAAAACCTAGCTACAGGATACTAGCTAAGCCCTATGGACTATACCTAGCTACAGTTCCAAATTAAGACCCTAGCATAGAGAGGCACCATGCCATTCGAGGATCATAGAAATTTCATTTATCTCTGTGATCAAAGTACATTAGACGATAGGGCTAAGATGTCTGAGTTCTAATGACTTTGACAGATATGAATGTATGGGACCCTAATGAAAAGATAGGGGATTTACAGTTGATGGCTTTGGAACCATGGCTGAACCATGAGGAAGTAAGGGTTGCAGAAGTGAAGAGGATATTGGCAAGGGAACAAACAGAGCCTCTTATCATCATTGCTGAGGAGTCCAATCCAATGGTTGTCATTAGCACACATAATTTAATTTCAAATGATCCTGAACTTGCACTCAGATATCTTGTTGCCTGAGAGCAAGCCATTACACATTTTGAGGACATGTTCAGATTGTTAGGGGATGATAGCATGCAAGCTTTCCTAAGGAGATGGAATACTTTGCCATACATTTTGAAGATAAGAGACTACCACTCTCCTCAAGGGATGAGAGAAGAATTGAACAAGACACCCATGTACAAGCAATCCATCCAAAGGCTCAAAGTCAATTGGATTGGTTTGAGACTCAATCCACCACTGCTCTTGGAGATGTTAGAAGGAAGGAAGGAAGGAATAAGAAAGAAAGCAGTGGGAGGAGGTAGAAAATAAGTTAGGATTCTATGCACAGGAAGAGGAAACGACAACAGAAGCATAGGATGTCAGGGAGGACACTAGAGCTATGAAGGACATGGATATTGATTAAGTTGCTTAGAGGATGAGAAACAATTTTAGTAGGGGTGACGATGAGCCTCATCATTGGGTAATTATATGGGCATTAATTCACTTTCTAGCTAGTTAAATCAACTCTTCTCACAATTTACTATATGTTTTTATTATATTTTGTTTATTGAGATGAGTTAAAGTGAGATATTATGCCGAGTGGACTAATATGCATTGAATGCAAGTTTGGAAGAGAAAATCAAGGAATTTTGGCAAGACTAAGGTTTGAAACTCGAATGGCACAAGGGAGAGATATTGTAGGAGGTAAATCCACCTCATTTACTCCTCCCCCATTAATCACACCATCTCAGAGTGCAATCAACCAAGTCATGAAGATCAAGAGGAAGCCACTCTAGTGATAGACAAAGAGTTAGTTCATATTGAGTTTGGGAGCTGAGCCTCCCTAGATTTAAGGAAGTCATTGGGGACTTCAGCTATATAAGTAGAAAGGCCTAGAGCATCATTAGGATTCGATTTTTTTTTTGTAAAAACACTAGTTAATTTCGAGTTCTATATTTGTGGAATACATTGATGTAATTTTATATTTTGATAATGAAAATGATTGTTTTCTTAATCGAGCATTGAGTTAAATCACAGGGTTGAAGCTCTTGGGTTAGGGCCCAGCCCTAGCAACAAAGGTTCCTCTTCTTGTATATGTATGCTTGGCTTAGTTTAATAGATTCATGTTAAATTGTCCTTATAAGCAATTCGTTGCAGTGAATGTAGATTTTATTAGTTGTTTATTAGTTTTCTTCCATTCATGCTTTACTTTAGTAGTAGGTTAGAAGGGATAAAAGGAGTACCGCAAATCTGTCAGTAGGTGTCTTGACCTGACCTCTTCCCTCAGGGATCATGATTTGAGGAAAAGGCCCTTAGGCAACCCCAAAAGGACAGATTTCCATTTTCTCATAATATTTAATGTTTACTGTACTTGAACAACCATTTGATCAGTTTTTCTAGTGTAGGATTTAATTACCATCTCTTCCATCTTCAACCTTACACTAGATCTCATCCATGATTCCATTTTATTCAACAATTTTCCTCGTGCATGAAGTAGACAACTAGTTCACTAAATTCTTACTTTCTAGCTTGTTAGAATTATTCTTGTTTACATTACTTTTTGGAAATTATAAATTTTTGATGCAGAGCAGGTGCTTCCGAAATATAAAGAGATATCGTAGCAGGAAATCACCTTCCAACCTCATCCATACATAATCATTCCTTGATTTCACCAAGATCTTCACCAATCTCATCATTTTACATAATAATTCTTCCAAGCATGTTGAGTGAATCCAACCATCTCCTAACCTTAGTTTTGAGTTCTCAGTGATCCTAGGCATTTTCTCACTGCATTCCAGCAATCCAATACCTTCCCTAAGCCTTCCATCACCTTCAACAACCATCGTGTTGCTCTCGGCTGTATCTAGTAGAAATACAGGGAATCCTATAGGCTTCTAGTACATCATTTAGGTTTTCCTATAATGGCATGTTCTGAGGCTGAATTGAGGGAAAACCTCTAGGAAGCCGCACCAGGTCACCCAAGGGCCTCCCAAACCTTCCAACCATCTCCTAAACCTTCAACCATCCATGAGCATCACTAAGCCACCTGCCACATCACCAAAAGAGATTAGGGTTTACACTTGCTTTTCCCAATGCTTATGATAGTAGCATTTCATACATGTTAGCTTGGCATTATTGTAAAGCATAGTTTCTTAGAATTTCATTATGGATGAGGAATTTCCCAATTAAATACGGGTTAATTCCCTTAGAAACTGTGAAAGGAAATACGAGCTTGGCAAGAAGCATACTTGGCTAAGTATTGGATAGAGCTTGTTTGTGAAGCAGTGAGATAGATTGAGATAATGCAAAGGTTGCTCGTGGTTGAGAAAACATTGTAATCTTCTCATATTTTCTAATCAATGTAATATAGAGATTGAAGAGGGCTTTTAGCTATGGCTTTCCCCAACAAATTATTGTGTTATGCGTGATTAAATTCTTTCTCTTTTATGCTTAGTGATTTCATTGATCATTTATTGTTTTCATTGATGAGTAGACTAGATTCAAGTCAATTGTTTTAGCATATTACAATCTGCAGTTTGAATCCACAGGGAATTTCTACATTATTGATGCAGAGGAGGAGGTTGGGAAAGCTTCAAAGAGAAGAAAGAGAGAGAGGAAAATAAAGCACGTTGACAGAAAGAAGGAAAAAATGCTAAAGGCTTCCAAAATCACAAAAAAACCTACTAGAAGGGTGACAAGAAGTTAGAACAATCTAGACCTCCTTGCTTAGGCTGTAGAAGCCATGGGGCAATGATTAATTTACTTCACAGGGCAGAGAAATACACAAGACCTAGTTTTTTTTTTGCACAATCCCTAGTTTTGTTGCACAAACCCTAATGGTCCCTTGGCCTTTTGACCTACTCAATTTAATATTTTTGGTAGCTTATTAGTTTTGATATGTTGTTGTAATATTTCAGAGACTTTTGTGGCTAAGGAAGTATGAGTCAACATGAGGAAGAAAATCCTTGAAAGGATCAAGTAGTTACAAAGGCAGTTACACAATTGCAACATAATTGACAGGTTCATGCACCAATTTTCTATAAGGAGGGAAGACGAGTTTCAATTTAAGATATCAACCCTACAAACAAGTGAACAATTCAAGATCCTATATTGAAGTAGTGACCTCATCTTTGTTCTACGATACTAGTAAAAGATACACACAACATTTTTACAATCAATTTTGACTAATGATATATGCACATGGAGATCTGAGTAGCTAGGATGATAGGATTATTATTATTTTTGCTAATTAAACTTTCAAATTATGTACATATATTGTAATTATTGCTACCAAACTCTGTGGAACTTATCTCTATTTTATTTTTCCTATCGATTACATGAAAAATATGGCAAAAGGTTGCTTTTTGAAAACGAAATAGCCATTGTTTGTGTGTTCAAAGCTTTATGACTTTGCCAAGATCAACATATTTCGACTAGTGATATAATGGTTCATGTGGTAGTATGTCTTAATATGTATTGTATTATTTGTATGTTTCAATGTTTCCTTATTTGTAATCTCATTTGAATGTATGGTTTTATGAGGATTTGAATAAGAGTAATTGATTCAAAATTGATCCATGATTTCATGCCCTCGGTTAAGATATTCAAGTATTCCTATCTCTATCCTTTAAAGCTACTTTAGGATTAATTTTATATGCCCTAATATAGTGGAATTTCTCATATTTTCTCCCTCTAGGTATACAAATGACAAAGATCTAGGATGTCCTATCTACCTTGCATTTATCAATCCTCATCACACAACCAGTATCTTGCTAAATCTTGGTAAATTGACATAAACCCTAGCTGCTAAACTCTATTGCCCAATGGACTATCTCCCTAAGGCTAAAAGAAACCATACATCTACACAACGCAACTGAAGATCTAGTCACTGTATAAAAGTACACTCATTTGTTGATTCAATGATTACGTTGTCTCTAGATTGAAGGAGTGCCTCTCTAGATTGAAGGAGCCAGCCTTGAATCTATACGTTAAATTGCAAAGCTAGAGTTGAATCTATAAATTAAATTGCAAAGCTTACCTTAGAAACTTGAAAGAGCCAGCCTTGAATTTATTAGTTAAATTGCAAAGCTAGCCTTGAATCTATAAGATAAATTGTAAAGATTACCTTAGAAACTTCTCTCCTACAGCCAAGAGAAATTTTCGAAGTAATAACAATTGGGTCATTGAATCTATAAGTTAAATTGCAAAGCTTACCTTAGAAACTTCTCTCCTACAACGAAGAAGAGAAATTTTCTGAGCGATAACAGTTGGGTCATTGAGTTGAATGGACAAACTGTCATCGTCCATTTATGTCAACTGCCAAAGAGAATAGGACCAATTAACCGGTGAATTTATAACACAGATTTTTTTTTAATGGAAAATGAAATGAACACAATATAAATCATACAATGGGTACAACTTTTCCCAGGATTTTGAAGCGTCATACAGTTCGTATATAATCTTCATTATAATCCTCTTGTCGATAATTTAACCTTATGTGCGAAGCATCGCGGTTAGTCAGCGGTGAGACACAATTCATAATGAAATCCTATTCTAAAGCCATATATTCATAGTGAATCCTTAATACTCAAAATTTGTTCGAACATAATTTCTTGAGAGAGAAACACCTTAGAAGCATGGTATGTCTAAACAAAATAAAAATAATGCCAATGACAAGGAGGGGAAAGAAAAACCAATAAAGACGCCATGGCTACATAATCACTTTTGTCCCGTTAAACGGCACCGCCATTCCAGTTACGTAGCGCACAACCTTTGTCATGTGCTTCTACTGATGAATCTCTTTTTAGCCTTCACAAATTCTCTTCTGGCTAGCGCACGGCCTCTGCAATGTCTTGCTACCAATGAAGTCTCTGCTTCGCAAATTTTGTGATCGACCTTCCTGCATATTCATTCCTCTTTATATTGTATATACAATAGCTTAACCCTACCTATCCTTTATTCATATTCACTATACTATTTATAAATGCTTCCTTTATTCATTTTTCGAATTATCTCTATACGACATGTGTGTCTTTGCCAGCAATAACAATTCAACCAATGATCGAATGGCTTCCAGCAATAAAAAATATTTATGATATAAGAAGACGCTACTGTTTATTCATCCACGTAACTCTAGTGAACACTTATGTGTTTTGGAATAGGCATGGAGACATGTTTTAGAATTCAAAGAGCCAGACGTTTAGAATTCCATTTATGTTTTTGAAATTTATTTTCAAAATTTTCTAACTAATTATCATACTTGGTCATTAATAACGGACACAATGAATTTTTAATTACAATTTGGTAAAAAAAAATATTTTAAATATTGTTTAATAATTTTATTTAGATATTTTATTTAGATAGGTAAGGAAGTTATCTTTATACATTTTATCAAATTTTTTCAATTTATATCATTTCATCTAAAAAATTTAATTAGAAAAATATATCTTTCAATTTACACCATCAAAATTTTAATCAACTAAATGATTAAAATACCCAATTCCAATAAAAAAAAATTATCTACTTAAAATATCAAGTTAAACATAATGCTATCTCAAACATTTTATCTTATTTCTATGCCAATATAAATATTACAAATATAATCTCATATCAAAACTAAAAAATGAAAAATGTGAGAGTGATCAAATCATGTGTTACAAGCTTGTGGTAAACTTAGTTTCGTCGCCGTTCACTGCATGAAAGAAAAAACATATTGAAAAGTGTGAAATTGTTGCATTTGGAATTAGATTCTTTCATATAATATAATATAATATTATTATATTATAATATATATATATATATATATATCGATTTTATAGCAGGGAATACATTGTCATAGTGATATTTAATTTTCAATTACCGGATACATATTTTACAACGTGTAATTCTCGAAAACTGCTTGAGGATAATAGGGAAAAGTCAGGAATAGAGTTGTCACTGTACGCAACCTCCACCGTTCTAAAAGAATATTAGGGAGACAGTGATTCTCCGAATTTGTTAAACATGCTCAGTTAATTTCAAACTTTAAAAATCATCAGATGGGTGACGAGGCTCCTTTTATCGTTCTCATTTTTTAGTAATTCTATCGACACATCAATATCAATCAATCCCAGAGGGATTGCATTTGTTTAAAAAAGAAAACAATGTGACATCTTACCAAATACAAATCGGATAAGATTAAAATTAGACGAGAAGAATTATATACGTAAGGTCCAGGTCAATTGCCTTGCTGTATTCACCGAAGACTCCTCTACATTTACAATTTCTGCAACATCAAACTTAGCACTTCTGGAAAATGTATTACTCATTTGATTTGCTTAGAATTGTTTCGGTGAGAAAGAAAAGAGGCCCTATGATATCCCCACGAAATAACTTGCAAGTAATAGTAATTTTTTTTTCTACACACACTATCCTACCCATTCATGCTTTTCAAATCAATTGTGTCAACCTTATTACTTCTAATGCACATGCATCAAAATGGAAATATCGATGGGTAATGTTTTCTTGTCATTTATGTGCGTAAACGTAAATATCTCCTCGGAGCACAAAGTATTATCTGTTGGATTTATTGTTGGCACCGCTCACTCCTTACACGTGGCTTTAGCATTTACAATTTTGCTGGCTCTATCACGTGAGGGGGTATGATCTACATATCCTCTTCTTTCACACCCTCAAGGTTCTCCTGGCATCGATGGTGTGGGTGCAAGGAAGCCCATCCGAGGGCGGAGCTGATTTGATATGCGTCACCAAGTTTACTCATAGCGTGGAGGTTATCCAAAACACTTGTTGCACCCTTGGCTCATCTCCGTCTTCCTTCCTGGGACCGAACTCATTCAGAACTCCTCCTCATCGATGAATGGTGATGACTTTCATGCATTGTTGAGCTCTGGATCAATTTGGACCTCGTTTTAATAGTGGTTGTCTTTTGATAAGGATTTATCATGCTATCTTTGAGTTTTTCGTTTCCTATCCCCTTATAGGTTTCATTTTTTTTTTTTTTGTCAGAAACTCTAATATGTTTCATGCTTGTCTTTGTTTATGTGGATGAGGGTTATGGGCCAACCTCCAGCGAATCACACGAGGGTGCGGGTGGAGCAGCCCATTTTCCAGGTCCTATCCTCTCAATGCTTGGTTAACAGGTAAGTTCCTACGATTCCTCGAATTCTCTTTGATAGTTTACTCATTCTGTTGCATGAAATGAAGGGTTCTTCCTTCAATTTAGAAATGGCCCTCTGGCCCAACTCCTCCTGGATTCTTTTTTTCGTTTTTTGTAACAGAGTTATGGCCAGGCTTATACTTGGACAGGATTGCCCTGCTCGTTTCAGGGTTGGGAAATCCTTTCCTCGAAATTGTTTTCCGAATTGACCATGCAACTTGACAAGCCCTCAGGCGCTCTCATGAATTTGTTGTGTAATTATTCCATTTATGGAAGGACTATTCAAGTTGTTTCCTTGATTAATATACTGTGTAGAATTCGTTGCATGGTGAAAATGGTTTATACCTAGCAGGTTGATGCGTGTTCAAAATTACTATAGGGTCTATCTCTATTTACTGTTAGCTTCTTGTTCATTTTTATTTTATAAGTTCTCTACATGAATATGATCCCCAGAGCCCAGATTTATGCTATTAACTAATGTTTTAGGTTTAGTCACTTCCATATGGTTATGAGATTTTCAAGATTTTTTCTTCTGTCATTTATATATATACGTTTATGTGTTTGCAATGTTGTTATTTAAGTTCTTAACTGCATGCAAATAGGAACAAAGGGATTCTGGTTTTGAAGTCTGCATACCCTTGCAGATGTGGTTTTGGTCCTCAGTATTCTTTTAGAATCTATTTATTTATCATTCCACTGATGGTGTTCCAAGGTTCTGATTTTATCTTCTAAACTTTCTTGCATTTCTTTATATTAAGGCATATATAGAGAGAAAAACCCCTATCGATCTTTCTATTAATTGTTGAATGGATTCAGGTTATTATAATGTCAATCTTCTTGAAAACTCTGAATCTATGATAGATCTCTGAGTTTTTTGTTTTCTATTATTTCTACAAATCCTTGGATAAAATTTCCCTACAGACCAGTCTTGCATTTAACTCC
Organism: Pinus tabuliformis; assembly: GCA_031772625.1. NCBI lineage: Eukaryota > Viridiplantae > Streptophyta > Pinopsida > Pinales > Pinaceae > Pinus > Pinus tabuliformis. The sequence goes on along the minus strand of CM062806.1, from coordinate 305,187,260 downwards.
AATTTTTTTTTTAAAAGGGAACAAGAAACTAAACTTCTCACAAACTACTGAGCTCTTGCATCATTAAAGGTTTCTTTTAGGAGGAAACCCATCTCTCTTCTCAGGTTTTCTCCATGGTTCTTTGAAAGAAGATACTTCAACACCCTTTTTTCATAATAAAAATAAAACATTGCAAAATTCCCACAACAGTCCCAACTGAAGGATTTCTTTACATACCTGGAATTTTCCCCTGGAAAGTTCTTGAAAGTCACTCGAATCTGGGTCTACTGTCTCTCATTCACCCGACCATGAGATTCGTCATTCAGGACCAGAATCTCCCCCCTTGCTTACTTACTAGACCATAGTCTTCCACAAGTTACTCGCACAACGTGTAAGGCTATCTAGTCATCCTAGGCTTAGCATTTTTTTCTTTGGTTTGTTCTCCTCTGCCTATCCCTACAATGCATATTTTTTTCTCTCCTCCTCTCCTTTTCTCTGGAAACTCTTCTAGTTAGGGGAGGTAGTTAGGGTTACCTTCATAGAAACTGTCTTTTCCACCTCAAAAGGACAACTTCCTCCTTGAGAAATTACCATCCTTTAGGGAAACACTTCTTACATCTCATAATGAAACAAATTACATTTAAATTTTAATCAAATAATAATAACAAGTTCAGTTTATATTTACCACAGTAAATTAAATATTTACATTTTTTTCCCGGGGCATTACATCTTCCCCCCTGAGATTTGACATTGTTTCGATGACTTTCAGCCATGAACAGCCCTGGATAACTCCATTTCATATGTTCTTGATCTTCCCAATTGGCCTCATCAGGCCCAAAGTGCTACCACTGCACTTTAACTTGGGTATAAACCCATTTCCACAACATTACTTCTCTTCGGTCGAGGATGTTCAACAGTTCGACCAAGATTTCTCCTTCCAGTTCGACCTGAAACATGCAACATCTTAAATTAGTTTTTTCTTTAATAGAACTCATTCAAATTAATCTACCAAAGCTATTTCTTACCTGTATATCCTGCCAACTGATTACATGCATAGGATCATAAACATACTTTTTAAACACTAAAACATGAAAGACGTTGTGGACCCATATATGACTTGGTAGGGCGAGCTGGAATGCTACCGGCTCAATCCTGGCCAAGACTTGAAAAGGTCCACAGAATCGGGGTGCCAACTTAGTGCGCTCATTCCATTGTAACATGCTCTTTTTTGCTCAAATCCTCACATACACATGATCGCCGCCTTGATACTCCTTAAGCCTCCTTTTCCAGTCAACAAAGTTCTTTTGCCTATCCTAGGCTGCCTTCAGATTAGAACGTACCTTTTTAACCATTTCCTCCATTTCCTTAAGCATTTCAAGACCTAACATCAACATATCTTCTAGTCCACCACAACTTGAAGGGGTGTGACACTTCTGCCCATACAATACTTCAAATGGGCTCATTTGTAGTGATGCATGATAGCCATTATTGTACGTGAACTCAACCAAGTGCAGGTAGTCTTCCCACTTGGTTGGTTGTTGCGGCACATATGCTCTTAGCATGTCTTCCACCACTTGGTTCACCGTTCCATTTGCTCGTCAGTTTGTGGGTGATAAGCTGTATCGAAATTCAGCCGAGTCCCCAATTCCTCCAACAGTGTTCTCCAAAATATCGATGTAAATTTTACATCACAATCTGATATTATTGTCTTTGGTAACCCACACAGCTTAAATATATTTTGCATGAAAACATGGTTGATCTGCATAGCTCTGTAAGTAGATTGCATCGCTATAAAATGTGCTGACTTACTCAGCTTGTCCACCTCCACCATGATGGAGTCGTTATTTTTTCTTGACTTAGGAAAGCCTGTTATCAAATCCATAGAGATGGCTTCTCACTTCCATTCTAGGATAGGTAATGGTTGAAATAACCTCGCAGGGTGTTGGTGTTTTGCTTTAATTTGTTGGCATTCTAGACAATATGCCAAGTATCCAGCCACATCTTTTTTCATGCCCAGCCAATAATATTCTTTACGTAGTGCAGTGATAATTTCTGATATGCTGGGTGTCCAGCATAATGACTTTGTGATATTCATCCAAAATCAGATTTTTAATGCTATTCTGATTGGGCACGTACAGCCTTTTCTTGTAATACAACATTCCAGCAACATCTAGAGCATAATCTGGTTGTTCTTCTTTACTAGTTGGGTGTCGAACTTGTTGTTTTATTTGCTGATAAGCAGTATATTGTCCTGCTGCTCTTTTAATCATTTCTCCCAAGGGGTTCTTCCCCTCACTGCAAGAAATCTCTTATAGACATTGCAATTTCCTACTTAAAGCATCTGCCACCCGGTTCTCTTTCCCTTTCAAATGCTTAATCTCAAGATCAAAACCACTTAAGAAATCTACCCACCATGCTTGCCTAGCATTTAAAGTGGGTTGGCTAAAATAATTGGTCAGACTGTGGTGGTCTGTCATTAATAGAAACTTTCTTCCCATAAGATAATGCTGCCACATTTTCAGGGCGTGAATGATGGCTGCCAATTCTAAATCATAAGTTAAATATTTATTCTCATGCTCTTTTAATTTTCTTTATTCTTATGCTATCACCTTCCTTCCTGCATTAACACACCTCCTACCTCTTCTTTACTTGCGTCAGTGCACACCACATAATCTTTGCTAGGATCAGCTATGCTTAGAATGGGTGCGGTGGTGAGTAGATATTTAAGTTGTTCGAATATCTTTTGACATTCAGAGATCCACCTAAAGGCCCTTGCATTTTTGTATAAGGAAGTGATGGGATAAGCTACTCTCGAAAATCCTTCCACAAACGGTTTGTAATAGCTTGCTAACCCCATGAAAGATTGGATGTCTACCACATCCTTAGGTACTAGACATTCCATTATGGTCCTTATTTTTTCAGGATCCACTACGATTCCTTCCTTAGTAATTATATGCCCCAAATATTGTATTTTTTCTTTGAAGAATTCACATTTGCTAAACTTAGCATATAATTGGTGTTCTCAGAGGGTTTGCAATACTAATATGAGGTGCTCTTGGTGCTCCTCCATAGTCCGAGAATAAATCAGTATATCGTCAATGAAAATTAGCATGAACTTGTCCAAATACCGATGAAATACATTGTTCATTGGACACATAAAAGTTGTGGGGGCGTTGGTCAACCCAAAGGGTAACACCACAAATTCATAATAGCCATATCGTGCTCTAAAAGCTATCTTAGCTATGTCTTCCTCTTTAATCTTGATTTGGTGATACCCTGATCGCAAGTCAATCTTTGAGAAAGTTGTTGCTCCCTTTACTTGATCAAACAGTTCATCAATACATGGTAGATGATACTTATTCTTGATCATCAATTTGTTTAGTTGATGATAATCTATACACATGCAAAGGGTCCCCTCTTTCTTCTTAACGAACAACACCGGGGCTCCCCAGGGTGACACACTCGGGCGAATGTAGTTTTTGTCCAATAGCTCCTATAATTGCATTTTTAACTCCGTCAATTCTGGTATGCTCATTCTGTAGGGTGCTCGGAATACCGAGGCTACTCTTGGCACCAATTCGATGGTAAAATCTATGTCTATTTTAGGTGGCAGTCTGGGAATCTCTTTTTGAAACACATCAACAAATTCTTGTATCACAGGAATGTTCTCCAATGTGGCTGTTTTATCTTTCAAATTGGCATAGCCCACTTGGACGACATAAATCTGACATTCTTTCCTAATACATTTTGCTAACTGTGAGGCAGTTATCAGATGAATCTGCACTGTTCGCTTGATTCCCTGCATCTCTTGCTTTATTCCAAGCTCATCCTTATAACAGATAGTGTTGGTTTTACAATTAATTATGGACCAGTGTTTTTCTAACCAGTCCATACCAATCAGTATATCGTATGAGCCAAGGGGAAGCACATTTAAATCTGTTGTCACTAGCTATCCTGCTATCTTTAAAGAAAAGTTTTTGACCTTAGCAAGTACCTGTGTTTTTTCCCCTCTTGCCAACTGTACTAGCCAAGGGTCCATAAAATTAACAGGTTGCAACTTACAATGCTCCACAACTTTAGGACTAATATAACTTAACATAGCTCCAGGATCAATCAAAATAGTTACAGCAAGGTCTGAGAGTTTACCTTCAAATTCCACCATGGTCGGCTGGTACCCTGTCTGACGATCTTCCAGAGCAGCATTAATCTTTGGTAGACTATATCCTACATCACCAACTGTAGATGCTTCATAGACCTGGGAAACTTGTTCGATTCCTTTTCGTTGAGGGAAGTTTTTAACGTAATGGGGTCCACCACAGCCCCAACATTGCACTGGAGGCCTTGCTATCCCTTTGTTGTCTATTTTTCCAGGTTGTTCATTGGTTCTGGACTCAATGGGCAGCTTTAATCAGCGTGAGTTCTTCTGTATGTTTCTTTGTTTTTTCCCTTGGCGGATCTTTTGTTAACACCACCTCGATTATCTTTAGTATTTCCAACCAACTTGCTGCCTTTCTTGTCAACCCATTTCTTACCTAGGATTTCTCCCTTCTACTTGCTTTGCTGGTAGAAAATTTAGGCTTTACGTATGGCCTCATCCATTGTCTTTGGGTTATCGAATTCGATTCTTTCCCTCATGCTCAAAGGTAAACCACTGACAAACCTCTGTACTTTATCCCTTTCCTCCCGAATATAAGGCACATAACGGAGCAATGAAGTAAAACCAGTGATAAATTCATCCACAGTTTGTTGTCCCAATCGCAGGTCATGGAAATCTCTTGCCTTTTCGTCATAGAAGCATTCGGTAAGGTATCTTTCTTTAAAATATTTTTGAAAATTTTCCCAAGTGATAGTCTGTTCACTTACTCCTCTTACCATCTTAACTTCTTCCCACCATCGGGTGGCTTTACCCTGTAATTGGAAAATCGCCAATTGCGCCTTGAGATTGTGATCGTATTCATACAGCTAGAAGTATTTGTTCATATTAATCAACCATGCCTCGGCTGCTTCCTCCTGTTCTCCATCAAAGTGTGGCGGTTTGATCTTACGGAATTCCCCTTGTAACTATATCCATTGCCTTTTTGATGTTTGTTGTTCAAAGGCATTATCAAATTGTTCCTCCTCCCTTCCTTCTGACTCTTCAGGTTCTGTGTGATGATTTTGTTCCTCTGACATCCTTTGTTGCTCAGCACTAGGATTTAGTGGTTGCTGATTTTGCTTGTTAGATAGGCTTTTTATAACTCTCTCATGTTCCATGGTTAACCTTACGTTATCCTCCTGCAATCGGGCCATTTCATTTTTCAATTCCTGCACTCAAAATTGCAAGGTTTGTATTGCGAGCCTTCTCTCCAAGCTGTACCCATAATTCGTGGTTATTCTCTATAGGTCCCTGACCCACTACAAATCTATGTGACACACTGTCTGCTCTTCTCATATTTTCAGTGTCTTTCCTATAATTAAACATAAGAAAAGTAACAGAAGAGTAGTCACGCATGCTCTGTATTTTTTACTACTCAATAGAGATGAAAATAAATTGTATTCTATCTGTCTATCAGTTGCAATTTCCAGAGGCCATAGTTTCCGATACTGGGCTCTGATACCACTTGTGATGTCCCCACGAAATAACTTACAAGTAATAATATTTTTTTTCTACATAAAAACATACACTATCCTACCCATTCATGCCTTTCAACTCAATTATGTCAACCTTATTACTTTCTAATGCACATGCATCAAAATGGAAATATTAATGGGTAATGTTTTCTTGTCATTTATGTGCGTAAACATATATATCTCCTTGGAGGACAGAGTATTATCTGCTAGACTTATTGCTGGCACCGTTGGCTCCTTACACCTGGCTTTGGCGTTTACTATTTTGCTAGCTCTATCACGTGATGGGGTATGATCTACGTATCCTTTGCTTTTGCACCCTCGAGCTTGTCCCCACATCAACAATGTGGGTGCAAGGAAGCCCATCCGAGGGTGGAGCTGATTCAATATGCATCACCCAAGTTTACTCGTAGCGTGGAGGTTATCTAAACCACTTGTTTCAGCCTTGCCTCAACTCTGTCTTCCTTCCTGGTGCCGAACTCACTTAGAATTCCTTCTCGTCGATGAATGGTGATGGCTTTGGTGCACTGCCGAGCTCTGGATCGCTTCGAACCTGGTTTTAACAGTAGTTGTCTTTAGGTAAGGATTTATCATGCCATCTTTGAGTTTTTTGTTTCCTCTCTCCTTACAGGTTTCATTTTTTTTTTTTGTCCGAAACTCTAATATCTTTCATGCTTGTCTTTGTTTCTGTGGAAAAGGGTTATTGGCCGACCTCTAGTGAATCACACGAGGGTGTGGGTGGAGCAGCGTAGTTTCCAGGTCCTATCATATCAATGCTTCGTTAATAGGTAAGTTCCTACGATTCCCCAAATTCTCTTTGATAGTTTACTCATTCTGTTGCATGAAATGAAGGGTTCTTCCTTCGGTTTAGAAATGGATTCTTCTCTTCATTTATTGTAACAGACTTATGGCAGGGCTTATACTTGGATAAGATTGCCCTGCTCCTTTAAGGGTTGGGAAATCCTTTCCTCGAAATCGTTTTCCGAACTGTTGACCATGCAATTTGACAAGCCATCAAGCTCTCTTATGAATCTGCTATGTAATTATTCCATTTATGGAAGGACTATTCGGGTTGTTTCCCTGATTAATATACTGTGTAGCATTTGACGCATGGTGAAAAGGGTTTATTCCTAGCAAGTTGATGCGTGTTGATAGTTGTTATAGGGTCTAGCTCTATTTACTGTTAGTTTCTTGTTCATTTTTATTTTACAAGTTCTCTATATGAATATGCTCCTCAGAGCCCAGGTTTATGCTATTAACTAATCTCTCAGGTTTACTTGATTCCGTATGGTTACGAGATTTTCAAGATTTGTTCTTCTGTCATATATATATATATATATATATATATACATTTATGTATTTGCAATGTTGTCATTTAAGTTCTTAATTGCGTGCATATAGGAAAAAAGGGATTCTGGTTTTAAGGTCTGCATATCATAACGGATGTGGTTTTGCTCCTCAACATTCTCTTAGAATCTATTTGTTTATCATTCCACTGATGGTGTTTCGGTGTTCTGATTTTAGCTTCTAAACTTTCCTGCATTTCTTTATATTAACGCATATGCAGAGAGAACATCCCCTATCGGTCTTTCTGTTAATTGTTGAATGGATTTAGGTTACTATAATGTCAATCCTCTTGAAAACTCTGAATCTTTGATAAATCTCTGAGGTTTTTGTTTTCTATTATTTCTACAAATATTTGGATAAAATTTCCTACAGACCACTCTTGCATTTAACTCCAATTTTTTTTTAAAAGGGAATAAGAAAATAAACTCCTCACAAACTACTGAGCTCTTGCATCATTAAAAGTTTCTTTTAGGACACCCATCTCTCTTCTCAGGTTTCCTCCATTGTTTCCTGAAAGAAGATACTTCCACACCTTTTTTTCACAATAAAAATAAAACATTGCAAAATTCCCACAGCAGTCCCAACCCAAGGGTTTCTTTACATACCTGGAGTTCTCCGGTTGGAAGGTTCTTCTTGAAAGTCACCCGAATCTGGGTCTGTTGTCTCTCATCCACCCAACCACAAGATTTGTCCTTCGAGACCAGAATCTCCCCCCTTGCTTACTTGCTAGACCACAGTCTTTGGCAAGTTCCTCACACAGCGTGCAGAGCTATCTGGTCATCCGAGACTTAGCCTTTTTTTTCTTTGGTTTGTTCTCCTCTATATGTCCCTACAACGTAGATTTTTTTCTCTCTTCTTGTTCTTTTCTCTGGAAACTCTTCAAATTAGGAGAGGTAGTTATGGTTTCTTTTACAGCAACTGTCTTTTCCACCTCAAGAGGACAACTTCCTCCTTGAGAAATTACCATCCTTCAAGGAAACACATCTTACATCTTATAATGAAACAAACTACATTTAAATTTTAATTGAATAATAATAAGAAGTTCAGTTTATATTTACCACAGTAAATCAAATATTTACATTTTTTTCCATAGCATTACAGGCCCAGTAGGGATTTCCAGGAACATAGCAACTAACCAAAATTGATAGGAGGCAATGGTATATAGCTCTTTCTCTTTGGAAACTACATCTTATTTCATAGCAGAATGGAACGAATACGATGTGTTCTTTGCGTTCCGACATAATAGATGTATATATATAGAATTTGAATTGAATTTGAATTTATGTAGATGTAAAAATAAAAGTGAAATTTAAAGTATTGGATTTTTTTTGTTTTGGGAAATTTAATTTATTATTAATAATAATTAATAATTATATGGTAATTGTTTTATCATATTTTTATTAATACTCATATATCAAAATTTAAAGTGCATTTTAAGAGTAATTACAATGTTTTTACAGGGTTAATTAAATAAAAAAGAATATTATAATAATTGTCATATGAAATGAGAAATGAATTTTTATTTTTTAAAGTATGTGGTATTGGTAAATATTGTTATTCTAATATGTTATTGTAATAAAATTTATCTATATATTAAGAAACTTTATGATAATATGCTTTTCCAATTATTTAATTTATATCGCTACCATAATAAATGTGATACGCTCATACTGAATATATTTAATAAAAATATAAGGTTTTTTGTCTGGTTAAGTTGTTTTTGATTTGTAAGATTAATTTTTATTATAATAAAAGATTTATTGAGGGAATATTGAAATAAATCATTTTTTGTAAATTTTATAATAAAAACTAAATGTCAAATGTTTTAATCAAATTATCTAAATAAAAAATTACCTCTAATTACTTATAATCGAATATTTTGAAAGAATTTAGAAAATTATAATTTAAGAGGTAGATGGTAAAACTTTAACTTCCGTTAAATATATTTTTTAATGCTCTTAAATATTTTTAATATTCTTAAAAATAATAAATATATTTCGACCATAATAATGTTCTTTTCTTTTTTTTAATTAAATAAATTATTTAAAATAATATTATATGAACCCTTGTATTTTTAAAAATGGTGATATTTTTTACTTGTATTGTTAATAAAAAGCTACCATATTTACCTATCATATTATAACAATTTTTTTTTTTTCATATATTTTTAACTTTATATATAGATATATATATTTATAATCTATAGTAAATAGTGAATCTATTTTTGAATTGTTTAGAGGACTATTATAAACAAAACCCAGGATCGAATCTATCATATACAAAGTGAGGATTGAATATGTGATATAGGAGTAGATAAGGGACGCTTATGTTGGTGTAATATCCCCAGAATTTTGTAAATATTTGATTTACCATAGTTAAAAGGAAACTAAACAAACTAATGGATGATGGTATTATATGTTGTATAAATTGACATTTTATTATTAGTAAATAAAAGAAATGAGTTCCTGGTCACAGGAATATCATGTAACTTCTGAGGAGGGAAGTCATGTTCTTTTCTTATTTCTTTAAATAAAAAGAAACAATTGCAAATTCCAACTGCCTTCCCCTCCACCATGGGTGACTTCCAAGGAAAAGGAAGGAAATGGGAGAACTGTGCGGTAGAGGACTGACAATGAGTAGGAGAGAGGAAGCTTGCCAAGTCTGGTGATGACCAAACGGTAAGGGTGTAGAGCACAAACAATTGTCAAAGACTGTTTGACTTTGAGTGAGCTAGGGGGGAGATTGGTTTCGAAGGACAATATCATGGTCGGGAGGGCGCAGAGCACAAACAATTGTCAAAGACTGTTTGTCTTTGAATGAGCTAGAGGGGAGAATGGTCTCGAAGGACAATCTCATGGTCGGATGGTTGGCTAACTGCAGGAAGCAGAGGTGACTTATTCTTGGAATTACTTATTGGACAGAAAACCAGGTATGAAGTGTTAACCTGAATTTCATTAATATTTGCAATGAACTGAAGATTTCTTCCTGTAAACCAATCTTATCAGAGGACTTCAATTAATAGTTGTATCAATCAATATTTGCAGTGAACTAAAGGATTTATTTCTGTTAATCAGTCTTATCAGAGGACTTCAATTAATAGTTGTATTAAGCTGGAAGTTAACTTTTGTGAGTTAGTCTCATTAGAGGTCATTAATTAGAGTCAAAATGAACCCGAGGGTTTATACATTGGGATCACGAGATGATAGCGGGATGGCGATAGGTACAGGGTTTACCTTAGCATAGAGTCATAATAACATCCCTCTGTTTCTTTATTTAATTAAAAGTCGTACATGGGTTTTGCATTAGCCAACGTAGTGTTTCCACAAGTGTAGACACAGATAAAGAAAAATCTATGGTAAGGAACGTACACCGATATCTAGAAACAGTGCCATGCAATGGAAACCAATCGGAAATGAAACTGTCCGCATTAATAATTACGATAAAACAGTGCAGCAACAAACTGTGCATGATATAGAAAGAGTAGGAAGGGTAGTAATTATTCATATTTTGAAACTATTTCACACAAAACATTGGATGGCAATTGACATTTCTCAAAACCAAAGATTATTTCTGTAAATAGTATAAACAAAGACTACTACATTATCAGTCTATCTTGCTAGCAATACATGGAATAGAGCTCACAGTGTGCTGTAGCCAAGGCTGAGCTATAGTGCCATGGGACAAAAACTTAAGAGCAGAGTCTGAGCCTAGTTAGGCCAGATAGTAATCCTTAGGTGTAGCCGGGTCTAATATCCTGGTATTACAAACCCTTAAGTAAGGTATTTTAAGAAAAAAAACCCTAGGGAACAAACAAAGAACCTAATAGAGTGTCATTATGCCTACGACAGTAAGCTGGTCTGACACTGAAACCAAATACACGATACATTCAACAAAACTGTGTATTATAGACAGATAATAAATCACAGTTACAGAGTCTACAGCTGGCCGAACCAGCCATCCATGGAAGAAAAATTCACATTCCATCTATCATAAATATATCTTCAGAGCATGTGGTATAAGAACAGTAAATGAATAAACGTCGATGTCTGAATTAAACACCAGAGTATTTTAGTTACATTCTAATAGCAAGAGGGAAGCATGTCGTAGCATGACTACACACAGTCGTGCCATCGCCCCAAGGGCTAAGTCATGAACTAAAACTATCGCTTAATGCCCAGATTCCTATAACAAAGGAAACAAAACTACACACGTAGAACCTAAGCTTGGCCTAGTGAACTTCCATTCAAACTCAACAAGGTCACAATCGAGGAATACCCTTTTGCTAACCTTCCATCTATAAATGAATGAAGACATTTCATTCGAGGGCTCGACCGAAGGAAATGTGCATACCTGTAACCCTGGACCCTATGCAAGGAGGGTTTCCTTGAAATTAAAATAGGCGTCCAACCTAATGCCAAACAAACCAGAACATAAAAACAAGAGACTGCCTCAGTATTGTGAAATGAAAAGATTCTGACAGTTTAGAAGAGGGAAGACAATTGCAATGAGTTGAAATTTTTACCTAAGTAGGGTGGAGCCGCCGTGTGCCAGACCAGCCCCTTCAGAACTGCAACAGACTATATCCCTTGAGACTAGAACTCTGCAAACAGAGGAAGGCAAGATGGGGTCATGGTTAACGTAGAATAAGGGTTGTGCTAGCCAGGAAAATCAAATAGATCAATTTCACTGCAAAATTTATTTACCTAAAGGGAGCAGTAGACCCAAAATTTTCCAGTAGTGAAACGAGAACTGAGAGGTTGACACTTCGGGTGGCATGGGATGAGCTTACCAGAGCTACCTGCACAAGGAACTACCCTTTGAAATGAGCTTCACCACCCTAGACCAAGACAAAGGTTGAAATCCGCAAGTCTACGATAACCGTCAGATAGCAAGGAGAGATCGCCACTGTCGATTGAAACGAGACTACCCACGGTGATGGGACTCGATCTGCTAGCCACCTACAGGATGGATAGCCAGAGTTAATGGCACCTTATCCATGCCATGTGAAGGAGGAAGAGCTACTAGACGTTCTGGTGCCACGTGGACAACGTTTGCATGTCACCCAATCGACAAGTAAATGAGCCTCAATGTTTTTACATTGGGAATTGGAAAAAATCCATAACTGCATACAAACATGTGCCAAAATTAAACATTAGGATTTCCAATGATGTATAGAGTTATGTCAATGAGTCATGTGAGTTGGTGAGGGTAATACACACCATAAACAAATAAATTTGTTTTTACCCGAGTCGGATTCATTACAATTTGTATCGGAGCCCAGTTTCAAAGGCTGTGGCCTTTGGGAAGTATATCTTCATATTAAAATAAGCAAGGACAGATAAAACTAACAACATTTTATTCCAGTTCAATTTTACGAGTTATGATGTTTTAAAAAAATAGTTATAGCATTAATCATCCTTTTGTCACTTTCCTTAGGTTGAGTACTGGGAAACAACAGACTACCAAGATGAGAAGAGCAGACAATGTCTCACACAGGTTTCCAGTGGGTCAAGGGCCTGTAACACGTCCTGAAAGTAACCCATAATTATGGTTACAAATTGGGGAAGAGGCCCACAATACGAATCTCACAATACTTGATACTGTGTAGGAGTTGAAAAATCAAACGGCCCATCTACGTGAAGATAACGCAAGGTTAACCTTAGAACAGGAAAGGATTATGAAAACCCTATCTGACAAGCAAAACCAGCAACCACTAAATCCAAGTGCTGAGTAGCGAAGGAAGTCTGAGGAGTGAGGTCACCATACAGGAACTGAGGGGACAGATGGAAGGGAGGAGGAACAAGAGGAACGGTCTGATAATGCTTACGAGCAGCACACCTCGAAAAGGCAACGAATAGAGTTGCAAGGGGAATTCCGCAAGATTAAACTGCCACATTTTGATGGAGAATTGGAGGAAGCCGCTGAAGCATGGTTGATTAATATGAATAAATATTTCCAGCTATACGAGTATGACCACAACCTCAAAGCACGGTTGGCCATTTTCCAATTGCAGGGAAAAGCCACCCTGTGGTGGGAAGAAGTTAAAATTGTAAAAGGAGTAAGCGAGCAGAATATTACCTGGGAAAAACTTCAGAGGTATTTTAAAGAAAGATACTTGACTGAGCATTTCTATGACGAGAAGGCTAGGGAATTCCATGACTTGCGGTTGGGATAGCAAACTATGGATGAATTTATTACTCGCTTTACTTCCTTACTGCGTTATGTACCTTATATTCGAGAGGAAAAGGAAAAAGTATAGAGGTTTCTCAATAGTTTACCCCTGAGCATGAGGGAAAGAATCGAGTTTAACAATCCAGAGACCATGGATGAAGTAATATGTAAAGCCAGGATCTATTATCAGCAAAGTAAACAAAAGGGGGAAATTACGGGTAAGAAATGGAATGATAAGAGAAGTAGCAAAATGACTGTAAACAATAAAGGGAATCATGGTAGTAGTAACAAGAGTTTCACCAAGGGACAGAACAACAAAAATTTACAGAAGAATTCGCTTAGATCAAAGCCTGCTAATGAGTCCAGAATCAACGAACAGCCGGGGAAGATGGATAGTGATGGGACAACAAGACCTCTGGTGGAATGTTGGGGCTGTGGTGGGTCTCACTACGTTAAAAACTGCCTACTGTGAAAGGGGACCGAACATGTTTCCTAAATCCACAAAGCATCTACAGTCGGTGATGTAGGACGCAACCTACCAAGAATTAATGCGGCCTTGGAAGATCGTTAGGCGGAGTACCAGCCGTCCATGGTGGAATTCGAATATAAAATGTCAGACCTTACTATAACTATTTTAATTTACCCCGGAGCCACATTAAGTTACATTAGTCCTAAAATTGTGGAGCATTGTAAATTGCAAACTGTTAAATTTAGGAACCCATGGTTAGTATAGCTGGCTTTAGGGGCAAAGTGAAGAGTACTTGCTAAGGTCGATAACTACCCCTTAAAATAGTAGGACAGTCAATAAAGGCATATTTGAATGTACTTCCCCTTGGTTCTTATGATGTCCTTATTGGTATCGATTGGCTAGAAAAACAATGGTTCCTAGTCAACCACAAAACAAAGACTATCTATTAGAGAGACGAACTTGGAGTAAGGTAGGACCTGCAGGGGATTAAGTGATCAGCGCAGATTTGGCCAATAACTACCTCTCAACTAGTAAAATACATTAGAAAGGGGTGTCAGATGTATGCCATCCAAGTGGGATATGCTAACTCGAAAAATAAAACAACCACTTTGGACAACATCCCTGTGATACAAGAATTTGTTGATGTGTTTCCAAAGGAGATTTCCACACTGCCACCTAAGAGGGATATAGACTTTACTATCAAGCTGGTACCAGTGGCAGCACTGGTATCCCAAGCACCCTATAGAATGAGAACACCTGAGTTGACAAAATTAAAAATCCAGTTACAGGAACTGCAAGACAAAAATTACATTCACCCCAGTATGTCTCCTTGGGGGGCTCTGGTGTTCTTTGTTAAGAAAAAGGACAGGACCCTTCGCATGTTCATAAATTATCGTAAGTTGAATAAATTGACCATAAAAACAAGTGTCCTTTACCCTGGATCGATGAACTCTTTGATCAAGTGAAAGGAGCAACAATACTTTCCAAGATCGATTTGCGATCAGGTTATCACCAAATCCCGATTAAGGAAGAAGACATAGCTAAGACTTCCTTTAGAATGAGGTATGGGCATTACGAGTTTGTGGTGCTACTCTTTTGGTTAACTAATGCCCCAACGACTTTTATGTGTTTAATGAACGACATATTTCATCAATATTTGGACAGATTTGTATTGATCTTTATTGATGATATACTAATATATTCCTGCACCATGGAAGAGCACAAGGAACACCTCAGATTAGTGCTGCAAACCCTCCGGGAACACCAGTTGTATGCCAAGTTCAGCAAGTGCGACTTCTTCAAGGAAGAAATACAATACCTGGGCCATACAATCACGAAGGAAGGTATTGCGGTAGATCCCAAAAAGATAAGGACTATAATGGAATGGTCAGTACCAAAAGACGTGGTAGACATTAGATCCTTCATGGGATTAACCGATTACTACAAACGATTTGTGGAAGGATTCTCAATAGTAGCATATTCTATCACTTCCTTACAGAAAAAAGGAATAGCCTTTAGATGGACCCTAGAATGTCAAAAAAGTTTTGAGCAGATTAAGCACCCGCTCACCACTGCCCCCATTTTAAGTATAGCTAATCCTAATAAAGAGTATGTGGTGTGCACTGACGCAAGCAAAGAAGGTGTAGGAGGTGTGTTGATGCAGGAAGGGAAGGTAATTGCTTACAAATCTAGGAAACTGAAGGAACATGAGCAGAAATATTCTACCTATGATTTAGAATTGGAAGTTGTCATTCACGCCTTGAAAATGTGGTGACATTACCTTAAGGGAAGAAATTTTTTATTATTAACAGACCATCACAGTCTAACCAATTATTTTAGCCAACCCACCCTAAATGTTAGGCAAGCACGGTGGGTTGATTTCCTAGGTGGTTTTGATTTCAAGATCAAACATTTGAAAGGAAAAGAGAACCGGGTGGTAGACCCTTTAAGTCGGAAATTACAAAGTTTATATGAAATTTCATCCATCGAATGGAAAAGCCCCTTTGCAGAGATGATTCAAAGGGGAGCAGAGTAGGATATGGTGTATCAACAAATAAGACAACAAGTACAACACTCTACCAGCAAAGAAAAATAGCAAGATTACACTATGGATATTGTTGGAATGATGTATTACAAGGAAACATTATATGTGCCTAATCAAAACAGCATTCAGAATCTAATTTTGGATGAACTTCATAGAAGTCATTATGTTGGGCACCCGGGATATTAGAAAATGATCATAGCACTTTGGAAAGAATACTATTGGCTAGGCATGAAGAAGAATGTGGCTGAGTATTTGGCATGGTGTTTGGAGTGCCAACAAATTAAGGAAGAACATCAACACCCGGCGGGGTTATTGCAACCATTACCCATTTCAAAATGGTAGTGGGAAACCATTTCTATGGACTTTATAATAGGGATACCTAGGACAAGGAAGAATAACAATTCTATCATGGTGGTGGTAGACAAATTGAGTAAAGTAGCACATTTTACCTGTATAGTCCACCTACAAAGCGGTATAGATTGACCATATTTTTATGCAAAACATATTTAGATTGCATGGACTACCAAGGACAATAATTTCGGACTGTGATGTGAAGTTCACATCAGTTTTCTGGAAAAAATTATTTACGAAATTAGGGACACAACTAAATTTCAGTAGGGCGTATCACCCCCAGACTGACGGTCAAACGGAGCAGGTAAACCAGGTGGTGGAAGACATGTTAAGGGCATATGTGATGCAACAACGCACTAAGTGGGACGAGTATTTGCACTTGATTGAATTTTCATACAATAACGTCTATCATACCTCATTACAAATGAGCCCCTTTGAGGTTTTTTACGGCAGAAGTGTCGCACTCCCTAAAGCTGGGGTGGACTAGAAGACAAATTAATGTTAGGGCTGAAAATGCTCAAGGAAATGGAGGATATGGTCAAAAAGGTATGGTCTAACTTAAAATTTGCTCAGGATAGGCAGAATAACTTTGCTGACCGGAAGAGGAGGTTTAAAGAATACCAAGTTGGTGATCATGTGCATGTGAGGATTCAAGCAAAAAGGAGTACATTGCAATGGAGTGGGTGTGCCAAGTTGGTACCTTGATATTGTGTGCCATTCTAGGTCTTAGCAAGAATTGGGCCGATGGCTTACCAGCTCACCTTGCTAAGTCACATATGAGTCCACAATGTCTTCCATGTCTCCGTATTAAAAAAATATGAGTATGATCCTAAACATGTAATCAAGTGGCAGGATATACAGGTGAGAATTATTTCTGGTAGACCAGCCTAAATATTTTCTTTTAAAAGAAACTAATTTAGGATGTGGCATGTTGCAGGTCGAATGAGAAGGAAAAATCCTGGTCGAGCCGTTGAACATTCTCGACCAGAGATAAGTACTGCTGCAGAAGCGAGCTATTACCCAAGTTAAAGTGCAGTAGCAACACTTTGGGCCTCATGAGGCCACTTGGGAGGATGAAGAATTCATGAAACAGGCTTACCCAGAGCTATTTATAATTGAAGGACATTGGAACGATGTCCAACTTTAGGGGGCAGATGTAATATCCCTAGAATTTTGTAAATATTTTGTTTACCATAGTTAAAAGGAAAAGAAACAAACTGATGGATGATGGTATTATATGCTGTATAAATTGATATTTTATTATTAGTAAATAAAAGAAATGAGTTCCTGGTCACGAGAATATCATGTAACTTATAAGGAGGGAAGTTATGTTCTTTTCTTCTTTTTTTTAAATAAAAAGAAACAGTTGCAAATCCTAACTACCTTCCCCTCCACTGTGGGTGACTTATGCGGAAAAGGAATGAAAGGGGAGAACTATGTGGCAGAGGACTGATGGTGAGCAGGAGAAAGGAAGCTTCCCGAGTCTGGTGATTACCAGATGGTAAGGGCGTAGAGCGCAAACAATTGTCAAAGACTGTTTGTCTTTGAGTGATCCACGGGGGAGACTGGTCTCAAAGGACAATCTCATGGTTGGGTGGTTGGCTAACTGCAGGAAGCAGAGGTGAATTATTCTTGGAATTACTTATTGGACAGAAAACCAGGTACCAAGGGTTAACCTGAATTTCATTAATATTTGCAATGAACTGAAGATTTCTTTCTGTAAACCAATATTATCAGAGGACTTCAATTGATAGTTGTATCAAACAATATTTGTAGTGAACTAAAGGATTTCTTTTTGTAAATCAGTCTTATCAAAGGACTCCAATTAATAGTTGTATTAAACTGGAAGTTAACTTCTGTGAGTTAGTCTCACGAGAGGTCATTAATTAGAGCCAAAATGAACCTGATGGTTTATACATTGGGGTCATGAGATGATAGCGGGATAGCGATAGGTACATGGTTTACCTTAGCATAGAGTCATAATAACATCCCTATGTTTCTTTATTTAATTAAAAGTGGTACATGGGTTTTGCATTAGCCAATGTAGTGTTTCCACAAGTGTAGATATAGACAAAGAAAACTCCGTGGTAAGGAACGTACACCGATATCTAGAAACAGTATCATGCAATGGAAACCAATCGGAAAAGCAACTGTCCGCATTAATAATTACGATAAAACAGTGCAGCAAGAAACTGTGCATGATATAGAAAGACCAGAAAGGGTAGTAATTATTCATATTTTGAAACTATTTCACACAAAACATTGGATGGCAATTGACATTTCTCAAAACCAAAGATAATTTTTGTAAATGGTATAAACAAAGACTACTGCGTTATCAGTCTATCTTGCTAGCAATACATGGAATAGAGCTCACAGTGTGCTATAACCAAGGCTGAGATACAGTTCCATGGGATAACAACTTAAGAGTAGAGTCTGAGCCTAGTTAGGCTAGATGGTAATCCTTAGGTGCGGCCAGGTCTAATACCATGGTATTACAAATACTTAAGTAAGGTATTTTAAGCAACAAAACCCTAGGGAAAAAACAAAGAACCTAACAGAGTTTCATTATGCCTGTGGCAGTAAGTGAGTCCAAGACCGAAACCAAATACGCGATACATTCGATGAAACTATGTATTATAGACAGATAAGAAATCACAGTTAGAGAGTCTATAGCCAGCCGAACCAAGAATCCATGGAAGAAAACTTAACATTCCATCTATCATAAATATATCCTCAGAGCATGCGGTATAAGAAAAGAAAATGAATAAACGTCGATGTCTGAATTAAACACCAGAGTATTTTAGTTACATTCCAATAGGAAAAGGGAAGCATGTCGTACCATGACTACCCACAGTCGTGCCATAGCCCCAAGGGCCGAGTCATGAACTAAAACTATGGCTTAATTCCCAAATTCCTATAAGAAAGGAAAGAAAACTACACACATAGAACCTGAGGTCGTCCTCATGAACTTCCCTTCAAACTCGACAGGGTCACAGTCGAGGAATACCCCTTTGCTAACCTTCCATCTATAAACGAGTGAAGACTTTTCATTCGAGGGCTCGACCAAAGAAAATGTGCATACCTAGAACCCCAGACCCTGTGCAAGGAGGGTTTCCTTGAAATTAGAATACACATCCAACCTGATGCAAAACAAACCAGAACATAAAAACAAGAGACTGCATCAGTATTACGAAATGGAAAAATTGTGACAGTTTAGAAGAGGGAAGAAAAATGCAATGAGTTGAAATTTTTACCTGAGTAGGGTGGAGCCACCATGTGCTAGACTAGCCCCTACAGAACTGCAATAGACTATCTCCCATGAGACCAGAACTCTGCAAACAGAGGAAGGCAGGACGAGGTCATGGTTAATGTAGAATAAGGGTTGTTCTAGTCGGGAACATCAGATAGAACAATTTCACCGCATAATTTTGTTTACGTGAAGGGAGCAGTAGACCCAAAAATTGCAGGCTAAATACCAGAACTGAGAGGTCAGCACTTTGGGTGGCATGGTATGAGCTTACCAGAGCTGGCTCTGCGAGGAGCTACCCTTCAAAATGAGCTCCACCGTCCTAGACCAAGACAAAGGTTGAAATCTGCAAGTCTACGACAGTCGTCGGATAGCAAGGAGAGATCCCCACCGTCGATTGAAATGAGACCACCCACAATGATGGGACTCGATCTACCAGCCACGTACAGGACAGACAGCCAGAGTTAATGACACCTTATCCATGCCATGTGAAGGTGGAAGAGCTACCAGACATTCTGGTGATGCGTGGACAACATTTTCATGTCACCCAAGAAGCAAGTAAATGAGCCTCAAAGTTTTTACATTGGGACTGGGAAAAAAATCCATAACTGCATACAAACATGTGCCAAAATTAAACATTAGGATTTCCAATGATGTATAGAGTTATGTGAACAAGTCATGTGAGCTGGTGAGGGTAATACATAACATAAAAAAAAAAAAAAAAAAAAAAATTGTTTTTACCCGAGTCAGACTCATTACTGTTGGGCACAAGTTATTCCTGAAGTTCTAAACGATAGAACTTTAGTCCACCTTGTCTAACAACTCCCACTACCAGGAGTGTCAATCAAGGAGAATTCAGGAAGAAATTCATGGCATTTTAGAAGGCTTTTAGTTATTCGACTAGTTGCCCAATTTTTGTATTTACTTAAACTAGTCTTTTCATTCTCCTTCTTATCGAAGTTTATTGTACTATGCTCACGATGACTTTAATATTAATATTTAGATGTATGTTACTATTTAATTCAATATCAAGATATCCAAGTCTAAAACCAACAGCTTACTATTCACTTCACTATCAATATATCTGCTACAATTTATTTTATTAGAGGATCTTCAATACAAGATTGAATTACAATAACTATCATAATTCCCTTGTCCTTAGAGCAGATGGGAAATATCAATTAGGCCAAATTATTTTCAACTTGTTAAATTTTTCCCTACATATCTTAACATGTTTTCTAATATAAAAAACCATCCACTAACCACAATTTGACTTACATTCTTTTGAAAAATTAAATATAAATATTTAATTAGTAAATGTAGATAAAAATTAATCTAGGCTAAAAAACAACACATTTATTTTATTATAAAATTGATATTGGTTAAAAAAATATTATAACTTTATTTTAAATTATTGTTATGAGTCTTTGTAAAATAATAATATATAAATAAAAGTAGATATATATAAGAATATGAGAAAATATTACTAATAATAGAAAGTTTCCACCACTTTACCATGGAAATTCTTAATTTGTAAAAAGGTTTTGTTATAATATGGTGGGAGAATACCATGGCTTGTCAATAACACAAGCACAAAAAACCCTAGCTCACTTCATGTGACACTTGTTTATACTATTTTATTTGTAATTAATGGATTTTATTGAAAGGAGAACAAGAGCATAACTACATTGGATATAAATCTCAACCTTTAATTTGAGTATATTACTATGAAAATTCAAAAATATTTTGTGGGTTAAATTCCCACCATCCACGTAATAATTATTGATAATTAAATTAAACTTACAAAATCCCTATTGCAAAATAGTCATGCCTATCACCAGCATTATATGTTAATTATTTTTAATAATAATAATAATAATGATATGAGTTCAAGCTTTTGTAATTCATAGTGTTTTGATGTAATCGTAAGGAGCAGTTTTTGCTGGGTTACATCAAAAATAAAAATAAGAAATAATGTCAATGAGCATATTTATTTTGGAAAGAGACTTTCAAAATTTTAATTTAATTATCAATAATTATTAGGTCAATGGTAGGTGTCGATGGAACTTTAAATTGATGATGTATTATTAAGGAATTTCTTTCTCTAAGTCAAGGTTAAAATTTCATATTCCCTAGTGTCATCTAAAAAGAGTTATGATTTGATGAGATTGAGGTATTGATAAGTCATGAAATTTGCGACTAGTATTGTAACAAAGATCATGTACAAATTAAGAATATTAATGATAAATAGGGGTGATAAATTTGTTACATGTATTTTTAAAATGTGCATATATTTAACTTATATACTAATTCCTTTTAGGATTAATAATCATAATAATAATATTTAATTTTTACTTTAGTTAATTTTTATGATATTTTTAATTTTAGCAATTTGCTATGTACATAAATTAGAGTTTTAATGCTTATTATGGATTGACGTCTATTAAAATTTACGAGTCATTTACTTTATATAATAATAATATAATTAATTTTAATACAGGTACTATTTATTATTGATTGATGTTGAGGTACATTTACTGTCTATTTGATTTATATAAATAAAATAATATGTAATGGAGTAAAAAAACAAGCATAATATAGAATGTGTCTATCCTTCTCATTTTATTTTTTATTGATAAGTTATGATATCGACTCATGTTATTGTAACAACTTTTTTACAAATTAAAAAGCTTTATCATAAATTAAAACAAATTTTAATAGTGGAAACAATTTTTTTTGTATATTAAATTTTTTATAATTGTAACATCCCTACCAGGTAACTATTCAGAATTAACAGTTGTGAATGGTTATTCAGTTTCGGAACTGATCCTTAATCTCCGGAACTGATTCTTAATGAGATCGAATATGGGAGGCATTACTAGACAGCTGGTGAATTCTCCATTACGAAATGGATGGAACGATTATTAACTGAATCTCTTTGTAACAGCTTTGGGGATGGGTATGCGAAGAGGAAGAAAGATACCATAGTCCCACGGGCCAGATGGCAGGGGAGGGCGCTAAACGCGGTTCTGATTGGAACTGCTTCTTGAATTCAAAGTTTAACCGGGATCTCGGAAAGGAATTGGTGGGGTTTTCTTCCAGCTTGGGGGCTTTTCATATTTCTCAGATAACAGGAAGCCTGAAGACCGCGTCATTAGAAATTACATATTAGAATATTCAAACGGTGGTTCTCAAGAAACGCGAAGGATATTGTGCATAGAGAGAGGTCACTCCTCGTCGACCTCAGGGGACAATTTCAAAGAGTATATGGCCCAAAGGGTGTCGAGAAGTTGGAGAGAATCGGTAATATGTGGACCTGCACATGAACTTGGTCAGGTTTTACTTTTCAATTAAAGAAAAGGAAAGGGCGTGTAGTTCTTCTTTCTGAAAGGGGCGTACAGTGCTTCTGTCCTGCCTTGCTGATTGTAAACATGCAATCGCTTTTGTTTTGATAGCAAAGACAACAGGCAACGATCAGCGTTTTTCATTGTCTAATTGCACGGTGAAATTGGGTGGCCAGAGCATCACGCTGAACGGTAACCAGAACCAGGACTTCTATGATATGTCCCTCGTCAGTGGCTTCAATCTCCCGGCCTCAATTACTCCCAGCATGAGCTCATGCACCACTGTTACCTGCAGCAAAGATATAAATGCCGATTGCCCGCCGGATTTGAAGATGGCGTACAGAGGTTGTCAAAGTGCCTGTGCGGCTTTTCCTTCAACGATCTCTATTGCTGCCGCGGTTAATACATTAACAACTACCCTCCCTCCAATTATTCTCAGTTTTTCAAGTCAGAGTGCCCCAAGCTTATAGTTATGCAAAGGATGATCAAACTAGCACCTTTACTTGCGCTGGCGGTTCTGACTACCATGTGGTTTTCTGCCTTAATTCTAATTGTTAGCACTAGAGATAAAGAGATCTTGCACCGAGGAATAAATGGTTGTAATCAAAGATGGGATCTTAGATATAAGGTTGATCTATGGAGGCGGAAACACATATTTAAATTCCACGGTTAGGTCCTTGGTAAAGCTCAATTTACTTGGTTGCTTTTATTGACTACTAATAACTAGGTACGCCGAAGCCTTTTACTTTGCATGTTTCGATATTATACATGCACCCTAATCTCTTATGTGAATGTGAATAAGAAGAACTCAAGCTATTTTCTTAGTAAAGAAAATGTATCTCTACATATAGATCAAGATTGTTATTATGACATGCTTGCTCATGCAGATGAGTAGAAGATAAAAAGATCCTTCTTAAAGGTTGTTTAATGAATTATTGATAATGTATCTAATATTATTGCCAAGCTTGTTGTCAACAGCATTGACAGGAAAAGATGGCGTTGGTGTCAAAGGAAGGTGTTGTTTAACATTATGGCAGGAAAAATGATTATTCGTCCATGCAGATGAGTTCAAGCTGCAGTATTGTCCATTGCTAGAACAAATATGCCACAAGGATTATTGTATGTGGCGGTATGTAAGTGAAAGATTTACATGTAAATTGTATTAGCTTGTAGCTAGTTATGTGATAACTCAATGATAACTTATTGTAATGATTTTAAGACAATGGTTAAGGGATGGAATCCCTTATAAACCATTGAGTGAGGGGTGAAAACCCTCACGAGCGTTTAATAAGAAGATTAAACGTTTGCTGGTTTTCACCCTACGGGGTTTCCAGGGTATATCGGTGTTCAATGGTGTGATTGATGTGATTGCTTTATGTGTCCATTGTTGATGATGGGTCCTTGATGATGATGGTTCTTTATTTTTTTGTGGCAAGCATAATGTCTTAGTGCATGATTATCTAACATGGTTAAGGATTTCAAGAAATGGATGCATGGATTCATAAGACAGTTTATGATATTACAGTGATGGTAAAGGTTATGCAATGGTTATGGAACTCACTGTCTTTGATGGCAATTTACTTGATGTAATAATGAATAGTATATCTACAGTTAATGATGATTTGTGGAGTTGTGAATTGATTAATTACTTGTGGTAATTGCATAAAAACTTCTAACTCCCTACTTTTACCTGCGAGGTTATTGGGGTATGTGACAAGTGGTATCAAAGCGAAGGTTGCAATACTGGCGCCTTTGGGAATTGGTAAGCGGAAAGGATATTGAGGTACGCCATTAGTAGGCATTAACTCAGGTATGAGTTTAATCATTCGCATATTCATTTATGTCATACACTACTTTTGGCATGACAGGTGTGATTCATGTTTATAACTTCTTTGAGAAGTAAGTAATAAGTTGTTACATAACTACGTTCATAACGTTGGATTCCTGACGAGGATGAAAGACAATGAAACTTTTGTTGCACTTACAAACAAAATTGAACACTCATTACACTTAAGCACAATAGTGAACACTCATTGAGGAAGTGACCACCAACTACCAACTTTTGATTTGCACATATGGCCATAACAACCATGCATAAATTGAACTAGATTGAAATTACAGTGAACGAAACTTAATAAGCCAATGCATGAATATAAATCAGGGGGAACATCCTTGAATAGGATG
This sequence comes from Pinus tabuliformis, assembly GCA_031772625.1. Lineage (NCBI taxonomy): Eukaryota > Viridiplantae > Streptophyta > Pinopsida > Pinales > Pinaceae > Pinus > Pinus tabuliformis. The sequence goes on along the minus strand of CM062806.1, from coordinate 305,162,517 downwards.
AAAAAAAATTGTTTTTAAAAGGACATTAGAAGAACCCCTTTAGATATTGAAAACATGCAATGAGTCAAGCAGCGAAACTTGATTGTCATAACTAACTCTTGATTCAGTCTTGTCATGGATGCATGAAGACGATTGGTAGTTGAGATTGGTTAGTGTTGTATGACTAACCCATAGAACTTATATGCATTAATTCGATTGGACTAAGATTGTTACAGTTCGTAACCAAGTGAAGGTTGATTGATGTCGCATGCATGGAATGTGTGTATGAAGATTTTTACTCTCTCGGTGCTATAGACCAGTTGTGCATGAGAAGAGTTCTTAATTTTATTCACCATGAGAATGCATGATGAATAGTATATGCTTATGTCTTAATAGATTTAATGATGATTACCCTCTAATTAAGTGAAATCCATTAGCATGGTATGAGCTTATGTTAAAAACCATTGGAGCCTCGATTTAATAATGGTTGAATTTATCTCTACTATGGGAATGATGGATTTCTTATGCATGTTGCATTCCAGGGTAAAGTTAATTGTTGAGGCATGTTCAGTGGGTAACATTTATAGGACCCATTCATGGTATAACTACATGTGATAATTATTCATTAATAGACTACCTGTGTTAATACAATTGTCAGTGAACTCTAACTACCTTCCCCAGCTATAGATGCTTCCAAAGGAAATGGAAGCAAGGAGAAGGAAGAAGACCGTGCTGTAGGGACAGACGGAGATAGGAAAAAGAAATTGCTAAGTCTGGTGGTGACCAGATAGCGCAAGCTTTGGGTATCAGAATCTTGCAGAAAACTCTAATGACTAGATAGCGCTCGATGTGCATGTGAGTATTCCCTTGACCATGCTTAAGGAGTTGGAAAATGATATCTATAGTGTGTTTCTGTTAATGATTTTCGTAATGTCTCCTTGAAGTCATTATTCAGAAATGGACACATAGTATTGTTATGATAATTGTTGCATCTAGCATCAAGTGGTAACTTTGGTGCGTGTGTGACACTTAGGAGATTATGCTTCTAATTGCATAAGTAGAGCAATTGCTTCCGGTAAGGGTGGTTTAACTTGTTAGTTATGCATGTTGATCCAAGGATAAGATAAGTGTCTTGTTCACTTACTTGAAGAACATGTATGAATGTTTTATATGATTTCTTAGTAGAGAAAGTATTTGAATGCATGCAATAAAAGAATGGTTCTTTTATAGATTTTCGTGGTAAAGAAAAAGGGTTAAGGCATGCAGTTAAAGATTGATTGTTTATATGTTTTCTTGGTAGAGAAAATATGATAATACTTGCAGTAAAAGAATTGGTTATTGCTTCTTAGTAAAGAGAATAGGTAGTTCCTCTTAGTAGGACTACATGTGAGTCTTGTGAGAGAAATGTTTGTCTCTTGTTGTCTTTCTTGGAATAAAATCCTTGCTAAATATAGCCAAAGAATCTTCTTGAGAAAGAGGATGAGGCATATAAATGTCCTGAGGACATAGCATGGAAGGTGGCCAAGTTTTCTTGAATTAAAGTATGTATCTTTAATTGATAAAAGCTTCTTGGAAAATATATATATTTATATATGTATATGCTAATTGCATTATGATTCTAGTTAGTTTCTAAGCTCTAGTGATATGACTATGCATTACATGCATGATAAAAGCTAACTAAGAATGTGCTTCTAGGCACATAGATATTCATCCCTAAATTCTTGAGGAAAGAATATATTACATATATACATAAATATCGTCTCCTCCTAAGAGTATGCATACTTCATGTATGAAGATGCATGATTTTATGAGAATTTTCTCGAAAATAAAAATAGAGGTTCTTTCCTTAAAGACACATTAGAATAGTGTTCATACAAGAACCAAAATTCTTACTTGTTGCATGAAAAGAACTATGTGCATTAAAGTAAAGTAATTGTGTTAGGAGGACACATGTTGCATATTGGTAGCTATTTTGACTTTGGAATTATGAGTCTGTGTGTACTTAGAGAAAGTGGTCATGCTAGCTTCCTTGAAAATAATAATCTCTTGGAGAGATTGTCTTGTTGAATGAGCTGTGTTGATTGCTTGATTTTGATACATAAAGGATAAGTAAACCTTGTTTTTGTATCTTGAATTTTTATGCCTAAAGATAGATATCTTTAATAATTTCTTGAAAGGGAATCTTGAGAAATCCTCACATCGGAAGATAGAGAAATGAGGATTAAAATGACTTCCTTTAAGAAAGAGGTATGTGGTTTATTGTAAGAAATGCTGGTAGTATTCTAGTGAAAGGAATATGGGTTGCATACATGAAAGAAAGGCTTATATGATAAGCAATAGTATGCACAAAGATTAGTCATTGTGACATAAGAGTTATGTTCTTGTATGTTAGAGGAATTATGTTTAATTACACTAACAATGCATGACTAAACCTAGCCATATTAAACGTAAGATAATACTCCATTAATGATGATTTGAATTGGAACAACAGACTATGGCAAAATTGGGAATGCTGAGAGTATTAACTCAACTGTTGTTGACATTTATACATTAATGAGTATTTGCATATGCTTTTATACATGACAATATTGTATGCATGAACATTCTTGGAAATGGAATACGTGGTAACTGATGCATATTTATAACTAACGTTGCTGATGGAATTAAGTAGTGGTAGCTTAATGGCAACAAGAAAACTCATCACATAAATTGCTGCAATATGAAATGCAATTATAAATGAGAAAGAATGATGTTATATGATATGCATGAATTATGTTATTTGGAAAATTTGCATGCATACAACGTGTATGATGGATATGTTTCCCATCAATCTTGATGTTGTGGACCCATGTTGGGGTTAAGTGTAAATGCATGGTATACATGCATGTCTGTTGTGCTAATGATAATGTTCATATGGTTCATTGTGTAAATTACTTTGAGAAAGAGATGAAAAAAGAGAAATATTCATGCTATGTCTGGTTGGGATCAGATGGCGTGAGAGGAAAGAATTTCTTGTGTACGCTACGTCTGGTTAGATCAGATAGCGTTTACTGGCGAGACCAGTGTGATTGCGGTCGAGTAGGACCTGCGTTTACTGGTGAGACCAGTGTGATTGCGGTCGAGTAGGACCTGCGTTTACTGGCGAGACCAATGTAATTGCGGTCGAGTAGGACCTGCAAGTGCTTGGGTTGATGGCAATACCTGCCCGGAGGGGTTGATGGTACTTGTCTGCCCGGAGTTGGGTTGATGGCAGCTACCTTCCCGGAAGGGTTGATGGTACTTGTCTACCCAGATATCCTCTCCTTAGAATTCTTGTGCTGGTTGGCCAGTGGGATTCTATGTTAGACCTGGTAAGGTCTCTATCGAAGAAACTGTCTGGATGTGAAAATGACTCGGTTTGGTTGTGGAAACCAGTTCCCAAGGGTTGGGAATTCTTTAGTCTATTGTGATTTTCATGGCTAAAAAAATTAACTAATCAGTTGTATGTAATGTTAAAAATAAATTCTATATATAGTTGTGTGAAATGTGTTATGCACATCTAACAGGAAATGAATTTGATGTTCAATAAGGAGTTATTGGACATTTTAACTCCTTTATCATTTTATTAATCTTGTGAAAGTCTTAGTAGGGGCTAAGATCATTTTCAAATGATGCAGTGATTGATTGTTAGTCAAACGTATTTTATTTTGACTCTAAATATAGTGACTAATGTGATTGAATTGTTAGTCATATATTACAGGAGTTACTTACCATGGAAGGTTGAAGAGTTGTCCAACCATTATTAAATGTTTACATGAAAGTATTCATGGTTTTCAAAATAGATGGTAAGTTATGGTAAGTTGACACAGAGAATGGTTTATTATGAATGAATAAGGGCCAGGTGGTGGCGATTAGAAGTTGCATGTTTTTGCAATTACGAATGCTTATGTTTATTGATGCTTATAACTAATGATATTTCTTCTGATTATATCATTACTATTTCGGTTATCGTCATTTATTGAAATGAAATCTTGGATTTTAAAAAGGAATGATCATCTTTTTGTGTGGTTTAGATGGTAATACAATGAGTAAATCTGAAGTTCTCAATGGAAGAAAAACACCGAGGACGGTGTTCCTGTTAAGGGGGGAAGTATGTAACATCCCTACCAGGTAACTATTCAGAATTAACAGTTGTGAATGGTTATTCAGTTTCGGAACTGATCCTTAATCTCCGGAACTGATTCTTAATGAGATCGAATATGGGAGGCATTACTGGACAGCTGGTGAATTCTCGATTACGAAATGGATGGAACGATTATTAACTGAATCTGTTTGTAACAACTTTGGGGATGGGTATGCGAAGAGGAAGAAAGATACCATAGTCCCACGGGCCAGATGGCAGGGGAGGGCGCTAAACGCGGTTCTGATTGGAACTGCTTCTTGAATTCAAAGTTTAACCGGGATCTCAGAAAGGAATTGGTGGGGTTTTCTTCCAGCTTGGGGGCTTTTCGTATTTCTCAGATAACAGGAAGCCTGAAGACCGCCGTCATTAGAAATTACATATTAGAATATTCAAACGGTGGTTCTCAAGAAACGCGAAGGATATTGTGCATAGAGAGAGATCACTTCTCGTCGACCTCAGGGGACAATTTCAAAGAGTATATGGCCCAAAGGGTGTCGAGAAGTTGGAGAGAATCAGTAATGTGTGGACCTGCACATGAACTTGGTCAGGTTTTACTTTTCAATTAAAGAAAAGGAAAGGGCGTGTAGTTCTTCTTTTTGAAAGGGGCGTACAGTGCTTCTGTCCTGCCTTACTGATTGTCAACATGCAATCGGTTTTGTTTTGATAGCAAAGACAATAGGCAACGATCAGCGTTTTTCATTGTCTAATTGCACGGTGAAATTGGGTGGCCAGAGCATCACGCTGAACGGTAACCAGAACCAGGACTTCTATGATATGTCCCTCGTCAGTGGCTTCAATCTCCCAGCCTCAATTACTCCCAGCATGAGCTCATGCACCACTGTTACCTGCAGCAAAGATATAAATGCCGATTGCCCGCCGGATTTGAAGATGGCGGCCAGAGGTTGTCAAAGTGCCTGTGCGGCTTTTCCTTCAACGATCTCTACTGCTGCCGCGGTTAATACATTAACAACTACCCTCCCTCCAATTATTCTTAGTTTTTCAAGTCAGAGTGCCCCAAGCTTATAGTTATGCAAAGGATGATCAAACTAGCACCTTTACTTGCGCTGGCGGTTCTGACTACCATGTGGTTTTCTGCCTTAATTCTAATTGTTAGCACTAGAGATAAAGAGATCTTGCACCGAGGAATAAATGGTTGTAATCGAAGATGGGATCTTAGATATAAGTTTGATCTATGGAGGCGGAAACACATATTTAAATTCCACGGTTAGGTCCTTGGTAAAGCTCAATTTACTTGGTTGCTTTTATTGACTACTAATAACTAGGTACGCCGAAGCCTTTTACTTTGCATGTTTCGATATTATACATGCACCCTGATCTCTTATGTGAATGTGAATAAGAAGAACTCAAGCTATTTTCTTAGTAAAGAAAATGTATCTCTACATATAGATCAAGATTGTTATTATGACATGCTTGCTCATGCAGATGAGTAGAAGATAAAAAGATCCTTCTTAAAGGTTGTTTAATGAATTATTGATAATGTATCTAATATTATTGCCAAGCTTGTTGTCAACAGCATTGACAGGAAAAGATGGCGTTGGTGTCAAAGGAAGGTGTTGTTTAACATTATGGCAGGAAAAATGATTATTCGTCCATGCAGATGAGTTCAAGCTGCAGTATTGTCCATTGCTAGAACAAATATGCCACAAGGATTATTGTATGTGGCGGTATGTAAGTGAAAGATTTACATGTAAATTGTATTAGCTTGTAGCTAGTTATGTGATAACTCAATGATAACTTATTGTAATGATTTTAAGACAATGGTTAAGGGATGGAATCCCTTATAAACCATTGAGTGAGGGGTGAAAACCCTCACGAGCGTTTAATAAGAAGATTAAACGTTTGCTGGTTTTCACCCTACAGGGTTTCCAGGGTATATCGGTGTTCAATGGTGTGATTGATGTGATTGCTTTATGTGTCCATTGTTGATGATGGGTCCTTGATGATGATGGTTCTTTATTTTTTTGTGGCAAGCATAATGTCTTAGTGCATGATTATCTAACATGGTTAAGGATTTCAAGAAATGGATGCATGGATTCATAAGACAATTTATGATATTACAATGATGGTAAAGGTTATGCAATGGTTATGGAAATCACTGTCTTTGATGGCAATTTACTTGATGTAATAATGAATAGTATATCTACAGTTAATGATGATTTGTGGAGTTGTGAATTGATTAATTACTTGTGGTAATTGCATAAAAACTTCTAACTCCCTACTTTTACCTGCGAGGTTATCGGGGTATGTGACAATAATAAACTAAAATGACTCCTAATACTCGAAGAATTTTGATATATATATATATATATATATATATATATATATATATAGATATATAGATATATATATAATTGATAATAATAATAATTACTTCAAATAAAATCAGAATTCATTTTTTTATTTCTAAAACTTTAACCAAAAATAAGTATTCTGAAAATATTTATTGATTATTTATTTCTTTTAAAATAAATTAATAGCTTTTAAAAATAAATTATTTTAATATAATTTTTAATTATTGATTACTAAATTACATTTACCGTATGTTTAATTTATACAAGTAAAAGTAAATCTATATAATAAAGAATATTTGGGTCTTTATCATTTCACATCGTATCGTAAATCAATATATTAAAGAATGTTCCAATGTCTCTCATTTCACGGCAATCCTACTCTAATTTCACTCTACATTCACATTCAAATTACGAAAAAAAGACTTTGCAACATCACAGTAAATTCACGATTAAATTATAAAAAGAATTATCTCTCATGGGAAAATTATCTTTGAGCGTCTTTGAATCTTTTTTTTAATATCTTTTATTTTGAGTGAAACAATTGTTGGGAATTTTTCTAGTAAAATTCCAAAAACAAATTAATTGAACACAGATACAATGCTCTGTTTCTGCCACAGGACCTTTAAGACAGCGGAAACTAAAAATTGTTTGCTCGAGATGAAGAACAAAATTTCACACACCAAAATAAACATGTATTCCTTAATCAAACCTCTGTTGGGAATTTTTCCGGTAAAATTCCAAAAACAAATTAATTGAACACAGATACAATGCTCTGTTTATCTCCAGGATCTTAGCACGGGGAAGCTATTTTTGACACAGAGTTTTTCTACACCCAAAAAAAAAACTTTGCATTCATCAATATGACTGCCTGTTACAAAAAAAGGTCTTCCTCTTAACAGAAGGATTACAAAATTGTTCTTACAAAAGAGTCTTCCTCTTAATAGAGGGATTCACCAACACTGCTTCAGATGCAGTTCCACGAACAACAAAAGAGTTTTCCTCACACAGAGGGATTCACCAGAGATTATGCTGAACAACATCTTCCTCTTGACAGACGGATTCACCAGTCTATGCTGAAAAGCATCTTCCTCTTGACAGAGGGATTCACCAAGATACTGTGCTGAAAAACACCTTCGTCTTTAACAGAGGGATTCACCAAGAGATTGTGCTGAAAAGAACCTTCATGTTTAACAGATAGATTCACCAGGAAAACATTTCAACAACAAAATATTACTCTGTCTCCTCCTGAGATTTTACACTCATGTGTGTAAAAATCTCATTTATATTTACTGCTAAAAAAAATCCTCTTGCTTCATTCACGATTTCCCTTTTCACTACTTTGTAAAAACACATTTCTTCATTCTCTTCTTCATTCTCACTGCCGTGAGTTTCACATTTACATTGCAATAAAAAAAATTACTTATGCTACTGCATCCCACACATTTCTCTTTCAACAAAATATTACATTCATGCTCTGCTGCAAATTCCTTCTCGTTTTATCTCAACGAGTAACAAAAAAACTTACCTCTTCGCTGCTGCGTATGGAAATTTCATATTCTCAGAAATATATACAGGCGATGCTCTATTTTCCTTCAACAAAAAAATTCCCACGCTGGTCTGTTCCTCTATATTCACACTGTTGTATATTGCAATGTTGTTTCATCTCACGCGTTGTTGCACGTATTTCCCATCTCAACAAAATCTTGCTATCTGTTGTGTCTTCACACTGCTTATATTTTCACTTTCGTGCTTCTCCTTCTTGCCATCACACTGCTGCCTTTTTCTTATGCACTTTTGTGCATACCCATAACCATAGACTCTGTCTCCCTTGGGTTTTTATTCACTGCTGCGAGCCATTTCACTTTTCATCCCTTGCCTTTTGCTCTACCTTTGCACTAATGTGTGGATCTCCTTTCTTTGCATTACAATGCGTATAATTCATAAAAAAAAATTGTTTTCGCACTGTTGTGCGATCCTCTCATACCAATCCCATTTGCACCAGCTGTGCGTTTCACCATTTCCTCACACAAGTCAACGGAACAAAAACATAATGCATATATATCATATGCAAAATAATAAAACTATTTTTTACTTGTTCCATGAAAATAAAAACTACATGCGTAAAACAAACAAAACACTAAATTTAATTATTTCACCTATATCTACGAATTCCATTTAATTCTCAGCATGGCGAAGGTACTTCATAGATTAATTTACTGGTGAAAGACAAAACTTTACGCAATCTCCATGCCCTGCAGAGCGTACCCAGCTTTGACCTCGATCCGACGGCGAGCAGTCTTCACACTCATCCAACGATCATCTCTCGGCCTAATAAAATGAACGTTATGTCCCGATAGAAAGGTTGTTTTGAAAACGTACAGAGGATGCGTGGCAGAGTTTTATTGCATCAGACTCGTTTGTACGAAAACCACTTGCTGAGCAAAAGTGGTCATATAAGGTAGTTGGTTTTCCTAAGCTGTTTTCCTGCTGCACAATGGCGGATTCGCCAATTGACTGTGCTGCCGTCGTTGTCCCTGCACGGCAGTTGGAATTAATATTCCAACACTTCCCTTTAATTTCAACTACTGGGTGTTCAGTCATACCGAAACACTTCATAAAAATTCAAAGATTTTCTGCCTATTCATATCAGCTTTCCTTTCATCGCTTTCACTGTTGTGCTTAGGCACTCCAATCATGTAATATCCTCTTTCTCTCTGCCTTAGGCAAGATTTCCAATCTTTGCATCTCCAAGCTATCCTCCAACCTTTTCTTCTCTGCTCTTATGGCAGATTTAATTTCATACCTCTCCCTATAAGAAGCTCTTCATCAAAAAATATAGTTCAACAATAATGATCAAGAATTACAGGCTCCCCCTAACTGTATGCATCGTCTCCTTTTGGCAGAGTCTTCTCAAAATAAACTTAGATTGGCTGGGGAGCTCAAGGGACTTTCGAACTATATTTCCTTCCTTCTCCATACTTGTTTAACTTTCTTCTTTTGCATGGGTCTAGCTTGTGTAGGAGCCCATGTTTAGTTACAATCACGTTCCATATGTCCAATGTTATGACACTTGAAACATTCTACATTGTTCATGAATAAGATTTCATGATTTCTTCCTGTAAAATTGTTTCTTGGAGGTTGTCGGAGACCATAACATCTATCTCTATGAAATGCTCTACAGTCTTTTTCCATATGACCAAAGTTTGAAGAAGAATAACAATAACCAAAAAATGAACTTTGGTACCTGGGAGATGGTGGTTTCCTTGATGTACTTCTGAAGCCTTTCTGCCTTGAGATCCTTTGATGACAACCATTACCTCTTTCCTCTTTGACATCATCTACATTTCTTTTTGGAGTTGGTTTTCTACTCAGAGCAGGATTTCTTCTATTGTAGCCTTGATTTTTCTCCTTTCCTTTGCTGGTGCTAGGAGCATCACAATTTCGTTTTTGCCTTCTTCACATCTCCTTTGCTTAAATCATTTTCATTCTTGTTTGAGGGTTCACCTACATACACGAGTCTTGATTTATCAGATGGAGATCTGTCATAGCTGAGCATGTCATCCAAGGCTTGAGAGCTCTTCATGATTTTGTTCATCCCTTCAATCTTTTTTCTGAGGAGGACAATCTCTTCTTCCAATCTTTCACACATTATTCTTCTTTGCAAGTTGTTCCTCAGTTTCTTCCTTGCTACGAGTAGCTTCAACTGCTACTATCTTCAGGGAGATAATATCTGACTTCATTTTGGAGATTTGTTCATTCTTTACTTGATTTCTCTCCATTTTCTTTTCAGCTCCTTGTGCCTGCTTTCTGGCTTCTTGTAATTCAGACTTAAGGGAGGAGACCTCTACCTTGTACTGTCCAATATCTTCTACAAGTTTGTTCACTCTCTTGTGCCCTTTTTCAAGTTGACTTGACAAGAGATCTTCCTGCTTCTTTGTTTTATTCAATTGATGTGTCATGTATATGACTTCTTCATGATGCTTCTTTTTGCTTTGATCAAGTTCTTTCTTAAGCTTGGCGAGCTCTTCACCCTTTCTTGTACTTGAAGCTTGATGAGGTCAACCTTCTCATTTTCAACTTCTATGATGGGTTCAAAATTTCCTTCTTGACTGATGGTCATGGTTAGTGCTCCTTTTGCGTGAAGGTCATGAAGTCTATCCCATATATCCTTTGCTGATGAATATTTTCCTAGATTCTTCTTTACAGAATCAGGTAGCCCATCCAAGATTGTCTTTGTTGCTTGTGCATTATACTCCTTGGATTCTCTATCCATCTTGTTATCATCAATCACTGATTCCAAAATTTCAATCCCTTGAGACTTTAAGAAAGTCCTCATTTTTATTTCCCATATATAAAAGTTCCCATTGAACCTTGGAGCTTCAAATAGAATGCTTTCAAATTGATTGTTTTCTATTTTAGTAGTAGAGGGAGACACATCCTTAGGAGGATTGGAGACTTTCTTCTTTGACCTCGCCATTTGACTGTGTATCTAAAATAACTGACTATCTTCAGCTACACAAAAAAAACTTTGAGAAATACCTTGGATTCTTGACTGAGTCTTCACTCTACTGGAGAAGTTGTTGCGGCAAAAAAAACTCCTTCCTGCAGCTTCTTTGACACCTTCAAAGAGGTTGAACCTGCTCTGATACCACTGTTGGGAATTTTTCTGGTAAAATTCCAAAAACAAATTAACTCAACACAGAGACAATGGTATGTTTATCTCCAGGATCTTAGCACAGAGAAGTTATTTTTGACACAGAGAAACAGAGCTTTTCTACACCCAAAAAGAAAAACTTTGCATTCATCAATATGACTGCCTGTTACGAAAAAAGGTCTTCCTCTTAACAGAGGGATTACAAAACTGTTGTTACAAAAGAGCCTTCCTCTTAACAGAGGGATTCACCAACACTGCCTCAGATGTAGTTCCACGAACAACAAAAGAGTCTTCGTCACACAGAGGGATTCACCAGAGATTATGCTGAAGAGCATCTTCCTCTTGACAAAGGGATTCACTAGTCTATGCTGAAAATCATCTTCCTCTTGACAGAGGGATTCACCAAGATACTATGCTGAAAAACACCTTCCTCTTTAACAGAGGGATTCACCAAGAGACTGTGCTGAAAAGCACCTTCCTCTTTAACAGAGGTATTAACCAGGAAAACATTTCAACAACAGAATATTACTCTGTCTCCTCCTGCAATTTTACACTGCTGTGTGTAAAAATCTCATTTACATTTACTGCTAAAAAAAATCCTCTTGCTTCATTCACGATTGCCCTTTTCACTGTTGTGTAAAAACACATTTCTTCATTCTCACTGCGATGAGTTTCACATTTACATTGCAATAAAAAAATTTACTTATGCTACTGCATTCCACGCATTTCTCTTTCAACAAAATATTACATTCATGCTCTGCTGCAAATTCCTTCTCGTTTTATCTCAATGAGTAATAACAAAACTTACCTCTCCACTGCTCCGTATGGAAATTTCATATTCTCAAAAATATATACAGGCGCTGCTCTGTTTTCTTTCAACAAAAAAACTCCCACGCTGGCCTGTTCCTCTATATTCACACTCCTATATATTGCAATGCTCTTTCATCTCATGCGCTGCTGCACGTATTTCCCATCTCAACAAAATCTTGTTGTCTACTGTGTCTTCACACTGCTTACATTTGCACTGTCGTGCTTCTCCTTCTTGCCATCATGTTGCTGCCTTTTTCTTATGCACTGCTATGCATACCCATAACCATAGACTGTCTCCCCTGGGTTTTTACTCATTGCTGCGAACCATTTCAGTTTTCATCCCTTGCTTTTTGTTCTGCTTTCGCACTAATGTGTGGATCTCCTTGCTTTGCATTACAATGCATATAATTCATAAAAAAAAATTGTTTTCACACTGCTATGCGATCCTCTCATACCAATCCCATTTGCACCAGCTGTGAGTTTCACCATTTCCTCACACAAGTCAACGGAACAAAAACATAATGCATATATATCATATGAAAAATAATAAAACTATCTTTTACTTTTTCCGTGAAAATAAAAACTACATGCGTAAAACAAACAAAACACTAAATTTAATTATTTCACCTACATCTACAAATGCCATTTAATTCTCAGCATGGCGAAGGTACTTCATAAATTAATTTACTGGTGAAAGACAAAACTTTACGCAATCTCCATGCCCTGCAGAGTGTACCCAGCTTTGACCTCGATCCGACGACGAGCAGTCTTCACACTCATTCAATGACCATCGCTCAGCCTAATCAAACCAATGTTATGTCCTGATAGAAAGGATTTTTTGAAAATGTACAGAGGACGCGTTGCATAGTTTTATTGCTTCAGACTCGTTTGTACAAAAACCACTTGCTGAGCAAAAGTGGTTCGATAAGGTAGTTGGTTTTCCTGAGCTGTTTTCCTGCTACATGATGGCGGATTCGCCAATTGACTGTGCTGGCGTCGTTGTCCCTGCACGACAGTTGGAATTAATATTCCAATAAAAATTACTAAAAGAGTAATAGGAATCAAAACGAATTGCTACTCGTCAAAACACGGTTCACAATTGCATTTCTCAATAAAAGAAACAATGATTCCGACGTCTTAAAGAATACAAGGTGACCTTTAAAAATGTGCGGTATAATAGTTTACACCAGAGAATTCTTTGCCCTCACGGCTTTGTCACTGGGAAACGTTGAAATTTGAAGCATGTTAAGTGCCAAGAATTGCTTCCTAATGTTCTTCGTTTTGCTCCCTCGGACTCTGCTCTGCAGAGATTAAATCGCAACCATATGCACAACTCTATTACAGTTTGAATCATACATAATTGAATTCAATTTTTCTCAACCCTTAACCATCTGCCTTGATCAAAATTGTTTCAATGGGAAACAGGATAGCTCAAGTAGTGTTTCTTAAAAAGTTCAGGAACAAGTTTCATAGGGTTTGCAATGCGCGTAGGCCATTCGGGAACACCTTCTTTCATCGAAAAAACATGATGTGTTATTTCACAGGGAATGGTAATGAAAGAGAGGATATCCATCCCAGCCTTGCAAGAAATGTTCGCGAAGGATATTTTGTAGTGTATGTTGGAAGCGAGCACAACTGTTTCATAGTTCCTATTAGTTATTTGAATCATCCTCTCTTCCACGAGCTGCTGGAGAGAGCAAAGGAAGAGTGTGGATACCATCATCACATGGGGCTCGCAATTCCATGTAACAGAGTTGATTTTGAATATGTAACGTCCGTTGTGGGAAAGGATTCAACAGTAGAAAATATGGACGCGAAGACATATCAAGTTCAGATCAACATGGACGGTACTGATTCTTGGCACCACACTCTTAAACTGCAAGGGATTGTAAATATTGTTTTAGGAGTATAATAGAGCTTGATTTCTTTTGGCTATCTAAAACCTAGTCATTGATTTTGTATATTGATATTCTGAGAGCTGTGATCAACCCGTGAAAGTTCAAATTTATATCTTGTAGTAGAGTGAATGAATTTTTGTACCCTTGATGTTTCCCATATCCCAAACTGGGTATTCTTCAATTCCACGTGTGAATATGAATTGTGATCGAGCAGTGAAACTTCGACAGTACGTTTTGCAATATTTTATGAAGACGAGATACTCAAAAAACATAGCGTTATATGTGGATAGTAATTCCTATTTGTTATAAAGAGGGCAACATTATATTAATTCCTTCTGCCTTAGCGCCAGGATACTAGTCTATAATAGGATGTTTTGAAGTTTCGTACGATTTTTGAATTGTCGATCGATCCTTCTCTGTTTGAGTGTTTTTGCATTTTTGTTGTTCCTGCAGCAGTGGGGTAAATTGCTGAGGTTTGCTTTGCTGCCTGATCGTGTTAGGAGATTCATATCCATATGTGCAAGGTCCTGGAGTTTAGCCGGGCGCGGTTCGGCGTGGGCGAGCCAGACAGCACGATGGACAAGAGTGCGGGCATGCGGGCACGCGGGCACACAAGTGCACGACCATGTAGTTGGATAGACAGACACATGGTACACAAGCGGGCGCCCGGTAAACGGGGGGGCGCGCGGGAGCACGGGCGGGCAAGCGCACACGGACGAGTTGCGATGTGTGACGGAGGTGCGACAACATTGCGACGAAGTGCGACAATAATAAAAACAACTAAGGTATGGTGCGATGGACTTATACCCACACGAGAGTGCGTTTGCAATGGGAGTTGGCCGACCTGTGGCAGGCAGGTGAGGCCGACTTAAAGAGCGCTGAACGGGTGTGTGTGTGGGGTGTGTGGACGGTCGGCTGGGCAGCCCACCCACGCACGAAGATGCATATATATGTGTATTGCAATGGAGTTCAAACTCATCAACAAATCATTCAATATTCGATCTTTGCTCTTGGAGAGATAAGAAGTGGAAAATTTTAGAAGGGAGATGAGCGCATAACTCATGCACACTCCTTGGTGATACGCACTTGTTGAAATCGCTCATGGTGAGAGGTGAAGGTGTTGGGCAAGACGTGCCCGAGTTGGATGTGCGGTTGTGTCATTATGCCCGGACTTGGCGAGGGTGTCTTGGTGGCTCGGGTGAGCACCCGCCCATCGTGCAAGGTGTGCACGAAAGTTGTATTGATGTAAAATTGGCTAAGTATGAGACTTGGTCATGCCAAGACATACTTGTGTATTGTAAATTGATATTCTTAATATATTATCGGGCAGACTCATTGTTCAGGGAGTTTCCCCTCCCTTTATACTGTGCAATTGTTGTTCTCTTTTATAATTGCTAATGATAATGAATGAGTATGGGTGTTCATTAGTATAAAGGCTAAACATAATATTGCTTGGTTGCGAAACACAAACTACGTAAGGAAAAGTGAATTAGGCGTACTCCATGAACATTAGTATTGTTTAAAAGAAAGTGTTCGGTGGTGCCGCACCTCACTATAATCAGTTGAAAGACTACCGCATGTGTAGGGGCGTGACAGTTGGTATCAGAGCAGCTGATTCAGGGTATTGAAGGTGGAAGCTGCTATACACCTTCACCGAAGTGAAGGTGGTATCAGAGCTAGTCTGCAGACTTGGAGAAGTCTTGCAGGAAGCTGTTGAGCAGGGTTGCTCGTGACAGTGGAAAGGGTACTTGCAGGTGAAGGAAGCCATTTCAAACAAGTGGAACAAGGGTTGGTTCATGTTGAAGGTGACTTGGTGAAGCTGTTGGATGGTCGAAACTAGATTGCAAAAGAAGAAGACGCTGTTAGAGATGGCGGTTGAATCTCAGGCTGGGTCTAGTCATGGACAAGATGCTACTTTAGCACTTATGGAAAAGATGTTGTTGAGGATGGAGGTTATGGAAACTTCCTGGGATAACAAGATGGAATTGTTTGCTAAGGAGCAAGAGGACAATTCAAAGATGAAGGAAGAGTTTGATGAACTCCGGACACAACATGAGTACATTGATCTTATGTGTACACAACTTGAAATAAGGGTCAAAGAGGTTGAAGAAGCAAGGGATCAGGGTCTTGCAGAGATTGTGAACTTGAAGAAATCTCTTGATGAAGCCAAGGATGAGATCGTTGTGTTGAAGAAGGCCGTGAGGCATAACTCAGGTGTAGGAGTGCCTCATGTGAAGGTCAAGGAACCAGAATCTTATGATGGTACAAGGAATGCAAATACTCTTGGTAACTTTCTATGGGACATGGAGAAATACTTGGAATGGTTGGGTCTATCTGATGATGAGACAAAGGTCAAGGTAGCTACTCAGTTCTTAACAAAGGATGCTAAGATGTGGTGGCGAAGGAGGATGGACCAGATTTCCAATGGCAGTTCTGATGACATTACTTCATGGGATGACATGAAGAAGGCTTTGCAGACCCATTTTAGTCCTCAGGATGAAACATTGGAAGCAAGGACAAAGATTAAGTACATAAAGCAGACCGGGACACTACAAGCATATCAGCGGGAGTTTGCAAGTGCAGTTCTGGAACTTCCTGACATGGCAGAGAGGGACAAGGTGTTCAACTTCATTATTGGGTTGAAGCCTTGGGCACGCAATGAAGTGAAGAGGTAGAAGATTAGCGCACTTGAGGAAGCTTTTGCTATTGTTGATAGGTTGGTGGAGCATTATGATGAGACTTCTGATGATAAGAAGAAGAAGTCCGATAAGCTGAAGGATAAGAAGAAGGATGATGCTTCAAAATCGGATGATAATTCAATGACGAATAAAGCCTTGAAGTGTTGGATATGAGCTGGACCACACATGGTGAAGAATTGTCCTTCTAGACCAAATGTGGCTACTATTGCACAATCTAATGCGAAGAATGAAGGTGCTTCTGCTACTACAGAGGTGGTCTATAGGAGGGATCCTTAGAGGAACAGATTGGAGTATGTTCTAATGAAGGTTGGAGGTGTTGATACTGCGAGAAGAATTGGGCTGAAATTTGTACTAGAAAAGGCACAGTGAAGACAGTGAATTCTCCTCCTATTGAAATTCTTGGTATAGCTGAGAAGGTGGACACTACACTTGGTGAATGGATAGGGAAGGTTGATTTCACTATAGTGTGGATTGATGACTATGAGGCTGTATTGGGGATGGAATTCATGAAACAATTTGATGCTATGATTGTTCCACATTTGAAGAAGCTCTACATTTATGATGGAAGGGAAGATGTACCCATTGGTGTGCCAACCATTGGAGTGACAAGACCTGATTGTAAATTGGGAGTGATGCAAATGGAGCATGAGAAGAGAATGGGAGACATAAGTAAGCGGTTGTCTACTGTTGAGGCAAAGCTTACCGAGCAGTCATTAGTCATCAGGTCACTTTCAGATAGCATCTTGGATTCGTCAAGAAGGCTAGAGTTGGTTGAGGATGATGATGATGATGAAGAGGTGTATGTGAGGCCGGATGTCTAGAAGGAAGACCGGGTTGCTTATCTACAAAGGATTGAGATTGACACTACAACAAAACAGGCAATTTACTCCAGATTTAGCACCAGATTTTAGTGTATTTTTCTCTCCATTGGAATGAGCAGCCTGGCGCTAAATTTGGCTCTATTGTACAATTTTTAAAGCATCATCTTTTGTGCCAAATTTTGCATTTTTTTTTACGCCAAATTTTGCATCATATTTTGCACCAAGATTTGCATTTGGTTTTACAATAGGTTTTGCTTCTAGTTTTGTGCCATTTTTTGCATCTTTTTTTGCATCATTTTTTGCTTCCTATTTTGTGCCATTCTTTTCTTCTATTTTTGTGTCGATATTTACATCGAGTTTTACACCATCTTTTTCATCTGATTTAGTGCTTTTTTTTGCATCGAGTTTGTGCCAATTTTTGCATCTAGTCTTTTGTCATTTTTTGCTTCTAATTTTTTACTTATTTTTACATCTATTTTTGCACCAATTTTTTTGCCTTTTTTAACACTATTTTTTGCATCTAATTTTGCACCATATGTTGAATCTGATTTAGTGCCAAAATTTTCATCCATTTTTGAACCATTTTTTTCATCCACTTTTTCGTTTCATTTGTCTCCCTTTTTTGCATCCTATTTTGCACCTAATTTTGCATCATTTGTTGCATCCAATTTAGCATAATTT